>OX384040.1:23869661-24487661 GCA_947534325.1 Agonum fuliginosum | reverse complement strand
GATTTATTTCTTCAAAATCCGCAAAGTACCCTTGTGTACTGCAAGTCAATAATATGAATGTGTCAAAGTAAAATGTAATATAGTGCATTTTAATTAATTGAACTTGTAAGTAAGTATAAAGTATACAATTGAAACACTCGCAAGTAAAATGTTATTTTCGACACTTGATAGACAATATGATTCTAAATTAAGAGGCCTGTCTACCTCCTAAAGTAAACATACTAACGTAGCGAGTGTTTTGTGGCCAGTACAAGAATGGTAAAATTTTATTTCAACAAGGATTAAAATTTTAATAAGAAAAATTGTACATGATTATAAAAATTCCGAAAAATTCATCAAAATTTCCAATTCATGCAAAATTTATTCAGGGTAGGTATCTCCTGATAGAAATTTACTTTTGAAATTTTAAAAAGGCACATCTGTAGATCTATTCTTTTTCTATTAAATGATAATAAAAACATTACCTTGAAATCAGTAATAAACTAACAGTTTACTCGCAACGAAAACACTTTTACAGTATTTTTTAACTAAATTCATAAATGACATTGCATTGCTAGGATGCGGTAAAGTACGAGTTTCGAGCTGGTTTTAGGCAGTTGTAGGAATTCGAAAAAAGCGACCCGCTTAATACACAGAACAGCCATTTAAATATCCGTGACCTGTGAGTTGTCGGCTGGTAACTGCACACACAGTATAATGTATTTCTATATCAATGACTCACAATATATGTGAGGGAGCCACATCCAAGTTGGGCACGAACTCCTCAAATAAAAAAATTAAATATCAAGCAACTGATATTGAAACATGTTTGTGTTTATAAGTTTCAAAGGTTTTTTTCGTGACTCACTTTTGCCATGAAGCAGGCTCTGGCCACTGACGGCAGACTGTCAACTGTCATGCACTATTTTCCGGGTGTGGAAACTGAACAACTGAAGCCGAAGGAAGGCGAAGCAATATCGGGCGCTTCCGCAAGAATTAGCGTGTAATTTTACAATTAAGGCTTTAATGAAGGCGGATTTATTTAATAGTGATTAGACGCTAATTAGGGAGGTGCCAGCTAATCTCGATCAGCGGGAATATATTTAATTGGAAGGAAATTTACTCAGTTAATTTTACATCCCGTTCTATTGATTGGAAGTCTTTCTTGATTAAATTCTTTTTTAAAATATCGGTTCTGAAGAAGGAAAAGTGATGAAAACTTTTTATCTGGACCATTTAATACTCATGAAAAAAATTACAGGAAATCAGTCAGATTTTGAATGCTCTATACTTCGTACCAGTTAAGAATAGCGTATTCTTGTAACGGTTTCTAAAATGCTTTTGTATTGAGAATGTGGTCATAGGCGTCATATTGCAATTGTCAAAAATGTTAAGTTAATTATTATTTAACTGTGTAATATGTTATTTAAGAATATTATAATATTAGTTTAATGTGGTGGACGGTTGCAACATACAACAGCAGAATAACTATGAACATTTTGAGTTTCTTATAATTTGACGGATATGTACGATTCGGTTCGGTACAAACAGTGACCTCTGATATAATGGACTGGAAACTCGTATGTTTCAAAAATATAAGGGGCTGATCACGAGAAACGTCAGCGTGGGAATCCCTATCGTTGTTTAATTTTAATTGTTGACTCTTTCTAATAAAGCAACTAAACAAGATATTCTTCAGTGACGTCGACAGTAATATTTTTTTACTTATACTGATTATCTATAAATGACGTTTGATGAAAATTTTAAATATTCAACTTATTTAAATAAAAAATATTAAAAACTAAAGTTTTGTTCAATCGGTGAACATTTCATGTATATGTCAAATGTTAAATATGAACGTTCACATAAACAGTTTGAAGACCACTTGACACTCCCCAGTTGTTCTGGCAGCATACATTTCATGTGACACGAAAACATGGTTGCTTTCCAGTCCATATATGTATTGAGGTCACTGAGTACAAAAAACACAGGACCTAGTTTTGGTTCCAACATGCGGCATCAATAGAAAATCTAATGGTTTCTACTCTGTGATTGGTCAATCGAAAACCTAGTTCACTGTTCACATAGCAAAAACAAATTGACACATAAATGTCATATCATGTTGACAGTTGTCAGTAGTCGCACGAAGTATCATTATGTTAATGTAGGTAAAAATGTGCTTTATACTCTATTCTTAACTGAATTGAAGTCAGGCCCGTTGCCAGGTCTAAAATTTAGTGGACAACCCGAATTTTTGAGTAGGCTAACAGGCAACCAAATTTTTTCCCAGTTGCGTACTTTTAAAATAAAACATATAGTACAATTTTAAAATAAATTGTTAGTGCTATTAAAAAATATAAGACAACTCTGATATTATTAGAGTGGACCACTTTTTCTTCCAGAGCGGGCAATGGCTACTTTATGGTTACGGTCCTGGATGAAGTAGTGAAAATGTGAAAATGTCATAAATTAAGTAGTAATTTATTTGAATGCGGGCCTGTTCCATCAAAAGTACGCATTAAAACCACTTTATCCAAGCACAAAAATTACGCAATCGCGCAATGGTTATCAAACATCAATTAAAATTAGCATACAGCAATAAAAAGTATCACTTGAATGTTTTTAAAATCGTCGAACCTCCATCAAACATCGAATTGCAAATATAGAATTTATCGAGTTTTAAACGTTGGAGAAACTTTTATCTGTTTCTATTTTGTAGGTAGAAACTTTTGCATTAAACAAAATTCAATGCCGTGTAGCTGGAAATAAAATGCCTTGTAGTATCCACTCTAAATTTAAACTCAAATCGAGAAGCTTTTACGTCGTTTGTATTCTGAGTATTTTTATTTTTATAGCGTAAAAGATGCGCATATAGTATTTACTTTTAAATACGGTGATTTAAATATCGTGTTACTAACCTCGAAACGCTATATTTACGCACGAAAGAAGGCAGAACAACTCTTTCCCAGTAATTTACTTTAATTTATTTTCTTGCCTTATAAATCAGACATGAAAGAAATTTATAACTTCCTTACAACTTCCTGAAAGCTGTATTATTATATAAAACAAAATTTAGGCTGTTCCTAAAAATACATGAACTATTGAACTATACATAAGTTTCCTATACTGTGTTTGAAATAACGACAGTATTTTGATTCTAGTGATTCTATTGGTTGTTACGTGCTGTTGTCGAGAGCTGTTTGTTTACATAAACACAATAATAGACAATTAATCTGATTTCATTCTTTTTAAGTGCTTCTCGTTATTTGATGTTTTTTAATTACACCTGGTTATTTTTTATGTATTATTCTCTTACGGTTTTGTGAACAATTAGCGCTTCTTTTTAAACATCAAAAATATTTTGGTGTAAACCAAACTCCTAAACCACGCCCCAATTAACTGTCAAAATTCTTTCGTTATTGCAAACAGGGTATAGTAGCAATTTTGTATTATATTCATATTATTATTCAATAGGATTTACTTAATAATTATAGAATGGTAGAAGTTATTATAGTGGGATCAAACCACTTCTAGACCGATTCATCTTGGTGCAGTCAGTATCTCAATCCGTGCAAAAATCTTTGAAAAGTTATATTTAAGACGATCAAGTGGTCAGTTTGAAACGTCCGAGTGCGATTTAATTGCAAGATGTTTTTATAATTTAACGACAATCACACACTGCCGACAGAGATACTTGAACCACGGAACTCCAGATTCATACGTCATCACATGCAGAGAGCTGTGCTTAAACCCGCGCAGCTGCTGCTTGGACTATCTTTTTTTTTGTTACCTGAAGATGAAAACAAAATAGAAAATATAACAGAACTAAACCCAAATAAATAATTTATTAAGTTACCTACACTTTCAGGAGAAATTTTGCTTATTATTAAATATTCTATTCTTCTAAAAGTTTTCTTTTATCTCAAAATAATAAAATAAAACTAATATACCAAGGCTATTTCGTAAATTCCAATCCAGAAATTTTGAATGCTCGATATTGGATTACTATTTCATCTACAAGACTTGGTTACTTCGAAGCAAAGCAATTTCATACTACGTTGTAGGTGAGAATATGTCCCAAGAGATTTTCAAGATTGAAGTAACTCCACTACTACACATACTACATTGATTATTCCGCTCATAGAATTCTAAACTAGCCAAACTTTACAAGCTTGACAACTTGTGGCTTTGTTGCCAATATCACTTGCAAGTTGCCAGGCAACCAACTTTCCTAATAATACAAAATGTAACCATTGTTATTGCTGTTCAAATGGGGGTTTCCACGATTTTTTGGTTTTATATGTAAATCTATAGGTACATTAAAATATTAGACCCCTATTGTTTCTTTTTGCCAAAAGGTTGCTAATAAGCCAGAAAAAAATTATAAAGTTTAAAAATAGGTGCCGCGAAAAACGATGACGTGTGTGACGGTGTGATGTCATCGGCACTGAGAACTTACTTTCACTGCGCTGGAAAGGACCGAATACGATACGTACGTCTTACTTTATTTCAACACAGGTCCATCGTTCATTCCGTAGTCAAAACGACAAAAAACGAACTTACACGAACAAATCTACCCACGGTTTGGTCTCAGTACAGACTGTGTCACACATGGCGCATTTTAATGCACGTTTCAAAAGAGTTACATTTTCATTTCAATAAAAAGGTAATAAATCTATCAAAATAACCAAATCATATAACTTTCCTATAAGTATATGCTGAAAATTGATATCCAATACGTATTTCTTTAAAAGCCGTAGGTTTGAAAACCCCTTCGATGGGTCCAAGTTGTTAGATTCCACTACAATTAATATGTACCATTTTGTAATAAGGATTTAAACATAATTGGTTGAACGGAAAATAAAATAAATAGGTAAGTACTATAACAAAATCTTGAGATATTTTCACTATTAGTAAATTGTGGTACCTAGGTAATACAAAATATATATATATAATAGCTGAGTGCGTAACGTGACCGACTGTGGTCCGAACAACTCAGGTTCGAATCTATTTCGGTACACATTCTAGTTTATGTAATTGCATAAAAATCACGTATGTAGCGTAGTCTCCACTAACAATCGACTACCAACATATACGTCCCCGTGCGTTGACGGCTGGTTACCGCACACACTGGCTAACGTATATATTGAGGCAGTAGCTGCTTGCATGTGATTACGTAGGAACCCGGAGTTCCGTGCTTCAAGTCTCTCGGTCGGCAGTGTGTGATTGTCGTGAAATTGCAAAAACATGTTACAATTATACTGCACTCGGGCGCTTCAAGCTGCCCACTTGATCGTCTGAAATGTAGTTCTGGTTGCATTAGAATATCTCCGTTGCCGCATTTAATTTCAAGGACTGATCCACGGATTGAGAATTTGACTGTATCAAAGAAGTGGTTAGATTCCACAATAATAACATTTACCATTCTGTAATTGGAAGTAAATCCTTTTGAATGGTTACTATCGAAGTAAACTAAAATGACTCACAATATAATTTAAGGCTACCATTCCCAAGTTTGAATTTCATATTAACTGATTTAAAAAAATTGTGAGTACGGCTTTGTGTTTGAAATGTCTATTTCGTAGTGGGTGATTTCAGTTGCGTACCTACTACACACAATAATAACTGATTGGCTGAAGCTATTTTTCCCTCTGTCTCGCTCTAGTTATTTTTCGTTTTTGTCGCTGTAATAACAACTGCGTGATAACTCATTACGCAATTTTGAAGATGTAATATTTGTATTAAAAATTGATTAACACTTCATTGATAAAAACAATCTGCATTCATTTAAATTATTTCAAATTGTGTTTGTTTTATCGGATTTTAATGTCAGTTTTAATTAAATATTTCTGTTCAATTACAAATTAAAATTTAATTGCAACTGATTAACGAGCAGATACACACTGCAATTAATCAAATAAATTAAATTACATAATCATTATCATAAATAGGTAAATAGGTTATTCAAGGTATATCGGTTCAGCAAAATTTTTGTCGTTGCATAAAAATGTCGCTGAATCGAAAGCTACGCAGCCCATTGTGATTGTACTAATTACTAATTAGTGATTCCGAGACGAGAAATAGTCAATTCTCGGTCATTTCTCGGCTGTTGAATTCTCGTCTCTAAGAACACAATTCTCCTCTCGTCTGAATTAATCGAAAAAAAAATTGTTGCCATCTATTTTAAAAGGTAGTAGTAGTGCCGGTTTGTCGGTCTGTCCGTAAGCACGATAACTTGAGAACGCGTTGGAATTTTGGACTGGAATTTTATATTTAAGCTTTTCACAAAAACGTTAGTTTTAAGTTCGTTAATGAGCTATATTCAATCAGTAGTACCTACCAACTTTATAAACTGTTTTTTAAATATTGTATTATAATACTGTCGAGTGTGGTATCAAAGTTTTCGAAAAAATAATTCTAGCAGAAGAATAAAAGAAGTCGGTATGTGGGTCTGTGAGTCTGTGGGTCTGCTAATCTGTCTAGATGTTGGATAACTTGAAAACGCGTTGGAATTTTGGACTGAAATTTTATATTTAAGATCTTGGGCTAAAAGCTGACTTAAAGTTCTATAATGAACTTTATTCGACCAGTCGTACCAACATTATAAATGGAACATTTTTTATTTTTATTAAAATACTATCGAGTATGATTTGATATTAAAGCTCTCGGGAAAAGTATTCTAGTAGAAGAATAAAAATAACATTTTAACGAACGTCCATTGTTTACTCTAATAAACTATTGAAAAAAGTTTAGGTAGAAATATTAAAAATATTTATGGGATTTTCAATTGTTTTTCAAAAAATTATTAAAATTTTGTCAAGTGTACCTATTATCAAATTAAAGCTCTCTGGGAAAGAATTCTAGTCAAAGAATCAAAATTTAAACGATAGTGCAATTGTTTATTCATATATTATTCTATTAAAATTATGCTGAAGTTGGTACCAAAAAGAAAGCTTTATTTAAAAGCTGAATGAAGTATAAAATTAAAGTCATTACAAAATAAGTTAAAAAAGCTTAAAGTCGGGCAGTACTGTGGTGGCCACAGCAGATTTTTTATGTAGTGTACAATTGATGTATCTATCATCGTCGACTGTGAGTCATATATCCGCGTACGATTTACCATCTTAACATCGCTCGCAACACCACAGCTTTTAATTTACCATCATGCTCTCTCGTTTACCAAACACTCGTACAACATTCTCCATCATCTCCTGCAAACTGCGAACCATTTAGCGAGGCAGAAACACAACGTTCGTTGGGGTACTCACGCAACCTTCAATCATCCAGGAATAACTCCTTCATTAATCTTGCAAACAGACATTCGCTATTCCGGTTCTTGTTCTCAGGCGCTTGCAGCGTAGTACACAATACAGCGTGGAAATAATACGCACAGAGTGCAGCCTTATCAATAGAAGTTGTTGAGAAGGTGTATCAGTTACTAAAAGGTTGAATAGCGTACTACGGAGTATGGCGTACAATGTTTTCTGTTTTCACCAACATGCTGACCCATATTTTTGTCTATTGCGAAGTAGTGCTACGTCGTAGTAGCGGTATTTCATCATATTTTAAATTAAGTAGTACCTTATGTTAAAGTATACCTTATTTTAATAACAAAACATTATAGTCAGTTTCTACTTTCCCAAACAAATATACGTACTAATACTAGGAGAAAAATAATTATTGTGAACAAGATTTTTATTAACTCTTATTTTGATGAATCTCTATGTTTTAGACTTTAATGAACCAAGAAAGATCGGTTGGTAAGTCGAGATATGGAGATTGTATAGTCGCAATTATTTTCACAGAATGATAAATTTTGTATTGAATCGTAACACTTTATCACTTTATTCAATTAGCCTGAAACTCGTACTTTGCCGTATCTCAGCTATGCCATGTCATTTTAAGATTGTTGCTTACCGAAACTAGCGAAATCGGACGGTAGATTTCATGAAGTGTAGCTTATATAAGAAATACTGCACCAGAGGCACATGTAGGAAATAAGTTTACGTTTGATATTCCTGGTAAATAGAAATATCGTTGCCTTTTTGACACTTCATAACCTCAATTCTTCGATAAATTGGCTTTAAAATTATATATCATTTTGATAAAACTGACGATACCCCTGAGAATGTAATACAATCCTCTTCTACATTCAATTAATATTGTGTTAGATTTCGTTAAAATATGTCGCCTGGTTTAGATACACAAATAATATCGCACGCACCCACGCACGATTTCAAGTCACCGTCCTATGCTATGTTTGCAATGTAGAAGAGGTCAACTTTACTGCCCCATAGTTACCTACCAAACGAAATTTAGGATTGTCCTAATAATTTATTTTAAATTGTATTATTATCAGATAAATGTCATATTTATTTTTGTCGTCATCGATTTTGGTATGCAATAACCTTAAAGTTGAAAAATACTGCATACGTGTTTTCGTTCCAAGTAAACAGTTTACTATTGACCTCAAAATAATGTTGTTATAAACATGTTATAGAGCATGGATTTACAGATTTACCTTTCTAAAACTTTAAAACCAAATTTCTATCATTAGAACCTTTTTAGTTTGCATGAATTGGACATTTTTTAGAATTTTTATAATTGACTTTGCTATTCACACCATCGATAAAAACTATGACAATGTTTAAAACAGTAGATCGAAACGATCATTACGTAATATGTCAAATATGTTAAAGTTATTTCTTAAAACTAGAACTTGTGGATTGGGACGTTCTGTTTTGGCCACAGCAGATATTTTATTTTCTACTAGACTGAAGATTTTATTATAAAATATAAAATCCATCCAGAATTTTACGACATTCTCTGGTGTACCTATAGTACTTGATATTAAAAATGTCATCGCATACAACGATTCGTATTTTATTGCGTAGGTACCACGAGAGATTGTTTTTATTATGGCTACTAGCATACAAGAGTAACTACATACTACAAAAATGCATCTTCAACAATAAGTTTCATTCATAAAAATTCTTAAAAAATTTTCTAATAAAGCTATAACAACATGGTAGATTACAAAGACATAAGCAACACAATTCAATACTAGCAAGCAACAAACAGAAAGGGAAATCGGTGGTTATGCGCTCGAATTACATTATTTAATAATCTTGACAAGAACTGAAATTTCATATCGGAGAGTTGTAAAAGCGCATTTCTGGTTATCAAAACGTATGAAAAGCGCAGAAATATAATCAGTAAATTTATGTACAATAAGCGCAGATCGTCACGTTCAATAAGCGCATTTTTCGAAAATGAGATTTCTTACCATAACAAGTTAGTCCAGATCGTCTTACGAGTATGATGGGGTTAAGTTCAGAAAAATGTTAGGCAAGAATATTTTCTAGTTTTAAAAAATTCAAAAAATCTTGTTAAAAATACTCTTCGAGTATGATGGGGTTAAGTTCAGAAAAATGTTAGGCAAGACTATTTTCTAGTTTTAAAAAATTCAAAATATTGTAGAAAAACTGTAGTACAATCCCTAAAACCATTGTGCTTTTCAAATGTTCCCTTCTGCGCTTATATAACGTCAATTTCTGCGCTTATAACGTCAATTTCTGCGCTTTTCGTACGTCGATAAGCAAAAACTGATAAAGGCCAAATGCGCTAATATAACGCACCCATTTCATATATTTGAACAACGTCGTTGGTTCTATTAAATTTTTATCTTTTTAATGCACATTAGATTATTAATTAGTTATTTAATATGAATTGAAAAATCACAATCGTAATATATTTTACAAAATTCCTTTTTTTTGACGTAGTTATTTACCCAGTTTTTATTTTAAATGAAAGATAAATCGTAACTCTATTGAGCTACGGTCGTATATTTTTTAAATTTTGCTACGAACAAAAACTTTCTTCGTAATTAAATGCAAATTTTTACAGTATAATTGAACTAAATTTGAAAAAATAAGACAGGAGCTCAATAGAGACATGTTTACTCTACTATTTAAATCATGAATTTTGTTACTTGAAGTGTACGCCGATAAAAAGAAATTATGTAAAATCTAATAAGATTGTATTTTTCTGCCTTAATTCAAATAATTAACTAATAAAGTAAGGTGCATTTAAACGATAAAATCAAATTGAAGTGTAAAAATATCAAATTTTAATTCTTGTTACGATATTTCAACAATGTAATTCGAACGCTTGTGATCACCGGTTTCCCTCTTTAAAAATGCACAGTATAAACTTATAGAATATGGATAAAATATAAATCTTAATAAAGATAAAAATGCCTTTACAATTAGAAGAGTAAGAACTGAATAGCACTGTTTATTTTCTTAATTACTTCCTTTTATTTTCACAATGACTATTCAAGATTCTACTTCTCATTGATTTTTAAAGAAACTGCACAGTTCTGGTTCATTTATTCCTAAGAAGAATAGAAGTGTAAAAGGTACAATCAATACGTGCTATTTTAAGCTCTTAGCTCTTCTATACAAATGTAAAGCTTCTAGGACAAAGACCAAATAGAGTTGCAGCTTTGAATATAACAGAGCAAATATTTTACAGAGATAAGTCCAGCAATTGCTCAAAGTTTATTTGTTTATGCATTAGATGCTTGTGGAATGAATTTGCAATGTCTGCATTTCATGGAAAATCAACATATAACTGTGACAAAAATCTAGTAAGTAAATTAATTAAAAGGAAATAATTTTCTAACAAATGAAATAAGTAAAAATACCGTGAATAAATTTGTTCAAAATGAATTGATTATTAAATTCGGCAAAGTAAAGCGATGCATTAAAATAATTAATTATTGTATGACATTAATGTTGATTCTTTTTTATGGCCAGTTCACACAAGGAAAATTGTTCCTACAAGTTTCTTGAAAATAACAAGTGCTTGGAGCTGTCATAAAAATATCTGTTAATACCACTCATACCGGGAAACTAATTATTTCTATAAAATATATTTACAATAACTAATTTTTAGTAATAATTAATTTCCCCGAATTAATTAATTGATATTATTTATTTTTATTTTAAGACAGCTCCTAGCACTTTTATTACTTTCTACAAACATTTAAGGAAAAATTTTTCTCGTGTGATATTTACCTTGTTAGAGAGAGAGACATCAAATACGCGCCAATTCGGACCATGCAATCTATGGTGATAACAAACGGTAACGGTGGTAACGCATGGAACCAGTACAGTAGTGATCTCTCTCTCGCACTGGGTAAACAAAAGTAGGAGATGAGTATGTCAGATGAAGTGTAGCCTTCCTGTTTATCTTGTTAGAGGGAGGAAATATGGGCCCGGACCATGCATTATATGACGATAAACAACGGTAGCGATGGTAACGCACGGGCCCAGTAGTGATCTCTTTCTCGCACACAGGGTAAACAGAAATGCAACGAATCTACAGTTTTGCTATTATAGCCTGTTTTACTTTACACTTTTTTCGGCTAGAAACTGGAACTAGATTTTAGAAACTTTTTCTGACTTTTTATTTTGTTTAGAATTAAATCTAAATTTTATAGCAGTAATTTTGAGGTATTGTTATTTATTAGAAATATGAATAGAAAATATAAATAACAATTTTTTTTAAATTGGTAGTAGTTAAACTGTATGAATATGAAGAAATCAAGATGTCGATGTATAAGGAAGGTTGTCCGTGCAGGTCTAGTATGAAACTAGGAATACAATGGAACTTGTTAAAGTTATTTGCCGAAAAAAGTGTAATGCAATACAGGCTTAACAAATAAAGTTTAGTTTTGTTTCGAAGTTTAATCTGAAATCTACGAAGACTTCATATTAACAGTGTTTTAAATTTCAAATAAGTTTAAAAAACCATTTATAATACTGCTGCTTTCTCTTTGATGTTTGTCCTAGCCATTGTAAAATGGACTTTGAAAATCGAGATAAAATATGAAACTGTAGTAAACATAAGTAGAGTCTGTTGCATGCTTACCGAAGGATCGTTGCCCTTGAAGAAGTACGTACACGAACACAGAACAGAGCCACAACACACAGACAGACAGTTAACATCATCATGATCAAACACATCGTTATAGAGAGTACAGTTAACAGTGGGTACACACATTTACTTTATTGTCATTGTTAACATTAAGTGATCAATGTTATATTAGTGAAGTATATACTAAAGTACCCGGAAGAGATCAGCAGTGAGGCAAGTTGAGAGAGAGACAGGCTTCTGGCGTATAGCATTTGCGAGGTATCTCTATCACAGTCTAACTCATGTAGAACATGGGCAATATACCACAAACTTGCCTCAGTGACCCTTAACGCGCACGTCCTTTCCGGGTACGTAGTATAGAGTTCACTGTGTCATATTTACTACAGGGATGTAACAGCGCAGTAGTTCTTTTCAAATTGTAAGAGAAAATTAATGCAAATGAAAGTAAAAAATTGTTTTCCATTCATCTGACAGGAATTTATCGACAGATGCAACTAGAGATGGATTATTAAAGCATAAAAAGATCGTTAGGTGCTCAGGCTTGTCATATTATTGTCGTTCAAAAAGATAAAATTATTAGATGACTATTTTTTAACATCTACAGACCAATAAATGTAATGGAACAAATTATTATTTAAGATAACTCAACTCTTCAAAAATAGAATTGTTTGATTTAAAAACCTGGAAAATAAAATTGGTAATTTTGAAAAAAAAATTTCAGTTCCGTGATAAGTGAGTTGAGCACTATTTGCCATTAAAATATATGTCGTAATTTTTTTTTGTGTCTAACACAAGAGGAAATCTTGCTCGACAAATCTCACGGTCGAGAGGGAAACAGGCGTTTTCCTCTCTAGTTTAACAAATAACTATTTTGGCCTCCTGATAATAATCATACATCGTTAACGTCTATGGTAGTTGCGATTTTACTTATGCCATGACGTTACCGCATATTTTTCGGTAAAGAGCATCGAATTTTATTGCTTTAATAGCCCATTCAAAAAAAGTTACTTCAAAATAAAAAAGAGCTACTCTACACAATTATTTATTGTTCAATAGAGTCTGAAATAAGAACAAAACTCATTGATTTTAAATGTGACATTTACTGGCGACATCTCTTAGCAACTTGACATAAGGAAATTTTAGTGAAAATTCGATATTTTAAATAAATCGGTTAATGTATGCGTTAGGTATTTGTACATCGCTCGGTTTTATTAAAACACTCTACTTTAATAAAGAACCTCGCGTTGTAAAATAAAGCTACCGCAATTATAATGTAAATAACCATTGTTGAACTAGTAAAACTAAAAGTGAACAATTTCTGAACTACAGCACCGCCACCCTTGTTTGTCAGGACATCTCTCGCACTTACCGAGGGGTGGTCGCCCTTGACATTCTGAAGGGCTTTGTTGGCAGGCGCGGTGGGGGTCCTGGCCTCGGGGGGCAGAGCACCCGAGCTGCTGCCGGCCGGAGACTTGGCCTGGGGGCTGCCTGTCGTCCTGCAACAACAAGCAACAACCTCGTACAGATGATAGTGCTAGTGTGTAGTGTAATGGATGAGTTGTGTTTTGAGGTTAGAAGGAATTGGGACGTGATCTTGATTGATATTAGCGTGTTTTAGTTGTTATCTGTAGGTCAGTGGTGCTGGTTTGAGCAAGTAAAGAGCTCCCGACGAAATCTAAATTTGGTAGAAACAATAAAAACAGTGCTGGCCCATTTGACACTAATCGTCCATAGAATTATTCTTGTACTAGCCACATCCTGAGTACGATCAAAAATATTACGTACTTAAAAGTTCACACCGGTGATTAAACTCTTTTTTAAATTTTTATACAGAAATTGGACAACAAATTAGAATATTTATGTTGTTTAGAAAATATGTTTAACATTTACAGTTATCGAGTTATTTGGGCGTAAAAGTTAGTCACAATGACGTCATAATTTAATTTAAAAAAAACTCTTATGTTAACCAAAAATAAAGTTTTAATGAATGAGATATATACATACAACGAAACACACATTAAACGAACAACAAACAATGAACTACCTGCGATGCAATGCCAAAATGTCAGTACGCCGGTCACAATGACGCCACAAATACAAACTTTAAAACCAATTATCATGTATACTAAAAGCCACAGAAATTTAAAACACATCAAAATTCTTGTAATTTTTAAAACTTTTTATAAATTAATGTTCATTTTTTCACTAGTGTGCCTCTTTAATACATACACATTCCAGAGAATTACATGGGATACACAATTGGGTTATTATTACCAACTTATTAACATTGGGATGTTACATAAGTAGATAATGTTACTAAGGACGAACATTAGCAATCGCTAGGATATTAATTGGTAAATGGGCAAAAATAGCAAGTAACAAGCCGGGATCATGTACATCATGTACAATTTTTTTAATTAAAATTAGAAAAAAGGCACAACTGTGCGGGATTTTAGGAGGTAGACGGGCCTCTTAAAATTTAATTTGAAATTTTCCAAGGAAGATCATAATTATAATGCTGTAGTACATGTAGAAATAATGAACGAAATTTTATTATTAATTTCCCTGCTCATAAAACTGCTAATAAAATAAATTGCTTAATGTTTCATTTCGATTAAGTTTTAAGTTTGTACACAAATTTGCCTATAGTATGTAATATAATGGACTTATTACGATACAAATTTTCATTATGATACAGATAAGTATATTTAAGTATATGCACCCAGGTGTATAATACAAAAATAAAGCATATACGAGAGAAAACATAGTATAGGTATCATATGTATTCCACAATGTATAATGGCTATTAAACATCTCATAGTCAAACATTGGCAAATTAGGTTAGTTTTACTAATTTATTACCGAAAGACTATTGAGTAGTAGTGTATGTAATAGCAAGAGCACAATTTGTAATATATCGAGGTCACTTTTGCACTATATTTTTGTCACAAGTGTGCCGCTTTAAGAATTTATTAATAAAAAGTCTATCCATTTTTTTGTACACTCAGTAGAGATCAAAACCCCCATTTAGCGTTTATAAATGCATGTGGTTTACCCACACATAAAAACTTAATGTAATTTACGGCATTACGGCATTTTTTCCTCCCATCTCGTAAATTCAACCGTAAATATCTCTCAGAAGAAAATTCAAACCTCAACACAATTTCACGTCCGAGGCCGCCATACGTGAGCAAAAACAGCCCAAAAATTCAGCCTAGTGCATACATTACTCCAGTAATAATTACTAGACATTTATTTTTAGCACGCCATTTGTAACATTCATAGCCTACTATTAGCGATAATGGCCGATGCGAGAACAAAAAACGATCGCGCCCAGCCCTTTAGATGCACGCTGGGAAGACGCGAAAAATTAATCAATAAAGAATTTTAATTAAATAGAAGAGCGCAGTGAAATATCACCTCAGTCATTTGCGCTATTCGCGCAGAGGTTTCAACTTCAAAATTGGGCGTTTTTACTTTTATTTTACATGAATATTTTACAGCAGGTTTTCAGGAAGTTTGCTATCGATTCAGGCAGTAAATTCAACTATTGAGTATACCTACGTGTACCTGCCTATAACATGGTATGCAGTTATTGGTTTTGATCATTCTATATTTGAGTTGAAAATTACTTTGAACAATTTATTTAAAATTGTAAAAAAAATTATGTAAAATATTTATTATTTATTTCTAAATACATTTGATATATCTTAAGCCTCATTCACATAAGCATTTAGTTTTAAGGTTTAGAATTATGTTTACGTTTAAGTTAAGTAAAAACTAGCATTCACAGTGCTTGAAAGTGTGAATGCTTATAATTTAGTTGTATGAATTTAAACATTCTTAAACGTAAAAAATGTAAACTTTAAAACTCGCTTATGAGGATGAGACTTTAAAATGATATTTTACACAAAAAATAAAATGAACACTAAAATTTTAAAAAAAATTCTAAGAAAAACTCTTTAATTGTCGCTTTAACTAAGGCATTAAAACGTTTTATAAAGTATCTTGTAGATAATTTTGTGAAGTATTTAATGCAGAAAACCGTAAGTCAATATTTTAATACTATATTTTCACTATTGGCTCTAAGATTTTATATTTGAATTGTGGTCGAACTAGTGCTCCCAAAATTTTGAAAATTATGTATACTATAACAAAAAATTATCCAAGAAATCGAATGTTGAACACCGGAAGTCGATATCTTGATTAATTCGAAAATGAAAGCTGTTTTTGTTGAAAACACAAATTTAGGCTTTTCTTGAAAATGACTAGAAATTGCTTAAATATGTTTTCACGATTTTTCGAGAACTGTACTACTTACAGATAAAAATGAATACTTATACCATTTTATAGCAAATTTTATGCTCTACAATTATCTATATACCTAACCATTTTTCTAGTAATATTAACCATATGACATAAATAAAGAAAACAAAAAATGGCAGCCATTTTTTCTAAAAGGCGCTCGTCTTTGTTAATTAACACTTTGGAACCACTTTTTATATGAAAGAGAATAGTTTAATTGACATGTATGCCTATTTTCACACTTTAATCACAAAATGCATAGTTGGTATGTAATTTGTCCTATAACCGCCGGACTGCTTATTCTATTTAGTCAAACGTGTGTCAAGTATAATTTAATTAGGTAGTATTTATATTTCATATTAAACAGTAAAATAAAGACTAGTATATCGAGTAGTATATTATAAGAAAGTCGTGTTGTGATTTCACAAACTCTTTTTACTCCTCGCCACTCAGTACTGTAAGAGAGGTATTAATCATTTTAATCATGCTAAAATTTCGATAGTGAAACACGTTTTGAGGTTCCTAGAACACGATTTTGATAGTTTCGCGATGATATCTGTGTATGTGTGTGGATGGATGGGCGGATGGATGGATGTTGGATGTACGATAACTCCAACACCACTGAACATTTTCTTGTATATACAATATTCTGACATCCTAGATTAGATCTGATTAGATTTTGGTGTTGATCGTGCAACCGGAAGTGACAGTTTCTTGAAGATCTGAGCGTTAATGTCAAATAAATTTTTGACATTTTTTACAAATTGAAAATATGAAATGTCATTTTTATTTTTTATATGATTATGTGGTTATGATAAACATTAATAATATTATATAATCTGCAATTCCCTTCTACAAAGGTATATTTGTGAGTACCTACTACATTATAAGTATATACTTATAATTAGAAAAATAAAAATAGTACAGTATGGCGAGAGGGTGTGTGTTGGCCACATCAGATTTTTTAATTTGCATTAAAAACCAACCTTTAATTTTACAAACTAACGTTTTCTACGTACAAAGCTACTACAATAATTGTTTTTCATGTTTAAAAAGTAAAAAGAAGTACCGCTGTAATGTGAGATAAATTTTCGATCCAGCAATGGCGAACCGCTAACAAATTCCGTAATCAATAAAATTGAGAGCAAATACGCAATAATCGTAAAACACCATTATACCAGACGCTGTGGTCTTCCCGAAGAAGAAACGCATTACTAGTGATTGTATTTTAATTTAATTCGCTATAACTGTCCAACGAACTGGGTCATTTTTTTCTTGTTTAGACTATTCGCGATAATTTGGTTTTTAATGTAAATTCAGCTAGAATAGCAAATTCAAGTGGAGTAGGGAAGTTTTGTTCGCGCGACTTGAACATTATTATTTTAATGCGTTTCTGTTTCCAATGTCGAGTCAGTATAACTAGATTATGAATACTTGTTGCAGTGAAATTAATCAATAAAATAATTTTTAGTAAGAGTTCCTACCAAATCTTTTCATTAAATAAATATTGAACTTATAATTTAAGGTTGTTGTCTAGAAAAATCGACGACGACAGAAATAACAACAAATTTTATAAGCCATTCATATGATAATAATAATTCACTATAAAATAAATTTTCAGGACAAACGTCAATTTCCGTTGGCAATTATGAGGCTGTAAAGGGGAACTCTTTTATATTGCAAGCATAGGGAGGTGACTTTAAATCGTGCGTTATTAATTTAGTGAATTTAACACAATATTAAATGAATATAGAAGAAGTTGTATTAAATTTTCAAGGGAATCGTCAGTTTTATAAAAATGATATTTAATTTTAAAGTCAATTTATTGAAGAATTGAGGTTATGAAGTATCAAAAAGACAATGGTACCTATTTCTATTTACCAGGCATTTCAGAGATAAAACTTATTTCCTCACA
Organism: Agonum fuliginosum; assembly: GCA_947534325.1. Taxonomy (NCBI): domain Eukaryota; kingdom Metazoa; phylum Arthropoda; class Insecta; order Coleoptera; family Carabidae; genus Agonum; species Agonum fuliginosum. The sequence continues at coordinate 24,469,519 of OX384040.1, read as the reverse complement.
CATACATGTGCCTCTGTGGTGCGGTAATGCCAAATTTGTTTACTTTTTTTTGCCTTCTCCAAAATAAGTTACACTCAACATGCTTAAGGCTGTTGTCTAGCGAATCGGACGGCAGGCTTCATGAAGTGTAGGGAGACCGGGGCTGGTTTGGACACTTTTTTGATTTTATTTTTTCTATTTTTTTTTAAATATCCAACCTATTTGGTTTTTACGCAGATGTTTAGACCGGTCCTTTGAGAAGCTTTCCTGTTCATATGAACTTTCTAAGAGCAATCATTTTTCAGAACAGGGCAAGTTTTGACAGCGCTGCATTTGTCCAAAGTATCCCCACGCCAGCAACTGGGGACGGTATGGACATACAATTATAAACATGAAAACAGCGAATAGATAACAGAAATATCTTTAATTCATTTCTTATTACCCAAACATTGGAAACCAAACAAGGAAACAGAACAAAACATCAAAAAGATAATAAAGAAAAATTATTGCAAAAAAAACTCTGAAAAGTCTGTGTTGAAGTAAAACGTTTCTTTAAACTCGGGACGCTTGACCACTATGGCTTTCGACAGGACCAAAATCACCTGCGAAAGTCTCACGAAGAAGAAATTTTTAGTTGTTGGTTGAAAACGATTTTAAGGTAGCAATCGCTTATAAAAAGCTACATATCTGGGGATAGATTGGACAGATGTCCATTGTATCCCCAAGGTACACGATGAACAATTTCTCGCTAAAAAAAAAAATCAGTATATTGGATCTTTTTGAAACATACGTGCATATATTTTCATTAGTCACTATAACATTTAAAAAAAACCGCATAGCCAACGAATTGATCGTATTGTAAAAATACCTTACAATCTTACCTTGAAAAGTTACATTCGAGGTGTCAAAAAGTATTAATTTTGTCTTGATGTCGCAGTGGCCAAATGCTTTTGTGAGCTACTTCTTCACATAAATACTAACATTAAAACACATTCGCGGCAACAAAATCTACATTGGGGCAGGAAATTTAAACATGTCCATTGTATCCCCGTGTCCAAACCAGCCCCGGTCTCCCCTAGTCGGAGAGGGTAAAAAATAGTAAACAAATTTGGCATTACTGCACAACAGATGCGTATACATATATATATATATATATATATATATATATATATATATATATATATATATATATATATATATATATATATATATATATATATATATATATATATATATATATATATATATAACTTTAAAATTAAATATCACTTTTATAAAACTGACGATTCTCTTGTATATTTATACAATCTTCTTCATCAAATTGTATTATGCTAGTTTTTCGTTAAAATCTGTCGTCTGGTACAATTCAAGTCACCGTCCTATTCTTGCATTGTATAAATTGGTCAACTTTACAGCCACATAATAATAACAATACTTTTTAAGGTGTATTATTATCATATAAATGCCCTATAAAAATTTTGTCGAATAAATATTATTCAAATTTGGTAGATTATAGTAATAATCATTTCACACAATTAAGAAAATAGATGAGAACTTTATTTCTAGATAGCTATATTCTTCGTTGATATTGCATGTGATTCATCAACGTCTATAGTAATGCGAGTACACGTTCCGATTCTGAAATGCATTATCGAAATTGTTATTACAGCCATGCAAACATTTGTAACGGCTGTATGGAAATATCAAATAGAAATGAATTTCAAATGTATAGGAGTTTGTGTGTTTGAATTTCAATAAGCTTTATTTTATATGGTGCGATAACTGTGACATTAAATGAAGGTGATATTACATACGTTGAAATTGATATTGTTGATATTGTTGTTTGATGAAATAGAACCAATATGTACCTATAGGTAATTAAATGATAAATGACTAAAAAGTTAAATTGACATTAAATATCATCTGTTTGTAATTTGATATTTATTTACTAGAATACAAAATACAAAAACTAAGTTCGAGTGGTTTGATTTCACAAAAACCCATCATCAGGGATGCAAAATCTTGTTGAATTTTTCTTTAGATTTAAAATGTTATGAAAAATGTAAAAATGAAAATACATTTTTTGGACAAGTATTTATATTGCAATCGAATTCGCTTTGATGTAATTCCCAAAATAAAAAAAAAGTCCAAACCAGAAATCAGCTTAAAGAATCTCCTTTTGTGAGTGATTTAATCAACGCGCCTCGACAAAACGTTACAATTGTAATTCTCTGCCATGTTTTTATTATTGTGCTAATTAAATTTTAATTACTATCTGATAGTTATTCGTCGAGAACAGACTTTGAATTGCACGCCTGTGGTTCCGTGGTTCTGGACCTGCCAACTTCAAAACCTACTTCACAATTTAATTAACAAATTAACTTTAACAAGGGCAATACAATTTCACGCCATAAAAACGAATAAAACTTTGTGCTCATCGCAAATCAAATGTTCGGAAGCCCGGAAAATATTTGTGCAACGATAAAACGATATTATTTTCTTAAAAAAGTTTTCTTAGCTTGAAAACAAATTGATTAATTTGATGTTTACTATGAAAGTATAAAAGTCGTAAGCTTTTGAAGTAAATCTTAGAAAAATACTTGTCCACATCTACTAACCTAACCTAACCAGACCTTACAATCGGTAGGTATAATATACAGAGCGATTCCCAACTTCGTTTATATAAAAAGAGGATTTGTTGGAGAAGCAGTCAATTCGTTTCTATATTTTAAATTTTTATCTACGACTAATGTAACATTAACATTAAATGTGTGATGTTTGTTTCCTAATGCCATATATATTAAACCCATAGTGAATAATAGGCAGTATTCCCTCCTCTAATCAGAAAATTACTTTGCCGTGCAAATTATTTTTTAAAAACATTACAATGTTTAATGATGTGTGATAGAGAATTGACATTTGGAAATGTCAAAATTTTTGCGTATTGGTATATATTTTATTAAAATCTTGTAGGTACCTATGTAATAAATTACTCGTAGATAAAGTACAGCATACAATTCTCTATAATGGCTATTATTCCCTCAGTTGATTAAAATCCTCGATCGCTTTGCTCGCTCGTGTTGTAAACTTCATCTTCAGAAATAATAGCATCTATTATAACGTGGTTGTAGGTACAGCACGCAAATGCGTGCATAATCAAAAGACAAAATACGCTGTTTTTTAGAGGTTGCTGAGGAACAACAATGAAAATTGGAACCAATCTAGAATTTGCTAGGTAACGATATTTCGACACATTAAATAGGCAAATATATAATCGTAAAGTGAATCAAAATGCTGTTTTATAGCTCTATTTTTCAAATTAGCGTGCAGGTGTAATAAATACATGGTTTTTCTATACCTATGCACGAAACTTTAATAGATTATATAATTTGATATACTGATTATAGATAAAAAAAAAGATTTTTCAAAAATTGCAATAATAACGGTAATGAAAATTTTAGTACCACTGGTTTGAAAGTCCATTTAACTGTGGATTAATTAATCATTACATAACAAGTGACTGTTATTTGTAGATAGTCTTATAATATTTGTAATTTTATTTTATAAATAATAATAAATAAACAGTTAAACGGACGTTAAAACAAATGGAACTAATATTTTCATTACCTACCCTTATTTTTGCGATTTTTGAAAAAATCTTTTTTATCTATAATCAGTATATCAAATTATATAATCTATTAAAGTTTCGTGCAGAGGTATAGATACATCCTGTATAGTGTAAAACATATACGTGTATAAGTGCTTTAAAAGAACTAGCGACGTTAAAATTACTTCGCTTCGCGTCGTGCTCTTGGACCTGTCATACGTGCTTTAAAAGCTTACTTATACTTTTTACTCTTGTGTTATAAATCTGTGTGATGTTTGAGTTTTGATTTTTTGAATGTTTGCATGTATACATTAATATTAAAAAGTTTTTACTTACTCTAGTTGAGCTCTATGTAGAGTAGTCCAAAGATAATCCCAGAAGAAAACATGAAACAGAAGAAAAATACATTAGTTAAATATTTAATACTAACAATAGTAATTATAACTATAAGATTAAAGTATAGAAAGAAAGATAACACAATATTAGCATATAATTGGTTTATAATTGCATTACGTTACTGATTGCTAAAACTAGGGCACATAATTAATCGATTTTAATTGCAGTATTTATGTTTTGGAATTTTCATGAACCAGAAATAGATTTTAAAGGGTAGAAATAAATGTTCTTAAAATTGTTACATAATAATTGAAACTAAAATGGTGCAGCAAAATTTGTACACATTGTTTAACTATGACTATGAGTATGCTTGAATTGACTGGTAACCGCACACAAAATACAAGGTGATTTATAACTTTGTGCATATATTTTTACGGCATACTTATTGATCATGAAACAAAAAGTTGTTTTTTTTTAATTCGTAAATTGAAGGGTATAGTTTTCGCAAGAACCACCGGATTTTTTGCATAATAATGCATAATAGATATCTAATGAATGGAATAAATAAAATTTTAATTAATTGTAGATTTATGAAATTTTGTTTTTAAACCTGTAAACTAAAAATGCAAACTTTGAAAAATACTTTCAGTTCCGTGATAAATAAGTTGAGCACTATTTATGAGCCTTGAAAAAATAAAATTCAAGACTTTTCATATACAGGAAAATTCTACACCAGAAGATGCAAATCTATAAAGTTTATATGGAATTAAAGTTGGATAAAAAGGTTAATTCACAGGAAAATTCAAATCTAGAACTTTGTATTCGGCATAAATACAAACACAGGAAGATGCAAATCTAGAAAGGTTATAGTTAAATCAGTGTATATGTGGGACTCAAGAATGGTATTGGGTTGTTCATTTTTAGTTCAGTTTAACCTCTAATTTGTGTCGCTTGTGTTGATGAAACAAACTAGTTTTCTAGATCTAGATTTGCATTTTCCTGTGTTTGCATCTTCCTATGTTTGCATTTATGCCGCATCTAAAATTCTAGATTTGAATTTTTCTGAGAATGAATCTTTTACTGCCGGATTTTATTTCGGTATAAATTTTCTACATTTGAATTTTCTTGTATATGCATTTTCTAGAATTTGTTTTCTGGTGAATCATCCTGTATATTAAATCATAAACTTCTTGACTGGATATTGAGCAAAGAAAATTACTGAAAATCAACCAGTTTCTGTAATAATTAATTAAAATAATTTCTAATAATTTTTTCTTTTTTGTAATGTGGTAATACTGTCTATTATCTATACCGATGACTCGCGCATTTAAGTAGGTCGCACAAACAAAATTATTTCCACCCTTTACTAATTATTGCAACATATTTTTAATAATTAATCTATAAAGTGCTTACTAACAATTTTAGTCATAGTGCGCTAAGCTACAAAAATATCACTTCACTTGCACCTTGAGTAGTTCACACTATGTTTACACCCCATCACTTAGTCGCAGCATGTAAACGTATCAACTGAAGTCGAACTAACAAAGCCGATCGTCCGAAACTGAATTGTGGAATCTGAATTCATTTCTGAAATGTGACAGGATTTGGAACTGCTTGCGACCTGCGCAGTGGGGGCATGCAAAAATCCATTTCCGTTATTTGCGAGGGTTTTTTGCTACAATATGTGTAATGTGGAAGTAAAATTAGACTTGAATAAATTATTGATTTAACACTTCTAAACAGAGTTAATAGCCGTGGACACATACGGAAGTGAATGCAAATAAAGCGAGAATGATACATGGATATCGGTAATGATAGTGGAGTGGACTAAATATTCAACTCTGTGGTAAAGGATGCATGTAAACGTCGTAACGTTTTTTTTAACTTTTATTTCGTGACTGGGAATATATTAGCATATTCCAGTTATCAACATTTTTCAGTATATTATGTTCTATGAATTTTTTGGAATATTTTTAATTAAAATATAAAATGTTTTTCTATATATTATTCTTTATATCGTGTAATTTTATTTAATTCAATGGGAATGTGGCAAAAGGCAAACATGAAACTATACTGAAATAAAACCATTGAAAGAGATTTTTAGAACCATTTATTTAATTATATTATTTATGAACAAATTAATGAAAATGTAGATAATTTTTTATATTTTCGTCCAAAACTAGAACGAATTTTTTAAATTAATTGCTTCTTATTTAATAAATCATTGAACCGATACCGGAACATAAAACCGAATTCTATAAAGCACAGTGAACCGCGAATCGAACCTGAACCGTTATTTTGTGCGATTCGAGTCCCTGATTCAAACAAAATTAAATTTGTAAGATTTAGGCTAAATTTTAAACGAAAGCTGGCAGATATATTTTATATTTAAATTTAAGTTACCTACGTAACATGATAAAAGACTACTATGATTGAAAATAGTTTTTTAGCAGTTACTTGTGAGCAGTGTTGTGACTGATCTAGATCAATTTACGTGATCTTTGATCTGATCTAGATCATCTTATTTTTAAGGATCTTGAGTTTGATCTAGATCAAATATATATGATCTACGATCTTAAAATAAGATCATTTTTTTCTACATATGCAAGTTAAAGCATGAAATTTAAAAGAGTAAGAGTTTCATATTTTTAATATGTTTTAATTTTAAACTGTATATTAAATCGCTTGAATACTACGTATTTTTTCTTTTTTTATGTAATGTAATACAACAATTATATATTTTGTCTAATATTGATCTTTTTACGATCTAAAGAAAAAAGATCACTAATTTGTGATCTGATCTAAAAAAAGATCTTATCATAAAAATTGATCTATGATCTGATCTAGATCATATTAAACGAGAAGATCTTGATCTTGATCTAGATCCATTTTAAAATGATCTGTCACAACACTGCTTGTGAGTAATATTAAAATTGATACGAAACACGAGTTATCTCGCACGTACCTGTCAAAGTACTCGTAAATAGTTCAAACCTTTAAATCGTGGTTGAAACTCTAGGGCTTAATGACCTCTACACTCTACACTATGTTGAAGTCCTTGAACTAAAAGTCCTATTACTAGTTGTAATAGTGCTACCTTCCAAACTATAGTAGTTTGTCTGAAATTTCCAGTATTTCAGTAATTTGCCGGTGGTGGCGGTCAGTCTGGATCTGATAAGAACTTGTATTAAATTGAAGAGGAAACTAAAGCTGATGTAGTTAAGTATGTATGATATTACATATTCCACACAAAAGATGAACATTGCATATTATTTCTAATTTAAAACTTGATATTAAACCTAAGCTAAAGCTGGGCATGATTAATTAGAAATTGGTAGTACCTAATTAAATTTTGATATAAAGTTTTACCAAAAAAATGTTTCTTAAAAGTAAAGCAAAAAAAACTGTCAATGCCGTTTATACGGGGAAAGTAATATTTTTTTGACTTACTGATCTGTTAACATAACAATCACACATCGTTGACGTCTATGTTAGTTACGATTTTAGACATGTCATAACTGTTTCTGCATATGGTTCGTTAATACGCACCGAATTTCTTTAATATACTATTAAATAAAAAGGTAACTTTAAATTTAAAAAGTGAGCCTACAAAAACGCTACTTTACACAATTTATTATTCAATAGAGTCTGAAATAAACTAAACAGATTAATTTTAAATGTGACATTTACTGGCGACATCTCATAGAGCAGTTGTTTCAAGGCTACTTGTCAAAAGGAAATTTTAGTGTAAATGTCAAATGCATCTTACTTATGGCCGTTTGCACCGGTTTCACTTAATTTTTAAGTACCCCTTATACAAATAAGTAAATTGCACCAATTTTTACGGTGCCCTTAAATCACTATAGCTCCCCTTAAATTTAAGCTGAAGTTCAGGTGCCTCTTAGAGGTACCCTTAACGTAAATACTGCATTTATAAAAGCCTTTAGAAATATAAAATATACATATCTGCCTTTGCAGGTTCATGATGAATTTAGATTTATAATTTACATTTAAAATATGACCATATTTTATATTCTAAATCTAAATTTATACATGCGTCCAATTATATCACATTATATTATAGTGATCATAGTGAGTTGAAAAGAGACAATTGACACGTTGAAGTGACACTTAAATATTTTGACTTGTGGTTGTCGATTTGCTAAAATGAATATCAGAAATATGTATATAAGATTAATAAATATTATATGTAGGAAAATATAGATAAATATCATAAAGACAAAAATGTAATAAAGTAATTCGTTACAGGATAGAAGATAATTATACTTACTAACAGGTTTTATAAAACAAATTTCAAATAATAATTCTGTTAGCACGGTTAGCACTGACTCAGAACCTACAGAACATAACAAATGTCAAAAATAACCAGAATGTATCATTACTAAAGTGAAATATCCCTACGATTTCTTCTCGTTCTCACAGAAACGTTCCCTTTGCTAAGTATAAACTAAGGGGTACTGGTGCAAACCGATTAAGTTTAAGTTAACCTTAAATATTAAGTACCCCTTTGATAAGTAAAGCATTTAAGTGTAAGCGGTGCAAACGACCATTAACCTCATAGAAAATGCGATATTTTAAATAAATAGATATGTCGACCAAAAAATATAATATCTAATGTGTTAGGTATTTGTACAATTAATAAAATTAACCCTACCGCAATTAACGTAAATAACTATTATTTAATATATTTATGATTACTAGCTTTAATATATTTTATAGAAATACCAACCTTTATTCATTTCTGTATTCTGTACTTAGGTAAGTATCTCGTTTTTTACAAAAATGTCACTTGTATATATAATTAGTTTTTAGTTTCCCGCACAGTATTAAATCAAGGCATTTAAAATATTGTTTTACAATTTTCTACACATCTAATAAGAAAATAATTTGTTGTGTTTTGCTATGGATTAAGTTAGGCTTTCGTAACGCTATTTCTGTGTTAAATGCAGCAAATATTGGTTCAAATTTAATGATAAATACACAGTTAGGTACAACTACAAATATTATCTATTCGTCTCAAACACAAAACTTCATTGTAAATGTCCATTGTTAACTTAAATCCTACGCAAGATTAGCAATAATTAATTAAAACCATGTACGTAACTCTAATATACTACCCTGCGAAACTTCTAAATTAAAAATTCCATTAATACTCTCCGAAACTATCTATCACAAACTCACAACTGCCAAACTAAAACAACAATTCAATAGTCTTATTTTAACTTTGTTGTTGGCAATCCTTTATTTTTCCCAAACAAGACCGAAGACGGAAACAGGATAATCCCGTTCGATTAGTGTTGGCGGGATTAGTTGGTAATCCCGGGCCTGCCTCAGACTTTATAACCTCCAGAAATATACCAGGTTAATCCCGCAGTACCAACATAACCTAGAAAAAGTCACTAAGTGGAGCAGCGGCCCTGTCATATTTATTATCCTGAAAGTGGACCTGTTTATGATGTACTGCGAGTGTAAACAAGTAATATAGTGGAATAGTGTTCTCTGAGTAAGAAAATAACAGTGCAAGACAATGAAGTTATTTACGGTTATATATAAAGAGTTTAGTAGCAATTTTCAAATAAGGTTTTGTTATCATGTAGTTACAAATTTTTATAGTGCAAGTTTTATTTTGTAAAACTTTATGTTGAAGAGTAGAATATAACAAAGCTATGTAAAACCGTTCAATATGATTACATTTTCTATACGTTTGATTTACAACTTCGTGCATATAATTTAATGGCATAATACTCAATTTACTGATCATGGGACAAACATATTTTTTTTAAATTCCTAAATTTAAGGGCAGTTTTCAAAAGAAGCACATTTCTGAAACCACTGGATTTGATTAATTGTATAATGGATATCTGAATAACTCTTAATGGAATCAAATTAAATTTTAATTAATGGCAAGAATAGTAAATTTATAAAACAATTTGAAAACACTGACCCAAAGCTGTTTGATTAAAAAACCCAGAAACTAAAATTGAGAATTTTGAAAAAATTCTTTCAGTTCCATGATAAGTGGAGTTGAGCACTATGCCATTAAATAATTATATACCCGAAGTTGTGAATCACCCTGTATATTAAAAATGAAAAGATTTGAAAATTTGGCCAACAGAATGAAATTATCAGTAAAGCTCGAGTTAAATATTTGGATACTACTAAAAAGGAAATAATACAGTAAGTGCTCGGTAACATGAACTAATAAAAACCAGGGCAATTTATAAAATCGAATTATTCATTTAATCGAAAATCTATTTTAAATATGTCCATTTAATATTATTCGAAGCACATTCATGTTTATAATACATTAAGATAATTAGTTATTTGTTTTTGCACTATCTTAGAACTTAAGCATTTTAGTAATGCCATATCGGCCATATCCCTACATTTTCGCAATATTCAATATAAAAACTATCACTTTCACATAGGCATAAAATAGAAAATGGAACTCTTAAACTAATCAATGGTTTAAAACTTCGTATTTAGGGGAAGTCCCAGTTTATCTACCAAGGTACCAAGTAGATCTATATACCTTGTAACACTATTAAGCTGTTCACTAATCGAAATGGACTGTGTTCACTCTGTAGAACCTCATGTGTTAAATTTTGACTGTTCACTTATAGTGGATTGTTCATATAATAAAGTATTCACATAACCGAGCGCTTTCTGTATTAATGAGAACACTCAATTTTGTATCAACTAGTATCCAAAGATTGTATACGGATTAAACATTTGTACGAGCATGTATATGAAACATTTTAGCTTATCTACACATTGTATAAAAATGTGTAACGCCATAAATAGGTTTATTATAATTTATAGCCATTACGATAGCTACAAGTTACTGTCTAATAAAAATAAAACTGATAAAATTTGCTGATAGCATTTCGTCCTCAGACAATTTATTGATTATCTGACAATCCTCCACAGTCTTATAAAAGTGTATCTTGTCGTATTTTGTAAAATTATTCGTCTGGCAGCTCATAATAAAAGTTTCCTTAGCCTTGAAGAGGCCTATTTTATACATTATGAGTCACGCTATTTGATTTGACGCATACAGGGTGTTTTTAGGGAAAAAATGTAAGTGTATATTATACAGGTTGGTGGAGGTGAAATGCGAACATCGGGAAATATATGACAATGGAGTTATCATGCTAGGCATCTTGATATACGTGGAAAAAGTACTGTCAATGTCAAAGTACCTGTCATATTATTGAAATTTTTATTTTTATTAAAATATTTTCTTTGCATATTAATGTATGTGTACGAGCAGAACGAGAAAGTTTACATGCACTTTTAGATTTTATTATTATTTCTGTTATTGATTACTCTTTTTGCCATACACAAATTCACATTACTTCGTTTTGTGACACTACTACAAAATATATCAAGATACCTGTCATGAAAGTTCGATTGTCATGTATGTTCCCTATGTTCGCATTTCACCTCCACCAACCTGTATATGTTACAGTCAAAACCCGAAGTTAGTAAAAACTAGTTTTAACTAGTAAAAACTGGAAACTAACCTAACCAAACCCTAGTTCTGAATAGTAATACGCGAAGTTAGGTACGGTTAGGTTACGTTAATTTGTACAAATAGCCTTAATTTTTTCAAGTTTCTACTAGTTAGAACTAATTTTGATAGGTTTCGGGTTTAAACGGTAACATATACGTATGTATAACCTACCACCGAAATTCGCATTTCCGACATTCACTGCACTCTTCGAAAATGTCATCAGTAGAACGACCGTGTGGGAATGAAATCGAAGACGCAGCATGAGCGTAACGTAATGATTTAATCATGCATATTTCCTGTTGCTATTCCTGCGCTATTCATTAAAAATAAATAATGTCAATGTTTCAAAGTGAAAAATTATATAGTGTATGTAGATTAATGAAAATGTAGGTAAATATAGAGTAGAGAAAAAGTATAGTGTGCAACACGTGTCAAAATGCTCTTACATGCTCATGTTTCTTGCGGCACAACCCGAAGGGGAAACACTCGCAAATAAGATTTGAGGGAAACAAGTGTATAATTTCTTGGAGAGTATGGCAGAACGAGCACAGCGAGCGAGGCTGATAATTAAGGCGAGTCTATAAAGTCCGATTATGCATGAGTTGCATATAAAGCTTTAGGTTCAACTGCCAAGATGAGAGTTTCTTTTTAATATTTTATTAAATTTGAAAATTCAATGACACAAGTAACAGCCAATAGAAGAATTGATTACGTTAATAGTAACCATTTCTGTATTTTACTAGTAGCTTGAGAAACTGTAATTAATAAGACAGTCAGTGTCAGTTTGACACAAAAATTGGTTACATTGTCATTTTGAGTATAAATAAGCAATTAATAAAAGTAATTCAAAAATAGTGCGGCGGTGTCATTGCGATTTTCTTACCGAAAATGCACTCGTGTATTAATTCATGTCCAGGGAATTTTGTATCGTGCATTCTAACAACGTAATTAGCTCGAGTGGAACACGTTGTTGGGAAGCACTCAAAAAAATTCCAGAAAGAATTAATTTTAAAAAAAATATCATATAGTGTGTTGTTTAACAATATTTTGATAATTTTCAAATTGGTAAATTTGTGAAAAAATGTTTTAATTCTTCGTTCTTCGCAATTAGTTCAATTTCAGTTTGTTGTGGAAATGGAACAAGATTGAAAGAAATTTATATAATGCATTAAATTATAATATTTATTTTGACATGATATTGACAGCAGTACAATTTTGCATTTTTAGTCCAATAAAGTACCAAGTACCAAGTTATGGATAGTAAACAGTATGATAAACAAGGCAATATGATGCAGTCAACTATCGTCAACTTTCGTGCTCTTGCCAGAGTATAACACCCTGTATATCTGACTCCGACGTTGTCGCAGCATCTATCTATTCATTGTTATTCACTCAGCTAACCCGCCATTTTTGTTCGCATGGCCAACTAAATCGAAGTTAGGCATCGGATTCCTGGAGTCGTTCTGTTGTTTTTCTTTTAACGCTCCTCGATATATTACCGTAAAAAGTTTTTGAAAACTTCGTATTTCTTTCTCGATAAATTGATACACTTTGTTCGGTTCAAAGTTGGAAGGAATATACCTATATTAATATTTATGATGCTTAAGTTATATTCAGAGAGTATTTGAAAAATGTCGGTGGATTTTGAGGATTAACTGTATAAATAGATGTTTGAGTTATTAAACGTTTTTTAATATAAATCGTGATTGAACTGGTTTCAATTTATTGCAGTCTCTCGAAAATACCGCAAAGCACGCAATTCTGCTAACCTATAAAACTATTATTTTCTTATTTTATTGAAGAGAAAAAAGGCAAAAAATATTACAACGTATTTCAACGAAATATCTTGTAAACATAAAAATATACCAGCGTAATTTCTAGAAACTTTTTCTTATAAAATTTTAATTAAAACTCTAGGGTAGATACCTATACATTCTTCTATAGTCGATAATGAAATAAGTTTCCAAAACTTCTAATTTAAACAATATGCTTTTATTGGGAATTAGTTTTGTTCTTTTGTAAATTATCATGCAAAAAAAAGTCGGACTTTTATCATCTTCACAACAAAATATGGCGTGTACAGATCCTCTCTGTTTAGTGAACAACTTAGAGTCGAATCAAGTCTGATACACATTTCAATTTAACTGCTCAAACATTCGTTCTGTGTTATACTTTTAATTAATTATTACATTTTATAAAAATAAATAAAGTGTATTGAAAGATAGAAACGTACATACATCCAGCGCATCAGATAAAATAAAAACATCATATGGCATACCTACTCGAAATAACAAATAAACCGAATTTGATAAATTTTATTAACTTTCATAAATCTGTCTGTTACCAAACAAATTATTTTAATTAATAATATATGAGTTACAACTATATGCGAAACAAAATTGAAAATAATAACTACGAATTAATTTTTCTGTGACGTGCATATTTTTGTGAGTAATGAAGACTACCTAATGTTAAAATATGATAATTATTTTATGAAATAATTTCATGATTATATTAAAATTAAAATGGTTTATTCCTGCATTTATTAAACTAAATTTTATAATATATAACAGATATATCACATTACAATTAAATTAATATCTCATTATAACAATTCAGGCAAAATACATTTATAGTTTGAAACATGACCTTACTACTATTTAAAATAATTTTTTCAATTATTTAGTTCAAATTACCAAATATTATTTAAAATTGTCAAATTTTTAAAAATCAATTATATTACTAAATAATGCTATTATGGCTTAAAATAATTCAAAGTACATAATAGTTTATTTATGTATTAAGGGTGTAAAGAAGCTTTTATGGCGTGAGACGTAATTTTAAGCCCGAGCGTCAGCCGAGGGCTAAAAATACTTCAAATACGCCCGTAGTAGGTAGGTACATACCTCTTATGCACAGTTGAAGATTTTTAAATAAATTAATGAATTTATTTTATTCGTTCAAATTGTTCAAATTACCAAAAATTACTAAATTCTTGGTAAAGATATAAAAAAATTCCGAAAATAAATAAAAATCAAAATGTCAAAGTTTTCATTATTGAATTAAACATTTACAAGATAATTTATGTTAAATGTAAGTAAAAATTATGTTATGTAAATAAAAAATTGTACAACTAATTACTAACAATTGTTATTTATAGGATTATTTGTAGTTTATATGAGGAACATTAGAAATCTAAACTTGTTTTAATTAATTTGACGTGTCTTTGTGGCGTATTGAGCTATAAAGTGACGTTTATGTCAAAGAAATTCGTGTATAACTATCAAATTATGATACGACCGTGCATAATAGCTATTTATGTAACAAGTATATAATATAGGGTTTTATTGGCGAGACAGTTTAGGGGACGAGCGAGCGCAGCGAAGCGAGGCACATAAATGGGCGAGTCAATAAAACCCTATTATATACGTGTTGCATACAAGATTTTATGTTTGACTGCCCTATACGCAAGATTTTCTATTATCTATAATGACATTTACAAAATGACACATTTGACAAATGACAAATTAAAATTTAATCTCTAGCGAAGTGTGCCTTTTCTATTATTATTTTATTATTTATATTATTTTATTTTACTAGTAAAATAAAGAAACTTTATTTTACTAGTATTATAAAGAGCTGCTTTATTGTTGCAAAATTATGTTATAAACAGTACTTTATACTGCAGTGGTACATAAAACATTTTTATTTTATTCTAAGGAAGATAACGTCAAATTTGATTTCTCAGTAAACTTAAAATACAATACAATACAAGAAACTACATCATGCGTTTAAATTTAAACGTATTTGCACCTTTCGTACGCTTGCAAAATGATATTTCATTTACATGAAGTAAATATTTATTTATTTGTACTTGCAGAATTCCATTCCCAAGGTATCTCATAAGCAGATTCAAACGTACAACAGAAACACACTTTACAAAACTAAAATGTCGTATTATTGTTTCATTCCTAACTATTTATAATGCAAAGTTTCCCGAGATAACTTTCATTCAGCTGCATTCTAGCGACTTTAACATACGAAGTTGGCAACAGTGTAGGAAGTTGGTAGGCCTGATAATGGCGCCGTGGAACAATGGCCGCCGGTGTACATTGTTTGAGAAGCGCTGATTGCAGCGTCTGTTTGTGTGTTTCTATATTGTACTTGTCAATACCTCGTGGAATGAAATGTGTAAATAGAAACTTAATCAAATGACATCGAATGACAACGAAGGTGTCAGGGGAATGTTATGAGCAAGGGAGTAATTATTGTTGGGTAAATAGTACCTACCTAAAGGCTAAGACGAATGTGAATGTGTTCTGTTTCAATAGCGTAGATAGGTTTCATGCTTAATAGGACCTTAGGGATGTACCTAACATTTCCACGGGATGGTTTTGAAGTTAATGTCATAAATTTAAGAGCCTAATGTAGTGAAGTTGCGCGCAGCAAAAACATGCTTTTGAATAGGGATTGAAATTGAGACTAATTTTGGTCAGATCGATTTAATTTTTTTTCATTTAAAGGTAAAGATGAACTCCGCATCCGCTTAGTGTTGAAATTTTTTGTTTCAATTTTACAATGCCATAAACTTGTCATAATTTGCCTTACTTCACATAACTGTTACTCAGTATATCAACAAAAATTGCAAATTTCAACACTAGACGGATCTAGATTGAACTTTTATCTTTCAAATGAACCCTTGTTTGTGATGATACGTTCAAATGTAGTACCAATTTTAATCCCCCTACGAGAGCGCGTTCCCTATTGTTGCCTTTGTTCGACACTCTAAGTCTATATAAATCTATCCTTTTCTCGCAGACAGCTACATTCGGGCCTTAAGGGTAAGTAGTATGACATGTGTAAATTAGGAAACAGAAAAAAAAATTAAATCACAAAATTAATTTCCATTTTGCTCAGTTAAAAATTTTTCGTTGTTAAAAAGAAATACCAAGTACTGCAAATTTTAATACTAGGTACAGTCCCAACTCTCAGTAGATTTACACAATTTTTTCGCATTTATGTAAATAGTAGGGCTTATGACCATAAAGATTAAGTAGATTTCTAAAGTATAACGTCTTTAAACATAAAGAAACTTCTTTAAAAAGTAGGCTTGCATAGCTGTAATTGAATTTTTTAAATAGCAAAATAGTGCACCATAACTGTCAGATTACTTTTGAAGCATTGTATAATTCAGTATTTATTGTGTATTTCACGGTGAATTTGTTGATAGACATATTAATAAAAATTGTATCTCTATCAACTACAAATTGAATTTATTACCTGTTACACGAGATATTTCAACGTTTATTAGTTTTGTTTGTTTTCAATTTAGCTGTTAAATTAATATGCTTCAAAAATTAACTTCGAAAAACGGAAACATTGTTGTTTTGTTTTAATTGGTGCAAATCCCACTGAAAATGTTTTGAAAACTGCTTTTATACTGTTTTATAATTGATCACAAAAAAATTCAGTTTTGATACTCCTACACTATCCAAACAATGAGTTTTTTTTATTGATTACAAATCCAAAAAAATCTAACAAAAAATTATTAAAATATTACTACAGAACGAAAACTTGTTTTATTAGTGAAGTCTAATAATTATTACTAGATATAGAATTATTTTCCTTTCATTTCATAAAAGGCTACCTACCCAATAATCCTAAAAAGAGGGCCACTTCATGCACACCCTGGCGTAAAGAAATGCAAATCAAATGTCTTTAAATGTTTAAATTTGTTTAAATTACCTTGTTGTAAGTTTTCGTTGATACAAGATGTATTAGTGTCGGAAGCTGCCTGTCCTACTTTTCTTTCCAATTTCTTTATTTTCTCAACAGTGAAGTTTACCCATTATAAACTAAATACACTGATTGTAGCACTATTACTTTTAGATGTGGCAGTCACCACACAAGAAACCTAATGAACAGTTGTAGATGAACTACGTAGTATATTGGAAGAGGATGACATAAGCGATTAAGTGTTTTAAATTTAATTTAAACATTGTGGCGTAACCGTACCGGCAGGCGTTACTACATTGTTAATATTGTAATTAAAAGGAAGAAGCCAATATTATAATATGCGTTTGACAGTAAAGAAATTAGTAGGTATGTAAGTTTTTTTTTCATTACCTGCACCGAAAGTGCCACCCCAATAATAGGGACGAATGTGAGGTATTTCTGACCGGTAAATATTTTTCCTTCCGCTTTATGCGGGATTCCAAAATTGATTATTTAGATTATTTTTATTTATTTTATGGAATTATTATACATTTCTACCTCCCGCCTCATATTCTATAAGGGAGGTATTGTGATGGGTTAAAATTTTCGAATGTGAGTTTCTAATGCATAAGCACGTTTTAGGATCCATAGAATACGAATAAAGTATTTTTAAGATGATGTCTGTATGTGTGTGCACGCGTTAGGTTGTATGTAACAATTTTTTTCCTGCTTCTATAACTCAAAAATTTACAAACATTTAACAACCAAATTTTGTATATTATAACGTAGTAATGAAAATCTTAAGAACGCAGTTATTTTTTGAAGCAACTCCCAAACCGGAAGTAGTACTTTTCTTAAATATTTTGATAAATAATTTATTTATCCCAAATTTTTTTATTTCAAATGAAGGATTATATATTATTATCCACAATTTTTAGCATTTTGTAAATTGTTCTGTCATAGTACTTTAGGAATTAAAGTATTATTTATATGAGTATGAAACTTCAGTATCTAGTTATCCATGAACCATGAACAAAATTACTACTAAAAATTTAATTGACAATTCCACTCATAGTTTTTCAGTCAATCAAAACACAGTATTTTGCTGAATTGAACCAATCACAGACGAATTATACTGACAATTTTCACTAGTGAAAATTACACTGACAATTTTCACTCCACGAAGCGTTGCTATAGATATTATGTCAGTTGACTTTATTTTGACATTTCAGTAATAATTTATAAACTAATATTTCTGGAAGAAAAGGTACTAAATACCAATTCGAGAAATTGTCAAGCCGAATACCATACGTGACTATGATTTTTTGGTAATTTTTGCCGTAGCGATCACTCCTGCTTGTTGCTGTCGTGATCAATACGGTAAAAATTGCCGGCAAAATCATAGTCACTAATGGTATTATATATGATAATGACAGTGTCAGAGTGACAGTTCCAATAGTGATACATCATTTTTTATATCTTTTTCTACAGTTCTACAGTTGACTAAATGACTAAAATATACTCGTGTTTGAGAGTACTGATATATTTGTATAGTAATAAAATGAGTAGGGTATGGTGGGAGGTTTTATGCTGGCCACATCAGATTTTTTTCCAATGTTATCAGTATCCGGTTCATCCCTTTCTTCAACTTCTAACTGCTTTTCGGTACAGGTATTGAAAAAAATACCGTGTGCATCTCGGGACACTTTCGTCCCTATAGTTGCACAATATACTATTAAATATCTTTGTATGTATCATTGCTTGTTCATTGTTTTCTTCCACATTTTAACATAAAAATGCTGGGCCAAATTATTATTTTTAGTATCGTTCTTAATTTTTCCCCTCAAGAATAGGTATTTAAATAAAATTCGGCGTAAAACTTACAGGAATAAAATTAAGCTCCTAAACTTTTTGCATAGTAACAGAATTGCAGTAGTTGTGCAGTAACGGGAAAAAATTCTGCGTCATTCTATCTAATTTACTTTCGTAACTCGTAACTTACGATGAGTACACAAAACTATAACAGTTCTTGTCTGTGGGAAAACTTTCAATGTGGGTGTCCCTGTTTCAGTCCTGACCAGTGAATGCTGAAGTTTTCAGATTTCAGGCGCCGCACTGTCGATAAAACAGGGCGGCAATTCCTGCGGAAATTTTTTTTATAGAGCGGTTTACATATTCATGCGATGCGTGTATAAATAATAAGTGAGATATGCAAATTTCATTGTGGATACTTTATCTTTTTTACGAGAAGTTTAATCGTTAATCATAGTGTAATTAATGAAGAGAAAAAATCTAAAAGAAAAATACATAGTTCTTGGATATGATTTAAAGTTACATGGGGATAGCCCAGTGCGTATCTTGACTGACTGTGCTTCTGATAACTCAGGTTCGAATCCAGTCAGGTACACAATCCAGATTACTGCATAAAATCTCCCCTATAATATATTATTACCAAAAAATGGCGGATAGTAATCGTAACGGATGGGCCAATAATGAATTCACCATGTGAATAGTGACTAAAAAGTTATTGCGTTGGAATGATTTTGATTTCTTTATTGAATCATGCTTATTTATCGATAACAATTATGTGTGAAAGATAATATCGGCCATACAGCTAATGCAAAAATGGCTTTATTGCACGAGAAGTTCCCGAGACGCATTGTCTCGCGAGATAGCGAAGTCAATTGGCCGCCGAAATCGTGCGATTTGGTTTGACACCGTTGAACTTCTTTATTTGGGGTTATCTCAAAAGTAAGACCTGTGCTAATAAGTCAGCAACAATTTAAGAGCTAAAGGATGAGATAATAAGGCATATTGGTGGAAAACAGCGAGGTCAATTGGCCGCCGAGATCGTGCGATTTGACATCCTTGGATTTCTTTCTTTGGGGTTATCACAAAAGTAAGGTCTATGCCAATAAGTCAGTAACAATTCAAGCGGAGAGTTGTAAAAGCGCATTTCAGGTCATCAAAACGTATGAAAAGCGAAGAAATTTAATCAGTAAATTTATGTATAATAAGCTCAGATCGTAACGTACAATAAGCGCATTTTTCGAAAATGAGATTTCTGACCATAACAAGTTAGTCCAGATCGTTTTCCAGTATGATGGGGTTAAGTTCAGGTTAGTATTGATTAGTTTATGTCAAAAAAACGGAGTTCTGTTGGACTCAATTAGGGTTTTATTAGTATTGATTAGTTTATTTTTAAAAAAACGTAGTTCTGTTGTACTCAATTAGGGTTTTGTTAGTATTGATTAGTTTATTTAAAAAAAAACGGAGTTCTGTTGGACTCAATTACGGTTTTGTTAGTATTAATTAGTTTATTTAAAAAAAAACGGAGTTCTGTTGGACTCAATTAGGGTTCCCTTCTGCGCTTATATAACGTTTATTTCGGCGCTTTTATAACGTTTATTTCGGCGCTTTTCGTACGTCGATAAGAAAAACTGATAATGGCCAAATGCGCTTATATAACGCACCCAATTCAAGAGCTAAAGGACGAGATAATAAAGGCATATTGGTGGAAAAGGACGCATATTATCTTGCGAAACAGCGAGGTCAATTGGCCGCCGAGATCATGCGTTTGACACCCTCGAACTTCTTTCTTTGGGGTTATCTCAAAAGTTAGGTCTATGCCAATAATTCTGCAACAATTCAAGAGCTAAAGGACGAGATAATAAGGCATATTGGTGGAAAGGGAGGTCAATCGGCCGCCGATATCGTGCGATTTGACACCCTTGAACTTCTTTCTTTGGGGTTATCTCAAAAGCAGGAATGGGCATTTTCCCGTAAAAAAAAGTTTTATATTATATTTTTTATACCGTAAAACTGCGTAAAATATGTAAAGTATGTAAATAATGTAAAGAACGTAAATAATATAAAATAATAGATTTAGATGTCAAACTCTCAAAATTACGCATGTTTGCTTCGTTGTGAGTAGTAATTATTAAAAGTTAATTATGGTGGGATATGATTAATATAATAATTTCAACTTTTCTCAAAACTTTCTTCTTGACTTAGGCAAAACAGTTCAAAAAATCTACTGTAATTGTCTTTTTTTATATAATTTACATAATATACATTATTGACGTTAAAAGGTCGTAAATTTAATCAATATAGAAAATATTTTTTACGCGTAAAAATATCGGTATAATTCGTGACGTGTATTATACGTGCCCATCCCTACTCAAAAGTAAGGTATATTCCAATAAGCCAGCTACAATTCAAGAGCTAAAGGATGAGATAATAAGGCATATTGGAGGAAGGGACGCATTGTCTCGCGAAATAGCGAGATCAATGGGTCGCCGAGATCGTGCGAGTTAGGACTGTTGGACTCATTTCTTTGGGGTTATCTCAAAAGTAAGGTCTATGTCAATAAGCCAGTAATAATTCAATAGCTAAATAAGGCATATTGGTGGAATAGAGGATCAATTTATTATTCCAGGATGTCATCCTAAATTTGGACAAACGAATTGATATGTGCCGCCGAAGCCGTGGTGGACATTTGGCTGATATTATCTTTCACACATATTGTTATCGATCAGTAAATCAAAATCATTCCAACGCAATAATTTTTTATTTACTATTTACATGGTGAAACTCTTATTGGCCCACCCACTACATACAGTATAATGTGCATCTACACCGATGACTCAATATGTAAGAGTGCCATACCCAAATTGAGTAAAAAGCGTGATACATAAGTGTATAATATGCATGTCTTATACCAGGTCTGTAAATTTTTTCCTAATGAACAAAATCACAACCACAAGTGGTGATATTATTTTGTAAAATTGTTCTGTATAGTATAAAAAAAACAACTTATATCTGTCAACTTTATAAAGCGCTTTTCTCACATGGATTCTTTGAGGATTCTTTCATGCTTCTGAGTCCTAGAATGAATATTCAGTGTTTTGATAAATTCTTTTTTACAAGACTCATTGAAGATTCAATTTAACGACGCCGCATTTTGACAGACAATTCTTATGTTTATATTTTTCAAGTTTCAGAAGCATGAAATAAGAATCCGTGTTTGAACAGGGCTTAACGTCATCTGATAATTTCACGAACGAAATATGGAAAAATTGTGTAATGTTTTGTAATATAATACCTACCAGTTTTATTTTTTTTAAAATTACAATTACACTTTCTCTGAATTAATTATTTTTACCTCTCGTTTACCTGTAAGGGTGGTACTGTAATCATGCAAAAAATCAGGTTCTGAGTTTTAAGTGAATGAACACGAATTAGTGTCCTTACAACTCATTTTTGATAGTTTCTCGATGATGTCTGATTTCTATAAAATTGGATAAAAGTATTTATTTGTAATAAGAATAAGAGTAAAGTTTTCAAATAAAATGTTGAAATCTTGTATTCCATGATCGGTTGATTTTTGTGTTTGCGTAAAAAATAATGACAAGTGAGACGGGTGACACGTTAGCATACTAACGCCATATAAGTTATAAGTAAGATATTAAATGTAGTAATTTAATAGAGGATGGCTTCAACACAGAAGAGTTTTCTTGTGAATGAATCTTTTGATTCAGGTGATGCAAATTTCTGTGTTTGAATATTTTAGATTTTTATTTGTATATTTTAAATGGGCACCGGATTGTACGTACGTATACAATTATGTTTATACGTCTAGATATGGCGGGAGGTTGTGTGCTGGCCACATCAAATTTTTTTAAAATTACGCAACTTATGGCCAGTTGCACCGCTTCCAATTAAATTTTAAGTTTTCTTAAATTAAAAACATCGAATTAAAATTAAATTGCCAAACGTAGAAATAACATTGTTGTCATTAATTCGATTTGATATTTTTAATTTAAGTGGAGGCGGTGCAAATGGCCGTTAGAGTTTACGATTGAAATTAAATTTAAACAAAAACAAGTTGTATATTCTGGCTTCTGGGATAAGCAAATAAAAGCTGTTTTCATGTATGATTCTCTTTATCTCCCTAATCCATATTTACGCGAGTTTCTCCTAATGACAATTGAGTCGTATGTTAATCTGGAAATTTATGATTTATGTTCCGGCACGGATAAGTGGTTTCGAATATTCAAACTGTTCATTTCTGGTGCGTTGCATTAATTATAATGCCTAATAAATACAGAGAAATATAATGACATATGTGATGATTTGTCGAAATTAACATGGTCACGAATAACGCATGATATATTTTACTGGAATTATGTGTTATGATTTTGACATCTGATTTAGTTGGAAAATGATATCTAGTTGTAGCACTGTGTAAAAAATTGGTATATTATTGCGACGGATCAAGGCGAGTGTGTAATGGCATCAATTGTGTTTCTGATAATTTTGGTTCAAATGCAGGGTTTTTTTTAGTTTAACTGCACAAAAATCTCCCATTTAAAGCAATTTCTTTTGCGCTGTTTTTGAATTATAATTATCTACGGAGATTTACATGATTTTACTATTGAATAAATGTTTGTTTACATTTTTAAAGTATGTTGAGTTGCTTACAAAAATTTTAATGACGTAAAACTGTTGTACCTATAGGTAATACGAAAATATTTATTTCTTGAATTTTTCAGACTTGGTCGTTTCCTGGTCGACGGGTTTATTTTGCTGTCCATTGTTTCCAGTCCGACTAAGAGGCCCATCGATCTTCTGATTCCTGAGACGAGACTATGACTCAATTGTAAGTGTCTATAAATTTTGTTTTAATTAACGTTTAGCAACCATTTTTAAGTAATATGTCACTTTTGTCTAATAGACAAGGCCAGAAATTTTTTAGTTTGTGTAAAAAGTATACCTACTTTCTCTTTTTGAGTTATTTGCGTAATTAAACTGTTAGAATGTCGTATCTGTTGCTCAAAAACAGTCAAACAGAGAGCAATACCTTTTTGTAATTTTAGTTTTTGGTAATACTATATTATCGGTATCTGTATTATAAGCTGGACTATTTGTAATAGTGTTATATTTTGGAATAGAATAATATTGCTTTGAAGGTAAAACGTCAGGAGAGGTTTTGACTGAAGACTAATACATAACCAAATGAAATTTGGCATGAGAGTAGTTAAGAACATACAGAAACAAAAAAAAATTCGCTCCACCTCGGTATGCTCCGCTTCCCAAAAAATTTTCAATTGAAACTCAAAATTTTCTTGTAACGCATTTTCCTAGAAAACTATCATAGATTTTGGAAAACTGTTT
Source organism: Agonum fuliginosum (assembly GCA_947534325.1). Classification (NCBI taxonomy): domain Eukaryota; kingdom Metazoa; phylum Arthropoda; class Insecta; order Coleoptera; family Carabidae; genus Agonum; species Agonum fuliginosum. The sequence goes on along the minus strand of OX384040.1, from coordinate 24,445,169 downwards.
TGACAGGATGAAAGCTGAGGAAATTTGCTATCAAAATGGTCTTTGAAAATTTTTCATAAGTAGCACTGTGTAGGCACCAGCAGTTTAATATTCGAATGACTTGAGAATTTTCTGTATAGTAGGCGCTACATTGCGAATGACGTAATAAATTCGCCGCTACAGAATGAATGTGGTATAACTTCGTTAAAGAACATCATTTTGCAAAGATAAAAATTGCATTTTATTCGTCGAGGCTTCCACTTTCAATTGCACTAATAACATTTGAATTTCCGACCCCGTTTATACCGAGAAACTTGCTTTTTAAAGAATCATAACTCAGTATTAGAAGACGATCAAAGAATTCTCAATATTTTCAATATCTATGAATGAAATTGTAAACTCGTAGAGGATTATCTTCATCAAATCATCCCCAATCACATGCAACTATTTGGAGGGTTGTGTGTTGTACGTCCGAAAAAAAAACTGGTTTTCGCTATCTCATAGATTTCTTTATTTATCGCGGGCACGAGCATTTTTGAAAATAGACCACTTTTTGGCCTCGTAAATTGATTTTTAATGAGCTTATCGTTAAGTACAAATCCTAATCAACAAGATTCTGTAATTTGTTTCATCATTTGTACTACTACGTACATGTAACAGATGTGTTCCTAAAAAAAGATCATAACCTATAAATAAAGAAGGTAGCGAAAACCGGTTTTCTTTTCGGACGTACAACACACAACCCTCCAAATAGTTGCATGTGATTGGGGATGATTTGGTGAAGATAATCCTCTACGAGTTTACAATTTCATTCATAGATATTGAAAATATTGAGAATTCTTTAATACTGAGGTATGATTCTTTAAAAAGCAAGTTTCTCGGTATAAACGGGGTCGGAAATTCAAATGTTATTAGTGCAATTGAAAGTGGAAGCCTCGACGAATAAAATGCAATTTTTATCTTTACAAAATGATGTTCTTTAACGAAGTTATACCACATTCATTCTGTAGCGACGAATTTATTACGTCATTCGCAATGTAGCGCCTACTATACAGAAAATTCTCAAGTCATTCGAACGGTGCTACTTATGAAAAATTTTCAAAGACCATTTTGATAGCAAATTTCCTCAGCTTTCATCCTGTCAAAACTGTTTTCCAAAATTTTCGATAGTTTTCGAGAAAAATGCGATACAAGAAAATTTTGAGTTTCAACTGAAAATTTTTGTGGGAAGCGGAGCATACCGAGATGGAGCGAATTTTTTTTTTGTTTCAGTATGTTCTTAACTAGTCTCATGCCAAATTTCATTTGGTTATGTATTAGTCTTGGGTTTCAGTTAATTTTTGACTCTCCTGACTGGACTATAAACTTAATAAAAATAATTACATTCCTCGTATGAACGGTATTAATAGTTTTTTTTATGACAGCTCCTAACACTTGTTTTACTTTCAAGAAACTTTTTAGTGAAAACTTGCCTCGTGTGAACAGGACCTAAAGTAACTGGTACCTACACGAATGACATTAATTTGAAACTTTAAATTACGTTTTTCTCAAAAAAGGTGGTTTTTGGAATTATGTATGACGTTGTTATATTGTATGAGCGATTTATTCAGCAAACATTTAAAAAAAATTAGTCAAATATTGTAAAATATGTCGTCAAAAAAATTTAAATCAAATAACTTGTGGAAATAATACATTTCAAATGGAAATGTAAATGCTTTGTTTCATGTTATAAAACCTACTTATTGATTAAATTTTGGCTGAAAAGTAAATGTTGGCATTTAAAACAATGTTCAGGCAGTGTATAGCAAAATGTAACACAGTAACCTTTGGGTATTTACAGAGATTTGCCATACTTATTGACACTGAAAAATTAGAAAATTTATCACATCAGTAAACTAGAATTTCACGCTTTACAACAATGCTTGAATTATCAACACCGCCATTAATCCACGAAGTCCATCATTGTATCGTTCACAAATCACCAGAATACCAACATTATCAGTCGAAAATCACTAAATATTCATTCCATTCGGCGGTAAATAATTCACATCGTTACCGCGTTCACTCGCTCCCGCCAATTTTTAAATAATTTATCGTGCGATTTCGGGTCTGTCCGGTATCTCTCGGCTGCGGCGGTTTAATTTCCGGTGGATGAAGGGAGCATTGTGACGTCATAGCGATGAATTAAACGTGGAGGGAACGGTGTAATGAGTATCGACTTATGACAACCCTTAGTGTTAGGGTGTGTGCGATTGTTTATATGATACAAATTGTATTACAGTACTGAAGATTATTTAGTTAGTAATATCGTGATATTCTAATTTTAACTTTCAATGTTATTACTTGGCCTTATTAAGTTGCTCTGTTGATTGGTGGAGAATGGAATTCAAAGATCGTTTTTGAAAATTTATAAATGTATACTAAATTTTCATATGTATTACTTGCCCAACTTATTTATTCATATAGGTACAGGGTAATTCTAAACTTCGTGCATATATTTTAATGACATACACTACCTACTCATCTTTTAAAAATTCTTTTTAGGGTCAGTTTTCGCAAGAAGCACATTTTTGAAACCACTGGATTGTTGTTTGTATAATGGATAAACGCAATAAAATTTAATTAATTAAAAAATAAAATTTATGAAAATTGCTAATTTTTTTGAAAAAATTCCTTCAGTTTCGTGATAAATAAGTTGAGCACTATACGAGTACCTTTGCCATTAAATTATATGCACTAAGTTGTGAATCACTCTGTATAGGTAAGTACCTACACAGGATATTATACTTTGAGAAAAAAATTATGGGTATAAGTATTACATATGTACAACATGACGTATACTGAGAATGGAACAGATAGATTTTTTTATAATTTGCAAAAATAAGGATAACTTATTTGAAGTAAAGTGAAGATAGCAACACGAGTAGATAGTTTTTCTAAATATTTGATTTAACATCGATATCTAATAAATGTCTGGTGTTGATAAGTATTATTTTAATTGTATTGTTCTAATAAAATATGTTTCTTAAGTAGTATCTCATAATTTTGCGAATTTAAAAAAATTATTTTTGTCCACGCTTAGCACGTCATGTAATATATAGGTACCTACCCTTGACTTTTATTTACGGAAATATAAACACATCCTATACTATAAGTAGATTTTGTAAACGTAGTTTTTGTCGTGCTCGAGATTTTGATAATTCGTCATGTATTTAACCTTACTTAATATAAAGGTATTATTTTTACTAAGGTTAATTAATTAATCTGTTTGTCTGGACTCCCAAAAACTAAAAAATGCGTTAGAATTATGAAATTAAATTTTATATTTAAGTTTTCAACTGAAGAACAAGTTTTAAATTTAATAATGAGCCACTGTAACGAACATTATTTATTCAGTGGTAGAAAAATAAATGATGATTTTATATTTTTATAAATTTGATATTTCACATTCATACTAAATCAATACAATATTCGTATAAACAGTTTGGGTATCACTGATTTACTAAATTAAAGTCAAATAATATTTTTTCTACTGCTGTTATTAAAACATCATATAACGAACTGGTTTCCATGGCGCTAAATAACATTTTAAACACACCTCGACAAGCCGTGGCTTTGGTCCTTTTTAGTCACGGGCTGATGAACATAGCAACTCACATATTAAGCACGGGGTGAAGTTGGATCCTATATTTGACATTTAATTTTTGTGAAAAACTGATGGTAATTAATGATTTATTTCAATAATTGTCAAATTTTAACCAGATAACAGTGAAATACACTTGCCTAAGAAGAATTTTGTAGCTATGTATAATATCATTGATTTAACCTAAAAATATTATAAATGAAATCTTTCATATGTATGAATTTATACTGTGTAATTTGTGGTCGTAGAAAAAGTATAGTATGTGACTCGTTTATAAACTCTCTAGATACTCGTTTTTTATACACTCGCTGCGCTCGTTCCTAAAATGGAGTTTATAAAACTTGATACATAATATACTATTAAACACAATATTCTTATAGGGGAATAATATACTGAACCTGCCGTAACCTTCTTTATGCTGAACTGTGAACAACTGTCGTTTGCAAGTTCAGTTCACCGCGGTTTGTTGCAATGCATATATCAATGTTTATAAGATAAAATTAATAATTTTGTGTATATATTTTGATGTATTTAAATGTAGAAATGTCTAAAATTGCGTGTAATTAAACTGTATCATGCGTAAAATGATATAATAATAATAACGACTCTTTTAAATTTAAAGTGTAGTGTCATAAGCAATTTAAAAACTTTCTGGGAGACTTGTAAGAATGCACCATCGTCAGAGTACACCAAAGGTTAGCAACTTTATTTATATTATAAAATATTGACGCATCTTAAGCTAGCACGGCCCATTGGGCAGAATCATTTCAAAACTATTTGCAAATTTAAAGGAAAATTAACTGCGCTACATCGCCGAATTTGAGGTTAAAAAAATTATCCCACCTGCTTCATGTTTTGTTTTGAAATTTGCCTTACTTTTTAATTTTGAATAATAAAATTGTCACAATCTTTAAAAACTAAAATTTTAATAATTAGTTACAGTACGTTTGTTTCATTAAAACATTTTTAATTTTCAATTTAACCATTCCTAATTTTCTCTTTTGCTCTATATACAGGGAAATTTTATCATTTTAACAAATAAAGTTTATTTCAACTGCTGGAAAAAATATATGTGTACCTAAACATTAATAATAAATATTATAAAAAAACAAAAAGGAAATGTAAAATGGATCTATAGAAAATGATAATGTTATGAAAAATGTTAAAATATAGAGAGTAAAACAATAGTAGGTTTATTATTCTATTTATTTTTAGCGAGGATACACTTTTATCACTTTTATTGCGCTTTTTATCTTTGTGACCTTTTGTTGAAGATTGAAGCACACGTGATAGAGTGCTTTATGTAAAGTGTAATCCTTTTGGTACACAATTTTCAACTTTGATAATTAAAGTGATATATTCCGATCTATTTTATAAAAAATCCTTTACTCTATCAGGCTTAGTTTTTTTTAAATATGTGCATTAATCAGATAGAAATACATTTTTAATACATTATGTTGCATCTCTGTAAAAAAACAATAGATCTGATAAAACGATTTTAAGGTAATCCCAAAATATCGTATTAAATTTTACATATTTTGTTAACGAAATTCATTGTTCAATATTCAATTATTATTATAAGTTTAAAAAGCTCGTTTCGTGACGAAAGATAGTTGCATCAAAAGGTGGTACAATCACATTTTTTATCTGCATAGGAGTGGCGATAGATTTTGATCCACCGACTATTTGATGCAACGACGATTTAATACAACGAAGTTATGATACAGCAACATACATCCTGTAAATTTTGTTTGTGTAAAAAATGTATCGGTGATTCGGTTTGAGGTTGTTGCCTACCAAAATCGATGACGACATAAACAAATTTTATAATAATACAATTTAAAATAAATTATTAGGACAATCCCCAATTTCGTTTGGTAACTATGGAGCTGTAAAGTTGACCTCTTTTACATTGCAAGGATAGGAAGCTGATTTGAAATCGTATGTTATTAAAATAGTGTATCTACTCGTAAACCAGACGACAGATTTTAAAGAAAAACTAACACAATATTAATTGAATTAATTGAATATAGAAGAAGATTGTAATTGTATTAAATTTTCAGGGGTATCGTCAGTTTTATAAAAATGATATTTAATTTTTAAGTCAATTTATCGACGAATTGAGGTTATGAAGTACCTATCAAAAAGGCAACGATATTTCTATTTACCAGGCATTTCAAACATAAAGGTTATTTCCTCACTAATACTATAATACATACATGTGCATCTGTGGAGCGGTAATGCCAAATTTGTTTACTCTTTGAATACTTCATGAATTCTACCGTCCGATGTCACTAGTATCAAAATGCAACAACCTTAAATGTAAAGTAATGTATACGCAGTGTGTCAATATGCTCCAGGAATAAAAATGCAATAGTATATTGGTGTCATTGAAAATGATTTTTTTAACTATCACATTACCTACATATCTGCATAGAATAGAGTTCCTGTTTCAATTAGTGTAGTTTTTAATATAAAAAAATTAAATAAAGAATACTGTATAAACGTACACATTAATTAAATGTCTGTGATGCGGCAGTTCGTTTCTATAAAACCAGTGACACAAACAGTATATTATGCAACAAGGGAGGGAATAATCATTCCCTCCCGTGCTGCATAATACTATATTTTTCGTCACAAGTGCACGCGAAGCACACCCTTACTTTATGTTTAGAGGAAGAAAAGCACGTTTTTAAACCCTTGAGGATGCTTTATACCTTAGGGAGCAAAAATGTGTTTTGCTCTCTCTAAACAGGGAGTCACGGCGTGCTTTGCGTGCTCGTGTGACTAAAAAATATATGCCTTCCTACCGTATGCAACTAATGTTGCAAGAATATTATAATCTTTTTCATTTGTAAGCAGTATCATGGTTTTTCACAGATCTATGTATAAATTATTGACAGATAACTTGTTCATGTATTCTGTTTGTGCCGAAATGTGGGCCGAGCGCCATATTGAGTATCGTACGTATAGTCCATCCAGCGAATCAACCAATTCCGTCACAATGCACAACCATTGTTCCTTCATTGTGACGGAATCGGTTTATTCGCTGGATGGACTATACCATCAGCGCGAGTGCGCAGTTAGTTTGATCACCTGACGTATGACGCTAATTTCAAAGAATCTGATTGGCCAATCAGTTTACGTGACTCAATATGGCAGCTGAATACATGGTGCCTTATTTAAGGAGGTATTTTCCATAAGACCAAGCTATCCGTCAATTTATATATTATAGGTTTGTGGTTTTTTGCCATTATCACCTAAATACTTTTCTGTTTATGTTTTATTACCTTTTTGTTGTAGAAAACTTGCTTGTGTTGTTATATTTTAAGTGGTATTGTGCTTTAATAATAATTAGATACAGTGTAGTGTGAAGAAGTACATAGTCCTTAAATTTAATTTGAAAGATAGATAAGACAACACAGTCAAATTACAGGAACAGTAATAAGAAAGGGAAGAAACAGAGAAAAAACCAAAAGTTACCTGCTACTGTAGTATTCGAAGAAAGCTACCAATATCTCCAAAGATCGGGTAACAGCAGCCCACATGGCTCATGGCCGCTGTTTCAGAAGTCACGCATGCGCGCACGCATCACAAACAACTGCCGTACGCGTCGGTCCACAACCCCCGGGAAATTCAAACTCGGTAAAACATTGTACGTAGAATTAACGTAGTTACAACGATGCGAACACGATTTTATAATTGATTTATAAGCACCATCAATACATACAATTATACAGCGATTATGGGTATAATTTGTAAGGCATTTTTATAATTGTTCACAATTTGTTTAGTTAAATATAAAAATATGAAGTCTTCAAAAATATAGCTATATTTTGTCAGTGAATACAAAAATTATTTCATTCACGTATTTGTTGATTTCGTTATTGTGAACTGAAAATCCAATTTACGTTTTAATTTAATTATAAATGTGCATATTGAAAATATTAATTAATTAAATATAAATAATATAGAAAGGAGCAGCAAACAATACTACAAAATGATAAAATACTTATTACAAAGATGTAAACAGGGATTATAATGTGCAAGCAAAACATTCAAAAGTGCTAATTATATTTCCAATCATACAAGATGCTTCGGGGCAGAAAATGGAAATGAACGATTCTTTATTTTACTTAATTGCATTACTACTACGTCATTATACAACTAGAATTTATGCAAGAAACAACTGAAGTAGAAGTACTGTCTATAACTAAATCAACATCTATAGTTGTTGTTATTCAAATTTGGTAGAATAGAATAAGACTAGTAGAACAATATAGTTAGAGAATACAGAATTACAGAATAGCAATATCAGTAGCACACTAGCATAATAATATTGTTACCAGTACTGTAACAATAATAATTTATTGTAATCAAACAATAATTGTTATACCTAAATGTATCGGAAAGAATGTATATTATTTGTCTTTATTGTCGTATTAGCTAACCATATGTATAAAGTCTTATACTAGCAAAAAACATTAAAAATGACAGCGATTTTCACATTTCCCAGGTCACAATACGTATGCCTTCATTTAATACTTTGCAAGTAGGTACATTTTTTGAAGGATTTTTAGGAAGGAATTTTACCAATACCGAACTTAGATTTTAAAAACCTTATAAGATGCAATTGATAATATTTAATGCTCTACAATACATTATTTTATTGAGTTGACCTCGCATGTTCTTTATATACTGTTTTTGAGTCATTTAAGTCACTTTCTGTTTCGATTTGATGTAATTCAATGTTATTTATAATTTTATATCCTTTCAGCAAAATCCTCTTACAATTTCTGCCTTAAAAATAAAAAATGTATTTATTATGTTACCTCGCCGGAACATTTTACTAACGTAAAGACTATCGTGGGGTGTTCAACACCCCAAACGCGAATAACAGCAAAACTACATATTTTTCAAAAATAAAAATACGCTATCTTTTTAATACTTTAGAGCTAGACGAGTACCGAAAAGGAGAAATATTTCATTATAATAACAAAGAAGCAGTGCAAGAAAAACTCTTCCTGGGGTGTTCAAACATCCCACGATATCACTTAAAGGTTAAGGTGCAGGTATTGAAAAAAATATCGTGCGCATCTCGGGACAATACTGTTTTTTCAATACCTGCAACGAAAACGCCACCTTTCGTCCCTATTATTACGGACGAGAGTGAGGCATTTCTGACTGGTCTCTACTTTTTCTCCCTACGGAGGAAAAATACTTTTCTCCCGCTTTATGCGGGCATCCATTTGAATTTTTCCTTCTTAGGGAGGAAAAGTACTCCTCCTGCTTTATGTAGGAATCCACTTGATGTTTTACTCCCTACTTTTCCTTCCACTTTATGTGGGATTCTAAAGTTGATTATTTAGATTATTTTTATTTATTTTATGGAATTATTATACATTTTTCCAATGTTATCATCATCCGGTTCATCCATTTCTTCAACTTTTAATTTCTTTTCGGTGCAGGTCGAGTGCAAGTATTGAAAAAAATATTGTGTGCATGTCGGGACAAAAGTCTTCTCCCGACTCGTGCGGTGGCAGCCCTTGCTTTGCTCGTGTTGCCAACTCCGCACTTGTCGGAAAACATCAATTTCGTCCCTAGTTGCACAATATACTATTTTCATTATATTCGATGCTATTATTCCATACTCTTTAAGCTCAATAATAATCTCCACATATCTTTCTCGCACTAACGACAGACCTAGTGTCCAGTGAGTTCAGTGATCACGTTTCACGTTTCTTTGATTTGGCGCGGCGCGTCTCACGTCCGCGCTTCAAACGGAAGCGAATCATCGATCGAGCGACGCAGTGAAGGATGGCTCGATGGCGAGCGATAGTTAGATGACGGCTTGTGCTCTCTAGAATACAAAATGCCACCAGAACCCAAGAGATCTTTCATCTCGGGCGATTAAATCATGGAGAGTCAAGAGCGAACAGTGAAGAGTGGATATTCGATAGAACGGAATTGATTGTAGATGTGGAGGAAAAGTAGGGTAGTCAAATTGAGTCATAAAATGAGATAAAGTCTTCTTCTTACTCACTTATTTAAGATTCTGCCCAGTTTATCTTTAAAATTAAAAAATCTGACGTGGCCATCACTAGACCTCCCGCCTTGACACTGTAATATGTGAATTTGGATTTGGTTAGGCTACTTTTTGTAATTTTTGTTATACTCGTAGTTCTTCAAGCAAAGTACCGATTCCTATTGGCATTGAAATCAAATTAACTCTTTGTAGATAAATTTTTACCTTCCGCTTACCTGTAAAGGAAGGTATTGGAATCATGCAAAAAATCGGGTGGTGAAATTTTAGTGGATGAGCACGAATTAGGGTCCTTACAACTCATTTTTGATAGTTTCACGATGATGTCTGTGTGTATGTGTGTGTGTATGTGTGTGTGTGTGTGTGTGTGTGGTCAAGGGTTGTTAGTCGCATAACTCAAATACGAATTACCCGAAAATTTTGATATTTGGTATTTAACATTTGTATATAAATTGGAAGAGCTCCCTAGATTTTGGTACAAATATCTTCATCGGAAGTGATATTTTTTGAAGATTGAAAAGGTTAATTGTCAAAATTGTATATAAATTTGGAAAAATATAGTATTTATTTGTAATGAGAATAAGAGGAAAAGTTATTTGCAACTTACGTTATAAAAAAATTGTCTTTATCTGGTAGCATTAAAGAACTGCAGTAAAATTTAAAAAATAAATTTATCAAATAAAACGTTGATATCTTGTAATCCATGATCGGTTGATTTTTGTTTCTGCGTAAAAAATATTGACAGGTGAGACAAGTGACAAGTTGGCATACTAGCGCTATATAAGTCCTAAGTAAGATATTAAATGTAGTAATTAAACGGAGAATGGCTTCAACACAGCAGAGTTTTCCTGTGAATGAATCTTATTATTCAGGTGATGCAAATTTCTGTGTTTGAATATTTGAGATTTTTATTTGTATATTTTAAATGGGCACCGGATTGCACGTATACATTTCTGTTTAAAGTCTAGATATGGCGGAAGGTTGTGTGATGGCCACGTCAGATTTTTTATTTTACTATTACCTTATATCCAGTTATAATAATCATAATGAATCGATGATACTTCTTGACTGAATAAGTTTAATGGAAGGATGAAAACTTACTGAAATTCAGTCAGTTTTTCATTTATTATATTTGGGCTCCTATAGGTTCTAAGTTTCAACCCAGTTAATAATATATTTATATTTAAAAATGGTGTCACAAAAATTTCAGAAACTGTGCATACGTCTGTTCATCTATCACATTGACATTTCATTTTTGTTTTTAAATTTTTTTCCTATATTATGATTTACAAATCGTGGTAGGTAAAATTACAAATTTTTGAAAATTAATTTTCCTTTATTGGTAAGAGATATAGAAACGATGTTAAATAAATATTGTAAAAGATAATTTGTTCTTTCAAATGTCGAATGACAAATTGTAACTATCGCAGTATTTCCTATATTTTTTGCAAAAAATGTTAAAATGCTTCAAGAAAATACCATTTCCGGTTGGCAGATTTTTACCAAAATCTTATCAGCTCTTCATTAACATATATAAATGTATATTGCAAAATATTAGAATTTTATGTTCAGTAGAATTTGAGATAATGAATCAGAACGAAAGACTATAGTAGGCGCACATACAGACTTCCATACATACACACACACAGACACACACACACACACACACACACACACACACACACACACACACACACACACACACACACACACACACACACACACACACACACACAGACACACAGACATCATCGTGAAAATAGTCAAAATAGGTTCTAAAGGTGCTAAAACGTGCTTATTGACAAAAATCTCGACATCGAATTTTTTCACGATCCCTATACCTCTCTAGGCGAGAGGTAAAAAGTACGTTTATATATTGCTAGACTTGACTTAATACACCATACCTACTTTTCTTTTGCAATTTTTGAAATTCATCTAAGTACTGATTTATATTTTCGTTGCAAGTATGTAATATCTACAGGGACGGATCTATGATTTTTTGACGGGGAGGGGCCCAAAGATTAAAAACATTCAAATTGTGCTAGTGCTGGTAATAAAATGCGCCACAGGCGAAATTTGTTTAAAACCCAAGGTCAAATGCCTTGTTATTGAAAATTCCCTTGCTCAACCCTTCATAAAGTATACAACCCTTCATTAAGTATACAAAATAATAGAATTTTTGTTTTGTTTTACTTATTCAAGATTATTAAGCTTCAATTTAAAACATTACGCTTAGTTTTTACTGAGTCAAACTCTTCTCTCTACCTTCCCCTAAATCCGCCACTGATCATCAATGTTAGTCATGATAAATTATTTATGATAAGAAAATGTATTATCAGTTTTTGTGAGTAGAAGCACATAATATCTACCGTAAACTTTAATTACTCATAGTTGCGATTTCAAAACTTTTAAAACCTGATAAATTTCAGTTATCAAGAATTTTTTTATAAAAAAAATCACGTATTGCAGCATTAGATTCAAGTTTAAACGAGGAAAGGAAAATTTACTGGAATTCAGTCAATTTTAGAAGAGTTTATTTCAACTTAATTCAACAGTTGGCCCTTCGAAAATTGACTGCATTACAGATTACAGTAAATTTTCATTTTCTCATCATCACCCAGTCAAGAAGTTTTTCATTACGTTTAATCTATAAATCACATTAAACTGAATATTGAACCACTTTAGCAAAACGTCTATTTGAGAACTTTTACAAAAATCGACAAAAATGTATTTAACCCACACATTTTCTGACACACCTACGTAATTTGAGTTCGTAACTTTTTCTCTTCTGCATCTAATATAAAATACTCAAGATTGCAATTTGCAACATACAAAATCACCTTCATGAAATAACTTTTCCATCCTACGTGCCCTTAGTTCCCACTTCAGTTTTCAGTCTCGTTTCAGGCTTTCAGGTGTGTGATGATAACCCCGCATGAAATAATACACGCGTGGCTTCGGAAGCAGAAGTCGTATGTAATTTCGTTCTTTCTGACACGTTTACCCGCTGAAATATTAGAGGTGAAAATCTCATTTGTTTGGGGAAATAACCAAGCTGCGCGGTGCCAACCTTCACTTAAAAGTTACTGTGACTGCTCTGAATTATGACATGCGAAAGTGGTCACGAGTCACGATCACGAAGAAGAAACATGGAAGATGCGGCAAGATTCCTGACGGAGTTTCAGTTTATTTTAATCATCAAGTTTCAAGTCGATATTATTATTTTATTTTGTTGGTAATTATAGAATGGTAGATGTTATTCGTCTTGGTGCAGTCAGAATCTCAATCCATGCAACGGCCTTTGAAATTCAAAGAGGCAACGCGGATAGATTTTTTTTTTTCAACCAAGACGCATTATTTAAAATAAACAAGTTTTATCCAACTCCTCTTAATAAAAGTATCATAACTATGGTGATTTTAAACAAGCAAAGTAAAAGATTGCCCACTAGTGGCTTTGATAAAAATTATACCCACTTCCACTTGTATTGTTTGTTAATTTGCTTGTTGGAAGTTACTATAGTAACGCTGTTTTACGTTGGAACTTAATATTTTTAAAATATTTAAGCAGTTATTAAGAGTTGTTGGATAAAACGTTATACTTCACACTCGAGAAAATTAAGATTTTCCTCGTGGGTAATACCTTTGTAATACTTTGGCCACTTGTAAAGTATAAATAATTATTATCTTCGCTTATATATTCTGATACTATAATAATTATTTTATCTACGACCACTAAATAAGGTAGGTGCAAGTAATAAGGCCTGTCGGCTAATAAGGCCTAAGTAACAAAAATACAATTTGAAATTATTGTTGTCGCTCAAAATCACCCTCGTAGGTAGCTAACATTCTATAATGGCGCCTCAAACCTGTCGCGACACGTTAGTTCGCATACTGTCACCAGTGCGAAGTCATTCAGTTTGAGGGACGATCGCGCGGCTCGAATAATAAGATATCGTCCAAATCAATCGTAATTATTTTTTGGAATATTACACTTCTATATATAATTTTAGGCTATAGTTTTCTATTATTTAATGCTTCTACGGCCTTTGATGTTTGAATAATATATCATGGTCCGAATAATGTTCTTTTCAGTTTTTCTTTTTATGTTGTCGGCGGGTAATAAGGCCTACTAAATTCGACCGTAGGCCTTATTACCCTCCTTTTTTTTAAATCAACATTTACCTGTTTTACAGTTTTATTTATATATTTTTCAAAATGTTAGTGACCAAAGACCTTCTTCACATAAACAAGGAAGAGAAAAAAAATTAAAAATACCTCAACCCTCAAAGGTAGAAGTGGTACTAAAGAAAACCAGGCGAGTTTTCTTATATCACGGTTGTAAAGAGGATAAGATGGCTGATATGAACAAATGTTCTAAATGCAACAAGTACGGATGGGAAAATATCGATATATCGATAAATATCGATATATCAATAAATATCGATATAAACATCACTTTTCTTTTGTTATCGATGTATCGACAACTCGATATTGTTGATATATGTCGATAATTATCGGAAAATTTCGATAATATCAAGTTTTCGATACATCGACGACAAACTAAAAGTAATATTGACTGATGTTTATGTCGATATTTATCGATATATCGATATTTTCCCATCCCTAGGGACAAGTGGGGTGCATCGGCTTGTCATCGGATGATACAGATAATTTTGAGTGTCCTGATGGCTATTAAGCAAAGAAATTTGTTGTTAATTTTAAGCTTGAATAATGCATAATTATGAATTATTGATCTCAATTACCAAATATAAAAAGCCTATTTTGTTTATTTACGTATGTTAAAGTCTTAGGCCTTATTACCCTACCATAGTATAATAAGGTCTACTAAAGGGGTTTTTTAAAATGTTTAATTGTCTTCTTATTTACGGCAGAAGTTGCCATTTTTTGTTTATATATGACAGCACTTGATGTTTAGGTTTAATTAACATTCAAATTTGTTGATTCAAGTTTTCATTTTATTTCAAATCTCCCTTAGCTAGGCCTTATTACCCGCACTTACCTTAATACATAACTGCATTAAGATAAATCCCTCCATAAAGCACATTATTTCGAGTTCATAATTCAATACTTTTGTATTATGAGTCCATTATTCAACACTATTGTATAATGATGAACTACCATCACATCAAAATGTCAAGTGAGGTTAATATAGTAATGAATAAATAAAAATATATTATTTAAAAAGTCGTAGATAAAACGTATACTGTTATTCAAAATAAGTATTCACACTCATTAGAAGAAACAAAACTACACAGATGAACAATAAATTTTCAGATTTCAAATAATTATTTAAAGAACAGTAATAAGTACAGAATGATTAACAACTTCATGCATATAATTTAATGGCTTAGTATAGATTATACAGGGTGTTCTACAACTTAGGACAAAAAATTAAAAGGTATACTTTCTTATAGGTACTGTACAACGCGACGTGGTGATCATGAAACAAAAAGATTTTTTAAAATTAAAGTTAAAGGTAGTTTACTTGACGTGTAGTCGTGTGTACACATTTTAAGTATCACTGTTTTGATGGTATTCCTATTTGATAAGTTGACATTTATTAGTATTAGATATTATGTAAACAATTACTTTCATTCATGGCAAAAAATGTTTGCTTGAAATACGATGCAATTTTTTGCGAATTAAAAAAAAAATCTTTTTGTTTCATGATCATCACGTCGTACATTATATACCCTGTATATTTTGGAACTGGAAGTACATATTTAAAAAATTCTCAATTTTTATTTTCAGGTTTTTTAATTAAACAGTTTTGGGCCAGTGTCTCCATATGGAATTTCAAGAATTTGCTTAATATTTAACTGTACAATAATAACTAATATTGAATTTAATTCTATTCATAGCTAATCAGATATCCATAATTATACAATCTTCAATCCAGTGATATCAAAAATGTACTCTTTGTGACAACTATCTTTGAATGCATAAGTTTAATTTCATAAATTGTATTCTATTTTATCAGTAGATTGAATACTATATCCTATATAAAATGTATGCACGAAATTTTGAATCATTTTGTACATTAAGTTTGCTTACAGAATAGAAAGAAAGAAAGAATAGATAACAGGGGTAAAACAGTAGCTTTATTTTTATCTCTTTATGTTCTCATATCCACTCTTTATATTCAATTTCTGTGACGCTTTCAAAAGTAATCTGACTGATCATTTTGTGAACAATAACAATGTCACAGACTTTTCAATATTTTTATTGTTACAAAAAGAAGAATGTGTGTGTACGTTAGTAATTTCCCTAAGGAGAGAACCTGTGAGTATAAAATTATAGTTCTATACTTTGTATGTTCTTGTATTGAACAACTCATAATAGGAACGACTGTCCTCGTAACATAAAAGAATATCGTAACAATATACAATTTTTATGAAACGGGATCTTACTTTGTAAGCTTATTTACAGACGTGGGACGTATTAGAAAAGTTTTCGAATTCTTTTAAATGTCAAACTAAAAGTAATTAAACTATTTACTCGTTTCTTAATCCTTAAAGTACTTTTTTTCTGAATATAAAAAACTATTAAGTTGTGAATTCTTTCACCAGTATATTAAATAAGTTTTCAGTAATTTAAATGAATATAAAACGTCGTTTTTGATAAATAAAATATGAGCACACCTAAACCCATATAAATAATATGGGTATTCAATAAGCAATAATATGAGTTTTGAAAATCATTTTTAGATAATTTTATCTAATTTTGCGCAACTGTCAAAAGAAGTTAAACTGATGTCCGCAATTCAGGCCGCGAAGTAAAAAATTGTGTACGATACATTTCGCGGCCGCGTTGCTGTTAGTAACGGCTGCGAAGTACATTTATTGAGTTGTGCATGTCAATGTCAGGTATTTTTTTTTAAATTGTGTGTTTTTAATTATACGCACTGCAGTTGCACAAAAAATATTGTGTAGGTGTAACTCGTCTGCGAAATGTGCTTAGTGTCCTTGAGAATTTTGATGTTTCGATCTTCGCCTCGGCCAATAATTCAGTCGGACGCTAAACAGACATTGTGCAGTCGAGATATACAATATACAACTTATCTTATTTTTTAGTTTTGGTAATTTCTCTGAAACTATAGAATACATTTGTATTTACTTTGTATTCATAATCAGTTTTTGGTACAATTTTTAAATTTTATTCTGTAGGAAAACAAACTATTTTGCCTACAAATACTAATATTTACATGGTATTTTTATAGAACTGGACTTCCATTTATCTAATTCCTACTAACCTTTAACCTAAATTGAATTGAGGTCTAAACTTTACAAACCATCTCTCAACAGTTTTTATAACTAAAAACTTTAAACAGAATGATATGATAAATAGATGCAAACTAAAAACTAGATAATAAATGATTGTATTATTTTATAAAATAATAAATAAACAACATTTCTCTTTTCTTAGTTTATGTCGCAAAACAGCATTTGTCGTGCATTTTCTTTTATTTTAAAAATAATTCAAACAGCAAACTATCATCACGGTACAAAAATAGAAACAAGTTTGAAAAATTGTAACATCATCATCATATGTTAAGCTTCAGAGAGCAGGAGCTGGTGAAATGTTGGAACTACAACAATTTGTAATATGTATATGCAGTAAAAACTTCGTCTTTGTTGCTGATATGCTTATAGCAAGGACACCTGATATATTATTCACCTGCTTTTTATGTTGAAACGGTTTGTAATTTAATTAAACACATTCGCTGACTTTTCACGTTTGATTCAGTTATTTTATTCATTTTACTTTTTAGATAAATATTGCATTTCAAACGAATTTTACTATGACAATGAGACATTGTTTAACAACGTTTTTATAAGGTCAGACCAAAGTTTATAGCTAGCAGAAATTTCTTCATAATTCCTGAAAACTAATCATCAAGACGGCAGCGCAATATCATATACATTTATTCACTTTTTACTATATATTGGATTTTGAATTCAAATTTAGAAATTTTATGGATTTGTAAGGAAGCAAAGGTGACTTTATAAACCTCTAAAGGTCGCCGCCAACCAGGCGATGAATTGAAAATGAATTTTTAGGTATGAGATTGAGCACAAATTCGGCAGAAGCAGAAGTTTCGAAATATTTAATTTTACTTTTTACATTTTATTTTCCTTCAGGTAAACTTTAATAAAGGAGATGTTAAAAGTAGCTATTTTTTCATAGATTATCGGTAAAAATATAGAAATGTCAAGACAATTTTCCAAGTTGATATTTCAGCCCAATTACTGCGTTGCTCTTTTGAATAATTTAATTGGTGCAAACTTGTTTACATATTATATGCAAATACCAATACAGTGCAAAAATTTGCATTCCATTTGGTGTCAATTAGGTATATGTAAATTCGAATCCCAAAATTTATAATATTCTCTATTAGAATGTTTTTTTTTAATGCTGGGTGATTAAACATCAAACTAGTCTGTTATTAAACTATGACGAAAACGAAAATTCATTATGTTTCAGTTTTAAATTTTATAAGTATATATTTAATCAATAATTACTAAAATACTGTAATTCACAAGTTATTTGGTTATAGAATCAGAAGCATAGAAATAATCCTAGCATTTTCAGCTTTTACTCAAATTGACTGTGACATACTGTGAGCTATTCGTATGTCGTAGAGTGATTGTAAAGTTATGATTTTTCTAAAAGCCTAAGTATGCAGGCATATTATAAAACACAATGTAACAACATTTTATTTCACTCAAGAAGGGTATTAGGTTCTTTATTTAGTTCAAGTTCAAACAACCAAAACTGAGTAGGTATAGGACTCACGAAGGATATTAGGGGTTATTTACTTAGTTCAGTTCAATCAGAGTTTGTACCAAAACCGACTATTTAAGACTCAAGAAGGGTATTGGGTTTTATATAATTCAGTGCAATCAAAGTGTCTAACAAAATCGAACCTGTGGGATTCAAGAAGGGTATTGGGTTGTTTATTGCAGTTCAGTTCAGAGTTTCAACCAGAAGCCCCGGCCTATTGTGAATTGTGTAGTAAAATGATATGACATTATATGCCGAGTTGTTTAGAAAAAGAATAGGCGTTTTATAAAACGACTGATTTTATAATTACCCTGCGACATATATATTTACAGAAATCTAGATTGCTCTAGGTTGTTAGTACATCACAGGGACGATTTTTGTGCAGTTTTAACCAGGGTCAGACTAGCCAGGTCAGCAAGTCGGTAATTTCCAACGGGACCAAAGATCTTTTGGGGTCAAATTGCAAACTGAAACTTTTTTTGGTGCTTTTAACAAATTATTTTAAAAATTCTCTTTCTATAATTATTTAAAGTAGTCACGTATATAATGGGGTATGCAGGGAGCAACTTTCAATTATAAGGTATTTGACTTTGAATTACAAAAATATTTCGCCTGCGGTGCATTTTGATAGACTTTTATTAAAAATTTATAATGCGACACACTATCCATACCGTAATTCCAAGTTGTATATGTGCCCTTTTGAAGGTGAATCATTGATTTCTTTACACCTTAAAAATTATTGGTATTTTGGGAAGGGACCAAATTACAATTAATACCTATGGGGCCAATGATGCCAGTCCGACACTGGTTTTAACTCAGCCTGCGTTGTGTTTATTTCATTTCATTTCGTTAATTTATAAAAATGACTCACATTAAAATACTAAAATCATACAGCACAATAATAAATTTTGGCTAAAAGCAAACCGTTGTCTGTCCAATTAATTCTGCAATGTCCATGTGGTCATACACATTAACGCCTTTTAACGGATATTTTTGAAGTGCTTAGCTCTTCTAAAACGCCGCTGTGTGTTTGAAAAGCAGAATTCCTCGCATTATTCGCGAAGACGCGAAATGTAAATTTGGCCCAGATTCAGATTGTTAAAGAAATTGAATTTCAGTCGTCTGTATTTTTTTGCATTTTGGAAATTTACATAAACAGATAGACTTCGCGCTAACGAAAATTGCTATGTCAGATTCAAAAATAGTATTTTACGTAATATTTGCAGATATTCTGACGGGTATCGCAGGTAGTTTAATAGAGGAGGAGGAAGAGGTAATATTCAAATTGCAAAGAGCTGTTTTAAATTTTAATGGAATCCTATCCAAATAGGTAAAGAATGAAATGAATGCATAGATGTAAATTATCAAAAAGTCATTTTCTGCAGTAATGCTGAATCTATAGGAATGTATACCTACCACCGAAATTCACATAAATAGAATGCTCACATAAGAAATTATTACACATGTACCATAATCGATATTTAAAACACGGAAATGCGTGCATCTTCAAATTACAAAAACACGCTGTGTTTTAGAGGTTGCTAATCAACAAAAATGAAAATTGGAACCAATCTCCTAACGATATTTTGAACTATCACAAAGGCAACTATATAAAAATAAAGTAATGATGAGCAATGATAAATGTGTTGAAATGACAATGTTCGAAAATCATGACCACCACCTTGAACTCGAGACCTTTATTTTGCCGGAGTAACGCTCTAACCTAGGTATATAAAGTTAATCAAAATTAAAATGTTGTTTTCTAGCTCTATTTTTCAAATAAAGATGCATGTGTAGGTAATAAAAAATATCATATGGCACACGTGTATATAGTTTGTATAATGAAAAAAGAGATCATCTGAATCATGAACGGCGTATATACTTGCATTGTCTAATGGTATGGATTGCACACGTTTGTCTTTCAAAAAAATTGCTTAACCGATTAAATCAACAATTAAAAATCAATTTTTTTCAAATAGATTTTTTAAAAAAGTTTACAAAAATGGATTTTGAATCGATTTTAAATTTATTTATTTTTTTAATTTGAAAAATAT
This sequence comes from Agonum fuliginosum, assembly GCA_947534325.1. Taxonomy (NCBI): domain Eukaryota; kingdom Metazoa; phylum Arthropoda; class Insecta; order Coleoptera; family Carabidae; genus Agonum; species Agonum fuliginosum. The sequence goes on along the minus strand of OX384040.1, from coordinate 24,424,645 downwards.
GATAAATGAAAGAAAAAAGTAAACCGTCCAACAAAAAGCTGTCACATCACGCTGCCGGCTGTCAGTCGAGTAGGAATAGTCAAATTATAATTAGACTAACGGTAACAATTAACAAATATTAGATTAAATACGTTGAACGAACCACCGAAACCAGCAATTAATACGATAGCAACTTGGTATTGTAATTGTATCTAATTAATAATAAATAATTAATATTGATATCTAACTCCAAATGTTGCATCATTGGACATGTGAAAGCTTGGTAACTGATAGACTCAAAGAAGCAGTTAATTTTGAACATAAGTAAAAATAATTTACTTTTTAAAAAATCGAAAAAAATCGATTCAAAAATTAGATTTTTTCTAAATCGAAAGGAAAAAATCGATTCACCGATTATTTTTTATTTTAAAATCGATTAAAAATAATCTTTTTTTTCAACATCTCTACTATGTATGTCATCACTAGAGTGCGGATTATATGCATTTGCATAATATTGTATTATTGTACATACCTATTGGTATTTTTTTACAAATGTTTACATTGCATACAAAAATAGATCAAAATATGGTATAATTTGTTTGCATATTTTAATATATTTTATATATATTTTCAAATTTTGTGAATATACTTATTATAAATGCATATTACTGCATAATTTGTATCTTTTAACCAAAAATTTCAAAAGAAATAAAATGATGTTGCATATCTGCATATATTTGTAAAATATTGCATATTTGTTTAATTTTGTGCATATATTAAGCATATTTTGGCCTTATTTCAATGCATATTCTGATTATATTTGCCTGCAATATAATCATCACGTGCGGAGAGCTGTGCCGTGTCTAAACCCGCGCAGCTACTGCCTCGACGGTTCTTCAAAATCTCATTCAAGGGCTTCAAACTCGTTAAATATCTTGGCCGGTTTCCACTCGTGTGTCAGTACGGCACTAGGTCTAAATGGCATCTGTGGTGGAGATCTACACACATGATATGGGTTGAAAAGCCAAGTGACGACATTTGATCCTAAGGGTCCGGTTCTGAGGCAGCAAGGAGAAAAAGAAGCCCTTCTCTGCTCTAAAATCATTGGAAGCATTTCTCACTCCGCTCACGTTACGCGATATTTAGTTAGTAACCGCATATAGCAAATGCCTCTGATATTGACCGGGAATTTCTTTACTGCAGCTTCGAAGATAAAAATAAAAATATGTACGAGTACGAGGATAATGTATTTAGAGAGGGTTGGTTTATTTCTTTTTCTTTATTTATCGCCAAGGAAGATATTTTAAATAGCTTCAATACATAATGTAAGAGACTATTCGATACATCAATATTGTCGAGGATAATAAAGCAAGTGATCGATGAAAATTGACCGAGTGCGCAGCACTAGTTCAATAATTCTGAAGACTTTACGAATGCTATCACCTATGATTAATCATAGCCTAAGTTATATTTGGGGGAATATACAGGCTGTTTCAGAGTTAATTATCCTAATTAAAAATATGGATGTAGAAGCTCAAAACAAGAAAAAATTCATTTGGAGATTTTCTCGCAAACGGTTCGTTTAGGAGACATTCGCGTCTGAAGTTACACGAGAAAAATTTATATTACGCTTTCTTGTTTTAATTTTATTGAAATTCGCTCATGTAAGATTTCAAGCTGTACCTAGCTATAAAAATCTGGTTCTGAAGTTACAGTTATAAATGTGTACAATTTTGTAAAAATATAGGAAAAATAATAAATAAATATACCTACATATTATACAATTTTACAAACTTTGTTTAAAATGTTATCCTCCAGCCCGAAGGCAACAAACTGTCGATGACAGAACGAGTAACTGCCCGACATTGCTCCTTCATTATTTCTTCGCGTTAACATTTCCATTCGTAAACCATTCGTAAACTCCACTATTATTTGTAAATGTAGGCGGTATGATTGTAGTTTACTCACTCTACAAAAGAATTAAACGAACTAAATTTATTTTGTATGAATAAAGAGAGTTCAATGTTCGATGTGGACATGTTAATCCTACTATTCATTTATTGCTGTATCAAAAATATTAAGTTAAAACTTTGAGACACTCATATTTTCAAGAAAAAAGCGACTAACACAGTAACACAAAAGCCTCCACCGTTGCCACTCCTTACTCTTACATTAATTTCAATAAAATTAAAACAAGAAAGCGTAATATAAATTTTTCTTATGTGTAACAACTTCAGAAGCTAATATCTCCTGAACGAAGCGTTTGCGAGAAAAACTCCAAATGAATTCTTTTCTTGTTTTGTGGTCATACATCCATATATATATATATATATATATATATATATATATATATATATATATATATAGTCTCTATCCTGATACATTTTAAGTCTGATTTTTTTGACAAACAGCAATTTAAGATTGAGAAACTAACAGTTTGTAACTAATAAGCAAAAACAGTTGACATGTAACAGCGGTGATACAAATATCTTTGATTTGATAACCTCCTCATGCCCTATTTCAGCCAATCAAATTAGTCAAATATATACCACGTGATACGTGAATTATATATTCTTAAAAATATCACAAGGCAGTAGCACATAGCCTGTTTGTGTTTATAAACTACTTTTAGGGTGATTTGTAAGCTTTTGATTGGCCGGAGAACCTTTAGTTTTATGACCATTTAACTGAACTATCAATATCAATTAAGTATTAAATCTTTATCAAATAGTATCTTAAATGTATAAGTATGATCAATTAAATTATGAAGTATAGAAATGCCATAATATTTATATTATTTACAAGCTTATTGACAAAATAAAGCCAACACAACTTTGATTTTAAGTTGAGCAGTAAATCTTGTTTCCACTAAAGGTGCTAAGAGGATTGAACCGATTTTTCGTAGGCCTAAGAGAGGGATGTAAGTCCGGTCAACTGAAGAAGTGAAAAGGTCCAGATCTGATAAGATTTTTCTACTTCCCTCTTTGGAAGAGGTTGTCAAAAAAATGATATATAACGAAAAGAGAATCTAATAATATGATGATTATCAGAAAATTACTACTGGAAAATGAAATTAGACACGAAATATATTTTTCTTCTGCAAGCAGTAGTGAAGAAAATAAAAGAAATAGGCAAGATGTTTATCAAGTGTCGTTTTATTTACGCCTATTAATTTATAGACTTATTACACTACCTTTAAGGTTTTAATATTTTACTCATTTATAAGCTTTTTTAAAACCAAGCTGTATGCAATGCAACTAACTTTTTAACCAATACAATTTCTTGTACACTGGGCTAATAAAACATCTAGTATTGAATCTAAACAAACACAATAAGGGACAGAAATTTCAAAATTAAAATATAGGTATAGTAAAGAAAAAAATAATTCAATGTAGTCGTAGATAATGCAATTATTCACTCCCAAATAAGTAATTATTTTGTGTTATTTTATTTTAATTTTTTTTTTGCTGGTAACCATTCAATAGGATTTACTCCCAATTATATAATGGTAGATATTATTATAGTGGAATCAAACCACTTCTATAGACTGATTCGTATTGGGGCAGTCCGATTTTTGCAATCAGAACTACATTTACAATCAAAAATGGTCAGCTTGAGGCATCCGAGTTGATTTTATTACCAAATGTTTTTGCAATTTAATGACAATCACACACTGCTGGCCTTGGGCCTTGAAAATAATAATAAATATTATAATAGTAAGCATTAAGTTTAAATATATTAAATTCATAGTATATTAATAAATAATTTGCAATTTCCCTTGGGTGTTATTACCAGGTAAATATTGTATTGGATAAAATAATTAAACTGAATTTTTTATAAGCAATCAACAATCAATAATTTTCATTAATTTCACATGTAATTATGTCTGTACTGTGGTGGATTTTATGGTATTACGTGTGAATGCAATTCATAAGCCGAACTAAATTGAAATTATAAAGTATAATATGATACGTGGCGTATTAATCACTTAGCTAAATACCGGCTCTCACGAAAATGACGCCAACATGGATGTCAGAGTAGACCTCAACTTAATGACATGACACTTGGAAAACATTTTCTGAGTCTGTCAACAGAAATTTAGGCCGCATTAATCTTAATTACTTATAAATGCTAATGAACTGCTTTCAACAAATTTCAGATTTAACTCTATCAACTGTCAACGTGCCATAAGCACTTTACATCATTTCATTTTGAGGAGTGTGTGATATATTAACTTTTCGTATACTTACTCATACGATGAGTTTTCTGTACGTCAAATTGACGTATGCGGTGTAATTTAATTTGTTATCTATGTTTATAAATCTCATTACTTAGGCCTCATTCACATAAGCATTTTGATTATTGTTTACATTTATGTTTACGTTTAAGAAATTTTAAATTAATATAACTACATACGTCCTACTTTCAAGCACTGCGAGTGTGAATGCTCGTATTTAGTGAAATGTATTCAAACTTTCTTGTATTATTCAGCTTAGTGCAGTTGTAACTTTAATAGTGTAATTTGGATGGTAGTGCGGTTGTATGGTAGTGCGAAACCATATCGTTCACATAGAAATAGAAAATGTGTAGTTCCATTGCATTTGTTATAACCTCCAACTTAAATGTGAACATTGACGTTAACTTATCAATAGTATATAATCCTTTTATTCCAGATAGCTGGATATTTGCCTAGTTATTCCGCAAGTTTAGCATCAATAGACATTTTAAACTAGGCACCAAAATGACAAAATATTAATTATTTGACATTAATTTCGCATTTCTGACAGTTTTAAAGATATTGCGATACTTATTTCTGAATGGTCGTTGCATCGTAGCGGTAGTGGAAAAGCAAAAGCATGCAAATTTCTACACTCATGCGACGGCACTGCTGTTAAAATCTGAATGTGAGCGGTTGCATTTATTTACATAGGGCAAGGTTTCCGCACTACGAGACAACCGCACTCCAACTGCATAAATCTATATGTGAATGAAGCTTTAAACGTAAACATAAATGTAAAATTTAAACCAAATGCTTATGTAAATGTGGCTTTAGAGTTACATTATTTAATTACAAATATTGAAATGAATTAATGGAATTAGGTAATTTAATTAATCAAAATGTGAAAAGTTTTTAAAATTATTTAGATTTTATGGTAGAAATTATTTAGATATTTTTATTTTAATGATTACCTATCATCAGTGAACTCTATACTACGTACCTGGAAAGGACGCGTGAGTTAGAGTCGCTGAGGCAAGTTTGTATTTAAAAACAGAAGTATATTACCCATGTTCTACATGAGTTAGACAGTGATAGAGATACTTCTCAAATGCTACGCCATAAGTCCGTTTCTCTGTCAACTTGCCTCACTGCTGTTGTTTTGTAGTGCGCTACGGCTTCCTTCCAAGTACCTACGTAGTATAGAGTTCACTACCTATCATGCTATCATTCAATTGGATATACTCCCTATTATAGAATGGTTGTCATTATAGAGAAAAGATAAATTCAGCCACTTCTAAACGTTTCGTCTTGGTGCAGTCAGAATCTGAATCTGTAAGACTACCTTTGAAATTCAAAGCGGCACCGGATGAATTCTTATGCAATCAGGACTACAGCACATTTGCGATGTGCTGACACTCATCAGTTTCTGAACTAATAAATGATAAACATTTCCATAACCTCTCCTTGTCACTCATATTCTTGTCCACTCCTTCTGGTCGAAACTTTTGTCTGTTCTTATTTCAGGAACTGATGACGTGACTATCACTACGTCGCAAATAAACTGTACATTTAAGATGATTAAGTGGCCACACACTGCCAACCGAGAGACTCAAACCACGGAACTCCAGGTTCGTTTCACTGGTTATAATTATAAATCCAGTATAAGCGAATTGTTGAAAACAAATATTTCATACTGCAATTACTTAGCAAGTTGACCCATTAAAATTTATCAAATATTGCTGCACTAAAATACGTGTTGGTATCATGCGATTTTGCACTACATTTTCCCATTTCAAAATTTAATTGAGATTTATCTGCGTCAGATAAAAGAAAACAAATGATTGCGTTTAGGAAAATCGACGTAAACTCAACACTTTTTTATTTCTTTGAAATCAAAGATCGGTTCAATGCGATGGCAAAAAGACCATCAATCTATGCGCTGTGACACTTCGTTCATAGCTCATTCGGCTCCGAAATGGAAAAAGTCGCGACATCGGAAAATCTACTATTTATTTTGTAATTTCGAACCATTTGACACTCATCGGAGTCTGAACTTTACACTTGCTACGAGGAAAAAATAAGGAAATAAAATGATAATGTGAGATGTATTTCTTATAGCTTTAAACCAAACAGTTACGAAATACAAATAAAAAATATTTATGTGATATGAATTTAATGTTTAATTAATAACTTTGTGCATTTATTTTAATATCATACCTATACAGTATTCAACTTCAACCCCTCCCCACTACTGCAGCTGCCCGAAACCAGCCCGAAACCAGCCCGAAACTCGTATTTTGCCGCCTCCTAGCTATGCAATGTCATTTTGAAGTTGAAAAATACTGTAAAAGTGTTTTTGTTGTGAGTAAACTATCAGTTTATTATTGACTTCAAGATAATGCTTTTATAAACATTTAATAGAGAAAGAATGGGTCTATAGCTTTTTACGATAAATTTATTTCGTATAAGATACAACCGTGTACAATTTTTATGACTTTTTCGGCAATTTTATAATCATGTACAATTTAAAAAGGCACAACTGTTAATTGATCCTTTAAGTACATAATCCTCGTTGGAATGGAATTTTACCATTCTTTTACTGGTCGCAAAACACTCGCTACATTAATTCATTTATGTTGGATTTTAAGAGGTAGACGGGTATTTTCAGAATCATATTTAACGAAATGTAAGATATTTAAAGAATGTATTATGAATAAGTGATGTTTATGGCAGTTGTTAGAACTACTATATTAACCGGGGTTGTAATGTTGAGTAGTCAGTATATCTGGTGTTGTCGCACTAGTCAGTAATAGATCATAAAGTAGGTACGAGTATTGGGTGATATCTGAGGTCAGATGCATATGTTTCCTAAATTTTTTTTTAAATTTGTAAATAAAGTGCAGTGTTCGCATAGAATATATTTTTAGTATTGCTATTATGAATCAATGAATCAGTTAACTTTAACTAAGTAATAATAATTATGCAATGGCAAATATTATTTGTACAATTTAAAATTAAGCAAGTTCCACATGAAAAAAGTAATTTTAATTACGTTATGAGTCACCATATACAGTTATTATCCAATAAGCAATAAGTACCATTTTATTAGTGTATTAATCAATGAGATTTGACGATTGAAATTATTGACGACATAGAAATAAAAGTAATGAAAACTTCTTGACTGGATGATGCGATAAGGAAGGAAAAATAAATTACTGGAAGTCAGTCACAAAATTTGAAGGGCGGGGTAGGGTGGGGTAGAAACCGGTTGGAGTTGAAATAAACCCTTCAAATTTTGTGACTGACTTCCAGTAATTTATTTTTCCTTCCTTATAGAAATAAAAGTCGTAATTAATTTACATGCAATTATGATATTTTACTAGAACATTGATATGGATAATTGATTTGTTAAAAAAGGTGGTTTCTACCCCACCGGTTGGAGTTTTTCAAATTTTGTGACTGACTTCCAGTAATTTATTTTTCCTTTCTTATAGAAATAAAATCGTAATTAATTTACATGCAATTATGATATTTTACTAGAACATTAATATGGATAAATTGTTTTGTTAAAAATAGGTGGTATCATAACAACAGACAAGTAAGCGTGGACATTTTTATAAAATGTCTTTTTTTTACCCAACTGACTAAAATAATTATTTTGAATCTAATATTAGTAATATTTTATCATTTACTGTAGTTGAACCGCTAGCACGCTAAATGGATACTCAACTATTGTGCTATTTGCATGTGCATTTGTTCGTAAGAGTGCTAAGAAAATATTTTTTGTCAAGAAAATTACACATCTGACGAAAAAAATTTAAAAAATCGGTCAAAATTGACTATTTTTACTAATTTATTATACTAAAATACCATTAAGTATTTCAAAAATATAATTTCTTAGCATTCTAGAGTCATCTTTTAACTAGGTATCTATATATAAAATATGAACAAAGTAGGTGTATTAACAAGAGCTCAGTTTGTAATAGCAAGGTTACCTTTTCACTTTATTTTTGGCACAAGTGTTGCGCCAATCCTACAGTAATATAAAACTGACCTTTCCCAAATCGCGAACAAAGCTTTGACCACAAAGTCTAGTTTAAAAAATTAAAATTCCTCTAAAGTAATTCTTAGTGAGCGTATTCTTTTTCACTCATTTACAAGTTCATAATGAATTCTCACGTACGCAGATTCGCATTAGAGCTAAATAATGCTGAACACGTCAAGCTGACCGCAGTATAAAATTTCTAAAATCCTTTCAAACTAAGTGAATTATCCACAAAGCGCTTAACCAGGATATAATTACAGGAATATCAAAGGCACGCGAAGCGCACATTACGCGCGTAGCCAGCAGGATGGCCATTGGGCGAGATCCGAGAACCCAATACAGATTTTAGCATATTCTGCATACCTGTTTGTCAAGCCTACGGGCCGGTGTTCGCTGCCAACAAAGGGAAATTAAATATGAGATGAAAGCAGCAAAAATTGATAACACATTTTAATGAGTAGATACTGTAGCTTTTTTACAGCAGTTTCAGAGAAAAGTCATGCCATTCGTGCAATTAAAACTACAAAGAACGACTCACATCGTTTAATTGTCAATGTTAGGTTTTCACTATTTAGATTTTTACTATAAACGCCAGTATTTTTTATAATAGGGAATTTTTCTGTGACTTCAAACGACCGAAGCGCCACTCTGTAATAATGGTACTACCCGAAAAAAAAAACATTAAGAGGACCGTCTACTTCCTAAAATCCAACACGAAACGTACTAACGTAGCGAGTGTTTTGTGGCCAGTACTAGAATGGCAAAATTTCATACCAACAAGAATCATGTACTTAAAGGATGAATTAACAGTTATGCCCTTTTAAAAAATTTGTCAAAAAATTGTACATATGATTATTATTCGCTGCCAACAAAGGGAAATTAAATATGAAAGCAATTAAAACTTCAAAGAACAACTCTCATAGCTTAATTGTCAATAGTAGAAAGAGAGTACACAGGAATGCAGTCAAATTGAATCTTTATTGATCTAAGGCCAACGTTTCGCCACCTCTTGTGGCATCATCAGGGCAAACTACGAAAACAAAAAATATCACATACACAATTTGTAAGAAATATACAATGTAACACTTACAGATTTAAAAAATATACAAAAATTAATCATCAAAGAGATGTTGTCAAATATAAATCAAAAAATCGAGCACTTCTCTCCATGCACTCACAGAAAACAAGAAACATGAAAAGTGAGGAACAAGTGGAAACTAGTCATTACCAAGAATCAGTTAATCATTTAAACAATTTGCAGATGTGACAGTAGATGCTGTTGAGGTCTTCTACATCAGTCCTAAAATTTACATTATTTTTATTTTCCTGTATGTGAAGCATCTCAAGAAGAAGGCGTTTGTTGAGGAAAGAAGCACGATCCAGGACTTCAGCGTTTTCGAAATCGAATGTGTGCCCAGTGTTGATAGTGTGATGAGTAAGGGCGCATTTCCCAATGTTATTTTGTTTTGCAGAGTTCCTTTTATGCTCCGTTATCCTGGTTTTAAGGTAACGCTTTGACTGCCCCGTGTAAGTTTTGTCGCAATTATTACAATTTATTTTATACACAATGTTTGATTGTTTTTCTACCTCGATTTTATCCTTAAGTTTAGAAAATAATTTTCCCACAGTCTTTACTGGCTTCAGAGCAATATTGGTGTTGGTTGACTCTTCAAGTAAATGTTTTAAATTTCGCGCCAAAGTTCCGACATTTGGAATTGAAAAATACTTTCTGTCAGTGTTCAGGTTGTTGACATATGGAGTGGTATTGCCATTGTTGTATAGTATTTTATTAACAATCCGTTTGGGATAATCATTCTCGTATAAAATCTGCTTGAGTGTGTTAGTTGCTTCAGCCCTGTATTCTGGTGAGGTGAGACTGTACGCTCTTTTTTTGAGGTTAGTAGCGACATTAATTTTTTGTGTAGTTGGATGACACGAGTTAAAATTTATATACCTGGTGGACGATGTTGGTTTACGGTACCATTTGTGGATGATGCTCCCTCCATCTTTTCTGCAAAGAGTAATGTCCAGGTAAGGAATTTTCCGGTCTTTTTCTACCTCCATCGTGAACTGTAGAGTTCACGATGGAGGTAGAAAAAGACCGGAAAATTCCTTACCTGGACATTACTCTTTGCAGAAAAGATGGAGGGAGCATCATCCACAAATGGTACCGTAAACCAACATCGTCCACCAGGTATATAAATTTTAACTCGTGTCATCCAACTACACAAAAAATTAATGTCGCTACTAACCTCAAAAAAAGAGCGTACAGTCTCACCTCACCAGAATACAGGGCTGAAGCAACTAACACACTCAAGCAGATTTTATACGAGAATGATTATCCCAAACGGATTGTTAATAAAATACTATACAACAATGGCAATACCACTCCATATGTCAACAACCTGAACACTGACAGAAAGTATTTTTCAATTCCAAATGTCGGAACTTTGGCGCGAAATTTAAAACATTTACTTGAAGAGTCAACCAACACCAATATTGCTCTGAAGCCAGTAAAGACTGTGGGAAAATTATTTTCTAAACTTAAGGATAAAATCGAGGTAGAAAAACAATCAAACATTGTGTATAAAATAAATTGTAATAATTGCGACAAAACTTACACGGGGCAGTCAAAGCGTTACCTTAAAACCAGGATAACGGAGCATAAAAGGAACTCTGCAAAACAAAATAACATTGGGAAATGCGCCCTTACTCATCACACTATCAACACTGGGCACACATTCGATTTCGAAAACGCTGAAGTCCTGGATCGTGCTTCTTTCCTCAACAAACGCCTTCTTCTTGAGATGCTTCACATACAGGAAAATAAAAATAATGTAAATTTTAGGACTGATGTAGAAGACCTCAACAGCATCTACTGTCACATCTGCAAATTGTTTAAATGATTAACTGATTCTTGGTAATGACTAGTTTCCACTTGTTCCTCACTTTTCATGTTTCTTGTTTTCTGTGAGTGCATGGAGAGAAGTGCTCGATTTTTTGATTTATATTTGACAACATCTCTTTGATGATTAATTTTTGTATATTTTTTAAATCTGTAAGTGTTACATTGTATATTTCTTACAAATTGTGTATGTGATATTTTTTGTTTTCGTAGTTTGCCCTGATGATGCCACAAGAGGTGGCGAAACGTTGGCCTTAGATCAATAAAGATTCAATTTGACTGCATTCCTGTGTACTCTCTTTCTACTACAACACGCACAGTCGCTTAACATTTTCCTTAATTGTCAATGTTAGACTATTTAGATTTTTAGTATAAATGCCAGTATTTTTTATAATAGAGCATTTTTCGGAGACGTCAAACGACCGTAGCGCCACAGTAATAATGGTACTACGCGAACAAACAAATAAGTATTAAGTGGCCCGTCTACTTCCTAAAATCCAGAACAAAACAGCGAATGTTTTGTGGCCAGTACAAAAATGGCAAAATTCCATTCCAACAAGGATTATGTATACTTAAAGGATGAATTAACAGATTTGCCCTTTTAAAATTTGTATTAAAAAATTGTACATGATTATAAAAATTGCGATGTTCGTTGCAAACAAAGGGAATTTAAATATGAGATGAAAGGAACAAAAATTGATAACACGTTTTATTGAGTTGATACTGTAGCTTTTTACAGCAGTTTCAGAGAAAAGTCATGTTCTTCATGCAATTAAAACTTCAAAGAACGATTCACATCGTTTAATTATTAATGTTAGGTTTTCACTATTTAGATTTTTACTATAAATGCCTGTATTTTTTATAATAGAGGATTTTTCTGTGACGTCAAACGACCTTAGCGCCACAGTAATAATGGTACTACGCAAACAAACAAACATTAAGAGGCCCGTCTACTTCCAAAACTCTAGAACAAAACACGTAATAACGTAGTAGTGTTTTGTAGTCAGTACAAGAATGGTAAAATTGTAAGTATTTCAACAAGGATTATATACTTGAACTCAATTCGCAGAAGTTTTTTAATTAAAAATACAGAAAAATTCAAAAATGATGTAAATTTTACACGGTTTTATCTCTTAAATTATATATTTTTAAAATTTTTCAAAAGCACATCTGTAGATTCATTCATTTCATTCAATGTTTATAAAGACATTATCTTAAAGTCAATAATAAACTAACAGTTTATTCGCAAACGAAAACACTTTTACTTCAAAATGACATTGCATTGCTAGGATGCGGCAAAGTATGAGTTTCGGGCTGGTTTTAGGCAGTCGTAATAGTGGGAAATGGAGTGAAATTGAAAAATAAAGTAAAATCGAAAGTATGCTAGGAATTCGGGAAAAACGTAGACGGGCTGCTTAATGATTTATACTTTATATCATAACTAGCTGAGGTGAATACCCGACGTTGCCCGGATTAAAGAAACATATACCTTAAAATCTGACTGGCCAAAAGAGACCTTCATGCAAAATTTCATAAGGACCGGACAAATGGTCTAAATTTTACATTTTTATCCCCATTCCTAATTGTCCCATCGAATTAAAACATACCTTATAATTCCACTCTAGTCAAAAGAGACCAGCATGCAAAATTTCATAAAGATCACTCTAGATCTTGATGTTTATCTTCCACCCCTTATAATCCAACCGAATTTACACATAATTTATGAGCAGATTACAAAACTATCTTTCTTATTTAATTTCAATGGTATATACCGGATTTCGTTACAAAAGAAATAAAAATTGCATCCGTCAGAGCGATTTTTAATTTTTAGCCCCACCCCTAATAATCCGATCGAAGTCAAACATACTTTAAAATCTGGACCTGGTCAAAAGAGACCTGCATGTAAAATTTCATGAGGATCGGAGAAAAGATCTAGATACAATACTAACAGACATTCAGCTTTATATTATATTAGAAGATTTTTTGATTTAAGGTCGTGGTCGAAATCGTTTTGTAATAGTCATTTTTATGCACTTTATCAAAATTGCAAAATTCATCAAATTGCAATTAATTTTATGCAAAATAAACTATTATTACAGACATAATTTTTAGAATAAGGCTATTAGAAACGTACCTATATATTTTTATTGTGTAACATAATTTTCATTGTAGGTTACATAGTTCATCCGAAATTTATGCAGAAAGCATGGCACTAGTAGTTACAGAAAAAACTTTTTTTTGAAAATTAAATTATGACCTATAAGTAATATGAATTTGACTATTACCTAGTTAAAAACATTACCATTACAGACTTCGTGTTACGGTTTTTCCACTTTTAAGCGCGCCCTTATGAAATGGTTAACCAACACAAATACGAATACACACACACACACACACACTTTATACCAAATACATGTCTCACTGTCTCACTTGTTTCACTAAAATCACAAACTTTCCTGTTCGCTTTCAGTCTGTGTATGATTTTAATAGCGAATCGACGCTTAGTTTACAGTGAAGTGTGTAGTTTAAATAATACAAATAAATGTTTGTAATATTATTTACTGGGTTTACCTACCTCAATTTCGGGTAAGTGAAAATATATTTAAGATTGTTTAACTTTGTTAAACAGTTACAATTCTCGAAAGAATCGAATCTCGTGTTTATTAAATGTTCCTTAACCTCAATAATATTATGTTTGTCTTGATTTTTTTATCAGCTGTCAAATGTTGAATGTATGAACTTAATTTAAAAAATATTATTTACTGGGTTTACCTACCTCAATTTTGGGTAAGTGAAAATATATTTAAGATTGTTTAACTTTGTTAAACAGTTACAATTCTCGAAAGAATCGAATCTCGTGTTTATTAAATGTTCCTTAACCTCAATAATATTATGTTTGTCTTGATTTTTTTATCAGCTGTCAAATGTTGAATGTATGAACTTAATTTAAAAAATATTATTTACTGGGTTTACCTACCTCAATTTTGGGTAAGTGAAAATATATTTAAGATTGTTTAACTTTGTTAAACAGTTACAATTCTCGAAAGAATCGAATCTCGTGTTTATTAAATGTTCCTTAACCTCAATAATATTATGTTTGTCTTGATTTTTTTATCAGCTGTCAAATGTTGAATGTATGAACTTAATTTAAAAAATATTATTTACTGGGTTTACCTACCTCAATTTTGGGTAAGTGAAAATATATTTAAGATTGTTTAACTTTGTTAAACAGTTACAATTCTCGAAAGAATCGAATCTCGTGTTTATTAAATGTTCCTTAACCTCAATAATATTATGTTTGTCTTGATTTTTTTATCAGCTGTCAAATGTTGAATGTATGAACTTAATTTAAAAAATATTATTTACTGGGTTTACCTACCTCAATTTTGGGTAAGTGAAAATATATTTAAGATTGTTAAACTTTGTTAAACAGTTACAATTCTCGAAAGAATCGAATCTCGTGTTTATTAAATGTTCCTTAACCTCAATAATATTATGTTTGTCTTGATTTTTTTATCAGCTGTCAAATGTTGAATGTATGAACTTAATTTAAAAAATATTATTTACTGGGTTTACCTACCTCAATTTTGGGTAAGTGAAAATATATTTAAGATTGTTTAACTTTGTTAAACAGTTACAATTCTCGAAATAATCGAATCTCGTGTTTATTAAATGTTCCTTAACCTCAATAATATTATGTTTGTCTTGATTTTTTTATCAGCTGTCAAATGTTGAATGTATGAACTTAATTTAAAAAATATTATTAACTGGGTTTACCTACCTCAATTTTGGGTAAGTGAAAATATATTTAAGATTGTTTAACTTTGTTAAACAGTTACAATTCTCGAAAGAATCGAATCTCGTGTTTATTAAATGTTCCTTAACCTCAATAATATTATGTTTGTCTTGATTTTTTTATCAGCTGTCAAATGTTGAATGTATGAAATTAATTTAAAAAATATTAATCTAAAACGGTTTCTCAATTTAATTTCTTTGAAAATTCATTCTTTTATCTACATAGTACTTATACAACTTATCAAAGAAGTTGTCGTACTTGTCCTACAGTCCTTATCCGTAGGGAATTTTCCCTATGACATACTTTCCGATAACGCAAAACATTTGCATACAACAAGAATAATAAAGTAGTTGGTTGGTTGGTGTTTGTCAAGTTGGTATAAGTGGAAATACAGAGCTCATTGCTTACTGCTCGTTGTTTGTTACAAAAAAACATTCGTGATTCTGTTCAGACAAATAGCCGTGAGCAATTGAAGCTGTTACTGTGGTAACGGCTTTAAATAGTATGATGGAGAATAAAAAATGGGTTTGCAGGATGGTTGCATCAGGATGGTACTTTTTAGAGAAACATGGAATGATTGACGATAATTATCATTATGCCTTAGCTTGCCTACTACCGGCGTAATAATGCTGCAAAGTATGTTTAGTTTTTCCTTAAAATTGAAGTAAAAATTCACATTTTTAGAATAACAAATATATTTTTGAATAGATAAAGGTTGTCTCCAAATGCGTCTAATGCCACTTTTTTCATTTTTGTACTATATTTTTTTATATTCATGGCTAAACATGGTCAATTTTAGCTATTTTGTGAGTTTTTACTTCCTTGTACGAAGTAAGGAAGTATTGTAATCGCGAAAAATTTCGGTTCTCAGATTTTGACGGAAATATCCGTTTTGACCTTTTCTGAATCCATTATGACTAGTTTCGACGTGATTTAAAAAAGTGGCATTAGACGCACTTGAGGACAACCTTTAGCTATTTAAAAATATCTCATTTGTTTAAAAATTTGAAAATATTGAAACAAGTTTTAATGGAAAAAGTGAATATCGTTCTTTTTTTTCATTTTGACGGCTTGTATTGAACCATTTGTAATTTAATTTCCTGAATTAAATAGATCATAAAGAGTATTTATTTATTTAAATTAATAATTGTATCCTTTGTTTATTTATGTGTAAAAAGCCGCAGTGAAATCCAGCATTTAAGTATCGACTCCCCTTAAACACAATGAGATGAGTAATTTTATAATCATACCCAGTGAGAGTAATAGCCAATTTAAAATCAAGTGAAATACCATAATAGTGAATATTTCAAGTTTCTATTATAAAAAGAATTCAAAAAGAGGGGCGGTGTCATTACGATTTTCTTACCGAATTTATTATTATATTATTATATATATATATATATATATATATATATATATATATATATTACGGCCAGTGGTTAGCTCAGCGGTAGAGGGTATATATATATATATATATATATATATATATATATATATATATATATATATATATATATATATATATATATATATATCGCAGGCTAATAATATAATCAGTCGTTTTCTAAATGAGTCGACAAAATCGAGTTTTCCTCCCTTGGTGCATAATATACTATCACAATATATGAACACAGTATCGTAGTGCATCTATTTATCTTCATTATTCAGTTTATAAAACATGTCGATTTTAAAACACTTTTAATTTTTTCACAACAATATTTACTTGTTACTTTACAATGTAATAATAAGCTTACGTGTTCTTTATATTTTACATATATTGCTATATCACTATATAACGCACAAATTATTACATTTCAAAAATACTATTCAGTGACAAAATACATTTGTACAATAATTAGTCAAGCAACTAATGACCACTAAAAACAATGAAAAAGTGGCCAATCAGTAAACATAATTATTCTTTAACCGTGATCTACACCAAGCAAGTACTAAAATTCGGAGTGACTTGAACAAGTCGCCTATACCATGGTTGTTAGTGGACAATACACCACAATTGAGATTTTTTGTCACAGTTTACCACATTTATGAATTTTCAATTTTAAAATATAAATATCGATAAATATACATAAACCAGGCTGATTATTTTCTACTCTGGTTTATTTTTAATTTTGATTCTGTAGTTTTCATAAAATGCACCATGCGTAGTATTTATTTTTGCGTGAACATCAAACATTTGTTTGTTGGGGAATTAAATGTAGCATGTTTTTAACCAAGATGTACATGATTAATAATGCTTTTGGATTTTTTTTGAACGGATTGTGCATATTCTTGCGAGATTAAAAATGAAATGGCAAGCTTTACTTTTTGCGTATCCTGCAAAATGATTTATTTTCCTGTTGTTGATATCGGATTAACTGCTTGTAATAAAAAAATAAACCTAGAATGTGCGCAGTATAAGTTTCGAACTAAAATCCTCTGAAGGCTAATATAAAAGTTAGTCGCTGGCCAAGTCAATCCTCAACTTAAGTTATTTTTAATGAAACTGGATCTACGCAGATGATGTGAAAGCACGAATATTATTCGTGCATAACAAACTTTTAATTATATTTCTACTTTATACTGAAAGCTTTCGCTAGCTTTGCAGGAGCTTTCTAAGCTAATCATCTCGGAAGGGATGTATAGCTTCGAAGTTGCATAACATAGCAGATATACTTAAAAGCTTTACGTCAGATCTATAGGTTTGAAGATGATACATATCTGGATTTCTGGTTAGGTATATTTACAAATTTTTCTTTAAAAATGTATCTTTGTAAGCTGGACACTTCTTTCCATATTCTGTTAAGAGCTCAAATAGGTACGTCTAGTTTCACTGGAAATTAATATGATCTCAAATTTATTAAAATTGTTTTTTATTACCTACTAACATCAGAATATTGAAATCGTAATATTCATATCCAAGCACAAGGAACATTCTTAAATTACCAGAAAAATAATCGACATAACAATGATTACTTATGAAATGATATTATAAGTGATTATTATTGGCGTTATTAAAAAAACTTATATTTTTAGATTTAAGTGTAAACAGTAAACCGAAACGTCGGTTATGTGAGAAGAAGAATATATATGTTGTATGACTGATAAATCGAGAAATTTTTCAACATTAAATTTTAATTAATTATTATGCATTTACACGTATCACTTTGTATAATTAAAAATGAAGTTAATTTATGAAATTCCGTATAAAAACAGTTGCCCAAAACTGTTTATTTTAGAAACCTGGAAAATAAAATTGCGAATTTTGAAACCATAATCAGTAAGTTGAGTACTAACTAATATATGCACGCAGTTGTGAATCAGCCTGTATATAAAACCATATAATTACACCCAAGTTGGGTGAAAAGGCGTTATAAATATAAATGATATAAGGTTTATCCTCAGGTTTGTCTTATTAAATTGTAATATATTATAAATTTACATCATATTACTCACAAAACAAAAAAATTCCTGCATACAATATCTTTAAAATGATTATACCTTCACATAAATTTAAAAATTCTCTGAAAAATAAATATAAATGGCATCAGACTTGTCGAGCTGTCTACACCGCCTTCGGGTTCAAAATTTCAGCTGTGCTTTGTTGACAGCTTGATAAATATTTAATAACAGCTACATCACACGTCATCGCTACCTTCGTCCGCCATCTTACACCCTGCCGACCTACGTCACAGCAGGAAGCAGGGTAATTTTGTTCCAGAGAAAAATAACAAAAATCGCGTAGAATGTGTGAAGTTATACTTTGTATTTTAGTAACGTGTCGTAAATTCTGAATAATTTGTATTAGGATTCAGCAGCAAGTTTATGGTTACATATTGAATGGTTGTTAAATCAAGTATTATGGAGTATTACGGTACTACATTTATACATTTAAGTTAGAGTGTAGTACAGAATGTAGTACAGTCGTAATCGTAAAACCTCTGAATTTATTTTATTCTTAATTCTGATCAAAAACTTTAACATTTTACTTTATGACCCAGCATAAGAATAATATTAACGCGTATTCTGGAGATAATTTTTGACAGATGGTTTAACCAATCATATTGCGTAATGATAACGTCGGATGATGTAATGACACGAATAGAATTGAAAATGTAACATGATGTATCTGACAACATTATGTAGATAAGATTTTATTTAGTTACGTTAGTTACAATAAATTAATTAATTTGTCAAATCAAACGTCAAAATGAGTCGTTTTGTTAGTGTTTAACAAGAAAAATATTCTTCCTAAATACCATTCGAGATAATAATTTTTTGAGGGAATTTTTGTTTATTCCACGGCAACTTATTGCAATTTCACTCCACAAAACATCACGAAAAATTGTCAGATGATGTTTTGTGTCGTGAATTTATATTACATGTGTATTAATTTTTTCCCGAAATTTTTTTTGAGTGCGTTCAAATAACGTCTTAATTAGCTAGAGTGGTACACGAGAGCTAATTACGTTGTCGGAATGTAATAATAAATTCGGTAAGAAAATCGTAATGACACCGCCCCTCTTTTTGAATTCTTTTTATAATAGAAACTTGAAATATTCACTATTATGGTATTTCACTTGATTTTAAATTGGCTATTACTCTCACTGGGTATGATTATAAAATTACTCATCTCATTGTGTTTAAGGGGAGTCGATACTTAAATGCTGGATTTCACTGCGGCTTTTTACACATAAATAAACAAAGGATACAATTATTAATTTAAATAAATAAATACTCTTTATGATCTATTTAATTCAGGAAATTAAATTACAAATGGTTCAATACAAGCCGTCAAAATGAAAAAAAAGAACGATATTCACTTTTTCCATTAAAACTTGTTTCAATATTTTCAAATTTTTAAACAAATGAGATATTTTTAAATAGCTAAAGGTTGTCCTCAAGTGCGTCTAATGCCACTTTTTTAAATCACGTCGAAACTAGTCATAATGGATTCAGAAAAGGTCAAAACGGATATTTCCGTCAAAATCTGAGAACCGAAATTTTTCGCGATTACAATACTTCCTTACTTCGTACAAGGAAGTAAAAACTCACAAAATAGCTAAAATTGACCATGTTTAGCCATGAATATAAAAAAATATAGTACAAAAATGAAAAAAGTGGCATTAGACGCATTTGGAGACAACCTTTATCTATTCAAAAATATATTTGTTATTCTAAAAATGTGAATTTTTACTTCAATTTTAAGGAAAAACTAAACATACTTTGCAGCATTATTACGCCGGTAGTAGGCAAGCTAAGGCATAATGATAATTATCGTCAATCATTCCATGTTTCTCTAAAAAGTACCATCCTGATGCAACCATCCTGCAAACCCATTTTTTATTCTCCATCATACTATTTAAAGCCGTTACCACAGTAACAGCTTCAATTGCTCACGGCTATTTGTCTGAACAGAATCACGAATGTTTTTTTGTAACAAACAACGAGCAGTAAGCAATGAGCTCTGTATTTCCACTTATACCAACTTGACAAACACCAACCAACCAACTACTTTATTATTCTTGTTGTATGCAAATGTTTTGCGTTATCGGAAAGTATGTCATAGGGAAAATTCCCTACGGATAAGGACTGTAGGATATATATATATATATATATATATATATATATATATATATATATATATATATACCCTCTACCGCTGAGCTAACCACTGGCCGTAATATATATATATATATATATATATATATATATATATATATATATATATATATATATATATATATATATATATATATATATATATATATATTACGGCCAGTGGTTAGCTCAGCGGTAGAGGGTCCGCCTAGCATGCTAGCGGTCCCCAGTTCGATTCCCAGCACAACCGACAATAATACCACTGGGTCCGAGTGGTTGGATTCCACTATAATAACATACCATCCTGTAATTGGAAGTTAATTCTGTAGGTTGGTTACCATTAAAAATAAAAAAAATAAAATAAAAAATATAACGTTTTTGACCTTTTTACATCATGTATAATGAATAAGAGCCCCACGAAAATTATTGCGTCGCCGCCTATTTATCTCTGTTAAATTACAATTTTGTGATGTGAACCAAATTAAAGTGAAGCTCACAAACGGTCAAATACGAAAGCTACAGGTGAAAATGGGATTGAAATATTTTAAAGAATTAATGAAGAATTAATCTGTACCTGGATTTAGCAGAGATGACATTTGCGGTTATTAAAAAATTCATTTAGATGTTGATCATATATTCCACAAAAACACGAAATTATAATTTGTCATTCATGTTAGATGAGAAAGCAAATATTTAAAATAAAACCTGTTGATTGCGAAGCAAAATTTTCTCGTGCATTTGACAGCCGAATACCAAACTTATAGAGTTCTGAATTAAGTTTTTTTAAGATACTTTGGCTGACTCGGTTTAGATTATTTCACAAACGTACTTATGAAAAACATTATCACAAATTGCACTTTATTATTACTGCTGCAGTTTTACAATTCCTGCAAATATTTTAATTAATTTTTTATACATACTTCTGTAATCATTTTTTATAGTTTTTTTAAATGAGTAGGTCGTTATAAAAAGTACTGTTATGTGACCAATTCATTTGAATGTATGTGTAATTAGTTTTTTATTTTATTTTAAACACGCTTTGTAAAAGAAAATCTAATTTATATTTCATAATTTTAAAATTTATTTTGTAAATAAAATGTGTGGGTTTGCAAAATAAGAACAATAATAAAAATTGTTTATTGAATGAATGCCAATTTGATTAAAAAATGTTCAAAGATCTTCTAAAGGTTAAATGTTACCAACCCACAGTGTCCTTTTTCTCTCAAATTGTTATAATTCTAAAATAATTATAAAATATTTGATATAACGTCATATTTTTATTGTTAATTTATTAATAACTTGATAGGTACTCTGGACTTTTAAAAAAAGCTTTTACTTTGTAAATGCTTTTAGTAAAATTAGGTAGTATTGAATATTTTTCATGGAAAATAAAATAAGAATAAAATGCATACAAATTTTAAAAAGAAAATAAACTTATATCCTGAAATAGTTCATTCATTTTTATGTACACCTTCTAGTTTTTTCATAAAATTACACCATACATGTAAAAGCAACATTTTTGCTGTGAATTTATTTTTCTTTAGTTCATTTAGTTTGTTTTTAAACTAGAGCGAATAAAAACAAAAGTTAGATTAACATCCTTAAAATCCAGAATATCACCTGGATTTTCTTTTGCGTTAAATTTTAATTTCAATAGGTATCTAAATTAATCTAGCCTGTATATGAGTTATTTTTTATACTGATATCAAATTAAAAGAACTAATTTTAAATAAAATAAAAATTTGTTTGATGGATGTAAAAATGGCCATGCTTCAACCAATCACAACCAGCCTTAAAGCATTAAATTTGGTTTTTATTTATTCCTCCTTATTTAAAAGAAACAGACATTAGTTTGTATTAAGCCTCATTCGCATAAGCATTTAGTTTTAGAGTTTACATTTATGTTTACTTTTAAGAATGTTTCAATTCATATAACTAGATACGCACATTCACAGATTCCACTTTCAAGCACTGTAATGCTCCTATTTAGTTAGATGTATTCAAACTTTTTAAAACATAAACATCAATGTAAACTCAATGTTTATGCGAATGAGGTTTTATAGTCAATAAAGAAAATTTTTGGTTCTTTATACCAATAAAGATCAATTTTAGGTAGCAACATATTTGAAAGCTATACGCATGGTTTTGTATATATCAAAACTCAAGACCAGAAATGAAAATTTATTATTCTTGCTGGATAACATAGCATAAATTTCTCGCATTCGTATATTTTTCTTTGTAAGATTTATTGCCTAAAAAGCGTGAATAATAAATTGAAGAATTTCATTACATTTACATCATTACAAAGTTTGATAATATTTGTGCTTGACGACCACTAGATATCCAATGAAGCGAAAAATGAGGTTCATGCATGGAAGAGGCCACATAAAATTACAATAAAACTGAACTGAAAGGCCACTTGCAAAGTTATTACCTATAAATATTATTCACTGTCACAATAATTCGCGGTAATAAATTGGGAAAAAATAGGTTATTTGCACTGTTGACAGTGGTCCGTAAAGTGATAGTTTGACTGTGTCATTGCTAGAGTAATTTTTTTTTTTAAACTGAGAGATTATTAGATTACGCAAGCCGTAGGCAAACGCTGTCGTTATTCAAATGTATAATTGACATATTAAATTAGACTAAAATACTATGTTTTATCCTTTATTATGACTACATTTAGAAATTTTATATGAGAGCAGTTAATAGATATTTATATTATCTATATTTGACTCGCTAGACGAGAAAAATAATCACGTGAGTAATAAAAAATATCTTTATAACCGAGATATATTTTATTTTTCATATGAAATCGCAAAATTATTTTAAATTTGTAACATTAAAGCAAAATGTGAACACAAAACAAATGGTGATCACGATCGCAACAACAATACCAGACGTTCTAGCCAATTCTCGTCAGCGATTAAGTGCACAGGCAGCGCTCTGATTGGTCGAAAAATGCGGAGCTAAAGTTGTACTTTTCACTACGATTTAGCGGAGCTAAAGTAACTCGTTATTGTACGATTTCATACAAAATATTTTACTTTTGAGATTTTTGTATACGTATTATGATGGGATATGTAAATTTACACTGTACTGACCGTGCAGCCAGAGTTGAGTCAAAGTGGTACCAATTTAATTGATTAATAAATTAGTACTTTCAATATTATTACTTAATTTAATTTATATATTGCTCGTATTATGTCTATATCTTATTATAAATGCAATTAAAATCTCGAATTTTAAACGTCACTCAATGACTGCTTTCACTTTGACATTGACAATGTCACTTTGACATTAAAAGCTGTCACTTTGACATTTGTAACTTTGACATTTGTAACTTTGACACCGCCTACATTAAATTTATGGTCGAGGACGTACAGCATATTTTTTAACACTCTGTAGTATTGTATACCCAAACAAAAGAGTTGCTGGGTAACATTGGTTCATAAATTATTACAAAAATAAAAGCATTGTGACAGCTGTCATTTAAAATTGACCTTATAAATTGAATTACTTATTTAATATAGTCGTAGATAACGGATAGTACCTATTCTTCTTGAATTTAACATCACTAGAATGATTACGACATTCTTGCCTTCAGCTTGTGCAACAATTTTCCATTCTCACGATTAATAATTGAATAACGCTACAAGCAATGACAACTACTCTAACCTCACTTTCACACTATCCCCCCTTTAATCACTTCTAACCTCCACAATCTTCACTTGTCTTGAATATAACACACGATCGCGTCACGTCACGTCGCGTCGCACGTCTCCTCGGCCACTTGTAGCTCGTAGTACACGGCGCCTGTCATGGTGGGGGGCATGGAGTGGGGGGCAAGGGCAGCTGGTGGTGGGGGGCGCGAAGGGCGGCGTGCTCGTGCTCTACACCCGGGGAGTCTGGTGGCGGCTGCCGTAGGTCGATATCTCTATGGTTACGTGGCGGTTAGCGAAGCAAGCCTGGGGGGAGGGGTTGTAAGAAATTTTGGGGGTGGGTTGAAATTTGACATTGGGATGAATAGTTTTTTGTGTTAAAGATTTTTTGAAAATTTATCAAGATCCAAGAGTTTTCTTGGCTACTTTGGCATGAACAGGTATGGTTAAAAATTGTTGTGGAATAGTTATTCTGTAACTAGAATGAAGCATATTCGGCTCGAATGGAAAGTTTGTGAGACGAGCCGTAGACTATATTTTCTCTTCAACTATAAATCTAATTGCGTTAAAAACATAACCTTAAACTATTAAAATAAAAATATTATGTAGGTATTTATAATATAATATTCTACATAAAATTAATGAATTATTAAATCTAAACGAAATTTAAAGCTACTCACCAACCAAAAACATTGAATAAAGTTAAATTATTATAACTCGCCACATTTCATTCCATCACTAGTGACGGAATGAAACCATTCCGTAACAACTGATTATGTAACATTCTATAACAGTTGTATAGGTAGAAAGTCCAGTCTGCAACTTGTGAAATTCGCCTACAGCTCATGTCACAACCTTTCAACTCGAGCTGAATATGCTGCATTCCCATTTGTTACAGAATAACTATTCTTATTTTTGACACCAATTAAATAATACCTAATGAAACCAACATTTCAATAAAGTTGAATAATTATTACTCGCAACATTTCACTCCAACACTAGTGATAAAATGTAACCATTCTTTAATTAAAAATTGTATAAAATGTAAAATATCAAGAATCAGATCAAAAATCAAAATTCGTAGCATTTTTAGGATAAGTATTTACTGCAAAACAGTATACCTAGCGAATAACATTCTCCATATTATTGGAATTTAAAAACAATTCTTAAAAATTTTTCTATCTTTAATATTATAGCACACTAAAATAGACAAGCTACAAAAATATAAACATCATGTGTTTGTCTTTTAGACTAAGGCAGTGATGTAGTTTAAATTTTCTTAAAATCCCTGTCGAAATGTTACTGTTCCTTCTCCAGTTTTAGAGGGGTTTTAGTAAGACCTGCTTTCTATGCCTTTCGCTTATACATATTTCAACAACTTATCCTTATCTTGTAAACCTAATTTAGTATTTGCTCTTTCTGTTTACATACCTCACTACACTACACTGTAGAATGCCCCTATAGAATAATTTAAATTGGAATATTGTATGACTGTCATTTTGTGTTAAGCGGTTTCAATTCCTAAGCAGATTATTTTCAATTAACAAGGTATCAATTAATGAAATTCTGCTCCATTTACGTTTCTGATTAGTTTTCACTACGGAACAATGTCATGAATTCATAGGCGTCGGTTTGT
This sequence comes from Agonum fuliginosum, assembly GCA_947534325.1. NCBI lineage: Eukaryota > Metazoa > Arthropoda > Insecta > Coleoptera > Carabidae > Agonum > Agonum fuliginosum. Next base: position 24,398,805 of record OX384040.1, on the reverse strand, counting down.
AAAAATTTCGTGGGGCGTAAGCTCTCTAAGATTTAAAAGTTTTGATAATTTCTAAATAGATGAAAAAATAATATTTATATTGTAAAGAGTAGAGAAAAAAATTGAGATAAACAAATAAATTAAATTCTTGTCTTAATATGGTTGTCAAAATTTAAGCAAGTTTTGTACCATTAGAATGGTGTAAAAATTGATTTACGAAAAAAAAATTATGTGTAGAATTTTGTGTAATATATTATGGATTGTTTATACAGATAAAATAATTCTTATAGTCGTCCATTCATATTTACTTTGCCCATAAAGTAAATAATAAATTATTTTATCTACTACCATTGAATAATACATTCTTGTACTATGAGTACCTACATTAATTAACACAACTGTCACTGTCATCATATCAAAATGTGAGGTTAGATTAATATTTTAATGAATTAAAATTTTTAAAGAAATAAAATGATAAAACGTCGTATTTGACTCGCACATAATGGCTATAATTAACTCGGATGTTTATAAACTTGAATTATAGCCTACATTATGTGCTCGTTAAATAATATACTATAATATAGTCGTAGATAAAGTAAAGTATTCTACAAAATTATTTACTCGAATAATTACAACACTCGCGTTCAGTTTAAGTAACAAATTTTAATTAACATTAGTAATTATCCCCGTTTAAGTCTTGTTGAATAAAATACAACGATACGTCGTTATAGGTAAATTTAATTTACCACTAGATAATCATAAAGGCAAATTAGGTAGTTGTCTAAATTCAGAATAGTTTATAACATGTGATAGATGCCATATGACAAATTATTTATTTACGTCATTAGAACCTGTTCACACAAGGATTTTCCGAGGATTCTTCCATGCTTCTGAATTATTTGAAAATAATCCTAGTGAGAATTCCGGCAAATAGCGGCGCCGCTAAATTAATTTTTCAATGAGTCTTTGAAAAGAATAATTTCTAATTCATTGATAGTTTCAAACAAGTGATTTTTTTCAGGATTCAGAAGCATGGAAGAATTCTTATGTGAACAGGGCATAATTCTCCAGTATAAAAGCAATGTAAGGTATAAATATAGACCCAACCCTACGATATGACGTCACACCGAACCTAACAATTAAAATAATATCTACAAAATCCATTTTAATGGCCTTACCTTCTCTAAATCACGTCCAGAATTTACAATATTACAGTTATAATTACTACAATCTCTAGTCATCATTAAACTGGCAAGTCGTACGCGGATATAAATGATTCACAGTCGATGATGGCAGATACATCATTTGTTCACTATACAGAGTGTTTCTGTACTTATGGATTAAACTTTAAGGGTATATGTAACACGTTCTAATGATAACGAAACAAATAGAACTTTTCAAAAATTCGCAAAATTAAGAGTGGTTTACTTAAAGGAAACATGTTGAGTGCCACTGGTTTCATAGCTGTTTGTGTTGTTTTATTTAAATATTAACAATGCACGTAATTATTATCTAATCCAACGCTGATATTGTGTAATGAACAAATTTTCTTTCACAGTAATGAAACCAGTGGCACTCAACATGTTTTCTTTAAGTAAATCACCCTTAATTTTTGAAAAATTCATTTTGTTCCATTATCAGTAGAACGTGTTACATATACCCTTAAAGTTTGATCCATAAGTACAGAAACACCCTGTATAAAAGAGGTGGCAAATAGTTCAAAATTTTTCTGCACAAATACATGAGGGTTAAACGTGGTACGAAGTTTTGATACAATTTTTTGAGGTCACTAAACAACGATTAAACTTTATTCATGTTTAATATTAAATTTTGATTCATCTTGATCTTGTATAAAACATTATACTTTCGTGGTTCAATTCTTATAATAATTTAACTGAGAATAGAAATAAATTCGCCTTTGGTCGTGCTTCATACAATCAAGAGCTAAAATTGCAATATAGTGTTTAATTAATTAATTTATAAACGTTTAGATTGTATATTATAAAAGATTAATCGTTGTTTCTTCTTATATTAAAAATGTGCATTGATTTGCCAAGTAAAGTTTCTATTAGTGCAACACCAGAAAGTAAAATTCTAGAATATTCATACACAGGAAAATGCTTCCACAAGAAGATTCAAATCTAGAATATTTATACGTGTCGGTGTTAGCAATCATGTTGATTGTAATAATAATTAATGATACAGGAATGCAAGTGTACTAATGAAGTTATGATCGTGTTTGTTTGTTCGATTACGTAAGTACACTTGGGCCAAGTCGAGTATTACGTGCTAGGTGTGAGTCGGTTATCAGCAGTCTTGAAGATGCTCTGATACGAGTAGCACGTGCCCGGGAATTGCCATCTTTCCATATAGTCACAGTTTGTATATCACGTTTAACTGGTCCATGAAATGAGTGGTGAATGTGTGATTTATTTGGTGGTTCAATTAGTTAACTATTCCAATAATTGCGCCTTTTAGTAGTTTAATTGTTCACGTAACTGATCATCTATAGTCCGCTCCGCTCGTACTCTAGATTTGCATCTCCCTGTGGTTGTATCTTCTTATGTCCATTTAGTTCAGTTCAACCTAATTTATTCCCTTGTGTTGAAGATGACAGAGACAAACTAGTTTTCTGGATTTACATCTTTCGGTGTTTGCATCTTCCTATTGTTTGCATTTATGCTGAAATAAAAATTCTAGATTAGAATTTTCTTGTAAATGAATTTTTTTAATACGCATTTATGTTTTCTACATTTGAATCTTAATGTGTATGCATTTTCCTATGTATGAAAATTCTAGAATTTTATTTTTTTACTGTTGAATGACAACCCTTTAAAATTCTAGATTTGAATTTTCTTGTGAATGAATCTTTTGATGCAGGTATTTTGTTGCTTATGAATTTTCAAGATTTGAATCTTCTTGTGCATGCATTTTCCTGTATAAGTATATTCTAGTAAGTATTTCATTTTCTGGTGTTGAACCCATCTCCGTGTGAACTGTGTAGTGATGCAGCGATGTAAAATGCGGAATCCTAGCACTTCGTTTCGTTTCATCAAAGCAGGCCGGATAGGCGCTGAACGATGCCGTAGCGGCGTGTCATAGCTTCACGCGCAAGATGAAACCCGGAGCACCGGAGCACGCCCGGAACCGTGTTCCGGGGCCGGGTTCCGGTCACCCGGAGAGGTGAATAGAGCCCGGTTTACACCAGAGAATCATTATAGTTTTCTTTTATCATAATTTATGGTGTATGATTATGCTATTAATTTATTTGAAGTTTATGTTTTTGGAATAATAACTAAAATATTTTTGTTTTTTCAGGCTTTAATGATGTCAACATTGGTCAGTCTTGCAGCAGAAATATGTAAGTGCGAACGATATTTAAAAATATTTTACTTTATTAATTGAATTATTATTATTAATTTTAAATGTCCATTGATAAAGTATTGTCAAATATTATGGTTTTGACAAACAATTATTAGGATCAAACAAGAATAATGCAATTTTTATTAAAAGTAAAATACCAATTTGTTCCAGTCAAATTATTAAATTAAACACTAGGAATTTTTTCTAATTAATAAAATTTGCCTTCCTTAAATTACCAATTAATTTCTTGATTTAGCAGAAGATATTCTTAATTACATTTTGTCTTAATTAATGTAGATAGAAGTGTTTTAAATTAAATTTTCATTACCTACATAATTTTGTGCAAAATCATGTTTTAAATTTTTTTTAATTTATTGTCAATATTTAGGTTTCAAAAATGCGTGTGTGTATGTGTGTGTGATTTTTTACTATAATTATTCTTAAAAATTTTCAACATCCGAGCGAATTATAGTCATTATGTGCCAGTCAAATGCGACATTTTTAAATAAAACATTTCTTTACCAATTTTTATTCAATACAATTTTAACGTAACCTCACATTTTGGTGTGATGACAGATGCCAGTTGTGTTGAATAATGGACTCATAATACAATAGTGTGTCTTATGGAGGGATTTATCGTAATAAAGTTATCTATACATACTGAATTTATAATACAGTGATCGTAGATGAATAGATTATTTCACTCATTGAATATAAAATATTAACGCATTAACAGCATAGAGCGTGTATCATGAACATAAGTTTTTGTTAGTCTAGGACAAAAATACCACTCCACCGAAACGTAAACTTTACTAGAAATCCAACCCAGTGGAGAGCAGATTTATTTAGCCAAGATCCACTCCCTTCATCCTCTAAAACAATATTTCTCTTCTTTATCCTCCAATGTAAACACGGCTTCACACGTTCCATAACAGCGTAACAGGTTATGCGTGAACGTGGGGTGGACTTTGTAGAGCCCCGTTTACACGGTAACTGAACCAGTGAGCTAGTGTTGTGAGGTTTCGGCTTAGATGGGATTGTTTTAATCAGACTTTGATTGATAGCGGCTGCGTATACCGGGTGATAAATTAGCGATTATGGGTACAGGACAGCGTATTACACGCAATTTGTTTTGTGTAGTGGTAACATGCAGTTTATGTGGTTCTTGAATTTATGGATCTTTTTTTCTGGTAGAACGCACGTCATCACTCAATTTTCGAATAAATGCATTTATTAGACAAATGTGTTCGTTTTTGTAAGCGATAAAAACACAATGTTAGGACAAAGACATGGAACTCCTTTCTCAATTGCAGATTCAGATTCTGCGTGAGAAAAATCAAAAATAAATCCAACCCCGGGGGGCGGAGACATTGGTAACCTTGGAAAAAATAAAAACTTACAAATTTAAAAACCCAGTTCTTGAATGATACCAAAGTTTGCTCCGGGGGCAATTTAGCACCATTGGGTGTCCTTTGTCAAATTAATGAATACGTACTTCTTATTTTTCATTTTTTAGTGTAATATCTCGATAAGTACGATAAATCGATTTTCTTGCGATTACAGCACCATCTATCGCGAATCGAAAAAAGTTTCGAACAAAACCTACCAAATTTTATCCGTAGAATCCGAATCTACATTAAAAATGGGGGTTCCTTTAAGATTTCAAAATTACCACCGCCTCATCTTCCGGGGGTGAGGTTAGGGGATTTTGATGTCATTGGATGCCCCCCTCGATAATATTTGACACGTATTTTTTAGATTTTTGATTCGATGCGTACGCAATTTAAAATGAACCACCGTGTATAATCTATTACATCCTTTACTCAACTTGAGTACGACTGCCTTACATATTATTGTGAGTAATCGTTGTAGACACTATTTTTTCTGGTAACCATTCAACAGGATTTACTCCTAATTCTCGTCCTAATTATAGAACAGTAGATGTTAGTGTAATCCTACCACTTCTAGTAGTCCAGTCAAATTAGAGTTTCACCTCGGAATGAGAGATAATAAGCTGGAAACTCGTATACACCTTCATTTTGGCGTTCTAAAAGTTGTCTCAAAAGTCTCATAAAATCTCGTGTCTGCGTCATAAGTTATTCAAGGTCAAAGGTCACAAAACTCGGTTTTTCGAGATTATCTAGGTTTCTATTGCTCCAATTATGGTAACCTATTATAAAAATTGTAGAGAATAAAATTTCCTACAACTTTGGTATTAAAAAAAAAATTCTCCGATCAATAGTTCAAAAGTTACGGCCGAAAGAAAAAGGAACGCTTTTTAAAAATTTAATTATGGCATTACTTTATGTCATAATATACAAAAACGACTGTAACTTTTCAACACATTAAAATATTGACTTCCGGTCTGAAGCATTCAATTCTTAAGACTATTTTCAATCTACAATACAATTTTTAAAATTTTGGAGGTCCTAGTTTAGCCAAAATTTAAACAAAAAAAATAATTATTTTTTTGTATTTTCTTAAATTATTGTGTTTAATCAGATCTAATTTCTGAATGAATCAAGATATCAACTTTCGGTTTTCAGCATTGAATTCCTGAGACTTTTTGCTATAAGGTACATTATTTCAAAAATGGTTAAAAGAAACTTTGGTAACCTGAAATTTTAAGTTTTTCTCCGAGAGAATATAGTGAAATTTTAGTTTAGTTATAAATTATTGTATTTAAACAGCTCTAATTTCTGAACTAATTAAGATATCGACTTCCAGATTCCAGCATTGGATTTCTGGGACGTTTTTCTATAAGAAACAATATTTCTAAAATCTTTTAAAGGTATGTGATGACCTAAAATTTAAAGTAATTTATAACAAAACTAAAATTTCACTATATTCTCTCGGAGAAAAACTTAAAATTTCAGGTTACCAAAGTTTCTTTTAACCATTTTTGAAGTAATGTACCTTATAGCAAAAAGTCTCAGGAATTCAATGCTGAAAACCGAAAGTTGATATCCTGATTCATTCATAAATTAGAGCTGATTAAACACAATAATTTAAGAAAATACAAAAAAATAATTATTTTTTTTGTTTAAATTTTGGCTAAACTACGACCTCCAAAATTTTAAAAATTGTATTGTAGATTGAAAATAGTCTTAAGAATTGAATGCTTCAGACCGGAAGTCAATATTTTAATGTGTTGATAAGTTACAGTCGTTTTTGTATATTATGACATAAAGTAATGCCATAATTAAATTTTTTAAAAGCGCCCCTTTTTCTTTCGGCCGTAACTTTTGAACTATTAATCTGAGAAATTTTTCTTAATACCAAAGTTGTAGGAAATTTTATTCTCTACAATTTTTATAATAGGTTAACATCATTGGAGCTATAGAAACCTAGATAATCTCGAAAAACCGAGTTTTGTGACCTTTGACCTCGAATAACTTATGACGCAGACACGAGATTTTATGAGACTTTTGAGACAACTTTTAGAACGCCAAAATGAAGGTGTATACGAGTTTCCAGCTTATTATCTCTCATTCCGAGGTTGAGTCCATTTTTTTGCTTAAATGACTGGACTATAGACCGTTTCGTCTCGGTGCAGTCAGAATCTCAATCCGTGCGACGATCTTTGAAAGCCAAAGCGGCATTGGAGAGATTCTTATGAAACAAGGACTACATACAAGACGATCAAGTGGTCAGCTTGAAGTATCCGAGTGCGATTTAATTGCAAGATGTTTTTACAATAATTTAACGACAATCACTGCCCGTCGAGAGACTTGAACCACGGAGTTCCGGGTTCGTACGTCATCACATGCAGATAGCTATGCTTCCGTAGCTACTGCCTCGGTCAGTACACAACAAAGGAGATTTTTGTGTAGTTTAAATGAAATTGTACCTGAAATTAAACCTGAGTTAATGTTAATCGATCATGGACTACAAGATACCGAAATACTAAATTATAAATATATACTTTAATTATTCTTAAATGATACCAGATACAAAAATATTTATAAAATACCGATAGCAGGTAATAATCACATAATCTTTCATTTAAAATAAAAAAAATTGTCTAAATTAAATATTTATCGAAATATTTGAAAAAAGTACTACTTCCGGTTTGTAGATTTAAGCCAAAAATAGGAGGTGCACAACTAGATGCTATAACTGTCCTAAATACAAAATTTCAACTTTCTACGTCTAACCGTACGTACAGACGTCACGACGAAACTAGTCATAATGGATTCAGAAAAGGTCAAAACGGATATTTCCATCAAAATCTGAGAACCGAAATTTTTCGCGATTACAATACTTCCTTATTACTCCGTACAAGGAAGTAAAAACACTCCATTTTGTAATCAAAGGTTGTTGGAGGTAGGGCAATTGAGAGAATAGACCTGTAATGTCACTTCTATGATGTATTACAGGTCTAAACTTTTAATAATTCATTTACTTAGTTACCATAAGGGTCATTTACACAGAAGATGGAAATAAAATACGTTAAACAGTCATCTCAATCAATCAAGTTATATAAGTTGTAAAAGTTTTTGCGTAAACATATTCTCAAACTAGAAACTGTAGAAATCTCCTTTTCTAAAGTTTATATTCTGAATCTAGTCTCACTTTACATATTTTTCTCATAATATTCGATGCATCTGATGCAGTCTCTCAATATTCCGAACTCGTACAAGTATATTGCCTCGCATATTGTTTCCAGAGACTTACAAACATCAAATATCCTTCACGATCGAGTCGATCATATCGTATGTCATTCTAAGAATCTTATATAAGATACAACCAATCAAATAATCATATATTTACAGTACGCGAAATAAGAGATGGCCGAGCTTAGGAATTTTAAATTGGAAAACAATATAAATCGAGCGGACATAGATTATCAACAATTTTTTAGGCAGAAACTGCTTATCTATCTTGAAATAGGTAGTATATTAAGAAATCGTCCAGCTCGGTTTTTCTCTTGACTCAGGTGAGAGTTGAGAGAACAGCCTTAGACTGAATCTCGCACATTATTGTCAGGAGGCAATTACAGAAAACAAAACTACTTATACTATATTACAGAATTTATCATGACCGGTATTAATTTATTAATAGTTAGAGAGCCTGATTTTACCACTAACCAGAAATGACTGCAAGTCTTGCTTTCAAGAAAATGTAAATCTAAAATTTGCATCCGGGGTATTTCAAACAGGGAGTTATTTTAAAGGAGTGTTTTAACATGTACTGAGTGACTTATTTTACTTCTGCTACTTGATGTACACAAATAAATTATTGAGCACTACGGTAAAAAAATTACTTGGTTGTTTATGTCTGCCAGAAGCTTTAAAGTGCTACGAAGTGCACATAATATCGGGAATTGTCATACCATGATGCACTTTGAAGCATATACAACCGGTAAATTTTTCTGAGGTGGTGCTTAATAATGTCTCAGAATGCCCCTGATATGAAGATCAAGTAACAGAAGTAGTAAAATAAGTCACTTTGTACATGTTAAAACATTAATTTAAAATAGCGCCCTGTTTGAATCATTTCTGGTAAGTGATAAAATCAGGCACGATTTTATATTAGCTGAAATCATTCGTAAACTAAAAACAAACAAAACATTCATGTAATATTTTATAGTTGTAGATAAAATATTGTAAGCAACAAGTCGATTAATGTCGTTGTTGTATTTGAATACGATGAAAAATCTTCTACGATACTATGATATCGGCTTTCATTATTTTTCTTATCCGATTCACTTGTACTACCGTCTACCTTATCTGCAGATTCATTAAATTTATGTCCTTTGATGTAGTATATCCTGAAATACCATTTCGGCCATCTATTGTTATTTCTTTCTGTGTTTTTTGTTTGAAAACAAAATGACATAAGGTTTGTTTGTATTCATTTGTTCCATTGTTTTATTTTTTGTTGACTCTTCCGACCTTTTTTGTCTCGATCGTTCGTCGGCAAACTGATTGTGTCAAATATAAAATCTGTGATTTATTTGTGTAAAAGAAGTGCGTATGACAAGTGAATAAATTGAAAGAAGACGCATTTCCGTTGGTTTTATTTCGCGCTATGCCTCTATTCTTCCTCGGAGATAATTTGAATGATTATTTTTGACGTTTTTAATTATGTGCGCGTCAACTGACAATGATGAATTGCTAGGATTAATTCGATAAAATGTGTAAATTTTATTGAAGTCAAATTAAAAATTTGCATATTTATCAAGTTAGTTTTAATTATATAAATATCGCTATTTACATAATGGATTTTTAGATCTCTTGGGATAGGATACAATTTCTACTTTCAACAGATAGGTACCACAGTAGGTAGATATATTTATTGGAAAACTAAATACCTATAATTAATACATAAATAGTTTTTTTTTTGAATTTAATTGATGAAAGAATTAAATTCCCATCACTCGGAAAGCAACTCGTAAAAGGTAGAAATTAATTGAGATTATAAGATTAAACTGCTTATCAATTTAATGAAAAATTAAACGAACACGTCACTAGTAATTAATGGACACCCAATAGAAATTAATTTGAGCACAGTTGCCAAGTTACATACACATATCTAACATGCCTTTTATTCAATTTGAGTATGGCAACTTCAATTTCTTTTATTTCTTGAAACGAAAAGGTTTCACTGGGAATATATGGTAAACAGTATTTGGTATGGCAGTTCATAGGTTACTAAGCAATCATAATTCTTAAGAATAAATAACTAGTTTTAGTCAATTTGATAATTCTTAAGGACGGCTTAAGAGGCTCGTCCAAAATTCAGTATAAAACGTACTAACGTAGCAAATGTTTTGTAACCAGTAAAATAATGGTAAAGTTATATTTTAACAAGGATTATATACTTAAAGAATCAATTAACAGTTGTGCCTTTTAAAATACGAAAATTGTACATTATTATAAAAATCAAATATTGTAGTAGGTAAGTAATTGTAACCTTATAATAAACTTATGCCGTGTTCTAATTAAGGCGACAGGTTGTGTGCTCGCCACATCAGATTTTTATTAAATAATTAGGTACTTTATTTGATTTATTTTCTTGTAATGATTAAAAACCAGTGTAAATTAATTTATCCCTTCGTTAGCTATCTAGGTTGTTTTGATGTAGAACCCTCCTTACCACCTTGGGCAATTCCATGTTCCAGGTTAATCCATTTCGTCCTCTGAACAAGAAACTCACCGCAAATGCCACCGTCTTTTTGAAATGAAGTTAAGTGTTAAATAAAATTAAGCTAACGTAATTGCATTTCTTATCAAAACAGAACGTTGTTTTTATTAAATCTTGCTGCAGTCTCCTTTTAATCTCGATCTATGTTCCAATTAAGATGTTATTCTGCACTTTGAGTTTAAACGACAACGAATTAAACGTTTATATTATTGCACGCCTCATAAACTTGAGCAGTTTCTCTAGTTTTACAATTCATTTAATTTGAAAGAGAAAAACATTGGTAGTAGATTTATTGCAGAATATACATAAATACCTAGAAAGCGCAGTGGTTAAACTACTTGCCTCTGAATACAAAATTCGTGGGTTCGAATCCTAGCGAGGTAAGTAATTTTTACGGTTTGATTCGGATCGGTATACACTTAGTGTATGGAAAATTATAGATGTTGCTTACTCTGATTTCTTGGATGATGGATAGAAGCCATGAAACGGTGGGAGGATGTGCTACTTGAGCATATCAATATGGCGGATATATTTATATTTATTCTGAAAGTTTTATTAATATTCATTGTTTTGTTCCTTTGTTCCCTCTATAAACTTCTATCCTCTAAGGGTAAACAGGATTTACTCCCAATTATAGAATGGTGGATGTTATTATAGTGGAATCCAACCACTTCGACGGATTCGTCTTGGTGCAGTCAGAATCTCAATCCGTGCTACGACCATTGAAATTCATAGCGGCAATGGAGAGATTCTTTTTGCGACCAGGAATACATTTAAGACAATCAAGTGGTCAGCTTGAAGCATCCGAGTGCGGTTTAATTGCAAGATGTTTTGCAATTTTACGACAATCACACACTGCCGGCCGAGAGACTTGAACCACGAAACTCCGGGTTCATACGTCCTGGAGTATCATTGTGAATACCCCGGCTAAAAAGCGTTTTCTGGTTTTGTAATAGTTTGACCTTTCTCATAAAAGTTTCTTGAAGAAATTATATTTATTTTCTTTCGTAGTAATTAATTTGCAAATAGTTCATTTACGGTTTGTTGGTTTTGCTTAGATGTGTACTTAAGTCATCTGAAAATAAACATCCACATCCTGGGTTATAATTAGCACGACTGTCGCTTCAAATAATAAAAGAAAGTTTTAAAACAAAAGACTGAAAATGACTTTTCAGTTGAGTACATTTTCCGTACTGCCAACATTGGAAAACTTATAATTCTAAATGTTGGTTGATGCAAAAACTTTTCCATCAGAATTTTAACATCTAGAATAACTTTGGGGCAACATTTAAAAGGATTATTCAACATTTTATTCGAAAAGTTAAAATATGGGACACGGAAGGGTAGGCATGTTCCTACATTACACATATGCCATAGTACTAGTTCGTTTTACCGACTCTTTACTTTGATGTAAAATTTGTGTACCTATTTGTGTTTACCTAATTTAAAATGTTTTATTTTAAACAGTTAGGTACTGTTGGAGCTAAACTTAAACATTTTATTTATTTATATTTTTGCCTACCTACTTAAAATAATTCTGACAAATAAAAAAAGTCTGCTGTGGCCACCACAGTACTTCCCCGACTATAAGTTTTAATAACTTTAAGGCTTTAATTTTATGCTTTATTCAGCAAAGTTTAAATAAATTTATCTTTTTTCCCGAACTATTTAAATTGATACCAATTTAATCAACTAACCATCGTTTTAACGTTGTTTTTTATTCTTCGTCTACATTTTCTCCCCAGAGACTTTTAGTTTGATAAAAGTCAATCGTGAAGATTCATCAAAATCTCGAATTGTCAAAAAATCACGATTACACATAGGTCAGGAAAGTAAAATTTCCAAATTTGTTAAAAATTCTTATTAACATATTAAACTTTTTAATTATCCTTAACATAGCACTCGAAGTTGTGATACTTGTATTTATGTATGTATATGCAAAAGTTATAGCTAAAGATATAGTTCTGCGTTAATTTGTTTCTTGAAATGCGTGGTTTATATCTGTTTTTGCATCAGCTTTTTTGGTGCTCAAAAAAATTATTATGTTCAGAAATGTACCCCAAGTGTAAAATAAAAACTTTATGATATTAGAAACTGAAAACTATACCACTGGGCAATATTTATGTAAAATTGCTTTAATCTTCAGTAAAAAAAATCAATAAGAAACACAGAAAACAACTGTAGTAGGTATGACATATTATGCATATTTGCATGGTGAATAAAGCCTGCTTTATTAAAAAATTAAAAATTTATGATTACAAGTAATAATTATAATTGCAAATGAATTTTTTATTAGTTCCATGTAATTTAATGTAAATGAAATTCTAAAATTGCGTGCAATTCATCTATAAAACACATGCTTTATCAACATTTTAACACTACTTTCTTTTGAAGATATGCAAAAGAAACAATATTTTAAAAATAAAACTGTTGATGTAAGCTGTTGATATTTTTCCACTGAAGTTTTATTCTAGATTTTTTGCATAAAGACATGATTTTTCTCAGAGATTTCTCTAAATATAAGACGCCAAATGATAACAAAAATTTAATTAAGTAGATTGCATTCATGAATACAATTCTTATTGAGATTGAGAATAATCCAATTTTGTGAATTGAATGAATTGGTTTGTGCAATAATTCTTTCTTATAAAAAAATTTGATGGGTATTTTTTTGTTGTCTGGTAAAGCGATGCCAACTAATATTGTTTTGTATTTTATCTGATTGTGATTACTAAAAGTCTTCAAATATATTGTCAATATATCATTTAAGAAGTAATACATTTTTAAAAATTTTTTTTTATTGTCTACCATCTTAATAACAAAATGGCAGACATGTTTTTATGGCGAAATATGACTATTTGACCCTTAATGGGATATTTATTTCTTATCTTATCTTGAGAAATTTAGAATTTTCTATTTTTCTATTTGGATAGTCGAGTGCATTATGTGACAACTGTATAGTTTTGACAGCTCAGGTTCGAAACCAGCCAGATACACATTCCAATTTTATAAAAAAATAATAATAATTTGAGGCTTTGCGAGACCGAAGAAGGTTGACAATTTGAACATTTGTTATAAAAATCGTAACAAACGTGCGAAAAACATTTAAATTAATTATAATTAAATTCTTGAAAGAATTAAGATATCGGGTTTTGGTTTATGGGGATGTGTTTCTTTTTTCATTACCGTTAAAATAAGGTGAAACTCGACCGGGCTTGCTATTTAAAAATATTGGGGTGGTCATTCCCTAAAAAATCACCACGTTGCATGGAAGTTCTAAACTACCTATAAGAATGTAATTTTTATGACCCTTTAGTGATCCCCAAATTTTCAATTTTTTTCTTCACTCGTTCAAATCGTATAGCTCCTTCCCGGGACTTTTGGGCATCTTGTATATTTTATAAATGCATGAGAACTCGTGACTGGACTTGTATTGTTATTCTTACCGATATATTGATAGTTGCGATGTAACAATATTAATACAATCAATAGTTATCGACAGTTCCCTCAAGATAAGTTTATCGATAGTTAAGCGATAGTTTGTCAATAGTTTGTCGATAGTTAAAGGAGAGTTTATCGCCATTTTAAACGATATTTTATTTACATTTAAATTAGAGAGTTTATCGGTTAGCAAAACGACTGTTTATCGGTTATAAAAGGATGATTTAATTTATATTTCATACAATTTTCCAATATTGACCGAGCTCGACTCATACTTTTTAGTATTTTTTAATATTACATGTCAATGATGTCAATAATGGTCTGATAATATATATCGGTAAACAAAAACTATCGAATGAGAAACAACTATCGTTTAACTCAAACTATCGTTTAACTATCGAAAAATAATGACTATCGACAGTTGTACTATCAATAGTTTGTTATTGCCTCTATCGATCTATCGATAGTTTCTTATACAATAGTTTTCCCACCTCTAATATAGATGTGTAAAATATTACATTTATTTTATTATTAACCCGCCATGATATCTTAGGCTGTAAGAAAACGAATTTGTAGCTGAAGGTAAAAGAAAGTGTTTTTGTTCTTGTATTTCGCTATAAATTTACGATTCCGTAGATAAAAAAAACTGCAATTTTATTTCTAATGGGCACCCATGCATAAAATACGTCTAAACCCGTTTGCCGGGGCCTTTCTTAACCCTTGCAAACCTTTCTGTCATAAGTGGAGTCCTTTTTATTCAAAAAGGTTCCGTTCGCTTATTATTTATTCATGAGAAATTTCTTATTTTTGCCACAACCTGTTCTAGGCCGTCTTGTAATTCGTTCCCGTAAAAAATTCATGAGCTACTTTTAAAAGTTAAATTGTGAGGTTATGCCGCAAAAAATGGATGCCAAAATGGCGATTATATCGGCGGGAAATTTGCTTCAATTTGTCTTATTTTCGCGGTGGTACGACGCGCTTTTCTTATCACATAAAAGAGTTAGGAACATTGAGTTGAATCTTTATAATGGGTCCATAAAAGTTTTTCTTTGCTACTTCATATTCCTTCTTCGACGATGTTTATTTTTATGAGATGTATTCCTTTTGTTGATAAGCATATTTTTGTTAGACTGTGTATCAACATCAACCTACAAACATAGAAAACTTCGTGTATTATTTTAAGAGACCCGTCTACCTCCTAAAATGCAGCATAAAATGTATTAACGTAGCGAGTGTTTTGTGGCCAGTACTAGAATGGTAAAATATATTTCAACAAGGATTATGTACTTAAAGGATCAAAAAACCGATGTGCCTTTTTAAAATTTTAATGAAAAAATTGTATCTACATGATTATAAAAATTCTTAAAATTTTCAAATTTATGCTAACTTTCACGGTTATCTCATGATAGAAATTTATTTTTCAAATTTCAAAAAATCTGTATAGATCCATTCTCGTTCTCTATTAAATGTTTGAAAAACATTATTTTTATTTTAATTTTATATTGGTCTGGTTCTTCAATTTTTAGCACTGATAAAGGATGAATATAATCCGAAACGTATGCATTTAAGAGATTGAATTTATTTAATCCTTTGTTATCCAACTTCCGAATACTCATCCAATTGATCTACTTTACTGGATACGATTTTCAACTTTAATTATTTTCAAGTCAATAATAAACTTCTCGAAACGAAAACACTTTTACAGTATTTTTTAATTTAAAAATGACATTACATTGCCAAGATGCGGCAAAGTACGAGTTTCGGGCTGGTTTCAGGCAACGGTAGTAGTGGCGAAAAGAGTGGAATAGAAAAAAAGTAAAATCCAAAGTATTCTAAGAATATAAGTAGGTACTTAACTTACCGAACACGGAACTGAAAGAATTTTTCAAAATTCGCAATTTCCAGGTTTCATAATCAAACTGTTTCTATAATAGTAGGTATATTATGCACTAAGATTATAATAATTGCTATTTATACGCGAGTATAAAATTTATGATACAAGCCATGGCGAGTGTCGTAAATCATACACTATTTTTCTGCCCTCTTGCTTTAATTAAGAGAAACTATTAATTTCCAAGAAATTTTCTTGAATGTTTCATAATGAAAATCTGTTTCGAAATGAATACCATTCAAGTACAGACAATGCATATTTAATGAGTAAATTAAAGCATGGGAGTAGAAAAATGGAATTTCATGTCGAGATAGTAGCAGCTCGAGTAAGCACAGCTCTCTGCATGTGATGACGTACGAACCCGGAGATCCGTGGTTCAAATTTCTTGGCCGGAAAATTGCAAAACATCTTGCAATTAAATCGCACTCGTATACTGCAAGCTTACCACTGGATCGTCTTAAATGTAGTCCTGATTGCATTAGAATATCTCCGTTGCCGCTTTGCATTTCAAAGGTCCTCGTACGGATTGAGATTCTGACTGCACCGAGACGGATAGGTCTGGAAGTGGTTGGATTCCACTATAATTATATCCCTCATTTTATAATTGGGAGTAAATCCTATTGAATTGCTACCAGCAAAAAAAATTAATTTAATTAAAAAAATAAATTTACTTTATTTGGAACTGTCTCATACCTTTACTTTTACGAATATAAAAAAACTATTTTTGTTCTATGAAATTTATGTTATTAAATTATGTACATACAAGTGATGCCGTGAGACGAGACGTGACGAGAAATAGTCAATTATTGTCTCGTCTGAAATTTTCGAGACGAGAAATTTTAATATTCTCGTCTCGGTCATTTCTCGGCTATTCAATTCTCGACTCAAAAAACTCGATTCTCGTCTCATCTCAATTTCCCGAAAAAAATTGTTGTCCTCTATTTGAATACCTAGAAGTGAATTTAGAAATTTATTGGTTCTCGTTTCGTAACTTCGAGACGAGGCGAGAATAAGACGAGAAATTTCTCATCCCGGCAGCTTCACTGTGTATGGTGCTGTGGCTCACGCTGTATGAACAAATTGCATGTTTAAAAGTTTGGTTTATGGAATTATTTTTAAATTAGTTTTTGAATAATAAATTATATAAAAATATCGTAAAAATTTACATCTTTTAAACGATCAAAAACGAGATTTATATCCGCAAGTAATCCACTGTGATCCTGTAATAAATGTACAGATTTCTCATTAAATTGGAAACAAAGGAATAATTAATCACAGCTAACTTGACACCGGAAAAATTCATATTGTGCGGGTAGACAGGTAGTGTATGTACATACACAACTTATGTGTGTTCGTGTTAGTGCCTTTGTTCATGAGCGCCGGTCATGTCTATCAAAAAGTTTGTTATAAGAAAGATCAATTCTAATTTGGAACAATTGCTGTTCGAAGGATAAAAATAAAATATAAACCAAGTGAGCCAAAAAAATCACACGCGCTTTCGGGCTTGCATAAGTGTCAACAAAGCATTAAATCAATTGTGAATTTTTGTTAAAAAAAAACTTTTAAATCTTATACATGTTATGTTTGGTATTAAATTAAAGGTCTCCATAACGGCAGCTTACCAGAACTACAGCAAAATTATATTTAAGGCGGTACTCTTGTGACAAAAATATAGTGAAAAAGTGTCATCGCTATATTACAAATTGTGGCTCTGCTACAACATGTAGACTGTTCGTATTTTATTTATGGTTAGTTGAAAGAAGACTCTAGAGTGGTTTTAAGTTATATTTTTGATATAATTAATAGTCTCTTGCTAATAAATTTGTAAAAACAGTCTATTTTGCCCATTTTTTACTATTTTTTTAAACCAGTTTTGTAATTCTTTTGACAAAAAATCTTTTCATACTACTCTTATGACCAATGCAAGGTAACGACTATTTAAAACAAAACTAATTATTATGCATTTATAAAGCCACGATTTGTAATATTAAAAAGCAAAAATTAATTAATTTTCTCTAATAGGTGTCGCTATATTGACAGATACAATTATTGATTTGTTTTAATATCGCTGTCGTTGATGATACGATTAAGCTTTGAATATAACGCGAATATATACGATTTAAGCCCCCTTGGATGTTCAAAGAGACTCGGTTTCACCTCGTCGCTCAGCAATATCCTCGGTATTATAAATCGCATACCTAATATTCTTGTTATATTAATAGCCATAAACTTTGATTATTTGAGAAAAGGGATTTGCAACAGCAGAATTTTAATTCCTTCATAATATTAATGCACCTAGCATTAATTCCATCCCTTGTACAAACTCCTCGTCTACGCCTATGTGAGTGTTTATGTGGCTCACCCAGCCTGCTGTATTTTTTGTGCTGCTTGTGGTATCATAATGCGCCCGCAGCCCTGGCCGGTGTTTCGAGTCACGTACCTGCAGGACACGTTCCAGTGGCCAACAATCAGTGGAGCAGGAACGTTCACTTCCGCTGAGGAGCGGAGCGTTTGTTCTTTGAGATAAAGAAGTATAAACAGCGGGTTAAGCCCGTGTTCAGAGATTTGAGAAGGACGTGTGTGGGTCTGATTTGGTGAGGAAAAAAAGTGATAAGGGAGTCAAATATATAATGTTTGTTTACTTTAACTGGGTTATAAATAAATTCAAAGGTGGCTTTACTTGGTCGAGAATGCAATGCGAAATATTCCGAGTGCATATGAATCACACAGAGAAAATTATTAGATTAAGCTATTTTTGAGGTTTTAATAGAAACAATACGTTTTCAAGTTCATTTAAACATGTTGATCATATTGGAAAAATTGTTTAATTAAATTCCGAATGAAGTGTTACATCAAGCGTCATACCATATTAAATAGAAAAACTATAATTTATTGTTTAAGTTAACTCGACTATTTGTACTTGATTTAAAACCGCCACTTCATAATCTCAACCATATACTTATATTTATTTGTTATCATAACGCTTGGCTTTATTCAACTAACACTTCTTTAGGCGTTAGACTAACTCGTTAACAAGGTTATTTTAAATAATAAATTTATAAATTTAATTCTGCCATGTATTAGTTGAACATTTCATTTATTATCACTTGTTGAGACACCAACATTACATTGTGTCAAACTGACGTTTTAGTTTTTATGAAATCGTACAACAATGAGTTACTTTAGCTCCGCAAAATCGTAGTAAAAAGTACAACTTTAACTCCTCATTTTTCGACTAATCAGAGCGCTTCCTGTTCACTCGATCGCTGACGAGAATAATTGGTCAGTACGTTGGCTATTGTTATTGCAATCCTTAATCATTTGTTTTGTGTTGACATTTTTCTTTACTTTTACAAGTTTAATATAATTTTGCGATTCCATAAAAATGAAATATACTCGTATATCTTGGCTGTAAACATTATTTTTTCAATACCTGCACCGAAAACACCACCTGTCGTCCCTATTATTACGGACGAAAGTGAGGTTTCTGACCGGTCCGTACTTTTCCTCCCGCTTTAAGCGGAAATCTACTTGATTTTTTCCTCCCTAGAGAAGAAAAGTACGTTTCCTCCCGCTTTATGCGGTATTCCATAATTGATTATTTAGATTATTTGTATTTATTTTATGGAATTATTATACATTCTTCCAATGTTATCATTTATCCTCATCCGGTTCATCCTTTTCTTCAACTTCGAATTGCTTTTCGATGTAGATATTGAAAAAAATATCGTGTGCATCTCGGGACAAAAGTGTTCTTTCGACTCATGCGGTGGCAGCACTCGCTGCGCTCGAAAAAACGCCACTTTCATCCCTAGTTGCACAATATATTATTATTACCCACGTGGTTCGTAATAAAAAAAATCTTTCTTTACAGTCTAGATATATAAATAACTATTAAAATAATAATAAAATTGCTTTTAGTCTTGGTGCTGTTTGCGGAGGTAAAGGGCTCCAAGGGCTGAAGGGATTGTTAAACAAACACCCTGAAGTTCCCTAACTGCACCTAGATTAACTACAACTATTCCAAGCGTATAATTATTATGTAATACGAACTTATCTTGAGTAATTATATGCTTACATCTCTTTGAGGTAAAATTAGAGCGTAAATTAGATTGTGTTGACAGAGCGTCCAAATTACCATGGACCGCGGCCAAAATCAGTCCTAACACATATGGAGCAAAGATAGAAGGCTCGCCAAAATCAGATTAACAGGATTAGAAAAACGCTCTCAAGGAAATTGCAAATGAATCTCAAGCTTTCGGTGGTTTTTACAAGAGAAGTGTTCACTTTGTTCTATTTGTGTGATTAACATGAAAAACACGGTAAATGGAGATATGCAAATTAAATCGCCGTTTCCAGAAACATTTAGTTACATTCATAGCAATTAGTTAGTCTCTTCTGGAAACTACGCTTAAGATAAATATAACTGCAGCAACACTTGTAATTATTGATTTTTTTGATTTGATTTTTGATCACTAATTTGATTAAAGTTCTGCAGTTTTACAGGAGATAACACACATAGAGATATTCAAATTTTATGCACAAGTTTTAATTCAGTTACATTTCGTTCGTTACCATTTTTTTCAAAACACCATTGCATAGATTTGTTTTACTTTCGCCACAATTTCTGGTTAATTTAAAGTGATCCTGTACCATTTCAAAAAAACATGGATTTAAGGTAAGTAGGTTTATGCTCACAAAATTTAAGAAGAAGAACTAATAAGAATAGTCTTAAAGTTAAAACAGTTATAACAATATATGAGTCGGTTTATGCTGCAGAAGTAAGAACAAGGAATAAGGATTAAAAATTATTTCTCCAGCATAAATAATTGATAACTGTTTTAACTTTAAAACTATTCTTAATTCTTATTCTTAAGAGGAACGGATACTGGTGCAATTTACAAGTGAAAACAAGGTTTCGTTTTCACCATCATATCTAATCTAAATATTAACATTTTAAAATATTTATTTTTTTAATTTGTAGAGGAAGATTGTTTGTATGACATTTGTGTATTACAATTTTAAATTTTTGCTTGATTTGTTATTATAGGCGTTATAAACATTGGCAATTTTGTAATTCATTTTAAAGTGTATTATGTTTTGAATTTTAAAATTTCAATACAGAAATGTCACAGAACCAACTTTCTTCTATAAATTTAAAAAAATTGTCAAATTTTTTTAATATTTAGACTAAATTTTACGGTGAAAACTAAACCCCTTTTTGACGCAAAAATAAGGTCAGGCAGTGTAAATATTCGAATAAATATTCAAATTTCAATTTAGTTCCACCTCCAAACTAGAATCGTATTGGGTACACTCATTAAAATTCTAAGAAATTGACTCTTTTGATAATAAGCGACCCGGACCGATAAATTTTGGTAGTGCAGTAACCGTTCCTCAAAATTTTTGAGCATAAACCCACCTTTAGTTCTCTATTATAATATAACGCTTATTGTTTTATTAAACACACAATAAAAACAAATAATTTGGGTACAATTGCTATAGCAGGTCAGTGCCTTAAACAAACAATTATTTATGATAGAGGGAAAAATAATTTTGGTACCCAAAGGTATTTGTAAAAGAATGCAATATTTGTAAAAATAAGAGGTGTACACCCGCAACTCTACAGCTTCTAATAATAATAATAATAATAATAATAGGCTTTATTACTTAATAGCCCAAAACAAGTAAATGTACAGAAAATACATATTATAAAAAGCAATGTTGTTACAAAGTATTTTTATACCTTTGAAGAAAGATATCAAAAGCATTGCACATAAGATTGTACTTCGAACACATAACAGATATTGGTGATTTACAACGTAGGTATATTGGTACGATGTAACTGTAGATAAAAAGTAGCGTTTGATCGAGATTCAGATCTAGGTAAGTGAAAAGGAGGATTAGACAATCAATATAGTGAATCGATCTTATTCTTGTTCCAAATAATATTAGTTAGCGTTGTTAGAGCAATATTGATATACTAATTCAGAAGAATACGCTGTTCCATGCCTTAAACCAAAAAAAATTTAAGGGATCTACGTTGCACGTTTAATTTTATTTCTATAAACACAGGAGTGGACACTCCGTATTGTAGAATGGCACACTAAATGCATGTTTTTGGCTGTTTTCTGGCATGATAGAGTATCGTCTCGCTTCTCCTTCAAAATTGTTCCCAATTTAGTCTGCCATAGAGCGGATAGCTGAGTGGGTTATGTGACAGACTGTGGTTCCAATAACCTAAGTTCGATTCCAGTTTTAGTTTAACTACACATAAAAATATCTTATCAGTGGTTTTCACTCCACCGTGAATATCGTGAGCTGATACGATATAGTATTGTATGTACGAGTATAATTGTATACCAATTCCTCACAATATGTGAGACACTTACACCCAAGTTAAGTACAAATGCGCGTGGAAATTTTTAATAAGTAGGGATTTTACCATCTTGGAATTTGGATTTGTCGGGATTTTGATTTTTAAATTCCACCGTTCAAAGATATCCAACAAAAAATTAATTCTACCCTATTAAGGTCCCTCTACAGCATACCACAGGCAAAGAATTCTCCTGTAGAGAATCCCGCTAATCTACTTGCAGGTAGCGAAGAGAAACTCTTTGCTTACCGCTGACGTGGCCGCATACAGCGGTTACGGTTAGCGGTTAGGCTTAATCTTCCAGGCCACCAGGAGCCGGTGAAGTAGTGCAGTAGCCCGCCAGATGGGTTTTAATATTTTATACCAGCGGTTCTAAAAAGTTACCTGCTTAAATGTACGAGTACACCTGACTGCGAAATCGATAGTCGATTTGCGAATTTCTCTGCTTGCGCGAACCGAAAAGGACGGTTTTTACCGGTTTATTGCTAGTGGAGAGAAACGAAAACTTAAAACTAAAATATATTTTCTATACGAATGTTCTAGAATGATATCATTCTTACATCAATTTTTACAATTATGGAATGGTTTCATTTAGCACTTGTTCCGGAATGAATTCATTCCGTCACTAGTAATGGAATGAAATGTAGGAAGTTATAATAATTTAACTTAATAATGTTTTTTGTTGGTGGCTAGTTTTATTTACGTTTAGATTTATTAATTTTATGTAGAAAATATTATTTTATAATTAGGTAGGTAGGTACCTACATAAATTTTTATTTTAATAGTTTTATGCTACCTATGTTTTTTAATGCAATTAATTTTATAGTCGTAAAGAAAGTACATATATAGTCTACAACACGTTTGGAATGGCTATTGCGCTACCGTGGAACCGTGAAACTCGCCTACGGCTCGTCTCAAAAATTTTCCACTTGAGCTGAATATGCTTCATTCCACACTTCTTGTTGCAGTATGTACTATTATGTAATAGAGAATAAAAAATGTGCTTGGAGTTATTTATTCTTAAATTAGTACCTAAATATAACCGTAGTTAATATACTTTAGCTAACAAAGACGAGTTTTTTTTGTTCGTGTAACAATCACACATCTTTGACGGTGTGTGAAATTGTTATGTAACTAAATATATTAAACGTTAATTAAATCATGTGAATTAGTTCAGTAGAATTTGGGATACCGGGCCGCAATTTTGTTTCAAGATTATTATATACCTTTGTATTAAATTAGAACTTTAGCTGTTACTGTACTAAATTTGAACGCGATCGGTGCAGTACATTTTGAGATATCTATCCGCCATTTTGTTTCAAGATGTCTGATTGATATTTGAATATGTCTATATAAGTTAGATATTTATATAATATTGTACCAAATTTGAACGCAATTCGTGCAGTACATTTTGATATATCTAGCCGCCATTTTGTTTCAAGATGGCGGACTAACGTTTTAATATACCAATGTTTCAAGACAGATCCTAAGATATTGCTGTACCAAATTAAAATGTAATCGTTGAAGTAGGTACATTTTGAGATACCTGTCTTCCATTTTGTTTCAAGACCTCGTACTAACATTCTAATATGTCTATATTCTAAGTTAGATTCTTAACTATTATTGTACCAAATTTGAACGCAATCGGTGAGGTACATTTTGAGATAGCTAGCCGCCATTTTGTTTCAAGATGGCGGACTTCGCGCGTTCCTCCTATATTGCATTTTCATTCAATTCTGAGCTAAGTTCAAAGTTTCAAGTATCTAGCTTATCGGGAAGATAGTTTAAAATCAATTACAAAAACAGACAGACAGACAAGAAAGCGAGTTAATAAAACGTGGTAAAAATATATAAAATAAAGTTCAACTTTAAACTTTAGCTATGGTTGCAAACAATATAATAACTGTTTTGCAATTAAAATTAATTTGTTCAATACAAATATAAACTACTGCCTCACCAGAAATTAAACAACTAGCTATTGTAAACAAGAAACAGTAGTGTACATTTTTTAAGTTGGTTTAAACATATTAGTCCTTCGTTTGGTAAGTAATTTATCTTCGGTTAGACGCAAAATTCAAGTAACAAGATTTATATACCACGTATGTGTACTTGATACTATACAATACACCATTTACTACTTTGTACTTAGTCGCGTACAAAATGTAACATTCAAGATAAATTTCATGTATTAAACTTGGGATTTAATAGGGTAAAGTTAAATAGAACCAAAATTAATTATGATCTATAGCAGAAATTACATAGAATGCAGTTCATTAGAACTATGTAATTCTAATTATATATAGTCTACCTACGTTTGCATTATGCATAAAATTCTATTGTGCTTTATACAGAGTGATTCACAATTTCGTGCATACATTTTTATAACATATTCCTTTGGGGATTGGAATAATATTTCAAAATTCCCAATTTTAATTTCCTGAATTTGGTTATGGGCTACTATTTCCATATAGAACTTTGTAAATTTACTTAATACCTACCTACCTACCTGTAGGTAGGTAGGTACTCGTAATTGGCTATAAAATTTCTAACCATTATGTAGGTATAAATTAATTAAAATTTTATTTTATTCAATTCATACTACCTACTTACTATGCAATGTTTAATGCAGTGATTTCAAAACTGCTTGTAAAAACTGGAAAACTACCCTAAACAATTTTTTAAATAGTTATTTATCAAATTAGAGAGGAAGCACTTCTTTTCCCACTCGAGCTCGAAGTTTGTGTCACTAGCGAAGCGAGTGAGGCAATCGAACGAGAGTGGAAAAAGAGCTTTCCTCTCGTGTTAGATACAAACTATTTTCACGACATATTTAAAAACAATGTAAATGTAGCAGAAACATAACTAGAAATTAGGTTATAACTGCCATCTGTCAGAATGACGTTTAAAAACAACGAAATGTTTCACTGCAGCCAATATGCCAAATTAAATTTAAGTTGTAAAACCGTGAAATAGTAGAAAAAGAAAATAAAACCTAATTATTGTAAAATAATAGTTTATAGTATATCACTATAAAATCATAATTTTCAATAAAATAATAAATTTACTTGCAATTTTAAAAATATTTCATTGTAAAGTAACACTGGTGGTAATATTGCTTATTTTCTTCTTTAGGGAGGGATAACTTACTTTCCTTACTATATCGCGAGAAAAAAAAATAGTAATAAGACTTACATAGTCAAAATAAAAAATCTGACTTGGACACCACATGACTTCCTTGTACGCCTATTAAACTGTTCATACTTTTCTTAATAACTAAAATGTAGAAATATAATATTATACAAATATATTAATATATAAGTACTACTACTACTGCTACTACGTATACTCACAAATCTATTTTAGTCATTTTATTTAAACTGCAGAAGAAGATATAAAGCATATTTTACTATTGTCACTGTACTGTCATAATCATTTAAATTTTACGTAGTAACAAATGTTAATCGATCCTGGACTACAAGATACCGAAATACTAAATTATAAATAAATACTTTAATTATTCTTCGATGATAGCAGATACAAAAATATTTATAAAATACCGATTGTAGGTAATAATCACATAATCTTTCATTTAAAATAAAAAAATTGTCTTAAATTAAATATTTATCGAAATATTTAAAAAAAGTAGGTACTACTTCCGGTTTGTAAATTGAAACCAAAAATAGGAGGTGCACAACTAGATGCTATAACAGTCCTAAATACAAAATTTCAACTTTCTACGTCGAACCGTATTTGAGTTATGCGACACACATACGTCCGTACGTCCGTCCGTCCGTCCGTACGTACGTACGTACAGACGTCACGACGAAACTAGTCATAATGGATTCAGAAAGGGTCAAAACGGATATTTCCATCAAAATCTGAAAACCGAAATTTTTCGCGATTACAATACTTCCTTATTACTCCGTACAAGGAAGTAAAAAGCTTCATAACATAAATAGAACACTACAATTATTTTATTTGTAAAAACTAATTCTAGCCCTATGAACTTTAGTGTTCTACGCCAATTAATTTCTTCCATAATAATCAATCCATTATAATAATAATAATAATAATAATTATTATTATTATTAAGGTGCTGTTTTATTCTTTCTTTTGTTTAAATTACTTTTATTCTACATATTTGCTCATGTCTCAAATTGTAATTTATTTCCATGTGTAAAATAAGTTTTTCAACACCAGTTGTAAAGTGAATAATGTAGAGAAGTTGGAATTATCCAGGGAGTGGTTTTGGAAGAGTGGATGTAATCCTTGGGGAGTGCGTTTAAAACGGGATAAATGTTGGATAGTCGGGTCGCGTGAAGAGAAAGAGTAGTAGAGAAGATACACCTTTATGAAAATTTACCTTCATCGTCAGCTGGATTTTCACACTAATTATAAATATATCAAGAGACACGAAATTAATTTTGTGGAGCATGAAAATTCATTAATATAACATACAATTTAATTATTCTTCACACTTATTTAAACGAAATATAACCAGTGTGAGTTGCGTTATTAAAAACAATATTTTCTTCTACAGCTGATACAGAAAAACAATATTTTTGCGTCGATTGACCTTAAAAGAGCTATTTTATTGACAGCTGACAGTCTGTGAAGTGTCACCTTAGTGCCTAGACAATAAAATTATTTTTAATATCTAGGCAGTAAAAGCAATAATTGTAGCTCTGGTGCATCAATACAATTTCATGAAAATATAAATAACAATAGTTATTTGTTTAACTAGGCAAAAAGTAATAGATTTACTGTCGCGAGTTTTATCTAGCTTAGGCAGTAAATCTGTATTTTGTGCCATGTTAAACACATTATTTTTTTGCTGACTGTTATTAATTAATATTCATTTAGTGATTATTTTCAATATTTTGACACGATTGGTATGAGGTTGTTGAGCGATTGCTTGAAAAACAAATTTGTTATTTATATTTTCCTGAAATTTTATTGAATTACTTTTAGTACACTCTTGGTTTAGTCAAGGTTTAAACATTTTCTTCAAGAGATAATCTAAATATTTCAATATTTTGAAAATTTTTGTTTTTAATTAGTTGTCAATTCTTAATTAATTCAGATAATAACATCCTGTTTTCATCATTAGATTCCTCAAACATTCTTCTATAAGGGAAATTATTTATAAAAAAATGTTGAGGTCCTTAGTAAGCGGAATATTGAGGAATTTTGCCAAATTTTTCTAAGTTTTTATTGGTTGTTTTTAATCAACTCTCGTTTAAGAACGGATTACAAAAAAGACTTCCGGTTTATCGTATATGATAATGTAATAGTTTTTTCTTTCATATGTTTAAGACCGGAAGTCAATATCTTAATTTGTTAAGAATTGGCAGCTAATAAAAACAATAATTTTCAAAATTTTGAAATATTTAGATTATCTCATGAAGAAAATGTTTAAACCGGTTTAAACCTTGACTAAACCAAGATTGTAATTCAAAATAAAAAATTAAGCATGTAATAGAAGAATGTTTGAAAAATTGAATAATGAATACTGAAAACCGGAAGTTAATATCTAAATCCATCCCGAAATTAACAGCTGAAGAAACACAAAAATTTCAAAATTTTATCTATATTCATTTTAAGAAAATGTCTAATTTGTGGCTAATTCAGAGCCTCAAAAATTATAAAAATAATGGGTGTTATAGAAAATTGTAACAGAAATCATATGCTGAAACCGGACGGCGATATTTTTGTCCGTTAAAATATGGCAGTCATTATTGTGATAAGAGAAAATATTACCACTTGATTTAAATAATTGAAAATTTCCTAAAGGCATTTTTATATTTTCTTAGCATAGCAAAAAATACAGATTTACTACCTAAGCTAGATTCATAGCCTCTGTACAATATATTAATGTTTAATTCGTTACTACTTTTAAAATAAAATACGAGGAAACGGCATCCACTAATATCAAATTTATTTCCACCATAATTCACGAGCCCAAACACCCTGTAAAATAAATTCCATACAACAAATTCAACAATAAATTCTCATCCTTTGTCCAAACTGAATAAATAACCTGCCCGCGTGACTGGCGACGTGAAAGAGGAAAGAGGGTGCGTAATTAACGAAACTCCCTGTAGAATATATTTAACAAACGCGGGTGGTTGACCTGCGAACGTTTGCAACGCGTACAGAGTATGTCTGCCACTGAAATGAACCAAATTATGGCGTAGCAGGACACAAAATGTGAAAATAAAAGAGTCTGCGAAAGATGTTGAAGAGTGTGCAACAACAGGATGAAAAGGAATTTAATTTATAAGCAAATGTGATGATGAAATAATGAAAGAAGAAGAAAATAAAAGTATAAATAATTGTAAATGCCGTTGTGACTTTGAATTCAGAGCTTCATCAAGGTTTTTGAGATCAACAGGGTTAGACTATAATTTATAGCTGCTACCAAAGATACTACATTTTAATTAATTTTGTAATTAGGTTATTTAGTAACTTATGCACTAAAGTATAAAGACTATTCAGAATTTTTCTTTATTTTTATGCGCAGTCCAAGAAATAGTTATTTATAGAATTTAGGATGTAAATAAGAATTTTTTATTACTCGAAAAATAACCACGTGAGTAATAAAAAATATTTTTACTGACAATCGGTTAATAATATGTGCGTAAGGACAAGCTTTTATTTTTTTATTGTGGCCACAAGTGTGGCGAATAAAAGATAAAATACGCCTCACCATAATTTAGGATTAGAGGGAGAGAGATACTTAAAAAAAATATAACTAAAACAGACATGCTTAAAGAGAACTTTCGAGCTAAATAGTAGCTAAAGTATTCTTCTTCTTTGTAAATAAACTTTATAATTTATAATTTTTTTTTCAATAAACAGAATTGACTTCGCTACATTTTCTGGCGTTGTCCACCCCTGCTATGACACCCAAAACGGGGTTAAAATATTATTTGTTTGGGTCCGTGTCGAGATTTGGAAACTAGTATCGCAATTAATAGTCGACCATAAATAATAGTATATTATAGAACAAGGCTATAATGGACGTATTTATTCCCGAAGATAAAGTTTACAATTCTAACACGAACTAGCAAACGTGTATATTATAAAAGTGCTATTAATATTAATAGTCACAAAAACCAGACGCTACGCTACTTAAGGAAATATCGAATTACAGGACAATAATAACGAATTACCGGTAATTTTTTATATTTATTGATAAACCGGTCTACCGGTTTACAATCCCTGATACGTCCTGTAGCTGGAATCAATCATACATACATGCATACATAAAATCATGCCAATCATATTCTATGGATGTTCCATTCCACTGTCTTTTGTCTTCAGCAGAACCCCGGTTACGATTTTAGTTTTTGTTTATTTGGCCCACCACTTGCTCCCCTTACCTTGATTGTTACCTCCAACAATACAACTTAACGAACTTGTGCAAAAAACACTTCCTAAACTCAATAGTACAAACCCTGAATCCTGAATCAGTCATTTGTATTTATTCCAGCGAATACTCTGTAAAAGCATTTTAAGTTGTTCGGATTATAATGCACGTCTTATTTAACTAAACGAGTAATTCCATTGTGCAATAAACTTTGTACCATTTCTGCTCCTGATCCTGGCGCCGTATAGCTGTATTCAAATGAAATTAAGTGTGTAATTCCTACAGGACAATGCGCATCCAGAGCTTGGAAGCTGCGAAGAGCCGGGAAGAATCGGGAGCTAAACGGAACATTCTAACTTTTAACAATTACAGAGTTTTTACGACTGGGAAATTAACTTTATAGTTTGACTTGTAGCTTCTAATTCAGACCTGATATTTGTCTACATCGAGATGCAAAATTAAATAAAGGTTTCACAACAGGACTAGAACCGAACCGGAACAGGAACGAAATCCGGAACGTATCGCAGATATTTTATTGGATCCGCTACCAAACCTGAACAGATTTATTAATAATTTATTGGACCCATAACCGGAGCCGAACCAATGGTCGTGAGTCGGTTTAAAACGGTTGAAAGTATTTTGTTTGATCGCACTTTTTCCCAGTTTAGTTCAAAATATTTTAATTAACAGATCCATATTAATACATCATTTAACCGAAATCGGTACCAGATCATTAAAAAAAAATTACGAACAAATTTCATTCCGATGTAAAAATTACATTTTCTGCAAAATACTTTTAATTGAAACTGACGATTTATCATTTTATTGTCAGTCAGTATGACCTGTGACAATCATACCAAGCTAACTATTTTAGTGTTTGTGACAAGTCTATAATCCATGATGTAACAAATTTATATAATTCACTAATTTAAGCTTTTTAACCTTTCAGATATATTAATGGATAATACAATAATGTCCAGTAAATGACTAATTAAAATTATTCATATCTCGTATGCTTATTTTTAATATGATTTGAATTCCTATCAATATTTCCGCCTACGGCAGAATAATTATATTATCTGAATCATGAATCAACATGCATCATAAAATTTAAACTGTATAGGGAATAAATATTTTTCATATAATGATACTGTCAGTTTCAACCTTAGACCATATATGTTCTAGACACGTAACGCCTATTTAAATGTACAGTGGGTTTTGACGTCAGCACTAATGACAGAGAGGCTGTGTGAAGTGAGATAGAGATCCCAAAGTTGCTGCAGTGCAAGTTGCATACTTTACACTTTTTAAGTGACATTTATTGCTAATTATTGGATTCTTTCATTCTTGTTGTCATTTATCATAATTTTATATATTTAGAAGTTATCTTGTTCATTTTGATTGTGTTTTATTGAACACTAACAATGATGTGAATCACGAACTGTCACTTGTCAAATCAAAAATGCAACCCGCATTACATCAACTTTGGTGAAAATGCAACCCGAATTACACCAATTGTGGGCTAACTGACAGAAGTGTCGGCTTCACAACAAATGACTGCGTGCGGGGTCTAAGGTATCTATGGTCGAAGGTTTCAACTATGCAGAATGCTTCATTTTAAATTTTAAATCTATAAAATTGGATATTTAAACTGGCATTGAAAGATAATATCACTTCAAAAGGGATTGAAATTTTAGAAATAAATTTGCGACATTTTTATTGTGAATTAATCTTCTTCGATAAAAAGGTTACACTCGAAGGTAATAAGGTTACAAACCATGCAATTTATTATATTAATTTTAAAAACTTCTGGTACTTGAAAAATACTTATTTTTAAGTACGTTTGACAAGAAAAACTTATAATTTACTCAAGTACTATGAAGCTGAAGAAAATGTACTTGGTAACAAGTACTGGCACTGGCCGTAGGTAGTACTGGTAGGGGTAGGTGGGGCGGAATGGGGTAGCATCTTATTTTGGGTGACAACATGACGAATTTATTAGAAATTTTAAAAAATAATTTTTTTCTCTTTTATTTAGACATTGTAGAACATGTTTATAGTAAAACCATTATAAAAAATCAATAAATTGTACTTGAAAAACGCAAAGGAAAAAAGATCATTTTTTCCCGAACGGGCAGTCTATATTGATTTGATAATTAATTAATAATTTATTATCAAATCAATATAGACTCATCGACATAGTTATCAAAACCCGCGCACGTCATTATGTGCCCATTTTTGACACAAGTTGATCACAATAAAAGCCATGTCAGTTTCTACTGCACGTTGTACGTTGTCTGACGACCAGCTTTGCCGCTCAGTTTTGTTTGTAGTTACACACCATCTGAATATAATATATAAAACAAAATAATTCACATACCTACATAACCTTATGATAAAACATGTGGGGCAAAACATCCCATTCCGCCCCCACCGTTCTGCCCCACTACATAACATTGCAAAAATATATTTTTTCAAAATTATAGTCAGTAATTTCACCGTAATATACGGCAAAATTGGAAGAAGACTAAATAACAAATGTACTGGATAATCATCATTATGATAAAACTTTAAAATGACGCTTCCTGCATTCAACATCCATATATTACATACAAATCTAAGAAAAATTTCGCACACACGTAGAAACCGGCAGAAAGTGAAGACCAACACTAACAAATAGTACTTCTAACCAAACTTGACCTCTGACTAAACGTCAAAATATTATTTAATGGATCCCTACACTGATGCTCACGCGCTAACAGCGTTTTCCCATTCCACCCCGCCACCCCATTCTGCCCCACCTTCCCCTACTTATACTTAAGTATTTTGATTTCGATACTTACGCAGCTCTGCCCTTAACTTTAATCTAAGTTATGATGCACGATGAATGTAAGATTGCATACTGCATTCCTTTAATTTTAATTTAATTAGTTTTACTCATGTTACAATTTACAATGTATCCCATATTCGACAAACTTAAATCATTTTAAGAACGGTATATACTTCTCCGTTATTTTTACCTGTAGCTTTTAAAATCTTTTTAATTTAAATCACCGTCTGTGCGGAATTTCAATCCGACAGAAAGAAACATTTCCTGTTATTTATCGAATGGTTTCGAATTACGTGAAGTTTTCTTTGATTATTTTCCTCGCACCTGTTAGTGATTCCGGGAAACAACAAATTCCCCAGCCAGCAAAATTGCTTCTTTTATTGTAGTGATATATATTTCCTCCTTGGAACTTTTTCACATTTTCAGCGTTTTCAACCACTTTTCAACAGGAACTTTAACCTTTTTACTTTTTCATACACACGTGTTTTTACCTGTTAATCCCTGACAAATTGATCCGTGTAAGCTCAAGAAGGGATAATCGCTCAAGTTTTATTTTCGCGATATTTTATTTGTCTTTTGAAAGCTTTTTAATATGTAAAAAGTGGAGCTATAAATTTGGCTTATGACGATGTCTATTGTTATTGTAAAACAAGAAGGGTTTATTTGATATTCAAAAATCACAACCCTTGTCAGAAGTTTGCGAAATGTGATACAATTAACAAAGTTGGCAACAATAACAAAGTATTTGTAAATTTGATATTGTAAACCAAATTAGAACTTTTTCAACAATATTTATCACGCATTTTACCCAACTTGGGTGTGACAGTTTCACATTATGCCTGGGCCATCCGTGTGGAAACATTTATAAACACAGTCCTTACCATTTTTATTTGTACAGGTTGTATCATAATATTTAAATTCATTTATATTTAAATCATATTCAAACGTTTATTAAAAGCGTTAAAAATAGTGTACAAGAGTGTACAAGTAAGCTTTTAAGGTACTTACGACGGGTTTATAAAGAGACGACTCTAAACGGAGTGATTTAACGTCGCTTATAGTGCTTTAAAAGCACTTATACACGTGTCATCGGTATTTAAAAAAATCTATATCCTCATTTCAAAATAGAGCTAGAAAACAGCACTTTAATTTTAATTTATTTTTGAAAGTAGTCTGGGAGATTTTTATTGTTGTTGCTTAGCAACCTTTAAAACACAGCGTGTTTTAATCTTGTGATTTTGAACGCATTTGCGTGTTTTAAACATGGATTATAAATTAATGTGCAATAAAAAATGTATTGTTTGAAATGATTGTCAAGGTAACATAACAAAAACTTGGCGCTTTTTTAAGGTTTCAAAAAAGTTATTGTTTTTTGACAGTTGTAGAAAATATTCTTTTTGACTCGTAATCAGCATAAACTGTACATACTTTTAATGCATGTATAGGTACGTAAGTTGTGATACAGCCTGTATGTGTTAAATTTAAGTTTGCTGTGAATTTGTGATAGATTCAATCTGTATAATTATGTTATGTTAATAATAATTTCTACACAAACAGTGCATGATTAAACCTAACCTTGTTCTAGGGCCAATGTTATAATAGCTTCATTTAAATAATTATTTGATTATCTATTATTCCGAACCAAACAAATTTGCATGCAACTGAAGTTATGAATTTGTTTATTATAATAACAAACATTTATATTCTGAGTTGTTTGCAGTGAATTGATTTTCTAGTATTAAATGTAACATAGTTATAAATTTCAATTTAAGTGAATAATCATTTGAATTCAAATAATCTCTGAGCATATACATAATTCCATTTGGTAATTGGATTAATAGTTTTATTTATACAAATAAGGATTTGATATTTGTGTGTGCATTATTCTACCCTTAGATTAATTTATATCATCATTTAAAATTACTTTATAAGGAACTTTAGTAAGCTAAACCTCTCCATAAGACATTCGTTATTGATTTATGAATTCATAATTCAACACTATTGTATTATGAGTGTATTATTCAACGCAACTGTCATCTGTCATCACACGAAAATGCGAGGTTAGGTTGATAATAATGAATAAAAAATTGTAAAGAAATGTTTTATTTCAAAAGTTAGATAAAACGTTGTATTTGACACATAATGGATATAATTCACTCGGATGATTAT
Source organism: Agonum fuliginosum (assembly GCA_947534325.1). Taxonomy (NCBI): domain Eukaryota; kingdom Metazoa; phylum Arthropoda; class Insecta; order Coleoptera; family Carabidae; genus Agonum; species Agonum fuliginosum. The sequence goes on along the minus strand of OX384040.1, from coordinate 24,364,235 downwards.
GTGCTCGTTAAATGCCACGAAGTACAATATATACACAGGAGTAGACACTTCGTATCTTAGCAATACTGTAGATTCGTGGTTTTACTTTTTACCCTGTGTGAGAAAGAGAGATCACTACAGGGCCCGTGCGTTACTATCGTTATCGTTGTTTACCGTCATAGAATGCATTCTCCGAGCGGGTCCATATTTTCCGTCTCTCTCTAAAAGGTAAACAGAAAGGCCACACACGAGACTGGCCTTTGACTTGTGTATTTAACTTTAATTCTCATGAGTTAATACACAAATTAATTAAAATATGATTCTTGCCATAGTTTAGAATTATGAAGAGAAACTATCATTACGTATGTAGAGCAGCCAATTTACAATTCACTCCTATTATAAATGTGCAGTGAACCATACATAACACATCATAATCATAGTCCATATTTTAACAATAGTTTACATGGGCTCCGACATCGTAATATGTCTATATCGCTTCATTTGCAAACAATACATAAATATTCATCTAGATACCAATCTGTTTATGATACGTGGCAATATTGGCAAGTGTAAATAAAACAGTTGCCTAGCAAATACACTTGCTCGCTACTTCTATACGTCGCTGAAAATTTATTCGTTTGTTTACACAGCCAGAGGTGAAAATTCAGCGGATTTTTTGGAGTGCGAATTTGTCGCTAGAAAAATAAAAGTGACGGTGATTTATTTGCAGCGATGTTCAGAGTTCTTGCGCGTGTAAAATATCTAATTGAATTTTATGTTTTCGAAACAATCATTATACATGGTGTTTCACAACTTCAGAAAAAAATTAAATCAGATACTACATGACAAACTGATCACGAATGAAAATATTTTTTCAAAACTCAAAAATAAATTGCACTCTGAATAACTGAACTTTAAATTCAATTAATTTGTTTATTTATATGTAACATTAGGTAAAGTGATTATTTGTATTACCTACTTATTTATTTTAATAATGAAAATGCCAATTGAAACAGTGGCACTAAAAATGTGTAGGTAAGTAAGTACGTCATTTAGAATGAGAGAGTTCAATTTATTTTGTGAATTTAAAAATTACTTAATATATTATAAATAATAAAATTCTATATCGAGCGTAAAGGTCCACTGGATGTTGTAAGAAATATGTGATAGAAGATATATAAATATCTCACTTGTTGAGATACCAACACTACATTCTGTCAACTGACGTTTCCAATTCGAAATTTCAGGTATATTTGTCTTTAGTAATATATATTTTAGGAGCAATTTGAAAATTATATTAAGTAAAATTAGAGAGAGCACACAATAATTTAGCATTTTCATGGATTTTTGTAGTGATGTTGGCTTAATAAATTACCGCGGTAATTTGTAAGTTACCGGTAAGTTACCGGTAATATGACGCACGTTTGTGACCACATAAATGACCGCTTTTAAATTTCGCGCTGTATTTATTTATTTTAACATCTAACAGCACCGTGACCAACAACGAATGTAACTGCGTAGAATAATAGTGTTAGACTAGAGTTGTTAAAAATGCCAAAACGTCCGGAATTTGTATGGAAATTTTTTTCTACGGAATACAAGTCTTGTATTTAAGTGCGTTAGCAATAATAATTAATACAGATACAGAATAAAATATTTCTAATTTCTTATATCATTTTTCGTTAATTTTTTCTTCCTTTTAATTTGATATTATTTTACTGAATCAGAACTTGCTACTTTTTGATAACGGATGATTTCATACTATGTTTTTGGTATCAAAAGAAAGATCTTAATCTGCAGAAGTTGAAAAAAAATATGATTGTTATTTTTTTAAATGACCATACATTACCGGTAAGTTACCGGTAATATTACCGGTTATATAACCAAAAATAAATTACCGGTCATTTCAACATCACCAGATTTTTGTATTAATTTTCAAAAATTTATTTAATTTCGACAGTAAATAAATTCCAAGGTATACATACTATACAGACGCACGTTACCATGCTATTACTTTATTTGTCTCAACGAGTGGGATAAAATATACGAGTGGTTTTGAACTTAATATCATAAATTTAAGAGTATGTAGTATGACATTATGTAGATTACGAATCAGAAATAAAAAAATTAAGGGTAGGTACCTAAGTTTACCTGCAGCATTTTTTACAGTACTGCACTGGATTTGTTTTCTTATTAAAAATAAACAATAGAAGTAGGTAATCAACATCTTAAATTACATAGGTACTCGTAATACTAGAAAAATAAATAAACAAAATTTAATTATTTTTAATGAAACAAAAATTACCATATCCAGTGGCAGTGGCAACGAAAAATTTTTGACTGGGAAACATGGAAATTTTGCGATTACAAAAAATTCTTTCTGTTTTGTAATAATATACACATATCATACTACTTACCCATAAATTTATGACATTAACTTCAAAAACAGCCTGTTTAGTTACCTTCTGTCTATCTGGCGTATTATAGAATTTTATTATTTATATGGGTACACATTAAAACATTCTAGCTTAAACGCACAAAAATCGGTCCTGTGATATACTGTCCATAAATAACCATAAGTGGAGTGCTTGCTGGTAACTGCACACACAGTAAATAAAAGCTGTCAGTTTTATTTTAAAATAAGAATAGAATAATGTATACCCTTTAAAAATAATTTATCACTAAGTAATAACCGGTAGTAATAACATCGCAGAATACGAAAACACTAAAAGAACGTCGTATTGTCCGCTAATCTGAGTACAAGGTACAAGAATGGTAAAATTTTACTTCAACAAGGATTTAATAGAGGGCTGGTTTCAGGCAGCCGTAGTAGTGGGTGGAAAAAACGTCAGTTTTATTTTAAAATAAGAATAGAATAATGTATACTCTTTGAAAATAATTTATCACTAAGTAATAACCTCGCAGAATACTAAAACAGTAAAAGAAACTCTTCTTGCCCGCTAATTTGAGTGAAAAAATCGCTTTCACGGCCTACTGCCTAAACGTGACTTCTGTACCCAATGCTGATAATTTCTTAACTTCTCTATACGGAGTTCTTTTTATTGTATTTGTGTTGAGCGCGCTTGGCTTCATTCTAACTTCCGCGACCACGAATCAAATTGAGATTTACGGTTTTTCTCCAGCTCCCAGGACCGGCCTTGGAAGTTTTTGCGCTCAACATGTTTACTAATTGATTTATTTCGCCACTGACTTAAAAACTCTAATATTGGACTTCTTTTTAATTTTTTTCGGTGATGAGAAGAATATTTTAAGAAGGGAATAGGGAAATGGCTATTTGAATTTGATTTAAATGGAAATTTATGGTTCAATCGTCTTAGGGCTTATTCTAAAATTATTATGGCAATTTTAATATAAGGCTAGTATAATTTATTTCAAGTAGATTTAAGGCTGGTTTATGTAACCGGTTACTTTTTTCTGTGTTCTGTTTACTTGAGCTGTAGGTATTTCTATGTTACGGTTTATAATGACACTGGATATGATGTTTACCTATACTGTAACAGTAAAGTTAACCAACCTTAAAGAACATAGAGTGCCTTTATATTAGGAGTGTGGTCATAGCCGCTATTTTGCAACCAAGCTGTACTGTACTGTAAAAAAATGTGAAATTAATTAATGTTTAACTGCACGGTTAAAGAATGATCTTTTCTAGTGGTCAGAATGTGTAAATAGATATAGATGTCTCTATGGCTGTATCAGATCATACTATATAAGTATATAGACACTGATTTAAATGTAAATATACACTTTAATACTATAAATAGTATCTAAGATTGTAATTTAAATATATCTAAGCGGTTATGTTCCATAAATATTATGACAAATCATGTTTGAAAATCTTTCATTTTCTACGAGGGAGATCGTCGTTATAAATAAATAATTTCACAATATATGAACACAGTCTCGTAGTGCATCTATTCATCTTTATTATTCAGTTTATAAATCATGTCGATTTTTACTCAGTTCTCCTAAAATTAAAATTACCATTGATAGTTTTTCTGAAACACTTTTCATTTATTCACAACAATATTTACCTGATACTTTATAATGTAATAATAAGCTTACGTGTTCTTTATGTTTTACATATATTTATATATCACTATATAACGCACAAATTATTACATTTCAAAAATACCATTCAGTGACAGAATAAATTTGTACAACTAGTCAAGCAACTAGTGACCACCAGAGAAAACTGGAAACACCTATGAACTAATTACAACTTCTGACCGGGGTTGTCAATGAAAAACGTGGCCAGTCGGTAAACCTAATTATTCTTTAACCGTGTTTAACTGTAAAAATATGACATCCAAAAATGAGTTCAGTATCTAACTTGTAAAATCTTCATGTTGGTATTCCCAAACATAGATTTGTAATTTGTTTACATTTTGATGAGTTTTTTTATATTTTGCTACAATTATTTAAACATTGCTGATCCAACTACGAGTATGTCACTTTCAAAAACAGATCCATTTCTAAAAGTTATAATAAAAGTTGTCACCAAATTAGCAGAATATTGAAATGATTATGAACCACACAGTTCTCATTCACATCATTCATCTTACATAATACAGAACAAGTAACCAATTACATCCATTATATACCAGACTTTAATAAAGTGTGTACGGTTACCATCCGCGGGTTCACAAGTTTGTTAGTGAACAACACACCACAGGAGAGATTTTTGTGAAATTAAATTGAATATACCTGACAATCGGACTCGATTTGAACCTGAGTTGTCGGATCCAAAGTCGATCACAGCGCACGTCGTAGGGATAATGCGTTTTCTTTAATTATTATTCAATTATTATCTTTCTTGAAAACATTGTAAAATTTTGTAAATTAATCAAATTCATACACTCGAAGTTATGAATTTCCAATATAAAACGGTATTTATGTGCATTTTTATAGTTCATATTTGCAATAAAAATTTCAATCAGCTATTTTACGCTAAACAGTTAAATTTAATTGCAAAATTGTAGGTAATTACATGAATTTAAACTGCGCATTGCTAATTTGTTATGATTTTGCAACAAAATATAGTGCAATAAAATTTTATTGATTTTTTTTAAAATTGAAAACCAATGTATCCCTTTATTGTTTTTATAAATGTGTTATTTATTTGCGTAAGGTTTAAAATTAAAAATAATATTGTTTGTTTTATAAAAATACGAACAGTAACATTTTGTTGTAAACATTTATGGTGGCATAACTTCGAAACCAAACAACTAACAACAACTAAGTTGTGTTTTAAATTTATCAGCAGTACGATACGGTGTCTCCTGTGTAATTTTTCAAGAGAACTTAAGGCCATTTGTTTATTTTTAAGGTAATAATATTATTAATAACATGGAAACTCCTAAGTACTGAACAAGTTATTTAGTAATGGTGAATATCAGCCTAAGTCGACGCATAATAGTGAAGATACCTACATATTTTTTTTATACGTATGATTCACAGTAGTGTATGAGACTGACACATTCATGTACTGTACGTAACTGTTATTAAAAATGGTATTATTTATACAATGAATTTATTTATACGTGAAACATCGAATTTTTCATATCCATGGTTATGATTACAATTTAGAATGTTATATTTAAAATTAAACAGGAAATCAATTTAACTAAATTATTCTTGAACAATGTTTTTTGGGGAACTGTAGTAGTTCAATGGGACGTTTGCAACTTTAAAATTGGTCTAAGTATACTTACATTGTATTTCCAGGTAGCAGCATCGTGACATCAATTAACAAATTCAAATTTATTCCCTGTTTCATTTTAAAAAGAACGCTCTGATACATTGCTGTCAAATTTGTAACCATGGATATGAAAAATCCCATGTTTCACGTTAAAATAAATGCAATGTAGGATAAAATTCGCTTGTTACGAACCCAATCCAAAAATCCAACATAGAATGTAGGTACTACTAACGTAACGGGTGTTTTGTGGCCAGTACAAGAATGGTAAAATTTTATTTCAAAATTATTTAATAGAGAAAGAATTGCTCTACAGATGTGGCTTTTTAAAATTTTGATTTTAAAAATTCCGAAAAATTAAAAAAAAATCCAATTTATGCAAACTTTACACGCTTTTATCTCACGATAGAAATTAATTTTTTTAATTTTTAAAAGGAACAACATCCATTCTTTCTCTATTAAATATTTATAAAAACATTATCCTGAAGTCAATAATAATCAGACAGTTCACTCGCAACGAAAACACTTTTACCGTATTTTTCAACTTCAAAATGAAATTGTATTGCTAGGATGCGGCAAAGTACGAGTTTCGAACTGTAAAGTAAAATCGAGAGTATTCTAGGAACTCGGAAAAAACCTAGACGGGCCGTTTAAGTCTTGTTCACACTGTGCGAATGGCTTTTGGTAACTTTATCTTTATCTGTACTTTTGTGACATTAATTTTCTCATTGTTATTATTTTTGCCAGTCCCTTGAGCTTTGTTATTATGCTTTTCCTCGTATTCGGTACTTATATTTGATCAGTAGTTCAATAACGAATAACATAAAAGTTTAAAACAGGAAACAAACCATAATAAAGATGAAACCCACGATTAAATTCGATACCGTGTGCATGTTGTTTCAATTTCAACAATAGCCCATTTACAAAACTAATATTTTGCATGTGAAACTCGTGAAAACGAAAACCTATTATCTACATATTTTCACATGTTGTAGAGATAGTATTACATACTTTCAGGTTTCTGATATTGAATTTTGCGATAACCGAAAGCATTTCACCTCTGTCGGGGTCTGTATAGTCTATAGAAATCTACTGCAAATATCTTTCAATGGCTTTGACTGTTTGTTGTGACACTGTTCAGAAACTATAATTTCCGGACACACAATGTCCGCGAAAAAAATTTCCACTGTGATATAAAAATACTGGAGAGAGAAAAAGCTTTGTGTATAGTATTTTATCGATGGAATAATTGAATATAATAACGAGGTTATGGAGTGGATTACGTTTTTGCCATTGTTTGGTACTGTAAAATAAAATTCGAAAAATGGATTGAAATTGTATGAGTTTGTTATAAAAATTGTTTTCGGAGAAATACGTACAATATTTTTTACTTTAACAACTCGCTCATATTTATATTTAGCTAATTCTTTTTCAGTTATAAAACTCTAGGTAATATTTTCCGGAAAGATTTGTATATATTTTTGTTCAATAACCAATAATAATTTTTATTCAATTTTGACCTTTTAAATAGCTATTATTAACTCCATAGCAACAACTTTAAATTAAAGTTTATTCACAAGTGAATTAATTTTTTTTTTTAATTACTCAACACATTTTTAAATCACTCTGACGTTTTGAACTGTTATTATTACGTCAAAAATGCATAAAAACAATGACAACTTGCCACTAACGACTACTTTCATTAGTTTTTTTTGTTATGTCAAAATAAATTTATAATTCATATATTTGAAATAATTTCGTCAAAATAAAATAAAATATTGTATAAACCACGTAAGATACGAATGTTTATTCACTCGAAGAAATTATCCCACTCGCCCTTCGGGCTCGGGGGCTAAACTTTCTTCTCTTGAATAAACATTCATGTATCTCACTTGGTTTATAAATATCTATTATGCACGGCCATATCATAATTTGACACTACACGAATTTCTTTGACGTAAACGTCACTTTATAGTGCAGTGCGCCATATAAAATGCAAACAGCATAGATTTCCAATTTTCTATAATATAAACTACTAATAATCCTATAAATAACCATTTTCTATAATTAGCTGTACCATTTTTTATTTAAATAACATTATTTTTACTTACACTTAACAAAAATTATCTTGTAAATGTTTAATTCAATAATGATAACTTTGCCATTTAGATTTTTGTTTTTTTAGTATCTTAGCAACAGTCAAAGAATTTTGTAATTTGAACAAGTACACTATATTAATTAATTTATTAGAAAATATTCAATCGTGCATAAAGTTGTATATGTACCACGGGCGTAACTTGCTTTTATGGCTCTTGACGTGTTTTAGCCCTCGGCTAACGCTCGTGCTCAAAATCACGTTTCACGCCATGTAAGCTTCCTTACTCCCTTCGTACCTAAATAACTATTACCTCTCGCTTCATATTCCGTAACAGAGGTATTAATGGGTCAAAATTTTCGGGTATGCGTTTTTGGTGGATAAGCACGTTTCAGGGTCTCTAAAATACGAAATTATTATTTTCATGATGATCCTAGTTTTTTAAAAAATTTCCAGTATTTTGTAGTCCATAATGATCGTACGATATTTGCCACTGTATTAATAGTTATTTGAACATAATTTCTTATAATTATAATTTTAAAATGAGAATGTCATTACATTTAGATGCTGACAAGGACGTAGTCAGGGGGCATAGGGGGCATTTGCATAGTTTACACTACTTATATAAAATATAATTATCGTATATCATGTTATATATCGGTTTTGGATCAGGCAATTAGTTAAATGAATGATAGATTAATAACCCATAAAAATATATTAAAATCATTTTCTTGCCTCATTCCATCTTATGCCAAACTAAAGAAAGTGGAGACAGAACTTCAACTTGATTGATTTCTATCAGAAAGATGTAGATTCTAACAAAAAAACTCTTGAATATGAGTTTAGGCTGTGGTACAAAAAATTTGAAGACATTGAAATCAAACCGACTACTGCTATAGATACCTTGGTATTATGTGATCCAATTATTTATAAAAATATTTACATCCTTCTCACAATTTTTGCTACATTGCCAGTATCGACTTGTACGGCGTAGCGATCGTTTTCAACTCTTAAAAAATATCTAAAGTCATATTTAAGAAACACAATGGATAGCAAAAGGTTAAATGGTTTAACTTTATTGTATATTCATCGAGATATTAAGTCCTGATGAAATAATATCTGAATTAATGAAGAAGCAAAGACAAATTAATATTTTATTGTAATATGTGTATGTTAATAGTAGTTAATAATAAATTTGTTTAATTTTCAACTTTTAAAGTTGCCCGATGAAATATAATATTTTATTATTTTTGCCCTTCCCCCCAAGCTGTAATTTTTTTTTATTTTTAATGGTAACCAACCTACAGAATTAACTTCCAATTACAGGATGGTAGATGTTATTATAGTGGAATCCAACCACTCGGGCCCAGTGGTATTATTGTCGGTTGTGCTGGGAATCGAACTGGGGACTGCTAGCATGCTAGGCGGACCCTCTACCGCTGAGCTAACCACTGGCCGTAATCATAGCTATGTCCCTGGATGCTGATGCTTATTAAATTGATTTTCATTGGCAATCAGCGAGTGCTATTTAAAATGGACTAAGTACTTAACCCCTAAATTTTTTGAATCTCTGAATAACTATTTGCAATTCGCATAAACATGCCATACTGCATGTAGGTATCCTTAACGTCTACTCGAAGTTGTGATACATCCTGTATAATATTTATTCTGAAGAATTCTACAAATTTTACAAGCTACGCAGCTTTGATATTTATATTATTTGTTCACTCGTGCGTTCATATTGAACATCGGTCTACCAAACATATCCTGCATACATATTTGCGATCATCTATTGAATTTTTTGTCGTTGTCAAAAATTTTAATTTCGCTTCCCAATTTCGTACTTCAACTGTTTCTACCCTCATAACTCTCTAAGAATTTTACGAAGGTACAAAAGATATATTCTCCTTCGCATCTACCTGTGCTCCAGTGAAATTGCGATATTCATATCAGCCGTAAATTTTCATTGTACGGGCCTGGAATGTATGACGAGTAAAATATTGAAGCAAATGAAATCACTTGTGCTACACGTAGAGATATTTTCAAATTTGAATTTTAAATTGTGACAAATAACTTATGAGTTTTATTGCGAAAGTACACGGAAGTGTGAATATTCGAAGATTGCAATTATGTCACTGCAAATGTGTCATTTTATTGCGAATGTACCAATAAAAATAACCTTTAATTTATTACATGTTGATGAAGTCTATACCTGCGTAAAAATGCTGAAAAGTATGTTTAGTTTTTTTTCTTTCTTAAAATTGAAGTAAAAATTCACATTTTTAAAATAACAAATACATTTTTGCATAGATAAAGGTTGTCTCCAAATGCGTCTAATGCCACATTTTTCATTTTTGTACTCTATTTTTTTATATTCATGATTGCCAATTTTAGCAATTTGTGAGTTTTTTATAGTTATTTTATCACATATTTAAAACAAAAAATTTAAAAAAGCAGCAGTAGGCGCACTTGAGCACAACCTCTAGCTATTTAAAAATATCTTATTTGTTTAAAAAATCTGAATATTGAAGCCAGGAAAGACAGTTTTTATGGAAAAACTGAATATCGTTTTTGTCATTTTGACGGCTTGTATTGGACCATTTGCAATTTAATTTTCTGAATTAAATATGTAGTTTATAAAGAGATGTAGATATGTTATTTATTTAAATTAGGTAATGTTTTATATTTTTATCCTTTGTTTATTCATGTGTAACATGCCGCACAGTGAAATCCAGCATTTAGCATTTAGGTATCGACACCCCTGAGCAGTTATTTACATGACTTATTTTTGGTACCACTGCGATTTATATTAATTAACAACAAAATAAATTATGATTTATTTATTTTTCTACCAAAGTGCGAATTCACATGTATTCTGATGTTCAAATTTGTGGTGAAAGTAAGCTTTTGAATCATTGAGTGTAGACAAAAATTTCCAAACATATGTTGTGCACTCTGAGTGCAAATTTTTTAAAAGTACTTACATTATTTCTTATAACTTAAACAATTTATTTATAGTAATCTCTATAATAAGTATATTCCAATTTAAGATTTTCACTTACTGGAAGGTCAAAGTTTTCAGAATATTTTTGACTTCTGAAGCAAAAGTTCAGATTCACAATTGTCGTAAAATGTGTGGTGGAGTAGGTACAAATAAAGTCACTATTACTATCACTATTATTAGGTTTTGCATGAAAGTCTATTATTTTTATCATAAATCACGTCATGAATCCAAAATTACAAAAATGGACTGTCAGTTTTTATGTAGGAATACTATTTACAACTTTTATTTAATGACTAAAAATTCTCTAATAAATATGAAAAAAAAACGTTAAATTAAGTACGAGTAATATATTTTCGACTGAATATCCAGCTATTTTTTTTTTCATTACATAATATTATAAAACTATGATTTTTAGAAGTTAAACTGCATTAAATAAATTTATATAGACATACTATTTTCTTCGCTCCAATCAAAATAGGTACTCGTTTATTTATAATAAATATAAAATGTAAATTTCTTTCTATTTCACTTCACTTTTCAATTACTTGCGCTACAAAGTTGATTCTCTCCTGCGGCGCTTGTGAAATATGGATGCCAAAATAATTTCCGGGTTCATGTTAGTATCTTGTCTTTTGATCTTTACATTATTTAGTTCACACCATCTACTAATGAAATTTTAGGTTATGTTGCTTTCTTGTTTAGAGAATTCATCTTACAATAATTTCACTATTATACATCGTACATATTTCGCATCGTTAGCCAAATTGCAAAATTTTTATAAGGAATATATTAATTACATTGTGTCGTGTTAGTGATGCTTGAAGTAAGTTCATGTTGTGGTGGGGCATATGAAACTTGCAATATTAATTAACAACAATATTATGCTACGGTAGTGTAAACTTAATTAACTAAATATTATATACAATATTTTCTATTATATGTTGTGTATGCAGATAGTTTCACTATTTCAAGAAATAGTGCTTATAACAATTCAATTAAATCGTGGTTTACGGTCATCATCATCACCATGACAACGTTTATAAACAAAACAAACATTTTTCAAACAAAATGTTCACAATCGTAGTTTGAGGCCAATTTGACGCAATAAATTTAATAGTTTTATGTTATTGTCGCACTAGTACGATAAAACAATACTTTGTCGCACTAGTGCTACAATTTTGTACATATCCTTACTAAAAATTGAATGACAATATTCATATTGTACAAAGATTGTAGACAAATTAATAATTAAAAAAGCCTTAGTATATATCTAACGGAGTTGATTGTTATTTCATTATAGTACTGAGAACCACACTGGATTTATTATAATGTTATAATGTTGTCATTATGATACGGCATCAGATAAAATATATTGTTGTATTTGTGTTCTTTTAATATTAAATATTATCTCTATCTAAAGATAAAATCAGCGCTAATCCGCATGATCGAACCTTTATTTACTCATCAAAATCTAATTTCCAATCTCGTATAATTGAATTATCCTCTTCTCGCACCTGTTTTCCACTTTTCCGTATCGTATTTATCTCGGAACAAGAAAAACGCATATTTAGTTATGAAGAAGAAGAAGCTCTCTCGGAAAATCTGTCTGGTGTTGGAAAGTAACTCGGGGCTGTTTGGCAACCAGCTTTTTCCATTTTCTGCTTTAATGTTCTCCGCGAGTTTCCTATGTTCTCGCATCAAATATTACCGTTACCGTTAACGCAACCGATACAATATGTATTGGATTTTTTGCGGACGGATTACAAAGTTTGCTCTTTTGGAGGAATGTGAATAATGTATTAAACGCGGAAGCTAGAAAGCGTTCATACCAAACACGTGTTTCAAATTTGTTCCACTCTTCACGTTTTGCAACACAAATGAAGATTAAAAAATTTACTTTTGTTTTGTTTTCCTATTGAACTAAATTTTCATATTTTTATTTTTTTACAGATAATCCAGGGTCCTTGGAAATTGAAAACTATTAAAATTTGTACTTTAGTCATCATAACTTATTTCCTGTAAGTTTATATCTTTACAACGGATAGCTGAATTTTTTTTCTATGCCAAGTTTCATTTTTTAGTAATAAGAACATTCAAAATTATTTGTTTCATTAATATTTTTAAGTTCTAATGATACACATTTTAGGAGTAAAATATTTACTTCATACTATTTTTGAAAATATTCCATAAGAAAAAGTAGAATAAAAGTACGAAACGTGTAGGTACCTAAGTATATACGAGTACCTACATAGAATGTAAAAAAATTCTGTAAATTTACTATAATAATTGTTACTTGAATCCAAATTAACATAACAAATGTAATTTAGTCTATAACTATGTAAAATTACATACTAATAATTTTCATATTAAATTTAGTAAGTACATAATTTAAGTAAAACAAGTAAATTTGCTTAAATTATGTACTAAATTTAATATGAAAATTATGAGTACCTATGTAATTTTACATAGTTAGTCATAATTGGGTCTCCAGTAACAATTATAGTAATATTACAGAAATTTTGTTTACAGTTGTAGAATAAGACGATCCTCTTACGTTGTTCTAAAGCTAAGAAGTAACAGAAAATATTTTACCAGATGATAATATTGTTATATACAATAAATATTTAAAATATGAAATTTTTTATCGTTATGCTGGAAGGCTATACCTACCTACTATTTTAATTTTACAAAATATATTTAATTCAATACTGTTAAATCAATACTAAAAAATATTACCTAGTGAAATTTATGATAATACACTGCATTAATGATTTAGTATATGCGAACATTGCAGTTGATTTATTATGAGTTATGACAATACATACTTTACTGTCACTTATATAAAGGTGTATAAGTATTTCAATGAACACACAAAAAACAACCAAAAAATGCTTCTATATATATATAAATACTGATATAAGAATTTCAGGATTGTTAGAATCATATAGAAAGATAAATATACACATTTACCAGTAGTTTATGTACATATCACGATTTTGTATTTTAACTTTATCAACATAATATTTTTAATAATTTTATTAACAAATATTTTTGATGCTGTTTTTGTTATATTATCATTGATTAAACATTTCTTTAAGTGCCTTGGTTTCAGAGTAAATTTTGCATAATTATATAACGGTATGATAATGTACAAGTTTAAGTTACCTAGCAACATAAATATAAGTTGAAGTAAGTTTAGAATAAATTACTTTGTAACATAGTATAAACTTTAATTGAATGCTTACACAAGTACACATGTTCATATTCACATTACTTGTATACGATTTTCAGTTGATATTATAATGAGATGACATAAATATAAATAAAATATAGTGGTTGTAATTTGAAACGTGCACTGGGGTGCACTGGTTACATAACTTAAAATATGATATTTTTACGTTACTACAAATAATATAAATAAACCTGCGTTTCAAGGTTACTTGAAATGTTGCGAAATGTACATACTAAAAATATTTTTTTATATTTCATCCTTATTATAAAAGTTGACTTATATAACTTTGTTTACTGCATTTTATTTACAATTAAAAATATTGAAAAATGTTGCAATTCTTATATTAATTGCTTTTCTAACTTCTTATTTCTATTTAGTTTGTTAGTTTTAGCGCCTAGAGAAATAATTGTAAATCAAGCACAGGCATTGAAACAAAAACAAAAGTACTTATAAATAAACGTAAAAAACAATTGACAGTAACTGGTAAAGCGAAGCATACTACAATCTACAAGAAAACAAAACAAAATTGTCAAACAATAAACAAAAGTTGGGAAGTAAACAACAACTTACAACAAAATGCGCAGTGCACCTTCTAACCCATACATTTCACCTGTTTTAATGAAAGATTAATTTAGACGATTATGAAAGATGCGCACGTAATTTATGTTTAAAAAACCATTTATTTCCCACCACAACCACTTGGCTACGACGACAGACCGACACTAGTTGCCGTGCTCATCGTAGTCGCCTCGGAATGAAAACACGAGCCTGAGAGCTTGCGAGCTTTCGCTGGCGCCATCTCTGTTCCCGGGCGGGAGCTTACAGAGAGCTTTATCATGACGTATGTGGAGCTCGGTTCGGACATTTTTCCAGGACGGCGCTGTCATACTAGCGCCATCTTGGATTTAATGATGTGTCCTTGTTTAACTTGCGGACTTTTGAGCTTTTGATTTGATGGGCTCTGAGCTTGCAGTTCGGTTGGGAAACCTGGAGCATTAGGATATTGATGTACGAGAAGTGAGGAGTATAAAAATATTGGTTTCTAAAAATTCGTGTTACTAAAAGGATGCAATTTTTCTTCTTAATTTGTTTATATTAGACTTTGAGGCAGGTCACTTTTAGTCGGAAAATTGTGAAATTCTTTTTATTAATAATCTGGCAGTACTCTTTAAATAGTGTATTAAGTATAAAGGGCGGTAAGTGCAGTTTACCAGTTGAGGATAATGACTACGTCTCGGTCTCCGATATTATCCGAAAGCGGTACAAAATGCACTTAACGTCCGTGATACTTATAACATTTTTTGCACGATCGATACAATAACAACAAATTTATAAATAATGTTACATATTTGGTTATGTTGGTTTTGAGGCTGTTGTCTTGGTTTCTGTTGTGGTTTAGTTTTTGCCGCCTTTTAATCTGTAAACAAAACCTACTGCCTTGGAAACAGAACCAGTAAACTCTATAAAATGACCGATCGCGCAAAAAATACATATTTTCATAACAATTTTTGAATAATTTAAAAAATCTTACTTGATTTTCTAATGTCATTTTTTTGTTTCTTTAAAGTTGTCCTTTTTTGTGTGCACGATATATTTCGCGACCGCGTTGCTATTAGTAACGCCAGCGAATTTAAATTTATTGAATTGTGTATGTTAATGTCGTATTTTTGACAGTTGTTACCTTAATAAAATGTGTGTTTTTAATTATATGCGTTGCAGTTGCACAAAAAATATTGTGTAGGTACAACTCGTAAACATCCTAGGTATACAAATAACTATTAATTTTGCGAAAGTTCGGTAAAATTTTGTTATTTAAATATATAATTTTGTACTCAGTTTATTTGTGTCAAAATTTCCATTAAGGCGACCATCCCCCTTCTAAAATCTACCACAAACTGGAGAATGTACTAACGTAGCGAGTGTTTTGTGACCAATACTAGAATGATAAAATTTTAGGCGATTTTTCGCGAAAGTAGTTAACTGAAGTTATATGTGGTTAACTATAGTTTGTCATTTTCGCGACGAAATTGATGACGTCACACACTAACGTGGTAAAGAAAAGTTAGCCAAACCACTTAACCATCCTCAGGAGGTATGTAAAGGCGCGTTAATATTTCTATCTCTTTCTAAATTCTGAGGATAAATTTGTTTCTGCTTTCTGCACATTCGAAAATGAAAATAAAAATAGTATTCTAAATATTTTGAAATTAATCTTTCATAAAAATCTGGTATTCTCATAATTTTGATGCTGTTATTTTTTTTACAAACCAGTTTATTATCAAATAAATTGTTGAGTTTAAGAAAGTATTATCCTATTCATTTTATGAAAAATGAAATAGAAAATTATTAAATTTTTGTTTATATTAATGTTTCCAACAAAACTTTCTGTCAAACTTAACTACATCAAACCAATCAAATTTTCTTGCGAAAGTTAACTATTACAAGTTTATGACGTCATCGTCACAAACTTCTTTAAACGCTACCAAACCTAGTTTATTGTAGTATTTATCGCGAAAAATTGCCTTTTATTTCAATAAAGATTATGTACTTAAAGGATCAAAAAACAGTTGTGCCTTTCCTAAATTTTAATAAAACAAATTGTAGTTAACATTATAAAAATTCTTTATAATGTTCAATTTATGCAAACTTTACTATTTTTTTTTACTATTTTAAAAAGGCACATCTGTAGATCTATTCTTTATCTATAAAATGGTTATAAAAAGATTTTCTAGCAGTCTATATAGTGAACTAAAATGTACTCGGATGGCATAGCTAATAGCTAAACTAGGATGCGGCAAAGTACGAGTTTGAAGCTGAGTCAGTGGCGGTGCGTGACTCCTAAGTGAGGTGAGGCTAAAAAAAAATGCGCCGCAGGCGAATTTTTTTTTTGTTCAAGGTCAAATGCTTTAAACGCCTTTAAATACTTTGAATCATAATTTCAATGAAACGTTCTAAAATCAATTTTTTACGCATAAAATCAATAAAACAATAGAACTTTATTTCATTACTTAAATAAATAATTTTTTTGTGAGTCAAGATAAAACGCTATAATCGTAAAAACAGCAGATAATATTTTTTAAATTTTGTTTTCTCTAACGCACAAGAGTATATTTAGTACGTCCACAAAAAGTACATAAGTACATATTTAAATAAAGTAGGTAACAGAATAGAAAATAGAATAGAAAAAAACATTCAACACGCGACTAGCGTTCTGCGGCTCTCGGCAAAACATTCAAGCGTGAGGCGAACAAATTTTATCTGTTCTTGATTATTATGATTCTTATTGTCCATATATTAAATATTTATAATAAATATTTAATTGATATAATTTTATTTATTTGTTCATAATATAGAAATGTTGACTAGTAGTTGAATTGTTTATTATTTAAATATTGATAAAACTCTTACAAGTTCTATTTGTTAGGTTTTACATTTATTCTTATTGGTTATTCATAATTTTTATTAGAAACTATTAGTTTCAAAACATAACTAATTATAAAATAGCATTCACAACAATAAATAAGACAAGCAATCAACAACAATCAACAAAGTAAAAATAAACTTTGTTTCTTCACGTGTATTTAGTTGTGCGCGCTAGGCTATGCGAGGCTGTGCGCTGTGTATGTGTGTGCCTTGCGCGAAGACAGACGATATTTCCCTAGCCTCTCTCAAGGCCACTCCACCGCATGAACATACGAGAATACACACACGTCACTCCGTCGCTCGGTCGCGCTAACGAAGAATGAAACCAACCGTTACAGCAGCAGCCTCACTGTACACATTATTTATGATTCGCGCGAAAATAACACTATTTAAATACTTTTTTTGCATTATTGTGCAACAATAATTATTTTTAAATAAATATGTAGTCGATTTATAATAAAAAATAAATTAGATAAATAAAATTATAATAAAAATAAAAAATTTAAAATTACGATTTTACGCGGTGAGGCTCAGCCTCACCTGCCTCATCTGACGCACCGCCACTGAGCTGAGTTCAGGCAGCCGTGGAAGAAATAATAATCATTATTTAATATAGTCCAGGCAAAGTAACGTAGAGAATGAATAAATAGATAAATAAGTATTTTTATGTCTATTCCAGGAACCACCATAAAAGATTTATAAATGTATTATTCATTGTTTAATATTCACATTTTTGTTACCTATCTTCAAAGTTTTTATTTTTGTAAAATGTGGAAAGTTAGAATAATTTCGATAAAATACAAAACATGTCTTACACGCGGATTATATTTTCTCTCGATATCAGTCATGAAAAATATATAAAATCATAAAACTACAGACGTGTGGTTACAGCAAACCAAAAAAAGCAATGAAGCCAGACGATTTTTCAGC
This sequence comes from Agonum fuliginosum, assembly GCA_947534325.1. Lineage (NCBI taxonomy): Eukaryota > Metazoa > Arthropoda > Insecta > Coleoptera > Carabidae > Agonum > Agonum fuliginosum. The sequence continues at coordinate 24,345,856 of OX384040.1, read as the reverse complement.
GAAAAGACCGTACGTAATGATCTTTACGTGAGCGAAGAAAACTTACACGTAAAAAGGACGAATTTTTAAAAATATACGTGTAACAAGTTGGGAATACTAAGGAGAGAATACAATTTGACGGGTAATGAACTGCATATTGTATTGTAAATATTTATCACGCCTTTATCAAATTTGGATGTGGCAGCCTCACATATTGTGAGCCATTGGCACAGATATATTCTCACTTGACGTGAATCGTACGATTAAAAATTACATATTCAATACAAACATCTCAGAGAATTACATGGGATACACAATTGGGATATTATTACCGAAATATTAACATTGGGATGTTACGTAGACTATATCCCTCATCTATTTATTATTTACAGTAACCATGACAATATACAAACCTTTGTAATATCAATAATAAAAACCTTTATATTTTCGCTGACGTCACTTGAGTAACAAAATTTGTCAATTTTGAATATAATATTACGGTTTATAAATAAAATACCATCATTCAGGATATAGTCCAGCCGTATACCACTCGACAATAAACAATTCTCGAAATTCGACGTATTGCCGGATGGAAACACCAATCGACATTCTATTTCGTGATGTTCCCAGGCAATACGTATCATATAATCGAGAATTTTCTATAGTCTAGTGATATAATAGTGATAATGTTACTAAGGGCGGGCATTAGCAATCGCTAGGATATTAATTGGATGTTAATAGGCAAATATAGCAAGTAACAAGCGTGAAGTTCGCATTCTTGAAATGTTTTGGGGATTTTATTTTGTAAAGTGGGTTTTACTAGATGTCAGCAGGAGAGATTAATGTACTGTACAAGTTGGGCATAATAACTTAATAACAAATTAGCAATTTGAAGAATAATGAACTTCACAATATACATTTATTCATTTAGAGTGTGACAGTCTTACAAACTACGAATCATCGAAAAAAAAACCACAATGGTAGAGTGCTTGGCTCTGATTACAGAGATCGTGGGTTCGAATCCGGATCAGGAGACCTATTCTTGACGACCGGTCACCTATTGTCTCAGTCGCTAAATTTTGAGTCAAAACCTTGGGAAACAAATTTTTGTTGTTATAAAATTAATTTTGTGTTGGTACTTATTATTTTTGACTGCTTCTTTTTCATATTAATTTTTGGAGATTTTTAAATGTTGGTTTTGTTGTCAACATGAGTGTACATGCAGAGATTGAGAATAGGATGGTTATAGTGAACATCATCGTCCGGGTACAAAATACGGTCCAACATTTGGTTTTAATGCATGACAATGACAAGCATATTAATGCCATCTAAATCTTACACTTGAAATAAATCTGTCATATCTTTTATTTATGCGTCGGCGACAAATTCGTCCACGATGTTGTTTCTCCAGCTTTTCAATTTATATCGCAAACATCGGGAAAATATAAAATTAACTATTTTATTATTTAAAAAGATACAAAAGAAAACATAAATATACCTATATAAAAATTATATGAAAGCATTTTTTCCTTCGAGAACTTAAGAAGTGAAAATTTATTTAGATATTGTAGGTACTAACCACAAATTTAACAATTCTTAATTTTTCAAACAAAAAACACTCCATTTCAAACACTAAAGTGACTGACAGTACAACTTCGCAACTGCCTCGTAGCAGTCGCCAAGCCTGAAGCGACTAGTCGCGAACTATGATGTCAAAACTAAACTTTTTGATTATACCAACAGATGGCATAAGTATACAGTCGCCAACTATGACGCCAACGAATTAGAATAGGTCTCCAGGTGTGATATTTTCATGGCCTGATTTGGATCAGTATCTACTGTCAAACACTTGACGCCATTTCAAGTTGGGATACAATTAACTTGGCAAACACAAAGCTATCGGGCACCGGCTAGAGGTTGTAACAAGGACTTGCGCAAGAGGTCTTAGATAAAATAACAAGATCGCTCATTGTCAGGAAGCAATTTAAAAAAATACAATATTAAAAAATATAACTCACTAATGGTTCGTAGTGGAGATTTTACCACAGGCGTGATGTGTATGCAGTTAAACTGAAGTGTGTACCTAACCGGATTCGAACCGTTGTTGTCAGAACCACAGTCGGCCACGGTACGCACTGAGCTATGCATAGCATTGTAATTAATTATGTGGTTTTTATCTTTATTTCAATGTTGATTTTTCTTGAAACTATGCTACGATAAAGCAATTAACCTGGCGGACGTACTTAATTCAATTTTCAATCAATTACTGTCTATTAACATACCATTAAATCAAGTTAGTTCTTTGTTAATTGCGTCTGAATACTTCCTAGTCCTTCGCACTTTAAGACTTCAAACTAGTACGACGAAGCATTTTCTTCCAGAAAATTTTTCCTATTGTTATGAAAGTTGGTCACTCCGCAATTTTGTGTGACGTTTTTTAAAAAAACATGAGACGAAGATGAGTAGTTTTAGACAAATTGTGACAAGATAAATTACCAGCAAAAACAAACTTAAATATAATAAGAGGACAATTTGACATACTTTAAATTTTATCTCGAATTGTATTTGACGTGGACATGGTTGTTTTTTAAAAGCGACGTCTTGGTTTAAAATTTGTAGGCATTTTTTTTGTTAAATAAATATCCAATGAAATTCTTCTATTTCTGATCATGTATGCGAATTGACCAATGAGACCAACATTAAACTGACAGCAACTCATGATAAATTATCACGTATGTCAAAATGATAGAATGACATATTGACGGTTATGTAATTTAATAGTATTGTTTTAAAATGACTTTCGTGTTTTCAATAAATAATTAAATTACAACTGCGAAAATTTTTTTGGCCGAACAACCCTCGACCATTGATAAATAATTTTGTCAAAACTACCTCAAGCACGTTGCTTTTAGGTTAACAGCCCTCCGGCTGCGGTATCGGGCGGTTACCAAGCAACGTGCTTTCAGAATCTAACAAAATTATTTCGTAATTATCAATGGCCTTGAGTTGTTACAATTGAAAACTACCCTTTTCTAGGTTTTGTTATTTGGATTTATTAAAAATTGTACAATTTTCAAATAATATCTATTGTAAAACACAAACTTATTTACTTAGAGACAAGTAAAATTTTATCGCAAAAATTATATTGTTTCTAAATTCTTGATTCATATTGGTTAACAAGGAGGTGTGAAAAATTTGCTAGGTTACGATTTGACTAAATAAGTACTTTAAATAACAGAAAAATAGTCAAATAATATTTAAAAAAAATTCAAGATAGAATATTTTTCATGATTTATAGGTACCTACCTACACCATTTTGCAGATTAGTGAGTAAAAAATTATTTACATAAAAATTGTTACTTATGTAGAAAGAGTTTATTGTTGTTCAGTAATTATTATCATTAATACCTTTAGCACCAAAATTTTTGCTAATCGCGCTTATGTGATGTTTTGGAACTTAATCTTCTTGAAGTATGCAGACATAGACGTTAAATTGTGTGCTTTATATCCTCCAATTAGGCATAATCTCATTAAAAGCAAATACACAATCGATTTTAGCTTTGGAAATACAAAACCCTCAACACACCAAAACGCCAAATAGCAAATAAAAAAATCACCAACTACTAAACATTCCGAAAACATCAAACAAAAGACCGAACTTCACCGCCAAGAATTCGATTTCTGTTGAAAACCGCTCATTTTAATAATTGCCGAGGCAATTCGCAAGTTCCAAACTTGCAAATTACTGCTTTAGAATTGCGAAAGCTCTGAAAAGCTGCGATGAATAATTCGCGGATATGCACCCAGCGGGTTGTGGCCAAATCTAATTTTCCTCTCTGAAACATGAAGTGGTTGGTACCACTGCTAGTGGCACATGACGGGAAACTACACAACTACTGTTGGTAATAGTGCGAACCTCACGGAATTGGGGAAACGTATGGAAATACGCCGCGATTGTGCTAATTACCTAAGGAATATACGACATTAGATTACGGTACTTTAGATGTGCAACAATTTACTCTAGTAGTTAACCTAACCTAACCTTCTTGGATATTTTTAATTGCATTGCTTTTAATTCCATTTTAAATAATACTATTTCGATCTACTTTATTACCTCACTCGTTTAAAATCAGGAACCGAACCGGAACACTAACGAAAACCAGAACGAACCGCATCTATTTGAGTGAACCGGGACCAAACCTGAACCGATTAAAAATGACCGCAGGCCGCAGCCGATCCGATGTTTTTGAACCGATTTTAAGCATATAAACCATAATGCTTTACAAACCGTCCGTTTCTATGCAACTATCAGGTGCGAGAGATTTTTTAGATGTATTACACAGCGCAATTACTTGCAGTAAAATATTTAGTGACTTTCAATTTGGTACCAACATGCAAATTTATGATTTGACATAATCCCCAGTTAAGCATATGCTCAAGCAGTCTGTGATTAAAAAAGAAATCTGAGGAAACTTGTATTAGGTACGATTTATAAATTAAATTGTTTAATTTAATAAGACAAGTAATTCTAGTTTTGATGCAAGTCCTTTATGCAAGATTTCTTGCTGCAATTTCTGATTTACACGTAGGTATTTGAATTGCACTTTCTTGCACAACAAAAGTTGCAACAAAAGTTGCAACCATCTGAAACTGGCTTTAGAGCACGAAATACAAATTTGATTATATTTTAAATGTGGAATGATTAAAATCATATGCTAATAATAATATCAGCATAAAAAACACATTTTGAAATAGTATTTGAAATGAAATAAACAATTTGTATTCCGCGGAACATAAAAACGGAGTAACTTTTGTAGGTTTTGAGGGTTTTTTACAGATTTTTTTGCTTAACTTAAAAACGTGTTTTTATATTCTACTTTTTATAAAAGCATCGTACCGATGATCCCGTAGGACGTTCGTTATACTTGCAGTTTTCGATTATATCCTTCCACTAGTCGCGCTCATTTTTAGAACGCTACTGGTCGCGCTGGGCCTCGTAGACTTTTTAAGATATTTCGAAAATAATTTATTTTTTATAACAAATTTAGCTAAATTTACATTAAATGGTTATTATTCTGTGTCATTTAAGTTTTTATTTTTAAGTTCCTATTATATTTGCAAAAGTATTTATTATTGAAAATTTCTGAAATATAAAGCAACAGAATTATATGTTTTCAAACTGAAAGTTTCATTTTGTCTATAAAATAAATAAATATGTTTTTACATACAAAAAATGGTGGATTCATGACAAATAAGTTTTACATAAAAAAATTTATGTATTTTCATTAGTGCACATTGGGCAAAGCATTTTAGCGTGCGACAGGCCAGAATCATTGTCAAAGAAAGGTTCTTCTGCTTCGAATTCATCCCATAAACGACGTAAATTTTCATAATTCATCAAAAATATTTTCTTTGGTTATACATAAATATCTATTATTAATATATTTGAACTTTACCTTGCAATTCCGAAATCAATTATTGGCGACAATTAAAAAAAACGTAAAATAAAAGAGGGACACAACTAGTCGCGCCGGGTCTGCAAGACTTTATCGCTAATTATAGGCCAAACAATAAAACATACTGACTTCAAACTTTACTATGTTGTACAGAATCAAAAACTGGAAAGCTACACAGCTGCACAAGTATCGCCTTTCCCCCACCCTTCAATAAACAATAAATAAAAATTGGTTGGGTCTGTGAGACTTGACGCGACTAGTGGAAGGATATATATTATATCTAGTGGTTCAAAATAAATGTTAAATTTTTATTGATAGCAACCAAAATTAATTTTAAAATATAATATAAAATAAAAAGGTTTCAGGATCGTGTTTTAATCAAACAGATTTTAAAGACGTTTAGGGAAGAATACTTCACCCACAACCAGCTTGTGCGGGATCATACATTGAGATAGTAATAAAATCATGGTAGTTGGCAAAGTCTTTATCAACAATAATTGTTCCTCGCCAGGTTGAAAAATTGTTCGGTGGTTCGGGTGTCCGTGATGGATACCATTCAATCTGTTCTGAAGGGTACCATGCCATAATTTCCTCCTTTTGCTAGCCAGTACTTGAAACATGCCCCTTCGAATGCGGCAGCGAGTGCTTTCTTCAGCGCATCTCCCGTATAATTTTTATATGTGCGCACTCCCAGCTTTTTGGGTACTGTCGTGACATTTTAGTTAGAGCAGATGTGTACTTCAAAAACTAAAACAGAATTCAAAATAAGGAAAAATTTATAATAAAAAAATAAGTAGGTTGCGGGTGCCAAAGTTATCTCGTTTTACCGTAGTTTTGATAAAAATCCAACTTCTCCAAATTACGTGACGGTCAATCATTTATGATCACTCTGTATAATAATAATAATTATTAATTTACATATTAATTGGCGTGATATTCTGAGCGCAATAAAAGTTAATTCACTTTAATTTATTTTCTCCAAGGACCACAAAAGTGTTATAATGTTATGAAGAAAAAAATTTGCATACTCTGTCATATTCCAACCACAAATTGCTTTGTTATTCAAATTCTTGTAAATTAGACTTTTGAAAATATGTTTTTAAATTCCTCCAAAAATACGAGATAAAATACCTTCGTTGGGTAACGATTCCCATGCTTTATTTCCCTGAGAATTTAATTAATTAGCATTTCGATTAGTTCTCCTTTAATTAACAAATTAATTAAGGGGTAATTTGATCTGGCTACATATTCGAAATACGTGTAATATTTTAGTGAAATATCTGCATATCTTCGAGTTTCGGGGAAGTGTGTCAGTGTGTATTTCTACCATTACGATAAAGTTACGGATGCCGTATATCATCGTACTAGTTTGATAAAGTTTTGCTAACTAATGCATAGACACCTATAACTTGCAATTGTGATTTATGCGACAATAGAGGAATAACTTGTGAATTGGGAGAAGTATTACTTCAATTCTGCAAATCTGCACAAACTGGACTCGATTTCTTTGCAGAACTTCTTTACCCTTACCCTTACATTAAAAATACTCCTTTGGAAATAATTTCATACAGACTGCATTTTATTTAAATGTATTTATTCAGTAGACTTACATTCTTATTTATACAATGTTGAAGATTGTGACTTTGTTCTTGAAATCTATGAACTTATATTTTTAACATGTTTATAAAGACTGTCCCATAGGGTGCCACAAGACAATATTCTTAATAGTTATTTATGTATCAAGGGCTATAAACATCAATGATGCCCGTGGTGCATACAATATTTTATGTCTTACTATTTTATTTAAAATATTCCGCGCTTATGTCACTTCGCTTTGACATTTAAAATTTTGTTAAAATATTTGGTATCCTAGCAACAGACAGGAAATATATTAATTTCAGAAGAAAAACATTTGTAATTAATTAGGGCATAATGTAGTATAAACGTACCTCGTACCCATGACATAAATACACAATTACATACTAGGAAGACATAAAACACCTAATAGTCTCCAGGTAAATAATTATACCTAATTTCAGCTAAGAAAAGAGCATTGGGTAAGATAGGGTGATGATATTCTTGAATCTGATTGCTCGAGATGAGAGGTGGATTTACACTAGCAAACATTTTCATTTCCGTTAACATTTCTTTAACCTTCTTATTTTGGATTTCATAGTTACATCGAAGTCCTACTATTATTCTATAGATGACAGCTTTATTCACAAAACATACCTTAAAAGTTCACGCCAAATTTTGAACAAATAAAATTGAGTGTAAAACGAACTGCATTCGCAGTGCTATCTGCCTTTTTCTTAGTTGAAATGAAGTATAGTCAATTTTAAAATATTATTATATATACTTTTGTTTGATGCTTTTCCTAAAAAAAAATACTTCTTATGGCACTGTTCAGAATAACGTAAGGAAACGATTATATCAAACAAAATTTAATTGTATGTAACAATAAATTAAGAATCTTGAATATTAAAATCAAAAAATGAACTCTTATTTATTTTAATTGTTGTCGTTGTCCTTGTCATACTTAGTTAAATTTCCGATTTTGTTGTCGTAACTATGTATTGTGTGAATTGTTTGGTTAAATAATATTTTGTTAAATATCAGATTTTTGTTTTGAACAATATAGCCAGAATTGAGAACATTCTAAAGCTATTACCGAGACAAGTAGTGTAGCAGTACAAAATTGAAGATTATTTATGTATTGACATCTAAAGAACTGTAACCGAAGTAATATATTGCCAAAAATATGTTTCAAATGAAAATGAAATAATAAAAGCTCAGTAATTTAACATAAGGTTTTTATTTCTTCCTTCACAAACAATAAACTTCACAAGTAAATTTTCTCTTTTTTGTTTGGATGAAAAAGAGAAAAGAAGCTGTAAAACGATTTGCGATTTGGCGATTGAGAGATTGAACACGAGATGTGATTTACGTGGCCCACCAAAAGTTGTGAGAAGTGAGATCAATACGAAATATGACTGATAGCATGCCAAGAACAGAAAAAAATCATACGTGATCGTGACCAACATGAAAACTTGTAGCTTTTCTACTTTTTGTGCAATATTTGTTTTAAATTAAAATAAAATAAATCTTCTAGACACATGAAGCCTCATTCACATACGCATTTAATTTTAATGTTTACATTTATGTTTACGTGAAAGTTTAAATTCATCTAACTAAATTCGAGCATTCAAAGTGCTTGACGGTGGGAAGTGTGAATGCTTGTATTTAGTTATAACAAAGTTTGGTTATATGAATTTAGCCGACGAAGATGACGATCTCTGAACCTCTCTGTACCCACTGTGTTCATATGCGAGAATTCGTGCTAATGTTGCGGTCTACACGAGCCGCTATGTCACGCAGTGATAAACCGCCCTCACGTATACCCACGATACGGCATCTCTCAAATTCACTAACTTGCTCATATTGGCGTTATGGCGTTGTCGTATTCGTCGAGGCATATTGACTTGATCAGGACCAAATTTCAACTGAATTAAAATTATTTGGCAGAAACAACCAATAGACAAGTTTGCGCGATAATTATGTTTGAATCTGTACATTTCCTAAACGGCTGTACTCACCAGTTCCAAATTTTAATCATTTACTTTATAATAATAAATTACCTTTTTTCAATACCTGAAAACACCCCCTTTAAGTTTGCTATTTCTGACCAGTCAGCACTCTTCCTCCCGCTGTATTCGGGAGCCCACTTGATTTTTTCCATCCCTTGAGAGGAACAGTACTTTTTCTTCCACTTTTTAAATTGATTATCTAAATTAATTTTATTTATTTTATGGAATTCTTATACTTTTTTCCAATGTTATCATCATCCGGTTCATCCCTTTCTTCAACTTGTAATAGCTTTTCGGTGCAGGTATTGAAAAAAATATCGTGTGCATCTCGGGGCAAAAGTGTTCTCCCGGCTCATGCAGTGCCAGCCCTCGCTTCGCTCGTGTTGCCAACTCCGCACTCGTCGGAAAAACGCCGCTTTCATCCCTAATTGCACAATACACTATTGAACTAAATATCATCCAAATATTTCTATTATTTTTTTGTGTTCAGAGGCGTATTTATAATTAAGGGGTCCCAGTCAGCATAAAAATTTGCATTTTAATTTTATAAAGATTCATTTTATTTGTTATTTTGTTTGATGCCCCGAAATTTGAGCACCTTAACATTATCTATTTATCAAAATTTTTATACGACCATTGACGTCCTTACGGAGAGATAATAAAATAATGAGGACCATTTTACAAAAAGCAATGACGATAGTAATGAAAAGTTTAAAGTCAGGTTTGCTTCATTCGACTCAGGAAAACAGAATAAAATGCAGTTTTTTAAATTCATTACGTTAAATTCAGTACGCTAAATTCAATACGTTAAATTCAGTAAGTGCGGCGCTTTACACTATTTTTACAAGTTCTACAATAAAACAATAATTCTACAAAAGTACATAATGTATAAAATAGATGTAGCCAGTTAATTATTCATTTTCAACATAAATGCATCATCGACTGTGAATCATATATCCGCGTACGACCATAATCTCACTCAAAAGCAAGTAATTATATTTTAAATGGAGTTGTAGGACATTGTAAAAGACACCACTCTTTTGTTAAAACGTAGAATTTTTAAATTAATTTACAAAACTAAAAGGCACTTACAGCTTTTTAATATGAATATGCATTCTAGAAATTTCTTTCATTTACAAATTACTTTTTTACTATTATAATTTATAATTCAAAGCCACCGCCCATTTGTTTTTATTATTTATGTCTACTTCTTTTTCATAACCTTATTTACGTGTATTTTCATATTTTTACTGAATATACGAGTATCACATAAAAGTGGAAAACCTGTGATAAAATTGATCCTTTCGACTGTCGTTTAATTCCAAAATTCCATGCTATATCGCTATGTTTTTCAGCGATAACTGTATCGTATTTTACACGTATTTTGTGCCTCCTGCTGCAATCTGAAATTCATTTCAGCTACCGTACCATTCCTGAAAAAATAGAGAGAAGAATTATGACGTTGGGGTGGTAGACAGCTTTTATAAAGATTTTGTTAGCTTAACTTTTTTGTTTTTTAATAAAAAATATAGAGAATAACAAATAATATAAAAATAAATGACCAATTTTAAAATTAATGGTACCTAATTAATTATTTCATCTCTTGATACCTAGTTAATTTCTATTAAAAGTAAAATTATTTTTGTTAATAAAATTATACTGTGCAGCAGATACAGGATGTTTCACAACTTCAAGATAAAAATGGCATGATTTAGTGATCGAATCAATTTTTTTACAATTCTGGTACCATTAAAACATAAATAATAACAAGACAATGTTTGTACCTACTTATTGAAAATTTTATTATGAGTAATGCTTGTATAGACATTTAATTAGTTCATTTAATACAGTAGGTAAGCTATTAACTTATAATTTGAATTATTGTAAATAGTTTCATATTAGACATTATTAATTGACACAATGGTACCAAAATTATTAACTTCATGTACCATACAGTGCAATAAATTTTGAGAATTTAAAAAAAATTCTCTTTGTTTAGCGACTACACTAGTATCTGCCATTTAAATAATTTTATCCTGAAGTTGTGAAACACCTGTATTTTTTCATCAAACTGTCAATGTGCCAATGTCATTGTTTTAAATGTCAAACTAATTAATGTGTAATATTAACATTTTGTATGTTTAAATGTGCGATAAAAATCACTTTTTATATTTTGTACTGAATTTTTACGTTCTGTACTGAATAATTATTTTCGGTATTTTTTATAAAATTAAAATGTTAATGTTTAATATTTTATACAATTCAAATTTGATCATATATCATCTATCAATCAATCAACAACAAAAAATTCTCCTTCGGTGTTTTTTTTACATTTGTTATCATGTTATAATAATTCGATTATTATTTTAGTTCTCACATTCTCTTTTTAAATAATAGATACACTGCAAAAATATATAAGTATGGCTATATTTTTATTATTTCCCTTCATAATATATATATATATATGACATGCCAATAATACTAGAATATAGGTTTTGTATTGTACCTACTGATCTCAACAGAAGAATAAATGGTCACTCTAGTGTTAGTTAATACAGTTATTTCTTTATACCGTTGGGAATAAAAAGAAAATAATGTATCTCAAATCTAAATACAGTACCTACAAACAATGATGTATTCATAAAAAATCATAAAACCAAACATTTTTGCGTGGTAGTTTGTTAAGATTAAACATAAATGCTTCCCACTTCCCACATTATCAAAAATAAATACATTGGAGTCATATATCTTTTGACAAGGAATAAACAAAGCATTTTAGCATAAACAAATAAACTTTATACTCATATCGTATTTACATAAGCATGTAAACAATAACAAACTTATTGATTATATTCGAGCTCCTGTAGCTGAAACTGTAACTGTAGAAACAAAAGCCCGTAGCCCTAGGGCCACGTTGAAAATTTCTTCCAAAATCGTGCGTTTAATTTCCAACCGGATATTGAAAACATTTGACTATCTGCTTCCTCTTTTGTTGCTGTAATGAAATAACGTGTTTTTGTTTATTTTTTCTGATGCTGAATTGTTCTGGTGATAAGGAAGCTTTTCAGTATTTGTTTGTTTCGCTTTTAGTTTAATTGAATTTTCTTTGAAAAGTTTATTGCATTTTTGCGTTTGTATGCACATCTTTCCTACCTACTTAACAATATTAGATTAAGACTACATTCGCATTCAGAATTTTTTCCAATATTAACCCAATCGTTATAATACTTATTTTTTACCTACATTCATTGATGCTTATGTTTACACTTCAGGAGACCAAAAAATGTTTTTTTTCGAATACTGTTACCTATTGACAACTATCAACACGCAAAATGATTGTTTTTTGTCTACAGAACGCAAAAGACTTTTACATCCAGCAATTTTTTAGCAGTAGATAGATTCACAATTTAATCTAATTACACATCAAATACATCACGAGACAGATTGTCTTCATAACTTTCTGCTACCATTCTAATAGTATAATATACGAAATTTCAAAAATGATAGAACATTTATAGAATATAAGAACGTTTGTTAGATTTCTTGTTGCGAAAACATTACATGTCATATTGAGTAATCCGATTAATTCTAAAGCCTCATTCATAATACGGAATAAGTAGTTACAGTCAGTAAGTATAGTTAGTGCCTATAGTTGATTAGTTAGTTTTGACTACTGTCGTTCACAATTACTAAATTACCTACTCGTAATAATGTTCATTAGGTATATTTTATGTTTGGTTTACTTAAAGTTGCCTTTAATAATAATCCTTGTCTATAAATGGCTGAAGAAGCATTTATAAATACGGTGCAAAATTGTAAATGTCTCTATGACAAAGGTGATCCCAAATTTTAAATTATTAATGTCATCTTAGACTTCAAACGTCAACATTAATTCTCATTCTAGGTTCTGATTGGTTGTTCTACAAGATGATTCATTGTAACTTACTTATTTCAAAACGCAATAATGCCCATTTTATGAATCAGAAACTTTTTATTTTTATTTTATAATGTAGGTACATATGTAAAGTTTTGTTTCACCCAGTTTTCAAAATCATATCAGGTAGGTAGGTGTAGGTGTCTTGTCTATACACTGAATAAGCCGATTTCTGGCGTTTGTCATAACCCTTTCCAGCATGGCAGCGGGTATGTTGGCAATTGCGGCCTAGATGTTGGCCTTCAGGTCTGCTAGGGTCCTTGGACGGTTGACGTAAACGCGTTACGTCCGTGAAGATAGCACCGCCATTAAAAGCTCAAAAAATAAAACATATATGTAAATATTGAGCTTTTTATGAGCTTTTCAAATGCGTTCTCCAATTATTTTGAGCTCGATCCATTGTCTTTTAATTCAATATACAAATATGGCGCGCTAAAGCGACGGTCGCACCGCCATGGATGGCTCAAAATTTAACAGTGGGTCTACAATTATGGGCTATTTATGAGCTTTCTAGAAAAGCAAAGGGTGATTTTTGAGCTTTCTCTAATCTCCAGATACGGCAAATACTATATGCTGCATTTGGGGGTGCCAAATTCACGTTGGCACCACCATTAAAAGCTCAAAAAATAAAACATATATGTAAATATTGAGCTTTTTATGAGCTTTGCAAATGTGTTCTCCAATTATTTTGAGCTCAATCCACTGTCTTTTAATTTAATATACAAATATGGCATGCTAAAGCGACGGTCGCACCACCATGAAAGACTCAAAATTTAACAAAGGGTCTACAATTATTATGAGCTTTCTAGTAGACCACTGCGCCGATACCCTTTTTGTCGGCAGCGGCGTTTTGGTGAAAACGGACCGGCGGCGGCGGCGCGCCGGCGTCACGCCGTTTTTGAAAATCGGCGGCGGCGCGCCGCGGCGCGGAGTATTTCATTTATTACTAGTGGTAAATCTAAATATGTAAATGGAGAACGAGTGTAAAATTAATAACAATGCACTGTTTTACAGAAATACAATATATTTATTAAACATATTTTTATAAATATTTAACATTTTGAATTCCAAAACCGATTTACCTGGTCTTGGCATAAATTAGAACCTAGAACTAAACACTAAACGAATGAGTAAAGTAAATTCATTATAAAAGAAAAATAATTTTGCAATCATTGCAAAATAGATCAATAATTTTATACAAAAAATCTGACGTGGACACCACATGACTTCCTTGTACTCCTATGAAACTGTTCATACTTTTCTTAATAACTAAAATGTAGAATTATATTATACAAATATATTAATATATAAAGTACTACTACTACTGCTACTATACTCACAAATATATTTTAGTAATTTTATTTAAACTGCAGAAGAAGATATAAACGATATGTTACTATTGTCACTGCCACTGTCACTGTCATGTCATAATCATTTAAATTTTACGTAGTAACAAATGTTAATCGATCATGGACTACAAGATACCGAAATACTAAATTATAAATATATACTTTAATTATTCTTAAATGATAGCAGATACAAAAATATTTATAAAATACCGATTGTAGGTAATAATCACATAATCTTTCATTTAAAATAAAAAAATTGTCATAAATTAAATATTTATAGAAATATTTGAAAAAAGTACTACTTCCGGTTTGTAGATTGAAACAAAAAATAGGAGGTGCACAACTAGATGCTATAACAGTCCTAAATACAAAATTTCAACTTTCTACGTCTAACCGTATTTGAGTTATGCGACACACATACGTACATACGTCTGTACGTCCGTCCGTACGTACAGACGTCACGACGAAACTAGTCATAATGGATTCAGAAAAGGTCAAAACGGATATTTCCGTAAAAATCTGAGAACAGAAATTTTTCGCGATTACAATACTTCCTTTACTCCGTGTACAAGGAAGTAAAAAAGGTGGCGGCGGCGGTGGCGCGCCGATAAAATTTTAACGGCGGCGGCGTTCGTCAGAACTTGGCGGCGGCGGCGGCGTGGCGCGGCGGCGCAGGGGTCTACTTTCTAGCAAAGCAAAGGGTGATTTTTGAGGTTTCTCTAATCTCCAGATACGGTTAATGCTATAGGATGTTTTTGGTGGTACCAAATTCACGTTGCCACCACCATGTAGTCTAATTCTCTCGAAAACCACGCAACCTATTCTGAATTTTTATGAGCTTTCTAACCATATCTTTGTCTAGTTCTGAGCTTTTCGAATATCTGCATTATGATCTATACCTTACTAACTTATTAAAAGTCTCATTCTCTGGGATACCATCTTTGTCTTATTTTGAGCTTTTCGTATAACTGTACTATAAGTATCTAACTAATTTATTTCTAGCGTGTCAGATCGACTATCACATCCTAATATTTAGGCACGATTAGTGCCATATTTGCTGTGTTTGGCAATTTGAAATACATATTTGGATAGAATAAATTGTGTTTGGATGGTTTTCAATTTTCTTCAATAAAACTACATCCAATTAAATGCTCAAAAAACAGCTTTTTTGAACTTTTTAAACGCGTGCTCCAATTATTTTGAGCGCGGTCCATTGTCTTTTAATTCCATATACAAATATGGCGCGCTAAAGTGACGGTCGCCATTGGAGGTTCGAAATTTAACAGCAGGTCTACAATTATGAGCTTTTTATGAGCTTTCTAGCAAAGCAAAGGTTGGTTTTTGAGCTTTCTTTAATCTTCAATATTCAGACACGATTAGTGCCATTTGCTATGTTTGGTATATTTTCAACTACACATTTTCTTAAAGACCTACTTGTATAATAGGGTAATTTTTATTTTTTAGTATGCCATTCTGCATAAAAATTAAGTTAACAAGTATTTTTAATCCGTTTAGCGGGCTTAATAATTATTACTTGAGGGAAGAATGAGATAAAGAAGAAGACAATTGTTTGGTGGATAAAATAAAAATATATGGGGGAAGTGAAGGGAGTGACAAAAATGATATTTTATTTAAATAGGAAGGGGTATCTACTTTTTTACAGAAATGGATTGGATAACCCTATAGTTATCCCCTGTTCAACGATATATCATTTCTTATCCCTAAAATTAAAAAATAAAGTTAAAATTTCTAAAATAAACAGTAACACATTTTAATATTTTAGATAATTCTTAACTGAGGTAAGCTGCGAAACAAAACTGACAATTGTCTAAAACAATCAAATTTAGAACGTTGTTGTTGGTTTGTTACTTTTCCTTTCTATTATTTATATTGTTATTATTAATATAACAGCTGTCAAAATATTAACATAAAAAATTTCAACTTTTTTTTGCTTCAGAGACGCCGTATGAGAAAACAAAATATAAAATGAGAAAATAAGCTTCCCGCCTTCCCGGTTCTGAGTTGGTTCGGGTTTTTCGGCAGTAATATGGTAATATTGCCTGGTCAGCTCACGGACTAGCCTTATTATTTGCTGTTAACAGAAAAAAATCCAGAACCAAACTCGACTTATGATTATGATTTTCGTGTTTTGTGGCACAAAATTAATCAGAAAATAACGCTTCCGTCTCTGAAGCAAAATGGCTGTTGACCAGTGTAATACGCAAGCACAAATACAGCGCTAACAAAATAAAAAATAACTTAAAATGGACTTGGATATTTTTGATATAAAAGGACTTGGCTAGTTTTGAAACAAACTCGTCAAAAAAAATGGCGGGGTTTGTTCCAAACGAAGTACTACCACTACATAAAAAGATACCACAAATAATATCTAATAGATGGCGTAAAAATCTCATTTAAAAAAGTGGATTTGGTGGGTTTTAAAATTAGACGACTCAATTTGAAATATATTGCAAAATATAGTTCTTTATTAATTTGTTAAAGGTTCTTGTTCATAACCCCTCAAAAACACTCGCAAAAACATCAAAAATGTAATCGTAATACATACGCCAAGGGGAATCGCGATTATAAATTTAATCATACGAGAGTAAAAAATCTGCTGTGGCCACCATAGTGCTTCCCTGACTTTAAGTTTTATGAACTTACTTTTGTAAAGGCTGTACTTTTATACTACATTCAGCAAAATTTAAATAAAGCTTTCTTCCCCAAAATATTTAACCTCAAAAATCGCCCTTTGCTTTGCTAGAAAGCTCATAATTGTAGACCCTTTGTTAAATTTTGAGCCTTCCATGGCGGTGGGACCGTCGCTTTAGCGCGCCATATTTGTATATTTGAATTAAAAGGCAATTAATCGAGCTCAAAATAATTGGAGAACGCATTTGAAAAGCTCATAAAAAGCTCAATATTTACATAAATGTTTTATTTTTTGAGCTTTTAATGGTGGTGCCAACGTGAATTTGGCACCCCCAAATGCAGCATATAGTATTTGCCGTATCTGGAGATTAGAGAAAGCTCAAAAATCACCCTTTGCTTTTCTAGAAAGCTCATAAAAAGCTCATAATTGTAGACCCACTGTTAAATTTTGAGCCTTCCATGGCGGTGCGACCGTCGCTTTAGTGCGCCATATTTGTATATTGAATTAAAAGACAATGGATCGAGCTCAAAATAATTGGAGAACGTATTTGAAAAGCTCATAAAAAGCTCGATATTACATGTATGTTTTATTTTTTGAGCTTTTAATGGCGGTGCTATCTTCACGGACGTAAACGCGGGATATCAAATCGCTCCTTATTGAGATGAGGCGCCCCGGGAAGTGTTTCCTCATAACAGCTACTGATGCTGCTCCGTGCTCCAACGCATGATGGCGACTGACCGGGTGGGGAACAAAACTTTAAAAGTGCACCTGTCGAATGAGATCACTCTCTCTCCACTACGATCCCTACAGCCTGAATGGCACGCATTTTAAAAAAAAGCAAGTTATGATGAATCAGCCTACAACTACAGGTTTGGAGTTTGCAAATCCCTGCGCTTACTGTAATTAGCGCAGCGCAACGTGGAGCTAAATTCGTTATTGTGAACGCTACAAGTGCATCATGTCAAATTACTAACGTTAACTATACCAACTGACTATAACTACAAATTTCGTATTGTGAATGAGGCGTAAGCATCAAAGTTTTCTCTTTCCATTTTTATTAATATTAACATTGTTTTGATACTCGATTGCGAAATGCTTTTGCATTCTCGATTGATTTTTTCACTTTCATCCTCGAATTCAAAAGTATCATTTTGCAATCTAGAATCAAAAATAACTATTTAATTCGGAATTAGCATACCAAACTCTTACTTACCCTTTACGTATAGGTATATTCGAAGTTTTGATACACACTGCATAATATGAGCTGTACAATTCGATAAGTTATTTACCGTTTTAATTATACTATTACCAATGTTCCCCTTTTATGATGAATGATTACCAAAATTTGAGCTGTGTCACATACTTTTCGTGACACAGTGACAACCATTAGTGGAACGTATTCTGTCACACCCAGGACATGATTTATAAAACTCAGTCAATACATCACAAGTATTGGCTTCGAATTCCCGTAGGAACTATTTATCATTTTTACTACTGCTCGAGTATGTCTGTTCATTTTTATTCATCGATATTGATTCGATTTTAGGTTTCAGGTTTCATTTCAGTTTCAGTTGTTAGAATACTAAATAAAAAGGCAAATAATTTTTTATTACATACCTACATAAATACACAGGGGGGAAAAAGATCAATATTAATTTTTTAATGCAATTAAAGCACGTTTTATATGGTGCAATTTTGGTTGCAATTTTTCTTGCGCAAGAAAGTTCAATTAAAATTTCTTCGTATAAATCAGAAATTGCAGCAAGATATATTGCATGACAGTTGGAACTTTTCTTGCCATAAGATGTTCTTCATAAATAAGAACGTAAAAAAATATACAAATTAATAAGAAATTACTTTACTTGTCTTATCAAATTGCACGATTTATTCTACAAATCCTATCTAATACAAGTTTTCTCAATTTTCTATTTTATTCACAGACTGATTGAATACTCAATTGGGGATATATGTATTATGATTTCGGGATTTGAACCTCATTTGGGTTATATCCCTAGGGTGACTTGATGGCACACACATACTTTGTGCGCCATTTTCTTGTTTACTTTACTACCGTGTGTTGCCAGTCAACCCAGCGCAAGCCCATGTTACAGCCTTTAGCCGGTGCCCGATAGCTAGAGGTTGCCAAGTTAATTAGATCCCAACTTGGAATGGTAACGGGAGTAGGTACCGATCCAAATCAGGCCGTGAAAATTCCCTGACCTGACCGGGATTCGAACCCACGACCTCTCTAACCAGAGCCTAGAATTCTAACCACTATGCTATCCCGCCGTGTAGGGATATATCAAATCATTAATTTATATGGTGGTACCAAATTAAAAGTACCTAAATATTTTGCCGCAAGTATTTGCGCCGTGTAATGCAGCTCTAAAAAGTTGCATTAATTTTCTTGCTGCAAGATTTATTGCATTTAGCGCAACAAAATTTGCAGCCAAAATTGCGCCATGTAAAACGGACTTTAAAATCTCAGTTAATCTTTTTTTACACTGAATCATTGATACCTATAGATATAGGTACACATACAAACTGGTTCCCAACTTCGTGCATATATTTTAATGGCATGTGGTTTAATAATCATAGAACAAAAATAATTTGTTTATTCGTAAATTTAAAGGTAGTTTTCGCAAGGAGTACATTTTTAGTAGGTACTGCTACTTGATTGAAAATCGTACAATGGATATATGAATAAAAAATAAAATAATATAATTATGCCATAGCCATAATTATTTGTACAATTAAAAATTAAGCAAACTAATGAAAATCTATTTGAAAACACAAACAGTATCCCAAAGTAGTTTGATTAAAAACCTGGAAATTAAAAATGCGAATTTAAAAAAATTCTTCCCGTTCCATGATCAGTATGATAAATATAGGTACAATTATGCTATTATCTATTAAAATATATGCACGAAATTGTCTATTTATTATAGGTATTATTATTTATTTTTGTCTTTCATCGTATTTTATCTACTCTAAAGGAGATGTATTTTCGTTTTAAAGTTAAAATACATAATAAACACCATAAACACTCTCTTCTCGTCTGTAATTAATCTGAACTTTCTTTGCGAAGTACTAAATCCAAATTTAAGACTCAACATCAATCCAGAAACTTTTGAACAGCCTAATCAATAACAGCTTTGAAATTTAATCTGGGTCGAAAAATGCACATTATTTTCAAGCTGAAAACAAACATTTAGGGTGAGTTTTCCAGTGGAACGAAAATGTTTATTAATCTTCTAGGACTGACTTGTAAAAATTTTTCAAGGTAGTAGCTACTCATATGGTCATAATAAAAACAAACGATTCACGTTGCCACAGTAATACTTCTAAGACTTATGAAAAATAATTTAAGAAAATTTTTGACAAAACAATTGTGTGTGAATGATAGAATTTGGTTATAGTTTTTAATTTGGCTTACAAATGAGTAACAAGTAAAATGTTGTAGGTACAATACACACAAGGTACCTAACTGTTTTACCTAACCTATCCTAAATGTTTTACCTAATCCAACCTAACTGTTTTACTGCTTCAAGGAGGTGACGGCTTGCCTAATCGGCTCGCCGATCATTTAATCCTGTCAGCAGTAAAAACTGTTTTTCTTTACTAGTAATGTAATATACTATTACTAGATTTATATGATGGGTTATTGAATCTAATTTTGTTTAAGTTTTTTATCCAGTGGTACTAATAATGGAGCTAGAAAGTAAACTCCCCCTATAATTTCACGAATTTTTGAAAAATTCTTTTTGGTCTGTAATCATCACCCCTCTGACGTGACATACATATTAATAATGACCTTGATACATAAATAACGAATCTCTTATTTCTTTTTACGTTTTCGCGCACCAATTTGAAAGCATTCACCCCAAAATTCACCATCTTTAGTCTTTCCCCATTCTCCCCTACGAGTATATAATTCATACGTTTGTCTCGTCGTTCTTCATTTGCCCCAATGGGCACTGACATCCACACCCATATACACATCAGAGCCTAGAACAACGAACCCGACATCAGAGCGGCTCGTTAACGAGTTCTGTGATTAACCACGGCGTACTGGCGGCGCTAGTGTCGCTTTCATTACTGGTTTTTGTGTCCGCCACAGCCGCGCTGCGCTGAATGCACGTCTGATTACTTTCAACTGTTTCAAGTTTCAAGACTGTTGACAGGGGATTGTCACTCGTCTTGTGAGAGATTATTTCTTTCTGTTTGTAGGGTGACACATGGGTGAAAATGAAAGGATAGCTTGTGCGTGTGTGGGAATTGTATGCGATATTAGAATTTTGAGAGCTAATAAGCTTATACGATGTTGCAAATTTATAAATACCTACGAGTAAATATTGTAGGTTTACACTGAATATTTATTTATCATGGTAGGTACTGATTAATACATACAGGCTGGATTATAAATTCGGGTACTTATTAGTTTGCTATACTGACTACGGAAGAGAATTTTTCGTAAATATAGTGAAAAAGTGATGTCACTATATTACAAATTGAGCTCTTATTTTTACACTTACACTATTCATATTATATTGATAGGGTAAAAGTTGACTCTGTCTAGAGTGCTATGAAATTATATTTTTGAGAAACATCACGTGGTGTAATGGAAAACGCGTTTAAAAGAGCCGATCTCTGAATCGAGAATAATGGTTTACATTTGTCTGATGTCATATTTCATACATAATTTCCATAATATATATTCATTGTATAAAAAAAATTAATCAAAATAAGCGATTATTACAAGAGTTATTAGTGTTTAACATTAGTAGGTCTCATTTGGCCCACCCTGTATGAACAGTGTAGGTTACAACAGTGCAGGGGTACAATTTATAATATAGCGAGGTCACTTTTTCACTATATTTTTGTCACAAGTGCACCGCCTTAAGACAAAATTTTCCATACCACTGGAATGTTAATAATTATTTTGACATAACTTGCAACCATTCTAATTTCAAATGAATGCCATTCTATACAGGAATGTGCCATAACTTGAGGAACGTGAACGTATTGTAATGATATAAATCATAGTATTGAACGAACTGATTCTGGAACAAAAAGTTTTTTTTTTTAATTCCTATAAATAAGGTTAGTTTACTTCAGAAGACATTTTTACTACAACTGAATACTATTTATATTGAATAAAGACAGATGAGTTATGTGGCCGACTCCTTGAAACTAAATTTAATTATTGTATTATGCAAACATAGTTATTATAATTAGTTACAACGTAATAGTCCGTGAGCCAGGTGCAAAAACCCTGACCCATTTGACCAAAATTTTCAGTATGTTCTATTGACTCTACCCATTTGGTTAAACCAAAAAGTGTAGGTCTGCCATTTAGATCTGGGTGGAATTGAAAATGGCGTACATTAAAAAAGAAAAGTAAATGACGGAATTCTGACTCATGTGACCAAAATTTTGTTTTTCAACACATTATACTAGACGGGAATACAAAACAAAAGATACCAGTCTGCCAGTCGTACGTGGTCGGGTTGTCCCGGCAGACTAATTTTAAAATTTAAAATAAGCAGCCCGAAATTTGACTCATGTGACCAAAATTTTCTTTTTTATCCCATGATACTATAATAAAATGCAAATCAAAAGATGCGAGTCTGTCACTCGTACGTAATCGGGTTGATCCGGCAGACGAATTTAAAAATTTAAAACTTGCGTCCCAAAATTTGACTCATGTGACCAAAATTTTCTTTTTTATCCCATGATACTATAATAAAATATAGATAGAAATGCAAATCGAAAGACGTCACATATGTGTCAAATTTCGAGCCGTTAAATTTTAAATTTTCAAATTCTTCTGCCGGAACAACCCGACCACGTACGAGTGGCAGACTGGCACCTTTTGATTTGCATTTCATTGTAGTATCATGTGAAAAAAAGAAAATTTTGGTCACATGAGTCAAATTTCGGGCTGCTAATTTTTAATTTTAAAATTCATCTGCCGGGACAACCCGACCACGTACGAGTGGAAGACTGGTATATTTTGATTTGTATTCCCATCTAGTATAATGGGTTAAAAAAGCAAATTTTGGTCACATGAGTCAGAATTCCATCATTTACTTTTCTTTTTTAATGGACGTTATTTTCAATTCCACCCAGATCCAAATGGCAGACGTGCACTTTTTGGTTTAACCAAATGTGTAGATTCTATAGAGCACACTGAAAATTTTGGTCAAATGGGTCAGGGTTTTTGCAGCTGGCTCACGGATTATAATATTTAATATTGAAACTATCTATTCAACCAGTGGCCCAAAACTGTTTCCTTCACAGACCTCAAAAATTATGGTGCATTCTGTATAGATAGTTTAAATAGATGTTCATTAAATTTATTTTTATTAAGTTTTATTTATTAAAATGGACCGAGAAAATAAACTATACATAAATAGGTAGGTAGGTACCTACCCTTAATTTTTCGAATTTCTGAAGCAAAAACAGTTTCTTAATTAATTAGCATATCAAACTGTATTATACACTTAACGTATGTACTATGTACGGTTGGTTACCAAGATTTCTATTTT
Source organism: Agonum fuliginosum (assembly GCA_947534325.1). Classification (NCBI taxonomy): domain Eukaryota; kingdom Metazoa; phylum Arthropoda; class Insecta; order Coleoptera; family Carabidae; genus Agonum; species Agonum fuliginosum. Next base: position 24,322,347 of record OX384040.1, on the reverse strand, counting down.
GATTCTTAATAGTTACTTAAGAGATTAAGAGCGTAAAGTCATTCTTTGTTACTCGCGGACGGTAATTACAGCGCGAGCCGAAGGCGACAGCTGCAATAGTGCGTTGTCATAGGAGACGCGCAATAAAGTATTTTTTTGCTTATTGAAAGCATAAATAAAAAAATTTTCATAGTAGTCGTAGATAAAATATTTTAATCTATGGTGCTCGATACTCAGTTCTTAGTTTTCAACAGGCATTTAATTAGTACATATTTATTTGTATAGAGAAAACGACGTTTAGATGTTATTTAATATTATCTTAATTTTCATTTTATTGTAGATTTTTCATTTTAATAATGCATAATATAATTTTATTTACTTCAAATTTTAAAAAAGTTTTATTTTTAGTTTTTTTTGTGCTAATTACAGAGGCAGTTATTAGGATACACGTGTATCTTTTAATTAATATGTTGCTAGTTTTTTTTATTAATTAAAAGAGTTCTTCACTTGGACTACAATTAATTAGGTACTTTAATTTAATATTTTATGTAGCTAATTTTCCTCTATACTTCAAAAATCTTCTTCTGTTGCACAAGAAAAAAAACTCGTTAAACTATTGCTATTATATTTTAATATACAGCAAATTATACTATGAAGTAAGTGTCCCTACTTTATTTTTTTACTCAGTGGTACACTGTCCAAAGTTTGGTGAAATTAATAGATTTTTTTTCTTCTATAAATACATTTTTAAGTGATTATAATAACAATAATAAGTAAATAGGCACTTATCTAAGTAAGCAATGTAATATTGTACTATACCACATTAATTCCAACTTCTTAGGCTCAGACATACACCAATCTGCTCGAAAACTTACCTGTAACAAAAGAAAGGAAGCATATTAGTTATAATTTTTAATAATAAATCAAAGATTAATCAATAATTAACAACATTTCAAATTTAGGCAAATGACTAAGTTCAACTTCGAAACTAGCGACATCAAATGCCCGTTTCCTACATTTACAACTCAAACAAAGTTGAAGTCATCTGGTGGTCAAAGTTCAAACTTCAGCCAGTACTGGTGGCGCCCCAAGTGAAAAGCTTTCGAAGCTAAAAAGCTCGGAAGCTCCGCTAACAGAGCGACGCGCTGCGGTCGAAAGCTGAACTGCTAGAACAACGAGGGTATCGATTTTCCCAGAGGAATCAAGTTTTGACCTGGGAATCGAGTTTAGAAGTTTGAGAAAAGTTTTGAAGTTGCTTCAGCGTCAGATGATATTGAAATGATATTTTAATATGATTCTAGACATTGTAAATATATTTTAGATAGTCACTTGTACCAAATAACTTAAAAAGTAACTTTTGCAATTAATTTCCTAAAAAACGCGTCCAAATAATTTTAAAGGACGCGCTTTTTATGCATTTTATCTGCATGGATTTCTGAACGAGTAATAGGCATAAATAATATAATTAACAGAATCATTTGAGTTTCTAGATTTCTTTCTGCTAAATGAAGCTCGGTTCACACATGGACACATAGAAGACACACACACGCAACAGTTAAAAATATTGTGTGTGTTGTTTGTGAAATAGGAGCGCCGCTATTTTGTGGTTTCTGTGTAAGTAAAGAAAAAATAAATTTTGAGGTCACAAACGTTCTACATACGTTCTTCATTTTGTTTTTGTTGCCTGTGTGTCGCATGTGTGTGTCCAACACATGTGTGTGTGTGAACAAGGCTTAACCCATGGAAATGAATATAATTTGCAATAGAAATTAAAGAAATGGGAGGAAAATATAATAATTAATTTTATGCAAACGTTTCACTGGCGTCGCGCTAGTAGTTACCTACAGAAAAAAAAAATGTAAACAAATTATTATTTTGACTATTATCAACCATTTTTCTTCATTTTTATAAGCACGCTCTTGTGACGCAATTGACATTAAATTGTTTAATAAACATTAATCTCAAAATTGCGCATTTGAATTAATGATTAGTACACGAGCCGCAAGTGACCGTTGTAATGTAATTGTTCAAATTATAAATTTCATGTTGAACTAAAGTAAAATACCTACTATACTTTATCTACGATTTTAACATTGTATTTCCTATAGGTCAGAAAAAAATCTACACTCGATAAAATAAAAATGTATTCAAAATATATACTTGTGAAAGATTGTTTTGTTTGATTTTTATTTAGCTACTATTCATTTATGTATATTTTCCAAAAACAATAACTTTGTATTTTTTTATGGTTTTTTATTACCTTATTTTTCTCTCAAATGTTTATTTATCCGTACCTACCGTTTTCGTATTTTTATTACAAGCTTAATATACAGCAGTCTAAAATGTATCATAAATATTCATCAAGGAAATATGTACACAATTTTAAAAAACTTGAGAGTTTTCATCTGTTTTTATGAATGTTCTCGTTCTCGTTATTACAGTTCTGTTGACAGAAGAAACTTTCATTTAGAGTTATTGTACTTCGTGTGGTGTATGTCTATATAAATAAGTGTTGTGTATAGAAGAAAGCTATGAAAAACAAACAAAATATCCTTCTCTTTACTCTACCTATAACACGCGCGAAATAACATCTACAGGTGAGACCAGTGATTCTACAACTGTTCCGGAGTGTTGTGCTTATGTCAGAAATTGCTTAGTTCGAAACATGACCGACTGTGGTTCTAACAACTTGGGTTCGAATCTAGTAAGTTTAAGGTGGAAATTCGTACGCGAATAAAAATTCACAGCCTATGAAAGCAGATACATCAATTATTAAATTATGGTTAACAATTTTGCTGCTCAAATTCAAGTAGTTATATAAGCACAACATTGCATTTTATGGGATCACTCTCGGGATCACTAAACAATGTTTAAACTTTTTCACGTGTAATATTAAATCGTAAGTATTTGTGATAAATTTTATTAAATTTTGATGTTATGAAAAACATTATTATACTTCGTGATCCAATTCTTGTCATAATTTGACTGGGAATAGAATTAAATAATTATTTATTTAATGTATAAAATTGATACAATCACGAGCTGAAATATTGCAATATAGTGTTCGAAAAGGTTAAAAAATTATTTGCTGTTTGTAAATGTAAACGATTAATCGTTTGTTTCATGTTATGACAAACATGTGCAGTGTTTTGCCACCTTAACTGTAAAAAATCTCTCTCGTGGTATACTCTCCACTAACAATCATAAGTGAGTTGACGGTTTGTAACCGCACACACAATAAATTATAATCTTTACCTATGACCTATGTCACACCCAAGTTGAGAAAAAAGTAAAAATGGGAATTTTATGTTAATATGCGCTATGTATGTAGGTAATTTATTTTATTTATATTTGATATTAATTTGTTGATGTCATTAATTTGAATTCCATTTAATAACAGTACGTAAAGTAGGAATATTCAAATGGATTTCCGAGGACACAATTAACCTAAATCACATTCAATTTTAATGTACCAAATTATTATTCATTAAACAATATTTGTTAAGTATTATATATTTCAAATTTAACATTAAGCTTTAGGCAAATTGAAATTCATAAATTAATATGCCCATAGAGTAAAGAGATATAAAGTTATTTACTAACTGATAGGATGTATACAAATGAAACAATGTATAATTATACAATTTAATAGTGATGAAACTTGAAACATGAAACAATAATATTCCTGTTTTGTTTCCTGTTTAGCTAATCAATATAGTTTGCTGTTTCTAAATAAAATACTAAAATAAATTTCCATTATGATCCGTAAATAAAAGAAATATTTACTCTAACTTTTAATTGAATTCTAGAGAAGAAATGAAAAAAGACAGAACAGTGAAAAATACTAATAAGAATTAATTAAACATGTTTAAACCACAATAAATCCAAATCCGCCAACACAGGAAATTGCAACATCAGAAGATGCAAATCTAGAAGATTTGTAAGTTATAAAATACCTGCATCAAAAGATTCATTCAGAAAAATTTAAATCTAGAATTTAGGATTAGGCATCAAGTATGCAATTATTGAAAACACAGGAAGATTCAAATCTAGAAAATTTATTGTCAAATCGAGTATGTGGGATGAACGAATTGTACTGGGTTATTTATTGTTGCATTGCATTTTGTTGAGTGAATATTCTTGATTTTTATTTTCCTGCGTTGAATTGTTGAATAGACATACGGCTTTTCAAGTTTGTCCAATTACGAAGCGATGAATTCAAATTTACGATGCCAACAAAACCATGTGCACATTATGCGCATATTTTGTCCAGCCCTATTACAATAACCGGACAAAACCGCCCTTAATCTCCAGTAAAATAAGGTCAAATATCCCATAAAACATCCCCACAAACCCACCCTAAGCGGCAATTTATCTTAAATCGCGAATGGAACACCTACAATCGACTGTTACCCAATACAGTGTTAAATATATTCGCATTCCTTCAATTGTCACGTCTTCGGGATTCTGCACCCCTCCCTGACCTAAATACAAAATTGGGTTAAGCTGTTCAGATTCACCCGCAAGTTCGTCACTAAAAGCCATCGCGGGTTAGTGGCAAGTACAAAATACGTGTTGTGTTTATTGTTTACATATGTGTTGTTTGCTTAGGCTGTCTGAATGCCGAATAGGAATAGGAAGGAATTTAGAATTTGAATGGGGGAATGGAATATAATATAACATTTTAATAGTTCCTTTGAATTATTACTGTACATGCCAAATAATAGTTCAGTATTTAATTTTACATTACAATTAAAATTTTGCTATTTTAAATATGAATTTTTATTGAGTGGAGTAGTCTTAAACAAAATGAGTTATCGGTGTAGAACTTTGATTATTAATAGCAAGGCATGGAACTTATGCACTATGCCAAAGATGTATGGTTGAAAATCGCTTGTGATCAGCTGTTGAAAGAGGCGGTCCAATCAGTCAAACAAATACATGTTGATATTTTTATTATTATCTACTGATTTTGTTGCACAATGCTTAGTTTGTCGGTTGTCTACCAAGAGCCGATCGCTACTCCCAAGCGATTTTCGACCATACATCTTTAGCATGAACGTTCTTCATAAAGAAGGATGTATATATTCGGGAATGCAGTCATAAAAAATTTTTATTACTAAAAAACCGAGGTTGCGACACACTTTTGTGTCTTCATCAGGGTAAATTAGTAGTTAGTTGAGTTATTTCATTCTACAGATAACTGTGTAGATTGGTCAAAAAATTATAATTTTACACGTCTCATAAAATAACGGTCAAACCAAACCAACGGTGGAGACAAACTAGCTAGTTTCCCGAATATATACATCCTTCATTAATATTAATATTTAATATTCTTTATTTAACCTTTTACATGAATTATACACGTTTAAGGCATGTCAAAGTTAAAATAGTTTCCTAAACATAACATTGTTAGAGTAATATCTCTTCGTTAAAAAATTCATCAACTAAATAGAAACACTTGGACAATAAGTATCGTTTTAGAGTGGATTTATATTGAGTTATATTTAAATTTTTTATCTTCTCTGGCAGATGATTATAAAGTTCCATGTTTAAAGAATTTCGTTTTGAGTTTACTAATTTCATATGAGCAGGTCGCAATTTACTAGCGTTCCTGGTCATGTACTGGTGATAATCTGTACCAGTTTTGTACTCTGATTTGTTTTGATGTATTTCTATTAGACTGTAGTAAATATACAGAGTTGGTAAAGGTATAATGTTCAGTTGGATAAATAAAGGGCGACAATGTTCTCTAGAGTTTACTTTCATGATTATTCGTATAACTTTTTTCTTTACCCCAAAGAGTGATTCCGTAGGTTAAATGCGTGTGAAATTAGGCGAAATAAATTGATTTCAAACATTCTAAAGAAAGATAGTGTGTGATGTTTCTAAAAATGTATATTATTGATGCAAGGACACTGCAGAGTCTGTCTACATGCACAGAGTCCATTGCGTTACATATTGCTTAGACATACATTAATTTTTAAAAGTTTTTTACTACTTACCATATAAAGAGGTATCGAGAATAACTAGTACTCAAGCCGTACCTACTTCCAAGGACTCCAATTGAAGATATGTTATATAAATTGAAATTATGTGAGAAAGAGTATTTTTAAAATTTCTATTTATTTTATTTTACAATAAAATCACACATTTTACAATAAAATTTATTAATTACATGGTCTCGTAATTTTTTTTTGCTAATTCAAATATTTTTTAGATCGATCCGACATATTTAAAAACTTTTATAAGGCAACTTGTACAAAGTAGACGTTTACTGTTTAAGGTTTAGACAGTTAATGACCATAAATTAAGCGCAATTTATGATTGACAAGCAAATTTGTACGAATTATTACATATCCCCGGCGATATGTACCGCACAGAAATAATAATGTATTAATTGTGTGCGTTTCATATCCCCGGGGACATGTATACTCTCATTTAAATCAAATAACCTATATGGCAGGACCTATTAATTGGTATAAATAACGTTAAAATCGGTTCATAAATAAAGATATTACACGCTTCGCACCTGAGGAATAAAATGACAAAATTCATGATCGCATGTTGCAGACACCTGAATACATATCGCCGGCGATATGTACCGCAGTTGTGTTAAGGTTGTTGTCAATATGGAAACCTTATAATACAACCGACACACCACGATCTATACTTGAATTATTTGATAGAAGTAATCTTTGTGTTTTATTTAAATTTAATTTTAATTTATTTAAAGTAAACCATTTTTCTGCTTGAGATTCAAGATTGTTCATGATCAATTTTAGATTATTCATATCTTTGTCCGCAGCAATGAGTGTCGTAACATCGGCGAATAAAACACAGTTACTTGGTGAGATATAATTTTGAAAATCATTAATGCAAATATGAAAGACCAAAGGGCCCAATACAGACCCAAAACTACTCACTGGTTAATAGTTTTTGTAGAGTTAATTACATTCACGGTGGGGTATGTATTTACAGTAGAAACAATATAAAAGGAAAATCTTTAGATCTCTCAAATTTTATAATGGAATTTCATGCTGAATTCTGCGGCTTTATAATATGTCACAACAAACTAGTAATTATTACCGTTTACCGGTCATGTACTGGGGACTTTAATATTTTTATTTTTATAAATAAACTGGAAGCCATGCTATCTTATTTATTATCAATATATAGTAAAGTCATAATTTTTGAGGATTTCAATGTAAATTTTAATGAAAATAACAACTTAACAAAAAATCTCAAAACTTTATTGAATTCATTTTTACACTGAACTGTCTACTATTCCAATTCTCGTTCTTCATAAACTTGAAGCATGTGGCGTAACAATCAAAGATGTAGAAAATATTAGATTGTGTGTGCGGTTACCAACTGTTATCTCATGGATTTTCATGACTTTTAATAAAGAAAAGAGTACACCACAAGAGAGATTTTAAGACAGCTAAACTACTAGCCGGTGCCCGATAGTTTTATAAATTATACCCCAACTTGGAATGGTGACAAGAGTAAGTACTGATCCAAGCCAAGCTGTGAAATTTTCCAACCAAACCCGGATTCGAACCTACAACCTCTGTAACCTAAACCTAGCACTCTACTACTTTGCTATCCCAACTAATAATAACTGTAAGGTACGAACTTATAAATTTTAAATTTTCTTAAACCTATCTGCCTACTCCCAAAAACTTTTTCATTGAAAATTAATGGAACAGCAACAGCCGTAACATAAATATTGATAATAACTTCTAAAGACAGACTAAATTATTCATTTGTTGTTTGTAAACAAACTTTATAGCTCTCTTAAAGTTTGTTCAGAAATTTGGCATTTATGCCCGCGGGCGCGGATCTATGTCAAATAAAACTTCATGATCATAACCATTAAAATGCAACTTTCCATATTCAACAGTTTTAAGTTTAAGTTTGTATTAACCATTAATTTCGTCGTTATATGCATTAACATTATACGTAATCGAATCCTAATTTATTTAAAGAATAAGCATTCAAAAGATCTACTATAATTAAGTTCTAAGACAAATAAAAATTATTGTTATTGATCTACCAAGTTTATAATTTTTTGACCGATTGCGCCAAATAACTTAAATAATTTTATGCTAATATTAAAAAGAAAGACAAGCTTTTAAAAGATTTAAAGCTTCTTTATTGCAATCTGGCATTTGCAGACCTGCGATTTTAAAATATACCGCTCATATTTTTTCTGCAAATCGTTAAAGCGGCATTTATTGCTCAACATTTGTCATGATTTTGTGACAATGAAAATTTATAGCATCATAATTTATCCTTCGCTAATTTCAGCACAAATTATTACTGATCGTGGGAGCCGATAACATTTACAGCAGCAACAGACCAGAAAAATATTAAGAAGAGACTGAACGATATAAGATTGAATTTATATCGTCTAGACACAAGATGCTAGATTTGAGAGATGTTGACGATAAAGATGGATCCTCGTTTGCTGACTTTGCAGTTTCGCTTGTTAATCTTTCAGGGTTATTAAATCCTAAATCCGTTAACCGTTAAAATAATATTGCAGCATAATAAATCACTCATGAGAAAGCAAAGCTTACAGTATTGTCAATAATGCTAATGCATGTTCATATTGTACGTCAAATATCTTTATTTATTACTTCGTATTTTATGGCACAATATGCTTTACTCATGTCTATTTTGTATATACCAGCACGTCACAGTGTACTTGATATGAATCAGAAATTACGTTATATTCTGCGTAGTTTTGTCTCTAAAACATTCTAGAACGAAACCAAATTTTGCACTTATTCTGTCATGAATATAATACACGGTTCAAATTACTTAATTTGCTATTATAACAACCAGTTGCACCAACAAGCTATAAATTTTATGATAGGAAAATCGTAAAGAATTCAGACCTACCCAATTATAAGTAAGTGCTAAATTAACCAACCAGCTTTTTCAAAATATTCCAATTTCAATAATTATAAGTGCGAACAGTGAGCGTGGATTGTTAGCCACGTGTACTTAATTGGGTACGTCTGAATCTAAGTTAACGATCTTAAAATCATTTTATGAGAGCAATTGATTGCATTATTAACTTTTATTTATTATTTTGGACGCATAGAATAATAATAATCATAATAATATATTTATTTGCCAGATAACCATAGTGTCGCAGGCTAATAATATTATAATATCAGCCGTTTTATAAAACGCCTATTCGATTTCTAAATGACTCTGTATAATATAATGTCATACCATTCCAATATGCCGAGGTTTTTAGTAAAACTCTAAACTAAACTAAATAAACAGACCAATACCCTTCTTAAATCACACAGACTCGGTTGTGGTAGACACTTTGATTGCACATAATTTAATTTAAAAAAACAATACCCTTCTTGAGTCTTAACTACTCGGTTTTGGTACAAACTGTGCTAAACAACCCAATACCCTTCGTGAGTCCCATATACTCAGTTTTTGTTGATTAAACTAAATGTGACATTGGGTTTTATAATATACCTAAAACTACATGTCTAGGCTTTTTATAAAAAGCCTAATTTTACAATCTGCATACGACATATACAGGCTGGTTTTGAATTAATAAGGGTAGGTAAGTATGAAATGTGTAGATTACGAAACAAAGAATTTTTTAGATCGCAAAATTAAATTCCATGTTTTCCAGTTAAAAATTTTTCGTTGCCACTGCCAATGGTTGGAGTAATTATTGTTTTATTAAAAATAATTAAATTTTGTTTGTTTATTGTACTACTATTATGTAATTCAAGATGTTCATTACCTACTTCTATTGTTTGTGTTTAATAGGAAAACGAATCCAGTGCAGTACTACAAAAAAATGCTGCAGGTAAACTAGGTACCCTTAATTTTTCGAATTTAAAAAAAATTCTTTCTGTTTCGTAATCTACACATGTCATACTACTTACCATTAAACTTTTATGACATTAACTTTAACTTCAAAACCATCATGTGACAATGACAAATTAAAGCTTACAAAAAGACATTAAACATGGATTATTTAGATATTTTTTTACATCGTATTAACCATTATTATTAAATTCGATTTTAACACCTTCTTAAATAAAATGCTTGAAATATTATTCTTGTGACACGTTTGTAAAATATTTTCGCGCTGGGCACAAAAGTTTTTCCTTAATTCACAATTCCCCCAAGGTCCTGATTTTTCATTCAGAATCGGTGTCCGTTCCACAACAAAAAGAATAGCAATGACGTCACGGAAAGGAAATATTTCTTGCAGTCTGTTGACACGACTGTTTTGTTTAATGTCCCACGGTTGCGTAGCAACGGAGATTTGCATGAAAGTTTAATTCTTTCATTTGATCTCTATTGTACGTACATTGTTAAGAGAGATATGGCATGAAATATTCACTTGTGGAAACCAAGTCATAGAAGTAAAGATATACGAATATGTGATGTTTAATTAAGTTTACTTAAAAGCAAGAAAGTATTGTTTAAGAATCTAGTTAATATTTATTAAATACTTTATAAATATTGGCTTATTTCTTTGAATTATTAAATTAATGTGTGCTTTTATTTAAACGTATATGCAATGGTAGGTCTTTAAATTTTCTAAAGAAATACTATTCTTCCTTATGCGTCCAAGTGCCCATACAATAATTATTTTATGTTTCGTTTCTGAATTATTTTTGAAGAAGAGATCAAAACTTGGAATTCTTATTTTTTATTTTCACAAAATCTTCAAGCGCAAGCCCAAAAATAATTAATGAAAATTTAATAAATTGTGATGTGACGTAGAATGCTGCCATATCTGCTGTACAAAATAATGACATCGCCGCAAAATTTCTTTCTCAATTTATTAAAAAACACAATTTTTAAAAAATAAAATTTGTATTTTTACCATTGATTTAGACCATTTTTAGACCTAAAATTACGTTCATAGTGATAAAAATCACATTTATAGTCTCAAAAAAGTCAATTTCTTTTTTTACAAAATTCGGATAAGCAAAGGATTCTCAAAAAATCCTTGTATGAACAGAGTATTACATAGAAGATAAATGTTAAAATAATTTAGTAATAATATAAAAATGTTAAATATATTATTATAAAATACCTACATTAATTTCAAATGACAAGAAGTATCCTTTGTACTATGTTTTTTTACATTATAACTAACTGAGTATATATATATTTGTAATTATTTTAATTTTTGAAAAAAATTGTGTTATGTACTTTGCACTACAATTCATTCATTCAAGTCATGTAGAATTTATTTCACTATCTGTTGTACCGTAATTAAAAAGTGTAACAGTACATATTGAATGAGTTTAATTAAAACTGCCAAAATATTTGTTAAACGAACAAATTTAATTAAAGTAAAACATGTAACAGACAATGTAAATTTTAAAATTTACTCAAACAGGTTTGTAAAGTAAAATGACCAAAATATATTTTTTCTATCCCTAGTATTAAAACATCATTCAACGAACTGCTTTCCATGGCGCTAAATAACATTTTAAACACACCTCGACAATCCGCGGTTTTGGCCGTTTTTAGTCGCTAGCTGAACATAGCAACTGACATATTAAGCTCCTATATTTGACATTTAATTTTCGTGAAAAACTTAGTGAAATTAATCATTTCTTTCAGTCATTGTCACTTTTTCAATATACTTACAAATTAAATACACTTGCCTAAGTAAAATTTTGAATATCATTATGATTTAACCTAAATTATTTTAAATGAAATTTTACATTTATGTTATTTAATTTGTGGTCGTAGAAAAAGTATAATTGTGGTTCGTTTTAAATTCTCTAGATAGGTACTCGTTTTTTATACACTCGCTACGCTCATTTCTAAAAAGCACGTGACCAAAATGACGTTTATAAAAATTGACAAATAATATATAATAATATTTTATTTATATAAGATATATGAATCGAATCTATATTGGCAACATACTATATTAATTACCTATGGGTACTTCAAGTATTAATATTTTTTATCAGCTAAATTAAGTACGTCATAGCTATAACAAATAAAATATGAATGATAAGACACCTGTTATTAATTTTCTAATTAAAATCCACCATAACTTGGGTAACTTTTAAAAGTTAACCGAAAAAGAATCTGCCAACTATGCACAACTTTCCTGTTTTAACGTTCGCATGAAAATCTTTTTAATCCGGCTCTGCACGCCCCAATAACCCCAGAATGACAACATTAAAACCGAAAATATTCCAATCCAATAGTTGTGAAACTTTACCGCTACATTGCAGCGCAAAATTTCATTATAAAACTTTTTGTTCTTTTCTTTCTTTGTTTCTGGCGAGTGCGTTCGAGGTACCTCCCTCCCTCTTAACTTCAAGTGGACTCTACCAGTGTTGAACGTTCCATTTACCGTGTGAGTGGCTTCAGAACTTAGACTAGTCCATTGCAAAGAGGGGAAAGGGAAGTTGAAAAGTGGAGAAATGTTGACAAGAATTTTGATAGATTGGGAAAAATGGATGTTGAATATTTTTTACAGAAATAAAATACTTTTTGTGTGTAAAAGGGTTGTAGGCACTAAAATAAGTAAATATTGACGGAAGGGTTTTAAATTGTATTTAGATCTATCAATATTTGTCTTCTCAATTTTTCTGAATTTCACGATGTGGATATTGACAATTTAAATCGACTGTCAATGAAATAACATTATCTGACAGAATGACAGTAACAAACGCATTTTAAGATGCAATGAAATGCGTAGGAACATGAACTGTTGTATCAGCTATGTCAATGACACACCAATCAAATGAAATGAATTGTTTGAGCATTTCTTTCATGCTTCTGAACCATGGAAAATCTCTGTTTTGAAGCTGTCAATGAATTAGAAATTTTTCTTTTCCAAGACTCATGACTCAATTAGCGGCGCCGCTATTTTACAGGCAATTCTCACCAGGATCTCAAATTTCGGAAGCATGAAAGAATTATTAAAGAATCCTTGTGTGAACAGGCCATAAATAAGTCAATTTGCCCTAACTTAATAATAATAATAATATAGTTTATAATTAATAGCAAAAACTATTATTAAAAATTAGAATTAGGAACGACAATGTACAAGTGGATATTTTATTGTTTGTTTTTTGAAAATTCAGCATAATGATGAATATATAATTCATTTATCACGTGGTACATATTTGACTAATTTGCTTGGCTGAAATAGGGCAGTAATAGGCTATCAAATCGAAGTTATTTTTTATCACCGCTGTTATATGTCAACTGTATTGTTTATTACTTACAAACTGTCAGTGTCTCAATCTGAAAATGCTGTTTGCCAAAAATCAGATTTAAAATGTGTCAGGATAGAGATATTAGGGAAGAACGGAAGAACACGCCAAATTGAGAAAAGTAAAAGAATTTAAAACATTTTTGACAGCTATTAAAAAAATATAACCAAACATTTTGGACTCATTCATTATATATTCCCCTCAAATATAACTCGGGTTATGATTAATTATAGGGGATAGCATTCGTAAGTCTTCAGAAAATTAAACTCGTGCTGCGCACTCGGTCAATTTTCATCGACCAACTCATGCTATCACCGACGATAATAATATTACCCCCAATTATAGATCTCAATGATTTTTTTTAAAGGTACAGTGATGTATTAAATTTGTATGAATGGAAAGCTATTTACTTTGTTAAACCACTTTTCAACTGAAATAAATACCAACTAAAAAAAAGCAAAATGAAAAGTATCACTTTGCATAACCGTTTTTAAATGCATCCAAATTGTTTGAAATTAAAAATACCTACAAACTACAGTAATCGTTTGCTTTCAAACGATGTAAAATTTCGTTCATTTTCCCAATGGAAATGGATTAAAAAGTTCATGAATGCAAAAAGTTCACTGATTTGCATTTAGCATTCAGAGAGCTCGCGTGGGTTTGTTTCATGAATTTGCATTTTTACTATACACATAAGCACTCTTACAAAATTATTTACCCATCAGATCCTTTGGATACATTTGGATGTTACAAAAAATAGATTTAGAACAATAATTATTCTTTATATTGCGATAAAATTGATAGTTAATAATTATCAAAATGCATTTTTACTCTGTTTCATTATTTTATCCAACACCTGTTAATAAAAGCATCATAACTATGGTGATTTTAAACAAGCCAAAGTAAAATATTGTCCACTAGGGGCTTTGATCAAAATTATACCCACTTGTGGGTAAATTGTTACTTTACTTGTTGAAAGTCTCCATGCTTTAGGTTGGAACTTAATATTTTTTATCTACGACTATTGTTAAAAGCGGGTCTTTTAACGGTTGCTTAGCAAGTTAAAAGTGTCACTTTATGGCACAGTGTTAAAAGTAACATATATAAACGTGTTCAAAGTTATTTTATTTATACTTTTATTTTAACACGTTGCTAACGATTTGTATCAATAAATCAACAAATATAATCTAACCTGTCGAAATGTCATATTAATAAATTATTAGTTTTTACAAATACATTACGAAGGTTGTATACAGTGGTGTAGTTACGAATATGGGGGATATATTCCTCCCCAAAGGTCTAAGAAATACTTTTTCAGTAGGTATAATTATTATTCAACTTTGTACAAATTGTAAATAGTGAATATAAAATACGTAAATTCGCATAGTTTTATATATTTCGCACCATAAACGAGGGAAAACCGTGCTGTTATTTATCTCTGAAAATTCATTTTTAAGGTACTCGACCTTGATAAAAGAAAATTTCGTCTGCGGCGCTTATTCTTATGATTATGATTCTTATTTAAAAAAAACTTGTATTTTCATACCCCGTCCCCCCAACTGGTCGTAGATAAAGATATTGTAGGCATGATATATGTGTTAAAAGTGATTTTATTTCGTTCGTGGTGTTGCTTCACTCCGCTTCGCGTCATTTCCCAAACATCTCCATTCACTCATTAAATATCACTTCACTTATATCATAAATAACTATTAAATATTTAAGCAGTTATTAAGAGGTGTTAGATAAAACGTTATACTTCACACGTGGGCAAACAGGAATTACTTTGTCTACTTGTAAAGTAAATAACTATTATTTTGTTTAAAATATAATTATGTGATAATTTTTTTTAGTACCTATATCCCTCCCAATCGATATTATTTATAAAGTATAATGGAATGTAAAGATGAATAATTGAAAAACTTATCTTTTTTTCACTGCAGAGATCCGCAATGTGCAATTAAGTAAAAATTGTCCCAATTTTCCCCACTTTCCCCTACTTATAAATAAACGATTAACGGAAATAATGTATTAAAATATACGTTTCTTATATTTAAAGTAACATATTAATTATAGAAAATACTCAACAGTACATTATAATATAATCTATAAATTCTCTAGGAAACAATTCCGAAACACAACGCGGCCACTACAAGGCTCGGTCTAGTTGGAACTTCAAGCTTTCGAGCGCCGTATTTGCATGGCCGCCGCAAGCTCACGAGCTTAATCGTTGTTATTACTCTCGTGTTAATTAAGCGTATCTGGAACGAGCTTCCGTACTGGGCCGTACTCAGAAATTATCGGAAATTTGTCAGGAAATTGTCGGGAATCGAATTAATGCAACGCAGGTGTAGTGTAGGTACACCGAGCAGAACTCGTTCACTTAATTTCTAATTTGCGTTCAGAAAAGTTCCGCTGTTTAATATTGGGATTTTTAATTACGAAAAGTTGGGCTTTATTTAGGTAATTAATTGCTGAGGACTTTTTTGTGCTATGGAAAAATAAAAATAATAAAAAAACTTCACAATTTGTGAAGAATAAAATGGACCCATATTTATTTAGAAAATTATAAATTAGTTGAGGCATAAGTCAGGAATACAAAAAAATCTTATTTTAATTTCGCGAAAATGTCCCCTAATATGTGCTCTCCACTAAAAACCATGAGTATGAGCACACACGGTAGTAATAGTTATTTACATTATTAAGCCCTGTTTGCACGAGGATTCTTTGAAGATTCTACTAAGTTTCTGAATCCTGGAAAAGAAGAAGTTTTTTTTCTTTCTAGTGTGATTTATCTGTTAAATTGCGGTGTCGCTAAATTGAATCTTCAATGAGCCTTAGAAAAGAAGTTATAATTTATTGATTGCTTTAGAACTACGTAATTATCACTAGAAAGAAGAAAAGTTTTTCTTTTTCAAGATTCTGAATCTCCGTAGAATCTTCAAAGAATCCCCGTGCGAACAGGGCTTAAGTGCGGTAAGTTTTATTTTACAACGCGAGATTCTATAATATAAAAATATGGCGCGAAACAAAGTGCTTTAATAAAATCGAAGGACATAAAATTCTCTATCGCACGCATTGTATTATTTTATGGGTTGGCATACCTATTTATTTTAAAAATCTATTTTCTATGAGGTCAACTAATATGCATTTGCACAAAAATTACCTTCTATCAATTAGTCTTGTTGAAATATCAGCTTGTTAGCTGATATTTCAACAAGACTAATTGGCGCCAGCAAATGTCAAATTAAAATTAATGTTTTATTTATTATAGACTCTATTTAACATTCATTTATGGACTCTAGCGTTTTTGTAGGCTCATTTTTATTACAAGGCAATTTTTTATAACCTTTTTATAGCTAAAAAATTACCAAACCGCAATGCAGTAAAATCATGCCATGTGTAAAATCGCATCTACCATGAGAGGAGATTTTTAGTATGTAAAGGCGGCTACACATTACATGGCAAACTAGGCCAATGGCAAACGTTGGCGATTTGTACATTTTTTCATGTCGAATGATATTTACCGAGTACTACACATTACGTGTCGAATCATCCCATACATATGACATGAACTAAATGCTAGATCGCGTTTCGTATAGACAAGTGGCCAACATTTCTTTGATTCGGGTCTCATTTACCGACTTCCATCCGAACGTAGACGAATGCAAACGTTGGAAGGAGTTTGTCATTTGTGGTACCGTACACTATTCGGCAAACTTCACATAATCACAAACGTTTGCCTAGTTTGCCATGTAATGTGTAGCCGGCATAATGCTGGGTCATCACTTGACCAATTCACGCCGAACGAACAGAACGCGCAACACGAACCGAACGCACATTCCGAAAAAAGATCGATTCATTCGGACTGTTTGTATTTTGCGCTGTATTCGAAGTGTTCCCATATTTTTATTTTAGTTTAGTTTTACTATTTCGTAACAAAAACTCGTCTCCAGTGAGCAACACGCGCAATTCAGTTCTGTCGAGCAAGTACAGTTTACCGGCAAGCGATTTGCATGTGTTCATTCAGTGCGTTCTGTGTGTTCGGCGTGAATTGCTCAACTGTAGACTCAGCATTAGACTATCAAACTCAAGTTGAGCAAAAGGTAAGATAGATATTCAACAGGTAGGCTGAAATTATCAACTGTGGGGTAAACTAACACATAAATAATTATTTATAAATAAATCATATACCCGTTAGAATAGAACAGAACAATTTAGGGTTTATGATGTACTATTTTACATCACGGTGACCCAAATGTTGAGAGTTTTTATAAGTTTTAAAGTTAAAGCTGTAAATGAATTTATGGTCCAGTGGAGACATATAAATTTAAGGTTATAGTGGCAGTTGTTTAGGTTCCATTATGGAGATAGGTAGCGGTTTATAGGTTATGTACTAGCTTAGTGAAACACTGCTTCTGTGTTAATGGGCAACGATAAAAATTTATTGTGGTTTGGAAGTGCTTTAACCTTAATATCCTGTTGAATGGTAAAGAGTTATTTCTAATAGAACTTCTTTATTAAAATATAAATGTGGTAACCCACTTGACAAAATAAAATACTCAGACCATTTCAAGAATGTGAACATACGGGCTTATTAATATCCTAGAGAATGCTAATGTCCGCTCTTAGTAACATTATGTAACATCCCAATGTTAATAATATCTTAATCGTGTATCCCATGTAATTCTCCGAGGTGTGTGTATTGAGTATATATTTTTGGATCGTACTCAGGATGTGGCTAGGATAATATCACTTAAAGTACACGCATAAGATATTTTTAACCATCCCATGGACGATTCATGCCAAGTGAGAAGCCATATTCTCCTGTATCTCATATACAATTTCCCATTATTTGCTTTCGATTGCAATGAATCAGTTCTGCTTTGGCAAGCAGAGCACATAGGTAAACGAACCACATCAATAGAAAACTAAATCAAACTGTTGTAAACATATAATATATAATGTATATCCATTCTGTACTGCGGTAGACATCCAAGCAAAGTCGAGTGAATTGCCCTTGTCGTCTATTGTAAAGTATAGCGTTTGAAGATACCTTTTGTAAATAGAACATGCAAAATGTAAACACGAGATACGAGACGTCTGTTTGCGGAAAAGTGAGATTGTCTGGATATAAGATTTACATTCGTTTAAGAAAATGGGAATTAGAATGAGTTTGAAACTAAATATACCTACATTTTAAAAAAAAGGCTACTTATTGAATTGAACACATACCTATAGTTGCCCACTTGACATGAATCGTCCATGGAATGTTAAAAATATCTTATTCGTGTAGGTACTTTTTAGGGTTCATGGTCAACGACTGTTTCATTAAAAGTCAAGTTTATCTATAAAGCGGAAATTACATATATTTTACCCTTTTTCAATCGCCCCTATCGCCTCTTCCCTGGATCCGCCAATGATCCTAGCCACAGCCTGAGTAATTGCATACTCAATATAAACATCTCAGAGAATTACGTGGGACACATAATTGGGATATTATTATCAAATTCTTAACATTGGGATGTTACATAGCTAATGTTCTTAATGGCGGACATTAGCATTCGCTAGGATATTAATAGGATGTTAATAGCCAAATATAGCAAGTAACTTGTTGATGTGATGTTTACATTCTAATTTTTCTTGACTGTATGTAAATGAAATTGAAAATATAACAGACTTCTCAGTCTTCAATAGTCACAGACGTTTTGGTACCTAGCTAATCTTTCTTCTGGTACTGGTACTCATCAGTCATTACAGAATAACAATAATAATGAAAAACTTGACTTCGTTCTTAGTTCTTGACTAATAAAACGTCTTTTGTCAGTAAAACTTCTTTATTAGCATGTCCAAAATAATAGTCAGTGACAAAATTTACCTGTTAAAATAAATAAATTTGGTATTCAATAAAGTCGTAGTATGAAAATTACAATATTCTATTCAATATAATAATTTATTACGACACTTGCCTGCGGCTCGTATAATAAACTTCAACTCTTGTATATAATTGCCATTGTTAAGTTTTATTAACAATGTTTATAGTTTAATAAGATAATATTATGAAATAAAAGTAATAGGAAAGCAAAATAAATACAAAATAGCAACTGGTACAATATAAAAACAATCAAATACTTTAATATTTGTCTTTATAACGTGAATCAGATGCACAATACTTAGACATTAATACAGTCATTTGCTATTTGAATTGTTTATTTTGACAAATTAACATTATTAGTACCTATTTCTTATTAATCTTACAATAATAGTTTTTTTTTTTCGTTCGTGGGGTTGCTTCACTTAGCTTCGCCTCGTTTTGCAAGCATCCCCACTCATAAAATATCACTTTTAACACTTATATCATACAATATTTATCTACGACCTTCGTAGTGTATTTGTAAAAACTAAAAATTGAAGAATGATATTTCGACAGATAAGATAGGTAACTTTTAACACGTTGCTATGATACTTTTAACACTGTGCCATAAAAAGACACTTTTAACTTGCTAAGCAACCGTTAAAAGGCCCCCTTTTAACAACAGTCGTAAATGAAAATTATTGTTTACTTTAGGCAAAGGTGTAGTAACATAAAAAAAATCATTTATTAGATTATCCATTGTAATAATTGCAGTAAGATACATCGGTACTGACTACAAAATGTACCTCATTGTTATTAAGTGGTTAAAAGTCATTAGCTAATGAAACGTCAAAAGGTGCTATAAAATTTGAAATGCAAATACATTATTTGAGTTCTTCCGGTCATGTTTAGACATTTCCATTATCATAACAACCTAGCTTTCTACGTGCCATGCATTGTAAACAACTTCCGAGTACAAAATTATTAAAAATAACAAGAAAACAATCGCAAGTGTTGGACAACCATTCAGAAACAAAGCAACGCAATCCTTTCCCAAACATTTTACTTTCTTCTCTTTTGTTTTCCGACTTAATTTTCTTCGAGACAACTAGATTTCATTTCGTTCTCGCCAATGGGAAACTTTACATTTCCCGATGCTAACTTGTTTCGTTCGCGACGCGAACTTGTGGATAAAAGGAAACAGGCTAAATGAAAGATATTAAAGTTCGTAATAAAGTGAAGACGACAATACACGAAAAGAAATAATATAAAAGAATGAACGAGGTAATTATGACCTTACTTTATGGATGTTAATGGAAAGAATGGAAATGAAGAAATAAATGTATTTTTAAAAGGAAATTTTAATTAGGATTATGCATTCTTTTATGGTTTTTTTGCACGAACGGAAATTTACAAGCGTATACTAGCCTTATTTCTAAGGTAATTAGTTTTGTTTATTTTTATTAAAATCGCACCCGGACGCTTCAAGCTAACCACTTGATCGTCTTAAATGTAATCCTGGTTGCAAAAGAAAGAATATCTCCGTTACCGCTCTGAGTTTCAAAGGTCTTCGCACGAATTGAGATTCTGACTGCACTAAGACGAATGGGTTGAAGTGGTTGGATTCCATTATAATAACGTCTACCATTCTATATTTATCTATAAATATAAAGAAGAAAATTATGTCAATTATGTATGTACAATAACTATTGAACCACTGGAGCGATTGCTCCCAAATTTTGCACAAAACACTTTTGGCCACCCGAGAAAAAATGAACTGAAGTCCGCCATTTTGAAACAAAAATTTACTGCATCGATTTAGGTTGATTTGACACAGTAATAGTTAAGGATTTAACTTAAAATATAGGCTTATTAAAATGTAATTTCGCCATTTAAAAAAAATGCCGGCTTGTTATCTCAAAATGTACTGCATCGATTGCGTTTAAATTTGGTACAGTAATTACTAAGGATCTAACTTAATGGTATCGACTCCACGTAGCTCAACACCGCGTTTGTCATATTATGGTAACGTATGGAAACATTCGCTTAAAATACGTAAAAGCAGTCTAGCAATTTTTAAAAGTTTTTCAAAATTTCATAAATTTATTTAGAGACAAAGAATAGAACCAGGTTTAAGCCGAGTTACATTTTCTAATATACCTATCTCTCATAAGATAAAGCATGTCAAAATTGCTTAAACACACTTTTTCATATTTTTTATATGGATTCTAAAGATTTTTTGAGAATTCTAACTAGGCATAAACCTAGGTTCATTCTTTCACAAACGTCTAGTTCCTACTTGTTTTTAATCCAAATTAATAATATGCAATGAATAAAGCAGAATCTGCTACACCTCTAAACATGCAATATTTTGTTATGGAAACTGGACCTTTAAGACATCGACATATAATAATGTCAGTTTGAGATGATGAAACAAAATGGCGGACAGTTCAATTCGGACAAAGCCGGATACTTCAACTAGTTTCATATATTATGGTTCGTAATAGATAGAAATTGAAATCTACTTTGATTGTAGTTGGAGCTACAAACGAGACAAACTTTTTGCTCATCTACATAAATTACTCTCGTAACTACTAACATAAAATCATCGATTGCATCGATCGCACAGCACTTCTTGCGGTGTGGTACTTACAGAGACTGCGAGAGAAACCTCGAGAGCGTGGACTTCTTGTTGCGGATGCCCTCGAACATATCCACCCCCAACATTTGTGCTGTAGTTCTTCAGTTCACCATTCCTCGCGCACTGATCACTTCATGGGAACATCGGCTGCACGGTCTACTCTACGTTGCTTGTTTGAACTTCACGATTGCTTTAAGGCGCGGTAAGGCTGGTTTGGTCAGTATCACGGTTAGCACAGCATTTTAGTTTGGTTAAGTCGTTGTTAAGACACAGAGTTGCTTAGTTAGTAGTTTAGACTGAAACAAGGTTGTAGTGGATGCTTTATTTTTTTTTAGCTTATACTCGTATTTATAAAGGTTCTCGAAAAGTTTAATTCCTGTTTTACATGACTAAATTATATTGTGCTGTATTCTGTGTAATACGAATTATGCCGTCAATTTTTATTGGTCAATTAATTGAAAAATTAGGAAATGATCTAGTTTTCAATAATTTTTCGAAATATAGATAGAAAATAAACATATTTAATTTATTGATCAATAAATTGAATCGTGTAAAATAAATATAAGAATACCTTCAGTATCTATCGTTTGCAAATGTTAATGGCCCCAATGGAAATTAAAGCTAAGAAGTAAGTATTGTATCCTTAGCATTACAGTTACCATGCCAAGGATACTTCAATCTTGAAATCTTTCGTAAGCAAAAGATGAATACCTATTTTAAAAGCCTGTTGCAGCTAATAACGTTAACTTTAATTTTATATCCTGTTTAAATATTTCACAGTAATATAAAATGTTCCATTTGAGAATTAAGTTCAATTTGTAAGCTGATCTTAAAATTTAAGATTTATTGGCGTAACTGGCCATATGGAAGCATTTAGTTTTAAGGTTTACATTATGTTTACGTTTCAGAAAATTTGAATACATCTAACTAAATACGAGCATTCACAGTGCTTGAAAGTGGGAAGTCTGAATGCACATATTATTTAGTTATATAAATTTAAACTTTCATAAACGTAAACATAAATTTAAACCTTAATACTAAAGGTGGATTCATGCAGCCATTTACATTTACATTTAATTTAATTTAAAAGATAACTATGGTAACAATGTCGCATTTGAAAACATAAATGAGAATGGTGCATGAATGCCTCCATTGAGTTACACACATTTATCTTTTAAATTAAATTAAAATTAAATGAAAATGTAAATGGCTGCATGAATCCACCTTAAATGTGAGCGAGGCTTTAGATCTGTAATAAAATTTCATTGTGAAACAAACAAAAAGTTATGTTCAAAACTAGAGCGACAGCCTAATAGTATTTTCTTCCTACGAAATTTTTTTAAATGAGTAAAGTATGGACATGACGGTTTAAATTTTACAGCGCAATTAGAACGAAATTTTTTTCAGGTTTTTATTTTAATTACTATGATTATTTATTAATAACTGTTATATTTAGCCACACTTTAATTAGGTAAATCTAATGACCGTAATATTATTATATTCTGGATCATGAAAATGTAATGAAATATTGAAACTCATTTAATATAATTTTAATTGCGTTCCTTTTATAACTCCGTAATAATTTATATTGCTAATGGCAGATTAAAAACGGTCCAAGTATAATAACAAAATAAATAAAACAAAGTAAAATTCATTGAAATCATGTAATCTGAACCAAATAAATGCAAATAAACTTAGGTAATAATGTTCTGCGTATTACATATTCAAAAATATTGAAATTCTCACAATAATTATAGAATGTATATATTATTTATCGTTTAGTTTTAGGTACCTACTTAAATGTTTAATGTGTAATTTTATTTATCATATCAAAAGTATTTTATGTCTATTATTTTATTTATAATCCGATATATGTTTTTTTTGCAATATACGCATTGCATAGTTTCATTTAATTGTGCATGACTCGCCGCTGAAAAAAAAATCGGTGGAATATTTCTGATTAAGCACATTGGTGTATTCAGGGGGAGGTGAAATTTGAAATATGATTTCAAAAATGTTTTTAATACAATAGGTACAGTGATACATATTTTTATTGTGTCACATCAATAAATAAATAAATTTACATCGTATTGTTTACAATGTACGCAGCAGGGATTAATGTAAATTTAATAATAGAAATACGCAATATGTTCACAAAATATTTTATATTGTACATTATACAATGATTATAAATTTAATTTGCGTAAAACGTAATGTATTTCGATTCTCCAAATTATTCATCCTTTGTCAAAAGAAAACTTATATTTTATATTTATTCAACCTTCTCGAAATCCTAAATTAGAATAATTTAATTTTAATTCGTTTGTTGCCAAATTCAGTACTGTTCTTTGCATGGCATCGATTTTATATTCTGTAGATTTAGAGAGTTATTTTAATTGTTAGTTTAAATGTATTGTACACTCGACAAAAAAAACGTACCACTTGACAATGCACCCAAAATTCCAAATTCCAATTCCATCCACTACCAAGGCGTTAAAGTTCATTCATTTTCCTGTCGGGAACATAAAATTGAGTATTTTCGATGATTTGGCGCGAAGTAATGAATTTTTGAAAAATAATTGCATTTTATGCCTTTTCGGTCATAACTCGGCTAATTTTGCACAGATATCAATGATTCTTTGAATTGTCACAAGACTGAAGTTTCCTCTTCAATGGTATGCAAATTAATGTGATGCCAAATCCAATTCACCCCCGACACCCCCTAAGAAAAAACAATATTTTTGACACAAAATGTCAAACTTTGACAACATACTCATATATGGTGTACCAAGAAATGTTTTCGACCCAATTGAACAACATGGCGATAAAACTTATTAATTTTTTGGTAAATTTAAACAAATTTTTATCCGAAGGTACGGGCATTTGAAATTTACTCTGCATTTTGTGAGTTTTTCATAACTGCTTAAATTTTGATAAGTTTGTAGTCTAAAGCGATCACGACCACCAGAACATTAAACGAAAAATACACTTCAATTTAGGTAAGGTGTACATTTGTAGACAATTTCGATAAATTTTCAAAGATCAAAAAAATGCAATTTTTTTTGAAAAATTCATTAGATAGGTACCTAGGTACTTCGAAATAATCGAAAGTACTCAATTTTTTTCACGACAGGAAATTGAATGAACTTTATCGCCTTGGTAGTGGATGGAATTCACGTATTTTTTGCGCCTGGTACAAGTTGTCAAAGTTTGACATTTTTTGACATTAAAAACATTTTTTTTTCTCAGGGGAGTGGCAGGCGGTGAAATTAACTTGGCGACTTCCATGACCTTAAAGAGGAAACTTCAAACTTGTTAGAACTTGAAGATTTATGGCGATCTAAAAATTCGGAATTTTTGGTGCATTATCAAGTGGTGCGTTATGGTATTTGTTTGGACCGGCAGTATTATAAAATCAATTATTAATTTTAATAATAAGATAGATATATATATATATATATATATATATATATATATATATATATATATATATATATATATATATATATATATATATATATATAATTAGAGTTAAACAATCTCGGGAATCGGTCAGGGCTCAAATACTAGTTGTTATTACGTACTTAAATTTATTTCAAAAATTCCAATATTTCGGACATTAATTGTGTCCTTCATCAGGGAAACTGTCAGGAAAATACAAAAATATAAATAAATATAACATGAAAATTACACAAAAATTACATTGAAAACATTTTTTAAAAAATACTTACGAAAAGTATTAAGTATTAAGAATCTGAACGCAAAACACTGTCTGCAGTACCGGTTTTCTTCTATCAACATTTAAATATTTATGTTTTGTTACTTTGGAAGATTTATACATTTATGAAAACAATTTTTATAATTTTATACTTTGCACTCTGCGTATCTAAATATAACAAGTAATAGCAGGTGGTTCAGCCGTTGGACAATTATTCTCTGATTTCCCGCTCAAAATGTTGTTGGTTGGTTGGTAACTCCCACCTGTTGAACATGGCCTACTTCAAGTTGTAGAGTGACGTTTTGGAGAAATATTTCGCACGTGACAGAAGAGGTTAATTATGTTTGGTTCCAATGTTTGTTTAAAAGGAGATTGTAGTTTGTGTTGATGTTGTTAATGTCTTTTTTGCTGTTAATGGTGTTATTTGTGACAGCTATGTGAAACATTTCTAGCAGTTTCCTTTTGCTTGTGTTTCTTTCAGTTGATAATATACTAACGTCTTCTTTTTTAAAGCCATGTTTAAGGTTTCTACAGTGCACCGCCATTGTACAGGATTTTGTAGGAATTTTGATATCACTCATGTGTTGGGTCAGCCTGGACTTAAGGGCTTGACTTGTTTCACCTACATAACATTTATCACAATCTGCACATTTAATTTTATAAACTATATTACTTCTTTCAGGTGTTTTTATTTTCTCTTTGGTTTTTGTGAAATACTTGTTGAGCTGTTCTCGGTTTTTACAAGCTATTTTGATGTTTTCATTTTTGAAAACCTTCATAGCTTGTAAAAACCGAGAACAGCTCAACAAGTATTTCACAAAAACCAAAGAGAAAATAAAAACACCTGAAAGAAGTAATATAGTTTATAAAATTAAATGTGCAGATTGTGATAAATGTTATGTAGGTGAAACAAGTCAAGCCCTTAAGTCCAGGCTGACCCAACACATGAGTGATATCAAAATTCCTACAAAATCCTGTACAATGGCGGTGCACTGTAGAAACCTTAAACATGGCTTTAAAAAAGAAGACGTTAGTATATTATCAACTGAAAGAAACACAAGCAAAAGGAAACTGCTAGAAATGTTTCACATAGCTGTCACAAATAACACCATTAACAGCAAAAAAGACATTAACAACATCAACACAAACTACAATCTCCTTTTAAACAAACATTGGAACCAAACATAATTAACCTCTTCTGTCACGTGCGAAATATTTCTCCAAAACGTCACTCTACAACTTGAAGTAGGCCATGTTCAACAGGTGGGAGTTACCAACCAACCAACAACATTTTGAGCGGGAAATCAGAGAATAATTGTCCAACGGCTGAACCACCTGCTATTACTTGTTATATTTAGATACGCAGAGTGCAAAGTATAAAATTATAAAAATTGTTTTCATAAATGTATAAATCTTCCAAAGTAACAAAACATAAATATTTAAATGTTGATAGAAGAAAACCGGTACTGCAGACAGTGTTTTGCGTTCAGATTCTTAATACTTAATACTTTTCGTAAGTATTTTTTAAAAAATGTTTTCAATGTAATTTTTGTGTAATTTTCATGTTATATTTATTTATATTTTTGTATTTTCCTGACAGTTTCCCTGATGAAGGACACAATTAATGTCCGAAATATTGGAATTTTTGAAATAAATTTAAGTACGTAATAACAACTAGTATTTGAGCCCTGACCGATTCCCGAGATTGTTTAACTCTAATTATACTACAAACGGTCGATAACATTTTTTCTATTATATATATATATATATATTATAGTTTGATTTTACTATTAGTTTTGAGGTACTACGTTTTATTTAATTACAGTTTTTAGTTATCAAGCAGCATTGATACAGTACGAATCGTCTATATATTTATCAGGCTTTTGATCCAATTTAAGTGTGGCAGTCTCACATATTATAAGTTATCGGTATATAATGTACCTTAGCTATATATTTAGTACCATGTGTGTGTTTTCTAAACCGCCAACTAACTCATATAGTTGCTAGTAAAAGTACTACAGAGGAGATATTTGTGCAGTTAAACTCTGGAATGTGTATCTGACTGATTCGGACCAGAGTTGCCAGAAACCCATTGGCCACAGAATGCAGTTGACTATCCACCCCAGTAAGTAAAAAATATTAGTATTTGTTATTATTATATCCTGTTTGAAATAACGAAAGAATTTTGACAGTTAATTGAGGCGTTGTTTAGGAGTCGGATTCACGCCAAAACATTTTCGGTGTTTAAAAATAGTCCACAAAACTGTAACTAAATAATATAGGAAATAGCCATGTAAAATTTTACATACGACAATACAACAACAAATAACACAAAGACACAGCACTTACAAAGACTGAAATTAGAATTAACAATTTATTGACACTAAATTTGAAATGTGTTAGTGTAAACCGCTCTTGGCAACATCACATAGCCATCAATATAGAATCACACGAATCTATCTGTCAAAATTCTTCCGTTATTTCGAACAGAGGATGATATGTGAGCATTTGATATTGTTTTATTTTTTGTGAGCAATTTTTTTAGATAGCACATTATTACGTATCCATCACGCCTATCATCCAAATTAGGTGTGACAGCCTCACATATTTTCATCGATATAAATATAATATTATACCCTGTGTGCGGTTATTAGTTCATAATATTATGTTTGTCTGTTCATATTCATACGATAAATTATAATTTTAACGTAACTAGGTGTTTTGGACTAAAATTAAAAATATTTCTCCTGTGGCGCATTTGTTTTCATTATTTCTGAAAGTACCCAAAAGGAATGAAGAGCTCCATTATGCTTTAAGAGGTCCGTCTACTGTCTACCTCCTAAAATCCAGCATAAAATGTACTAAGGTAGCGAGTGTTTTGTGGCCAGTACAAGAATGGTCAAATTTTATTTCAATAAGGATTTAGTAGAGAAAAAATGGATCTACAGATTTGCCTTTTAAAATTTTGATTAAAAAATTCCGAAAAATTAAAAACAATTTCCAATTTATGCAAACTTTATACGGTTATATCGTCACCTTAGTATCATAGTGTCGTATGTGCAAAAATGTAGTTTTGAGAAAAATACATTTTAACCGTTATAAAGTCATATGTTACATCATCTTGTCTTTTTCTCAAAAGTACATTTTTGCACATACGACACTATGATACTAAGGTGACGATATCACCTGATAGAAAAGAATTTTTTAAATTTTAAAATGGTAGGTATACAAAGAAACAAGAAACTATATAAGAACGAAGAACGAAAAATCAGATATGTTTGAAACCACAAAAGGCGTAAGACAAGGCTGCATACTAAGCCCGTTACTCTTCACTCTAGTCCTAGACGAAGCAATAAAAGAAGCTAAAATGGAAGCGAAACAACACATAATAGGAAAATGGAAAATGAAAAACGTACAAGTACTAGAGATATGCTATGCAGACGACATAGTTATAGTAGGAAAGGACGAAAGCTCACTAAACAAGAACCTGGAAATATTCAACAGACATCTTGAAACAATAAACATGAAGATAAACCGCAACAAAACTAAGTCAATGATCATCAGTAGAAACGAAGAAATACACACAATCAAAATAGAAGGAGAATCACTGGAACAAGTGAAAAAATTTAAATACCTAGGTACAGTACTGACATATAACGGGAAACTAGATGAAGAAATAAACGAAAGGACAGGAGCAACAGGTAGACTTTTCAACTCTTTGAAGAACAGTATTCTAACAAGCAAAGAAATACCGAAGGACACTAAGACACAAATATACAAAAAAATAGCTGTTCCCATCCTAACTTACGGCTCAGAGACTTGGACAACAACAGAAAGACAACGCAGCAGAATCAACAGCACAGAAATGAGATTTCTCAGGAAAATAGAACGAAAAACAATAATGGACAAAGTAAGAAACAAAGACATTAGAAGGACATTGAACATAAAACCCATAGAAAACGCAATAGAAGAGGGACAATTAAGATGGTGGGGACATATTCAAAGAATGGGAGAAGAAAGGACAACGAGAAAAGTTTATGAAGCAAGGACAACGAAAACAAAACAAAGAGGAAGACCAAGAAAAACATGGACAGAAGAAATAAAGAAATCACTAGACAAGAGAGGAGTTAAATGGGAGGAAGCAGGTCAACTAAGCAAAGTAAGAGAAAAGTGGAGAGAGGTATGGAAACAGATACCTGTTGAAGTAGCAGAATGAACAAGGAAAGCACCTAACACCCAGCCTAACACCTGAAAAGGTAGATAGGCTTCAGGATTAAGTAAGTAAGTAAGTAAAATGGTAGGTACCTCTGTAGATCCATTCTGTCTTTATTAAATGTTTATAAAAACATTATCCTGAAGTCAATAATAATACTCGCAACGAAAACACTTTTAAAGTATTTTTATTTTTCAACTTCAAATTGACATTGCATTTGCTAGGATACGGTAAAGCACGAGTTTCGGGTTGGTTTCAGACAGTCGTAGTAGTGGGGAAATAAGTGGAATAGAAAAAAAAATAGAGAGTATTCTACGAATTCGAAAAAACGTAGACGGGCTTAATGTGTCACTGCGCGCTTAATTTATTTGCTTTTATAATGTCGATTTTAATATTCATTTTTGTATTCAATAAGTCAATGCATGGCATTAGTAGCGTATACAAACTGACAAATTGATTTTTGGTTCGTTTATTCAAATTATTCATCAAATGAAAATGAAATAATGAATACATCATTGTAAGGGGACAAATATGGAATGAATTATTCATCATCGTTATCTATTTTGCATAGTTTTGATGCTCGTTCAAAGTTTAGCCAATTGATATGTTAAAGTTGGTAACGTGTTGGTTGGTAAACATATTAGGACACTAATGTTTCCAACAGGGAAAATGGTGTCTAACTAAAATA
Source organism: Agonum fuliginosum (assembly GCA_947534325.1). NCBI lineage: Eukaryota > Metazoa > Arthropoda > Insecta > Coleoptera > Carabidae > Agonum > Agonum fuliginosum. The sequence continues at coordinate 24,292,004 of OX384040.1, read as the reverse complement.
AGTTGATGTACGTCAACGCACTTTGGAAGTTGTAGAAGTTTTACCAATACAGGTAAAATGTGAGGAGTAATATACGTACGGTCCTGATATTGACGTACAAGTCCTGTATATTCTAATCTCTAAAAGTTGGTTCAGAATGGCTAAAACCAGTTACTTATTTTTCATTCTGTAAAGTGGTCGAGCTCGAAACCGTTTTCAGACAGTCATTTTTATGCACTTTATCTGCATAAATTTCTGCAAATAGGAACAAGCAATAGGCATAAATAATATATCAATAGAATCCTTAGAGTATCTATATTGCCTTATGCTAAATAAGAATACCTAAAAATAGATATAATTTCCAGTAGAGATGAAAGAAGAGAGGGCAAAATTCATCAAATTTCAATTAATTTTGTGCAAAATAAACTAATATTACAGACTTAATTTTTAGAATAAGGCAATTAGGAATGTATAAATATTTTCATTGTGTACTCGTAAGATAATTTTCATTGTAGGTTACATCGTTTATCCGAAAATTATGCAGAAAGCTTGTGTAAAATGAGACTGACGTGGCACTAGTAGTTATAGAAAATAAAAAAACATTTAAAAAAATTATATTATGGCTTATAATATGATTTTGACATTTTATCGGGTTGAAAACATAACCATTACAGACTTCATGTTACGGATTTTTCACTTTTAAGCGCGCTCTTAAAATTCAGTAGCATGAAGGAATCCTTAACTGAAAAGGGCTTAAGACGATCCTCTACCGCGCCAGAAAATAGCCAAAAACAAGAATTTCGCACGCCACTCCACAGCGTTTATTGTTTTATTAAATATAATAATCTAAAGATATTATTGAAGATAAAAGTACAATCTACAAAATGGGCGATGTATAATTTTAAAATTTTGCTTTAAAATCGAAATATGTTAATTTGAATTTTGACAATTTTTGTTATTTTTTGAACACAAATACCTTCTATTTTAAAAGGAATTCGCAGATCCAAGGTTTGTTGACAACATATTAAAATACTTATAAATAAAAGCTGTACAGTGGCGCGCGAAATCCCCACTTTTTACAAATATTGCAGTTTTTTTTTTACAAATATGGGTGTCAAAATTATTTTCCCCCCTCAAACATAAATTATGTATTATATTTATGTTTAACAAAACAATAAACGCTATAGAATAGCGTGCGGAATCAATGTTTTTGACCGTTTTCTGCCATGGGTAGAGGATCACCTTAATGTGCTTAATGCTGACTCGTATAACACACAAAAATACTGTTATTAAATTTCAATTCAATTCAAGGTACATCGCGTGCTGAAGGGACGAGGCCCTCTTCGGTGGTTATTAAATTTCAAAAAGGCCAGCCATAGATTTATGTTTGTTGCTTTTATGTTTTTTTAATAAGGTTATTATTTTTGTACAATTTAATTTGTAATATGCGCCAATTCAAAATTCTGAATCATTTATTATTTTGCAGCAAAATTAATTTTCAATTGAAACGGTAGTGCATTAGAGTTTTAATCAATTACGGAATAGTGAACTCTGCTTTAATTTCCTGTTTCATTAATAGCCAATTTCACAATTTTAAATAAAATTAATAAATAAAATATCGACTAGAAAAATACATACATATTTATTTTTCACGCATACCCAGTTTGTATGTGGCTCATTGTGAATTTTCGGTATAGATATAAATATTTACTGTGTGCGTTTACCAGCCGTCAAATATTAATGGTTATTAGTGTAGAGTACACCATGGGGAGATTTTTTGTGTGAATTTTATACTAGAATGCGTACCGGGCTGAATTCGAACCTGAGTCGTCGGAACCACAGTCTTTATACTATTATTAACAGCTACCTACTTGACAAAATAAAATTCCTAGAACATTTCAAGAATGTAAACATCCCGACTTGTTACTTGCAATTTTTACCACACTAACATCCGATTAATATCTGCCGATTGATAAAATATCCCCCCTTAGTAACATTGTCTATGTAACATTCCAATGTTAGTAATTTGATAATAATATCCCAAATATGTGTACCATGTAATTCTCTGAGATGTTTGTATTGAGTATGTTATTTTTGATCGTACTCAGGATGTGGCTAGGACAGACTTACGGAATATCACTTAAAGTACAAGAATAGGTACTTAATATATTTTTATACATCCCATGGGCGATTCATGTCAAGTTGGTATCTACTACAATTTTACTTAGAATAGAAAGATTTTAAAATAATATCGTTGAAAAACGAGAATAAAAATAATAATAATAAATTTATTGCCCAACAGAGGTCAAATTACATGGCAATTAATTTTAAAGATGAAATATAAAACATAAAAATTGTTAATCCGTCGTAAAACACACCTGTATATCAATATTGAACCTCAATTACTCAATCTATTAATAAATAATATTTAATAACACCACTTCGAAATTGATAATAACTAAATAAGTTTAATAACGAAACATTTTAGTCCACTCTCCACACGGTATAAAATTTCCTATTTACATACGATCCTAATCAAATTTACACTAAACAAACTAACTTATACCCCCTTCCCCCTTTAAAGTAACTAATTAACAAGGCTGGAGACAAGACAACATCGTTCAGTGGCTATCAACCACTGATGGGCTGATCTTTAACGAATTTAAAGGCATACGGAGGACGAAGGAAGGACGAACAAAGGGTACAGGACAAAGGACCTGCCACTGCCGAGCGTGAACATCAAGGGAAAATTGTCAGACAGCCCTTATGTGTCACATATTGTCGAGAATACACTTGTGTGTTTGACCTGAGAAATATGTGCGGTGGTAAGGTAGGGAGAATGAAATGGGAATACGGAGAGACGGAGTGATGTTACAGATTTTAACAGGCTTCGGACTCAAACGTAGAATATTCGGTAATGTTATGACATTAAAATATGTTCATTGTACTACCTTTTTGAAGTAGAACGAATAATTTTAATTTAGAATTAACTACTAGACGGAAAGAATCTTGCTATGAAACATGAAACTTCTTAAATAGCTTTAAGGTGATCCTCTACCAATGACAGTAAACAGTCAAAACATTGATTTCGCACGCTATTCTATAGCGTTTATTGTTTTGTTTAACATACTAATAACAAATAATTTATGTTTGAGGGGGAAACATAATTTAGGGACCCATATTTGTAAACTGCAATATTTGTAAAAAAGAAGATTTTCGCGCGCCACTGTACAGCTTTTATTTATAAAATAAGTGTATTAACTTCAAATTTTAATATGTTGTCAACAAAGCTTGGATCTGGGAAATATACAATCGAATTTTTTAAATTCGTTTTAAAATAGAAGATATTGTGTTTAAAATATAACAAAAATTATCAAAATTCAAATTAACATATTTCGATTTTAAAGCAAAATTTTTAAATTCTGCATTGTTCATTTTGTAGATAGTACTTTTATCTTCAACATTATGTTTAGGTTATTATATTTAACAAAACAATTAACGCTGTGGAGTGGCGCGCAAAATCCATGTTTTAACTGTTTTCTGGCGCGGTAGAGGATCGTCTTAATGCTGGTGTATAATGCATGTAACCGATTACTTATTCTGTATTATGTAAAAATTGATTTGATTCTACCTTCAAAATATTTTCGGGGGTAATTTTTAACTAGTGCTATGATTATAATGAATGAGTCCAAAATGTTTTGTTATATTTTTTCAATAAATGTCAAAAACGTTTTAAATTCAGTTTATTTTTCTCAATTTGGCGTGTTCTTCCCTAATATCCTGACACATTTTAAGTCTGATTTTTGACAAACAGCAATTTTAGATTGAGAAACTAGCAGTTTTTAACTAATAAACAAAAATAGTTGATATGTAACGGCGGTGATAAAAATAACATGATAGCCTCTTACTGCCTTATTTCAGCCAATCAAATTAGTCAAATATGTACCACGTGGTTTAATAAAATTCCCTCGAAATTTTAAAAGGCTTTAGTTGTAATCTTGCAATATGTTCATTGAAGGAACGTCGTTATAATAAGTGCTCTGTATTATCTTGTAAATTTTCAGCATGGTGAACATAAATTTGTTTTAATAATATTTAAATTGTTTTGTCCTCTTGTAATTTAATGGATCTTAAAAGTAATTTTTCTAAACATTTTAATTTCATAAATATTCAGCAAATTGTCATGAGACTTTTTTATAACTGGTAAATTTATTCATATCGTTAAATTACTGTAAAAAATTATGTGGAATTCCAGTAATTTTCTTTTCCTTCCGATAAATCTAAAATATATTTATCTACTGTACTAATTATTTGATAGTATGAAAGTGCAGAAAATTCGGCATAGACAATTTGAAAAATAAAGCAAATTAGGCATATCATTAACTTTGGAAGAAAAACATCCCAAAAAAACTTATTTATGAATCCCCCTCTGGAAGGCATCAGCAACAGACGACCTGTTGTCAATGACGTGTACTGAGCTTGAATAATGGGCCGCCATTTAATGGTCACGTGACTCGTGACATGTCACACACACAGACACACAGATAGTACACAAATACGAATACCATAATGGAATGTGGACGTGTGTGTGCGCACACACATTGTGCATGTGTGCGGTTGTAGTGGTACTTGGACGTCAGTTATACGAGCAGGACCATGAGCGTTCTGAGCGGTTCGTTTGCTAATATCTCTGTCAATTTAATATGCAGCGAGGAAAGTGGACACTGGACAGACATTGCGATGTACAAAGGGTTTACTGCGCAATCATTGTTGCGGTTTTATTATTTATTGGAGAAATATGAGAGCAATCTCTCTGGATTTACCTATGGTCACCATAACGGGTTCCAGAATCTATCGACTGTGGTTCTGACAGTGTCGTACTTTTGGATTCGTGCTTCTTTGTCTGAAGATGAAAATAGTGCTCTTTGCTCTTTCATCCGGAAATTATTCGGTTATTATTATCTTAATCCCTTGTCTTCAAGTAGCTGCATAGCGCCCGGCGACTTACAATATTTTTAACCGACTTCCAAAAAGGAGAAGGTTATAAGTTTGTCTTGTTTGTTTGTTTGTTTGTTTGGCCGCGCAGAACTCGGAAACTACTGAACCGATTGAGATGAATTTTTTTTTAAGTGTGAAATAAAAAAAAATTGAACAGACTTCTATATCTCCACCTCTGAAAAGTATAAAATAATATTTTGTCACCTCTACTATGGTCAGGCAATTTGAAGTCAGCACAGAGATTTACCAATACTACATTTGGCGCCGACTTCAAATTATTGATAGGTATATTTTATTATTGCCCTACAAAAATTGGTGACTAATGGGTCGATTCTGTTCAAATCTGTAAGTGCTACAGATATGTAAAATTATAAATATGAAACAAAATGAAACCTATAATCATATGAACATTTTTATACTTGTCAACAAAAATTGATGTGATTTTGTTCATTATTTCAAGATTTACAAATCTGTAGCATTTACATATTTGAACAGAATCCACCCATAAATATTAGTTTAATTTTCAGCGGTGGAGATTTAGAAGTCAATTCTATTTTTATTGAAAATTTTATTTTATTTTTATTGTATATTTTTATTTGAAGACAAATTATACTTCATAATATCTATAAATTTCAAATTTGTGAAAATCACGTGCTTGCCTTTCTTACTTGCCTAATTTTTATTACACATATACCTGTAAAAATAATGCATGAACAAAACTTATTTTGCATGCTTTATAATGGAGAAAAGTTAATTTTTTCATGAAAAATAGGGTACAAAAAACAAATCTTATAAGATCCATAATGTAAGTCACCAGAGGTAATACCAGTTGCTTGGCCTCCTGCTGACTGTCAGGTGTTATGAATTTCTAGACGACAAGGGATTAGGATTACCTATTAATCTTCGAAAGAAAGTTTACTATTTTCGTCTTCGGGCGAATAAGCACTCAACCTACGGTTACAGTGTTTTTAACAGCATTTTATTTCGTATACTACAATACGTAGCTGCTTCCTAGGCAATGCAACCGTGTTGCTAAATGAGAAAAATACTTAAACTTCTGACCTGATAATAAAAATTAAAGTAACCATTAGGTTGCAAGAACCAATAACGTACCTATTTCCATTTTATTTGATTTAAAAATTAGGTTAAACAATTCTAAACCCGCACATGTTTATTTTAATAAATAATTATTATCGACAACACTATCCTATCTCTAGTGTCACACTTTCGAAAATTTAAATTAAACGGTTGTTCTGCACATTCCAAAATTACCTCAGAGGCAAACTTTCCTCGAGAACATTTGAGATAAACTGCTAGTAGGAACTACCACTAACTACAACAACATTTCGTCCCTCGGGTTTGTTTCCGTTTGCTACTTGCAAGTGCATTCCGTACAAATAGAAATTGCATTCTGCATGGGATGGATACTTACTAACCTTACTCGATGAAGTTGTTTATATGATTGCTCTTTTTGTTGTTAATAAAAATATTACGCTGTTTGTATACGCCACGTATGACATGGACTTATAAAAATGCAATAAATTCCACACATATTTGCTTGGAGATTTATAGAATGCAAATCAAATATTTGTTTTGTTTTCGTTAGGAATATGTTATAAACTCGAGAAAATGTGATATCAGGGTTATAAAGTATAGTAACTTAGTTTTATGTTTATAGGGTGTAATACATGATGTACCGAACGGAGGAACTGAAAGAATATTTGAAAAATTAAGGGTACTTTACGTAAAGTGAACATTCTAATATCAGTTGTTGATCGCTAGTAATTTTTATAATTCAATTCAATTATGTTACTTTGAAAAATAGTTTTATTTGAGTAATCCGCCCTTTCAAACTTATATAACAATAGGTTGTCAAATTGAGTTGCACCAATGAAAAAAATCAAACATAAAATTCGGCAATAAATGTTATTTATTATAAAGGGATAGAAGTAACAGATTTTAGCGCAAGGTGTGATGTTTGTCTCCCGTCGCAGCGGAGGGTTACAATCATACCAAGCGCTAAAATCTCTTATCTATCCCGTGTATAATATAATTTTTTTTTCTATAACCGCTAAAATATTTAGAAATTAAGTAAAATGATCAAAGCATGACGTATTTTTCAAATGGATTTTAGAATACTAGGTCGTTACTTGTTTTAATGTTATAGCATTTATCAAGCGTTAATTAGTGACAAAAGTAACAAAACAATAACTGTTAATTTCTCAAAGGGTACAAGTATTTCTATCCCTGGAGATGAAATATGACATTTCAGCAACTGATAGCAGGTATGAAATGTCATCATTTTATATAGGATATAGAAAAAATTATATTTTCTCATCAGTTTTTTTATTCCAAACAGCACTAAAATGAAAACAGGTATTTTACAAAATAGGATATAGAAAAAATTATATTTTCTCATCAGTTTTTTATTCCAAACAGCACTAAAATGAAAACAGGTATTTTACAAAAATATGTATATATTATTTTTAATAGATTATTCAATAATAGTCAAGTACGCTTTTGCGATTCTGACAACTTAGATTTATCCAAACATGCACACATAATAGTTTTTTTTAGACAACCTCTACAAAAAATAACAGAAATCGCGGCAGCATCCTACTGAAGAAAGCTGAAAATTACAGGAACTAGCATTATTTAAATATCGTGCTAGCACCGTATGGTTATATCCACGGTTAAAGAATAATTAGGTTGACCGACTGGGCACGTTTTTCAAAAACAACCCCGGTCAGAATTTGTAATTAGTTCATAAGGTGTTTCTAGGGTCTGCTGGTCACTACCGATACAACTTAATAGTATTTTTGTAGTGATATAGAAATATAATGCAAAATATAAAGAACACGTAAGGTTATTAGTACATAAAAAGTAACAGGTAAATATTGCTGTGAAATTATTAAAACATTAAAAGTGTTTCAGAAAAACTGTAAATGTAAATATAGGTTATTTTAATTTTAGGAGAAATGAGTAAAAATCGACATGTTTTATAAACTAAATAATGAAGATGAATAGATGCATTACGAGACTGTGTTCATATATTGTGAAATTATTTATTTATATCGATGATCTCCTTCGTAGAAAATGCAGGATTTTCAAACAACATTTTTGATCTAAAGGTAAATTGGAACATAGCAGCTTAGATATATCTAAAAGACAATTTTAGTTACTATTTATAGTGAATGAGGATAATTACTCGACTGGTTAATGAATGAGGTAGAAAATTACTCGAAATGCAGTCAATTACATACTTTATTCACGAATCCGACGTTTCGGCACACACTATTTATAGTATTAAAGTGTATTTTTACAGTCAGTCTCAATAGTATCCCTGACACAGCCAGAGATATCTATAGATCCATTACACATTCTGACCGCTAGAAAAGATCATGTTGACAAACCTAAATATTCTTTAACCGTAGTTATATCGTAATTATGAAACCAAATCAACATAGACAGGCAAATTTTGCTTTATTTATTGATTGTTTGAAATGACAGTGGAAATGTCGTTTGAGTGTGGTGTGTATTAAAAAGATATTATTATGTTTTTTGTCATCGTCTAAAAAATAGCGTTCATGATTCGTTCGATAGTAAATATCGTGTTGCTCGTGTGTTGCCTCACTCGGTTGCACCTCGTTCGTCAAACATTACACTGGTCCGATATTTCTTACTTTCGATTGTCGTTATACGATATACTTTTTTTATAAACCATGAAGCTTGACAATTCACGGCTGGTAACCGCACACACGTTAAAATAATATATACTGATAATTAACAATGTGTGAGGCTGCCACACCCAAGTTGATAGACTATGTACTATTAATAATATATAATTTCATGGCAGCTTTTGCGATTGAACTTCAAAAAAAGTGTATATAATCTAAACTAAACTGATTGTAGCATAAGATATGAGATTCTGCAGATTACACTGTTGCTTAGGGCGATTTTCCCACTTAACTCGAGCGCAAAAATAAAGAACACACTTCAATTTTAAAAATTTCCTTCGCATGAGCTCAAAGATATCAGCTATCGGCCTTATTTAAATATTTTACCCAGTCTCGTTTTCAATTACCGCTAACTGTTGAATCGGTGAATGCTTCGGTTCGGTTTGAAACCGGTTTACCGATCAAATAAAATGTCTCAGTGGTTGCCACGGGGACTGAACCGGCAAATCGAATCGGAAAAATTGAATTTTCTTGAACGTACTCGACGGAATTTTAACGTTATTGGATAAAGCTGTTTTGTTTTCTGGTGCGAATTGTAATTTTTGATTTCATGGAGATATTCTTTCTCATATTCTCAGCAGTAGCGGTGCTTCAGATTGTTATAGTTACTTCACACATTTGGGAAAATAGTGGGTGATAAGCTATCGCATTTTCATTTTGAAATTTTTTTTTACCTTATTTGTCAATTGAGAATAATTATTGTCATCGTTTATGTTCTCGGATTGGACAATAGGAATAGGAGCAAACCAATTAACACAAAACTTTTGAGTTAAAATTTCATAAAATGGTTACTCATTTAGCACGTATTAAATTTGTTTAAAGCATTATTTAAACATTGATTAATTTACTACAAAGCTACGCTTCGACCTCTTAACATAAACACTGTTTTAGATTTAAGACATAACCTTAATATGTTTGACATACGTAAATGCGGCTGATCGTTTTCCTCTACTGTTTTAAACATTGTCAAAGTTTTTGTTGAAGGTGGAAATGATCAGCTGCGTTTACGTATATCAATGTCTTAAAACTAAAACAGTGTTTATGTTAAGAATTCGAAACGTGCTTAAAAATAGAAACCTAATAAAATTTATTTACATAATTTTCGCTAATATTCTCCTACGTCATATTCATATTCAATATGATTGGGCACGAGTGGTTGGATTCCACTATAACAACATCAACCATACTACCATTCTGTAATTGATAATTAATCCTGTTGAATGGTTATCATTAAAATAAAAAAATTAAATAAAAAATATCATTATCTTTCCGGATTTTTTTTGAGTGCTTTCCAACAACGTCTTAATAAACTCGTGTGGTACACGAGAGAGCTGATTACGTTGTTGGAATGCACGATAAAAAAAATTCCTAAAATGAATTAATGCACGAGTGCAGATACGGTAAGAAAATAATGACACTGCCGGTATATTTTTGAATTCTTTTTACAATAGAAACTTGAAATATTAGTAGCTTGAGGAACCTAGCTAATAATTATAATAAGTGGAAATTTTTCTGTCACATGTCAGTTTGACATTTAAATTAAAAATTGGTTAAATTGTTAAATTAAAGTAAATTATGCACATTTATTAATGTTATATACAAATTTGTAAAATAAATACGAGAAAAATATCACTAGATTTTTGCGGCAAAATTATATAAAAACAAAGATGTTTTATTGTTAAACATTCGTTTGTTTACATTACAAAGTTTGTGTGGCGTAAAACTGGTGTTATATCAGCCAAACTTCAGATCGCTCCTCCTAGTTTTTAAATCAAGTGTAGTAAAAAATTTCCGCTAAATTTGTTTATAGGTAACCATGATTACTATTATTGTAATCAAATTCTTCTATTGGCTGTTATTTATGTCATGCGATTTTCACTGTAATTATTTCCATCGGAAAATAATTTCCAAACAATATTTATGTCTTCATATGCTGAAATGTTAAGGATGTTGTTATTATGATATAGACGAGCTTCAAATATGTCGCATAATTTACATAGACTTGTTTTAGTTTAAAAGTTTATATCAAAGAAAACTTTTCAAGTCTCAAAACACTTTATAAGATCAATTTTCTTTTGACCGCAAAATCTCCTCAAAGACCAAGAAAATATGAAAAAAACTTCAAAAAAGAAAAATTTTAATAACTTTTTTAATCATTATGTTCTCTTTGGCAGGTTACTATGTTTGTTTCTTCAAAAATAAATATTTTCGTCGCTTTTCTCAACTTCAGGAATTATTTTCCTCTGCACGGAGGATTCAGGAAATGAATGAATTAATCACAACAAGATTGAGAAGTCGAACAGCAGCGAATGCAATTACTTTTATTGTCTTTGGTGATACGGTTGTTTTTATCAGGCTTCATCGCCATTTATCTAGCCAAATTAGACGTAGATTGATCGTTATCATCAATAAAAACAAGAACCAAATTAGATCTGCCAATTTAGTTTTTATCCAGTTTGTATCATAACTTCGAATAGAATTAATGAAGCACCTAATTCATTTGTTATTGAACGTTGGTTACGTGGAGTCAATAGTTCATTACAATTATTATTATTAAATATTTCTTATCGACAAGTGGCAACGAAACATCATGTTCACTACTTGGAAAACATTATCTTTAATTTAAATAAGACGCCTAGTCATTTTGTAAAGGACTCGGCACATAATATCATATCATTTTATTATACAATATGCCGAGGCTTTTGGTAGAAACTCTGAACTGAACTAAGTGAACAACTCAATTCCCTTCGTGAATCCCACAGACTCGGTTTTGGTAGACACTCTGATTGCACTGAATTAAATAAAAAAAAACCTTTTGGAGTCTTAAATACTCGGTTTTGGTACAATCTTAGATTGAACTGAACTAAATAAACAACTCAATACCCTTCGTGAGTCCCACATACTAAGTTTTGGTTGATTGAACTGAACTAAATGGAGAACCTAATAAATAATATGCTTACATGCCTAGGTTTTATATAAAAAGTCTAATTTTACAATCTGCCTATACGGTAGTTTATGACCCTTTCTTAACATGCTGTATCTTTATTTATCAGAGAATAAATTATAACATTACCGTAATAATAACTGAATCGAATCATTTTATGAAAGTTACAGTTTGATACAGATTCAATTGAAGCAGTTGTTGCATTTTATTTTTTTATTCAAAGCCAAAGCAAAGCAACTGAAGATAAGGTTTCTCATGTTGCAATTTCCTGTTCTCTCCGTTATTTATTTTGTTTTGATGAGTTACAAACAAATTTTGATTTTTTGTTTATGGATCATTATATTCTGAAACAAAAACAAAATGCCAATGTTTGAACTTTTTTTGATGTACCACGTTATCAGGTAACGAGCTATGTAATTAATTTTCAAAACAACTTTTTAAATTTTTAACCATTTCGTTTACAAATGAACTTCTGGTATCATTTATCAGACAGGCAGTAAAAATATATAAATGGAAATGTCAAAAATGAATACAATAATTCAGAATTCAGTTTTCAAAGAAAAAGTAAATATTGTTCTTTTGTCAAGAACTGAATAACATCTGAGTAAAAAAACAACAAAAGATGAACTGATTTTACCGAGACAAACACAATGAAACAAAAAACCTACAGGGTGATCAGCAAAAAGAATAATTCGGGACAATTATTTTCGCACTAAACCATAAACCAAAACTCGATATCTTAATTCTTTCAAGAATTTAATTTTAATGTTTTTTGTACGTTTATTACGATTTTTATAACAAATGTTCAAATTGTCGACCTTCTTAGGTCTCGCAATGACCCAAACACTTAGTGATCCCCAAATTTTAATTTTTTTTTCTTCACTCGTTCAAAACTTAATATAGCTCCGTCCCGAGACTTTTGGGAAACCGTGCACACAAAACCAACATGCAAGAAGTGGAATATTATATAGGGTCGTGTCATCTCTCGTTTTGGAGACCAGAACTGACCGTGAAGAAGTTACGATTTAACTTGTTTGGATTATTTTCTGTTTTTTTAAAGTAAGGTCTATGCGAACCACCTTGAGACAACTGAGGATCTCAAAGAAGAAATTACGTGCCAAATTCGTGAAATCCAGCAGTCCATACCCAAAATGTACTGCAAAATTTCGTCAAAAGAGTACATTCCTACCAACGGTGGCCATTTAACCGATATTTTGTTTCATGTGTAGATGTCATTATTCATTATTGCCTGTGTACATATCAAGAACAAAATGTAAATAAAACATTAAATTAATATATTTAATTAAGTTTTTAAAATTCAACTTCTTGCTGAGACACCCTATACTACTGTGCAGTAATTATAGTTAGTAAATGGTTTCATTGTGTAAAACCACATCGCTCATATCTAACTGCATGAAATAAGCTTTGCAGTTTCAGTGGAATGAAATGTCACCGCCTGAATCACTCATCCATTCATTCACCACTCGCTACCATCCTTTGCTTTTGATTAGTTCAAAATGAAAACTAACTCATATTAAAATCAAAGTGGACCTGTTTCTACTCGAAATGAAATTACTCGTTGATATGTAATTGTTAAATGAAGCTGAATTTATTCACACTTAAAGTTGCTGTGCAATTAGTTTTCAATGTTCATAAATTAATGTAAACAATAAGCGCTGACCTGAATAATATGATGGAGCTTTATTTTTATTCACTTCGGTGGATAAATTGTTCCGTGTGCAAGAATTAACACTTTTTATTTAGTTTATTTAGTTTGAATGTTAACTTTTAAACGAGGTTCAGAGTTAAAATACAATAGATTCATCAACCATTGTCAAAATTTAACTCAGTACTTTTAAAAGTTAATAGTATATTATACAACGACGCTTTAATGGATGCTATTATTCCCGGAGATGAAACGAGCAAAGCGAGCGAGGGTTTTAATCATTGGAGGGAATAATAGTCAGTATACAATACTGAACTTTATCTACGACTAATTTATTAAGTACAAGATTTTAGTAAAATCCAATACACACAAATTTTAGCATTTCCAAATGTAATTCTCTATCACCATAGTTACACTCTGTCATTATTTTGTAAAAGAATATTATTTAGCCCATCTCGTTTATGTTTTTTAAACTAAGCTGGGTGTGGCAGCCTCACATATTGTAAGTCATTGATAAATACATACAGAATGTATCATAACCTCGAGTACATACTTTGAGGGTATTATCGGTATTATACAGTTTGATATGATGATTTACGGACCAAAAATAATTATTCAAATATTAACGTATATTAGCGATTTTCCTCGTGTCACTTGATGGATTTATTAACAATATTGTAATAATTTAATAAAAATGAATAGAACTAATTTTATTTGGGTGTTAAATCCACTGGTTCTAATAATAATGTAGATAAGTAATCTTCTCCTAATAATTTTACGAATTACTGAAAATTCTTTTTGATCTGCAATCAACATGCTAAACTGTATACCCTTAAAGCATGAACCTGCAGTTATGACACAGCCTGTATATCAAATCGTGTGTATTATAGATTAAGCGTATTATATACCTACACTCTTTGGATTTTATCACATGACAATGGGTTGTTTAGAATTTTATGTAAATAGGTATCATTTTGTGTACTGTAACTTCTTTCCTTGTGAAAAATGTAATATTTCGAGAGTAACTTCTTTGAGAGCATCGCATCGGGATCATAAAAGAACATTTCAGTAAAACATCCCACACGGAAACTTACTAGAAATTTCCGCATCACAAACTATATTTCATATGATAGATAAAATGATAAACTAGGTTTCTCTTGCCTTTCCATTCTGTAGAAAAATATGTCATGTTTTCCATATTTTTTATTCTAAAAACTTTTTAAAGAAAATTTACTAACCAGAGGATTATTTGAATTATTTTATTTTGCTGGTAACAGAGGTTAGATGTTATTATAGTGGAATGCAATCACTTCGAACGATTCGTCTTAGTGCACTCAGTATCTCAATCTGTACGACGACCTTTAAAAAGCGGTAACGCAGAGATGCTTTTGAAAGGATGAAAGTTTATGCACGAGCTAAATGCGAGTGTATAATTATCTGAGTTAATTATAGCCATTATGTGCGAGTCAAATGCGGCGTTTTATTTACTATTTTTTAAATAAAATATTTCTTAAAAATTATCATTCAAATATTAATCTAACTTCACATTTTGGTGTGACAGGATGACAGTTGTGTTCAATAATTAGGGTTTCACTACTTGACTTGATTTTCAACCTGCTTGACTTGACTTGACTTGAAATCAAGTCAAGTTCAAGTCAAGTAATAGAATCCGAAAATCAAGTCAAGTCAAGTAGTTAAATTTCAAGTAACTTCAAGTACTTGATACTTGAAAATGAAGCAGTTAAACTATACTAAGATGGAGAAATATTAAATAATTCTTCAAAACTGCATTGCCTATCGGGAAATACTGCATTTTGTTTTAATGAACTATTCGACTGAATTGTGCATTTTTAAACAAAATTGTTCGTTATCAAGTAATTTCAAACTACTTTGATATCAAGTCAAGTAGTAACGATAGAAAATCAAGTCAAGTCAAGTAATGAATTTTTTAAAAGCTTGATTTTCAAGTCAAGTCAAGGAATTCACAAAAATGTCAAGCTACTTGACTTGATGAATCTCTATCAATAATTGACTCATAATATAATAGTGTTGAATTTATAATAGTGTTGAATTATGAATTCATAATACAATAGTGTGATTTATGGAGGGTTTTATCTTACTAAAGGTAATGAATGTATTATTGAATGGTCATAGATAAAATATATAAGTAACACAACCTCATGTGTATTATTTTATACATGATAGTATCATAATTTGCAAGTTATACACGAACATAAACGTCACTTTATAGCCCACGGATCACTTTATAGCGCAGTGCGCCATAAAAAACGTCAAATTAATGCAAACCAGTTTAAATTTTCCTCATATAACCATTTTCAGTAGGTAATTAGTAGTATAATTTTTTAGTTTAGATTTTCAATTTTCCTCATATAACCATTTTCAGTAATTAGTAGTATAATTTTTTATTTAAATAACATCATTTTTGTTGGTGACAACATTGACATTTATATTTTTGTTTATTTTCGGAATTTTTTGGTATCTTTAGTACCAGTCCAAGTATTTTATTTTTTTTTTTTGGTAATTTGAACAACTTGAACGAATAAAATTAATAAATAAATTTATTAGAAAATGTTCAATCGTGCATAAAATTGGGTACCTATGTACCACAGGCGTAATTTGCTTTATGGCTCTTGGCATGTTTTTAGCCCTCGGCTGACGCTCGGGCTCTCACATCACACCATAAAAGCTTCTTTACGCTCTTATAATACATAAAAATCTATTAAATATCTTTTGATTCAATGCATACGAATATGTAGAGATTATTTCTGGTTCCATTAGCCATCTAAACATGAATCATATGCACATTGAACACACAATGCATTAAGCTTGAAGTTGGAATTGAAGTTTACAAACTTTTGACGCAACGCAAACAGTTTATTTAACAGAGCCACGAGCTATAGCACATTTACAGACTGCGAGGCAAATAGAAGAAATGAATGGTAATGCATTATGTCTCCTGATAGCTGAGAACTTTGTTAGTACGAGTATTAAATGATCAATATTGGTTATTATAGCGCTAAATGGCTATGTGATAGCTCTATTTATCTGCAGGAAATTGTTGATCAAGTTTCCTGCAAACAAGTTCTTGAAAAACAAACTTTCAACTAACACAGAAGTAAATAGTTGAGAAAGACAAGATCACTGCAATATCAATTAAGGAAATTACATAATAGTAGACATAATTTTTAGGAAGTAAGGCTACGTTTCGACCTCATAATATAAACACTGTTTTAGTTTTTAGGCATAACCTTAAAATGTTTGACATACGCGCGTTAATGCGGTATAATTTTTTCCGAATTCCTAGAATACTCTCGATGTTACTTTTTTTTCTATTACACTCTTTTCCCCACTACTACGGCTGCCTGAAACCAGCCCGAAACTCGTACTTTACCGCATCCTAGCTATGTAATGTCATTTTGAAGTTGAAAAATACTGTAAAAGTGTTTTCGTATCGAGAAAACTGTCAGATTATTATTGACTTCAGGATAATGTTTTTATAAACATTTAATAGATCTACAGATGGATCTACATGTGCCCTTTAAAATTTTAAAAATAACTGGAACTGGCCACAAAACACTCGCTACGTTAGTATATTTTATGCTGGATTTTAGGAGGTAGACGGGCCTCTAGAGTTATGTCTTAAAACCAGTGTAAAGTCTATACTACGTACCTGGAAAGGACGCGCGCGTTAGAGTCGCTGAGGCAAGTTTGAATTTTAAAACGTTAAGTATTTTTCCCATGTTTTACATGAGTTAAACAGTGATAGAGATACTTAAGTCTGTCTTTCTGTCAACTTGCCTCACTGCTGCTGTTTTGTAGTTTGCTACAGCTTCCTTCCAGGTATTTTAGTATACATATAGGTATATCTGGTTTGAAGTGAAGTGTCGGTTCAGCTGCGCGAACAGGCGGAGCAAATTTTTGTGTACTACACATATTACACAATTTGACCTAGTACCGCTTGCTATATTGCATTTCATACCATAAAACTAGCAAAACAAATTATTCACTAAAGGATGCAAGCATCAGTATGAAAAAATTCTCATTTTTCTGAAATAGAGAGTAGATAAGTTTATTTTTCTTTCATCTATACATCTTTCTCTAAGATCAAAATTAGTAGTTCGCGCAAGCGTCTCTTCATTTCAATAGTACCTACTATAATTCACTGCTTAAAACTGAAACAATAGTTAAAGATAAGTTGTTGATTAAAGACAATACCTACATTTGAAACTGAAATTACTATTTCAAAAGTTAGTTAAACGACTGTATGGCCATGTTAACAATTTATAATTGAATGCATTCTACACTAACATTTGCGTAATTAAGCTGCGTATAGTTATACCATGTTATAACATTAGCGCAATACTGCATAAAATAAATCAGTTTACCACATAAAACGAAATAATTAAGCAACGGATTTGCATATTACTATTAGTTTTAGTAATTGAGAATTGTAAACATGTGTGATTCTAATATTAGAAATAAAAGTATATACTACCTACCCATAATTAAATTCATTGCATATTACAGCAATTTTGTTGGAATTAACTCTTAGAATATTCAAGCCGTACATTTTCATCGCAAGGAAAAAGCATGCAATATAATTATAATATGAATATTATTATTATTAATTTAGTTTCATTACAAAATCAAATTAGTTTATAACGTCATAGGTTATAGTATTATAGCATAAAATTAGTAATCAGTTTTGAACAAAAGCGAAACATTAATATATTTTTAAAATTAAAAAAAAAATTTGAACGTATTTTAAGGAAACATTTTTCGTGCCACTGAATAAATAATTGTTTAATCATAATTATGTAATTCAAATAATTTAATTAAAACTCAGTTTGTGTACATGTTGCATAAATTTTTTTTTAGTATATGCTCTCCAAATTTGTTTAGTAACTACTTATTCGAAATTATTCTAAAACTTAAAAAAAAATATTTAAACGTAGGCGGTGAAATAATGAAAATCAGTGAAAATAATCCTATAAAATGTTAATAACAGCTTATTTATTTATTTCATTAATTACGCACAGCCAGAGGGTTCCGGGGTTGGGGATTTTTAAGCACGTTGCAGGGTCTCCAGAATACAAATTTACTATTTTTACGATGATGTCTAGGTCTCTAGGTGTGTATGCGTATGGATGTATGAATGTATGTGACAATTTTTCATCCACGAGAACTCAAAAAGTTATTATACCTTTAATAACAAAATTTCACATTTAAGATTTTAATAAGTATCTTAGCATCGGTTAAGATTTTGGTAGAAATACGCAAACAGGAAGTAGTACTTTTGAAGTTTGATATAGTTTTTCTTGTACATTATTTGATTATTTTTATATGACAATTTTTGCAATTAAAAATAAGAATATATAATTATTTATGGGTACAGATAATTTGAAATATATGTAGAAAAAGGTGGCAGTAGGATCAAAATAGGAATGTAATTAAAAAATCCTTTATTGGATATAATAAAGGATTTTTAATTACATCCCTATTTTGATTCTACTGCCACCTTTTTCTACATAATTACTCTTTGCATCACCTACTATAATATTAAATTTTAAATATAATTTGTTTATTCTGGTAGTATTTAACAACCAAATAAAGTACAATTAATATTCTAGTTTTTTGAAATTCCAGTATCTTGTTGTCCATGATCATATGACATGAAAATTGTTTCGACAAAAAATATAATTTTTATGACATTGATATTTTTTGACATCTTTTGCATCTTGGTTTACATTATCGTTGAATATGAAACTATTAAATTTAATATGTAAACAATTATTTAATAGATTAGTAAAATGAGCAGAATTAGGCGAGAGGTCGTATGCTGGCCACATCAAATGTTTTATATTTTTATCAAACTGCATATACCGTTAACTCTATGTACTCAAAGAAATGATTAATAATACATCCTGTATTGTTATAAGAATACAATATTGACAACATCATTACAATAATAGTAACCATTCAAGCAAAATAATAGTATTATTCGCTATCGTGTGTCATTATGCGTTTATACTTGTCATTAGGTTCTATACTCCAATCCAGAATCAATTTCCATTGTAGTAACGTTAGTAAAGCGCTCAAATTGTAAATTAAAGTGTAAATTGATGACGCAAATCATTTGTAATTCGTGTTAGCGTTTCTGTTGAACATCATTGGCTAAGACGTGGAGACGAAAGCTGTCTCCATTCGCTGTTGAGATTATAGTTTAAGATTAATTGCAGCATACGGATGACTTTATCACATTAGGTTTTGCACGGGTATCGTGGGTATTTGTTCTGGAAGGAAATGGCCGAAGTTTTAGTTTTACGGAGTAAAAACACCATTAAAGTAGGAACTAACTTTGCGTAGTCGGCGGTCCTCTGTAAATACTATTTAGATGTGAATTGAGATTGGTAGAGCTTTTATTTCTTAGACTGGTAACTGTTTAAAGCTGTACTTTTAGATACTGTAATATTTAAATTAACAATTAAGCATGAGTTAGAGATTGTTTTAGAAAAAATTACTTGATTTTTTCTTTGTGAATAGTGAATGCTACAGTATTGTTTCTCCTAAGATAAATTGTGTTTATTGTTTATAATTGATAAATAAAATTTATAAATTGGTGGCTCTAAATACAGCTTTCATATATTACCTACGACCATTATATAATAATTCATTGTGTAGGTAACTTTAGTAAGATAAACCCCTCCATAAGACACACTATTGTATTATGAGTCCATTATTCAACACAACTGTCATCTGTCATCACACCAAAATGTGAAGTTTGGTTAATATTTTCATGAATTAAAATTTGTAAAGAAATGTTTTATTTAAAAATTCGTAAATAAGACATCGTATTTGACTCGTACATAATGGCTGTAATTAACTTAGATGATTATACATTCGTCTTTAGATCGAACATTCATCCTCTTGAATTATAGAGCCCACATTATGTGCTCGTTAAATAATATACTTTTAATAAATCGAATTTTTTTTTTTCTGGTTGGCAACTATTCAACAATATTACTCCCAATTATAGATTGATAGATGTTATTACAGTGGAATCCAACCACTTCACACCTATTTGTCTTGGTGCAGTCAGAATCTCAACGCGTGTGAGGATCTTTAAAATTCAAGGCGGTATCGGAGATATTCTTGTGCAACCAGAACTACATTTAAGACGATTAAGTGATTATCTTGAAGCATATGAGTGCTATTTAATTGCAAGAAGTTTTTACAATTTAACAACCACTTAACCACGGAACTCCGAGTTCTACGTCATCACATGCAGAAAGCTGTAATTATACTCGCGCAACTACTGCCTTAACAAAGAATATTTAAATACCTCATTCGTCAAACAACTGTTTTCAGTTAACTTAGTACCTACAAACTGTATTTTATTTATTTTTATTTTTTATGTTAGACGTGTCGTACTCGCACATTATTAAACTTTTCAACTGGATTATTAATCAATTCACCTTGAATCAAAGACTTTTCATCTGTTACTTTTGTTATCGCCTTCTTTTGGCAGCATTCTTTAATATTTGTTATTGAATTTAGTTTAATTATTATTGGCAATTGCTGTGAAAATTATTATAAAACGATTATATAAATTATAAAATGAGTTGTTATTGAAATGAATGAATAATTGCGTTTATAAGATAGTCTGTTAAAGTGCTGAAGAGTAAACAAGGGAAATAAAATAAACTGATTTTGAAAAATATTTTGAAAATCATTTGTAGCACCTATTTATCGTAGATGTGAGTATGTACAAATACAACTATTTGTAACCGTTCTATAACGTCAGTTTATAATAATTAGCGAAATATAGGTAGGTATGTCCATACATATTTATATTGCCTTGTACCAAACTTAAGTGTGGCAGCCTCACATATTATGTCATCTCTATAGATATATACAGGATGCTTCACAACTTGGTGGGTGCATATATTATAATATCATAGTACCTACTCAACGTACTGACCATGGAACACAAAGAATTTTTTAAGTTTTATTAAATTTAAGGGCAGTTTTCGCAAGAGACACATTTTTGAAAACGCTGAATTGATGATTGTATAATGGATATCTGTGTAACTATGAGTGGAATAATTTAAATTAATTATTGTACATTGGAAAGAACAGTAGGTTTATAAAATTCCATTTGAAAACAGTGACCCAAAACTGCTTGATTAAAAAACCTGGAAACTTAAATTGAGAATATTAAGATACGTGAGTGGAGTACTACTATATGCCATTAAAATATATGCACGAAGTTGTACAATAGGGTACAGTAAACTCATTTAAATACAAATTAAAATTATATTTACATTGAAGAATTTAATTATTATTCAATTATAATAATGATAATCAGCTAGAACTGTATAATAAAGTGATAGGTATTGAAATGTCAAATTAGTTTCGAATTGATATTTTGCATTGCCTGCTTTTTGTTTCGTAAAAATAATTTGCGTAAAAAATTGCATCGTAAATAGCAATAACGTGAAGTGGAAAAATGTCAAATTCTGTGTCCATTAATAAACGATTACATTTTTTATGAACGAGGGAAGTTTATTAAAATGGTAAACACAATATTGCTGACATGATATTGTTCTCTCAGTTTTTTTCAATTAATAGAGATATAAAAAAAAAACTAAAACTAAATTAGTTTCCTTTATTTTTAATTACACTACCACATTTCAATTTCTTTTCGTGATTAAAGTAATACACGATTACGCAGTCTCTATAATCTAAATTCGAAATAATCTTCATCTTATTGATCTCCAAATAAGTAGCAACTGTATCTTCATTCTCCAATCTCTGTGTCTAGAAGATAAATAGAGACTGACGATAGTAAAGAAGTGTACGTCATATCTGATTTTATTTAAGCGTTTTTTGCTCTTTCTAGAAAAATGCCGTCTGGAAAAATAAAGGATGTGTGGACCGTAATGGTCAGTTTTTCATAAAAAGCAAAAATGTTTTTTACTTTAGTTAGGTAGTAGACACTGTATTTCACTAATTTGGTTAAGTAATGGACTTCATTATTTCACTCGGTGGTCTTTATTTCACTGTTTTCATTTAATTAAGAAGCTCGTCTACGTTTTTTCCGAATTCCTAGAATACTCTCGATTTTACTTTTTTCTATTTAACTACCTTCCTCACTACTGCAACTGTCCGAAACCAGCCCGAAACTTGTACTGTAGAAGTGTTTTCGTTGCAAGTAAACTGTCAGTTTAGTACTGACTTCAGGATAATTATTTTTTTACACATTTAATAGAGAAAGAATGGATCTACAGATCTGCCTTTCTAAAATTTTAAATATTAATATCTATCATGAGATATAACCGTGTAAAGTTTGCATAAATTTGATTTTTTTAATGAGTTTGTCGCAATTTTTATAATCATGTACAATTTTTTAATAAGATTTTTAAAGAGGCACTACTTTTAATTGATCCTATAAGTATATAATGGAATTTTTCCATTCTTGTACTGGCCACAAAACACTCGCTACGTTAGTACATTTTATGCTCGATTTTAGGAGGTACACGGGCCTTTTAAAAGTCATTTAAAACTAAATTTATTTAAAAAAATTATAGATCATATTGTAAAGACACTTGAATATTAAATGGTTTTATTTATTTTTTGTTCAATGTCGGTATACAATGTCGGTAATTTATAAAAATAAATAGAACCATTTAATATTAAAGTTTCATTCTATTGTGATTGTGGTTTATAATAATTTTATCTATAAACTTATGTGTTTACAGAATTCAGCTACGCCTCAAGCTCCTTAATGTATAATTTTATTATAATATGTACCATCACTTGCTGACTACAAAAATATGACAGCTGTCATTAGAAAAATATTTATTGAATACAATTGCGATATATTTTAATGTTTTACCTTTCGTGTAATAAGTGTATAATAAAAGTAAAAAAAAGTATATATTATTTATATCGTTATGAAGTTAAATCAAACTACATATTTATGTACAATGTACATATTATTATCTATCACGCCTTTTACCCAACTTGGGTGTGCTAGCTAAGTTGAGAGTAAAATTATTAGAATAGTGTTTTATATAAAGAATGTTTAATATTTCTGTCTTAATTATGTTTATTATGTAATAAAACTAAACAAAAAAATATTTAATAATGCTATCATAAAAAAACTTATCTTCTTAGTTTTATAAATATAAAATTGTAATAACAGATAAAATTTTACTCCGAAAACTACCCGTTGAACTCAAGTGTTATTTGAGTTGCAGTTACGATTCAATTTAAGTTCTAATAAATTTCAGCCATCTAAAACAATATTTACTTTAATATGAGAAAAGCAATAATGAAAATGTTTATTTTCCTCACTCCTCCAGTAATCCAGAAGGCGTATATAGTTTTGTTTTTATCTTGAAGTAAGTAAATAAACAGCGCATGTTATGCGATACTCGCAAACAGGAATCAAGTGAAAACACAAAAGCTTATGCAGACATAAAAGTAATGTAGGATATATAAGTTTAGTAACTTTTTAAAAGTTACTGTAATTCCAATTTCGTTCACATTTTTAGATTGTGGTGGGGTACTTGAGCCACAGGTTAAATCGTGCTTGAAACTTTTTTGGGCACTTTGCCAAACGTGGAATTGTACACATGTTTCTTTGAAAGCTCGCATTAATAACACCAGGAGCTTTTAATAAATTATGACATGGACTTATTATTTTATTACGATAAAATACTATTTAACCTATTATGCCCTGTTCACACGAAGAAAGTTTTCACTAAAAAGTTTTTTGAAAGTAAAACAAGAGCTAGGAGCTGTCATAAAAAATATTATCAAATCTGTGACTGCTATAGTGTCAAATCTATGAACATTTTTGTACTTTTTAACAAAATTAATGTGAATTTTTCTTCATCATTTATAGATTAACAAAGCTACAAAGCTTATGAAGTAAAACAGAGCTCCAGAGCTGGTCTATTTTGTTATGAGTTATATTATTTTGAGTGAATAATTTAATTTATTGCTAGGGCTAGGATTAATAATTGTTTGGGTATAATTAAGTTTATTTCTTAGTTAGTTACTTGCATATTAATTATTTGATATCAATAACTTTTATCTTCAAAACCATTTATTTTTGTAAAAAATTTGTTACAGTAGGTAAAACAGAATAGGACTGATCTTGTATCTTGGCCATCATCTTTGTAAATATTTTTTTAAACTTTTTGTTTTTGTTTAAAAACACCTACTGTTACATTAGTTCTTTTAAAATTTAGTTATTATGGTATTAACTCCGACGTCAAATTAACTGACAGAATAAAAACGGCTTTTCAAATCAAATCAAATTATATTGTACTTTTCTATTGAAATTGAAAAGGATGTTGGAGTAGGTATATCGAACTTCAAAATAGCATGTAAGTTTATTGTTTACTTATCAAATAAGTTTGAACAGGCGCATTTTCAGAATGTGCCAATCCTTTTAGGGAAATTGAAAGATCTACCAATGTGAACTGTTATGTTTGTTAACATCTGTAGTGTTTAATGTAAAATAACTTTGTTTAAACAATTAATTGTAGCGATTTTGCAACTTAAAGATTTTCTGTCACTCTAGTTTTGGTTTTGCGTTAAATGTTTCAGGAACTAGCAGAATACTTGAAACTATTGTCAGTAAGAAACATCCTAATTTAACAGTGATACCAACCGTTAATTTCCAACAATATTTAAACATTAAATAACACGATTTAAGCACAACATTAATTCACAATGAATTATCAACACCACCAATTATAACAACACTAACATTAACACAACACTGAAAAACAATAGTTTAACAATAAATATCACAGAACTATTTAACAAGAACCATTAAACCACCCCTCGGGCAACTTTGACACTGTAGAAATTTGAAATTTAGAGAGAACTCGTGAAAAACGCGAACAGTTGAATTCTCTCGCAGATATCGCGAAACGGCGTATCGCGAATTCGAAAGCGCTGTGCCTGCGATGCTCAGATGTTCCTGCGGAGTCGTGGTGGGGCGCGGCAGGGTGGGAGAAGAGGCGTGGCCTCGAGCTTGATCCATGGCAAGCTTGATTTGTTTGTGGCTACGTTGGCTCATTGTTGATTGGGTTTGTTTACTATTTACTATTTGCTATATTGGGATGTTTATTCTTTAATGCACTGATCACACAAGGATTCTTTGAGGATTCTTTCATGCTTCTGCATTCTGAGATAAATAATCCCGGTGAAAATTGCCTGTCAAAATTGTGGTCCAGCTAAATAGAAGAAATTTTTTAATTCATTGATAGCAGCAAATCAGTGAATTTCCTTTGTCTAGGACTCAGAAACATGAAAGATTCTGCAAAGAATCGCTGTGTGAACAGGGCATAATTATACTCATTATAATACACATTATACTTCGTGCATATATTTTAATAGCAACTTACTCATCATGGAACAAAAGTAATTTTTTTTATTTCTCAAATTTAAAAGCAGTTTTTGCAAAGAACACATTTTTGGAACCACTGGATTGCAGTTTGCATAATGGGTATCTGACTAACTATGAATGAAATAAAATTAAATTTCTATGAATTATACAATGGAAAAACAGTTAACTGTTAGGGTGAGTTTATGCTGAAAAATGTAAGAATAAGGTATAAAAATAAAAATGTTTTTAAACTAACCGAAGTAAAACGTGATTATATTTGTTAATCTGATGTTGTTGCAATTTTGATAACTGATATTTATGTTTTTTATATGAAGAAATGTATCCACAAATGTAGCCACAAAAATCGATAATATTTCAAAAAATTTGACATGTCTGTTAGTTAGATATAAGAATAAATTGGAAATATTTCTGTATATATTGACATTCTAGGTAAATATTATTATACTCGTTATTAGTAGGTATTAAATACTTAATTAATATTCTGTTTTATTTAGTACCTTCTGAATTAATCACACAGAAATGTTATAAAATAATAAATAGAAATAATTGATGTATGTAGCTTGTTTGATTTGTATGTCGTTTTATTTAAAGGTACCTTTATGTTTATTATTTATTATTTTTTATTGGATAGTATTTTTTTAATTAAAAGTTGTTTTACAAAATTAATGACAATGAAATATTAATTGTTTCGCAATACGGATCCATAATGAAAATGATGTGTTAAAAATTTATGTATAGGGTTTTAACGGGTTTTAACAATAATGGACTGTATATTTATTTTTATTTTTTAATGTGAAAATGTGAGCAGCTCTCGGGCAAAGGAGTACGCTGCTCACATTCAAATATTGCATTATGCAAATTTTTGGTAACATTTATTTTTGTTTAAACGAAATAAAAATATAACTGAAATACTGAAAATATTATTTTTGGCATAGGTGACTGGCTCTGATCGTTCAATAAATTAAAACTGAACTATGAACTAAAATCCAATTATGTTAATGTACGTTATTTCAAAAATTCAAGTATGATTTATTAAATTTTAATTAAAATTCACAAAAAATTGTCTGAATATACAGAATTCTAAATCGTAGTCGTAAATAACAAGCCAGAACTTCATATATTAAAAATTTATTCTATTCTATTAGGAATATTGTTCTACTTTTCTTCTACATGTATGTATAAAGAAAAAAACGGCGGCCATAGTTTTTCTGTAAGAGTCATTATATAAAAAACTTTTAAAGGGCCTTTGTTGAGTTGAAATTATAAGAAATAATTCTACTCCTGTATAAAGTAATGTCCGTGAAGTTGGGGTGGCCCACATGAAAAAATGAAAAAAAAATATACGTGCAGTTAGTGCTAGGTTTGTGCTGGTTTGTTCCAGAATTTGAAAGTTTGTTCTATTTAAATAACAAAAATATAAACAATTTCAGTGGGCACCGTAACTTCACGCTATCAAATACCTAAATAAAAAAGAAAAACAAAAAACCAATATACCATCAGTTAGTGCTAGGTTTGTGCTGGTTTGTTCCAAAATATGAAAGTTTGTTCTTTTTAAATAACAAAAATATAAACAATTTCAGT
The DNA here is from genome assembly GCA_947534325.1 of Agonum fuliginosum. Lineage (NCBI taxonomy): Eukaryota > Metazoa > Arthropoda > Insecta > Coleoptera > Carabidae > Agonum > Agonum fuliginosum. Next base: position 24,264,648 of record OX384040.1, on the reverse strand, counting down.
GGGCACCCCAACTTCACGCTATCAAATTTCTATATAAAAAAGAAAAATAAAGAAACTACTATATCATCAGTTAGTGCTAGGTTTGTGCTGGTTTGTTCCAAAATATGAATGTTTGTTCTTTTTAAATAACAAAAATATAAACAATTTCAGTGGGCACCGCAACTTCACGCTATCAAATTTCTATATAAAAAGAAAAATAAAGAAACTACTATATCGTCAGTTAGGACTAGGTTTGTGCTGATTTGTTCCAAAATATGAAAGTTTGTTCTTTTTAAATACAAAAATATAAACAATTTCAGTGGGCACCGTAACTTCACGGTATCAAATTTCTATATAAAAAAGAAAAATAAAGAAACTACTATATCATCAGTTAGTGCTAGGTTTGTGCTGATTTGTTCCAAAATATGAAAGTTTGTTCTATTTAAATAACAAAAATATAAACAATTTCAATGCGCACCGCAACTTCACACTATATCAAATTCCAAATAAAAAAAATAAAATAAAGAAACTAACTATCATCAGTTAGTGTTAGATTTGTTCCTAAATATGAAAGTTTGGTTTCTTTTTAAATACTTAACAAAAATATAAACAATTTCACTGGGCACCGTAAATTCACGCTATCAAATTTCAAAAGAAAAAAGAAAAATATAGAATATAATCTATTTGCAAGCCGATAAACTTTATTCATTTTCCTTTCGGGGAAAAAAAATTGAGTACCTGGGATGATTTGGCGCGAAGTTATGAATTTTTGAAAAAATATTGCATTTTCTAGATCTGAACATTTATCGAAATTGTCTACAAATGTATAGCTTACCTTCAATGCTTAAATTGAAGTTCTTTTAACGTTTAATTTTCTCGTGATCGCTTTACACTTCAAACTTATCAAAGTTCAAGCAGAGTAGGTAATGAAAATCTCACAAAATGCTGAGTAAATTTCAAAAGCCCATAGCTTCGGATAAAATCGTATTGAAATTTTTAAATTTTACCGAAAAATAAATACATTTTATCGCTATGTTGACCAATTGGGCCGAAAATATTTTTTTGACACACCATACATGTTGCCAAAGTTTGACATTTTTGAGTCAAAAACATTGTGTTTTTAGGGGGTGCCTAGGGATAAATTGGATTTGGCGTCACATTAATTTGCATATCATTGAAGAGGAAACTTCAATCTTGTAAAAAATCATCGATAGTTGTGCAAAATGTTATCATGTTATGAGTTATGACCGAAAAGACACAAAATGCATTTTTTTTCAAAAATTCATAACCTCGCGCCAAATCATGGCATAGGTACTTTTTTCCCCTGATAGGATACTGAATTAACTTTATCGCCTTGGTAGTGGATTGAGTCCATGATTTTTTTGCACCCGGTACAAGTTATCAAAGTGACATTTTTTGACATCAAGAACATTTTTTTCTAAGGAGGGTGGCAGGGGGAGAAATGAACTTGGCGTCAGATTAACTTGCGTGACCTTAAATAGGAAACTTCAATTTTGTCCGAACTCGAAGATTTATCCATTTTCGACCAAGTTCAACGGTTAAAAAATTCTGAATTATTGGTGCATTTTCGAGTGATGCGTTTTTTGCCGAGTGTACTCGTACCTATATTTTGATACTAGAAAACGTTAGACAGTTTCGAATATTAAATGTTTGACATTTTCATAACCTGACATCCATAATTTTTAAAACTGTTAAGTTTCCTTCAAAAAGGTTCTAAATATATTTGTTCTGCTTGGACAAATACAACAAAATATTAGATACTGCTCTATGTTTTCTATTAATTAAAATATTATGTATATATAAAGTTTCGAATTGAATTGTCATTTCATATTTTCATTACGTCCGAATTACCAATTACGTCATTAACAGCCAATGAGATCAAAGTAATCATCACGTGAAACAAACTATGTCTATCTCTCTCGACAATTTTTGAGACAAGTTCTATAATATAGGCCTTAACTAATAGCATATTGGGTTCATTATTTTTATTTTTTACATGGAAATTTAGCAGTGCCCACTAAAATTATTATAATATTTTGGTTATTTTAATAGAAATAATTATCAAATTAGGGAACAAACTAGCACACACTTACTGACTGTAATAATATAATAATTTTTATTATATTTGGTTGAATGTGTCAGGAGACCCACAAAATTTGCTAATAACTTCAACATTTATGCAGAATAAACTTTCATATTCTGGAACAAACCAGTACAAAACAAGCACTAACTGATGGTATATTAGTTTCTTTATTTTTCATATTTTAATTTGATATTTTTTTGATAGTGTGAAGTTACGGTGGCCACTTAAATTGTTCATATTTCAGTTATTAAAATAGAACAAACTTTGATATTTTGGAACAAACCAGCACAAACTCATAGTATATTAGTTTGATTATTTTTATTTTTTTTATTTTGAAATTTGATAGTGAAAAGATACGGTGCCCACTGAAATTGTTCCTATTTTTGTTATTTAAAAGAACAAACTTTCATATGTTAGAACAAACTAGCACAAACCTAGCACTAACTGATGGTGTATTGGATACTTTATGTTTATTTTTTATTTTGAAATTTGATAGCGTGAAGTCACGGTGCCCACTGAAATTGTTTATATTTTTGTTATTTAAAAAGAACAAAATTTCATATTTTGGAATAAACCAGCACAAACCTAGCACTAACTGATGATGTAGTAGTTTCTTTATTTTTCTTTTTTATATAGAAATTTGATAGCGTGAAGTTGCGGTGCCCACTGAAATTGTTTATATTTTTGTTATTTAAAAAGAACAAACTTTCATATTTTGGAACAAACCAGCACAAACCTAGCACTAACTGATGGTATATTGGTTTTTTGTTTTTCTTTTTTATTTAGGTATTTGATAGCGTGAAGTTACGGTGCGCACTGAAATTGTTTATATTTTTGTTATTTAAATAGAACAAACTTTCAAATTCTGGAACAAACCAGCACAAACCTAGCACTAACTGCACGTATATTTTGTTTTTCATTTTTTCATGTGGGCCACCCCAACTTCACGGACATTATAAAGTATGCCATAAACAAAACACAATTTTATCGCTTTGACAGCGGATAAAAAGGAAGGTAACTTTTTGCAAGTGATAAAACCTTATTTATCTTTTTTAGCAACCAAAGAATAAACTAAAACACTAAAATATCATCTGCTTCATATTTCTAATATTACACCTATGGTGTCTTGATTTTATTAAACAATTTTTCTTTTCAAATTGCTGGGCAACAAGGTTTCAATATAAACTGAAATTCATCGGGCGAAATAAAAAGCTCTTGTGTAATAATTACAGTTGATAATAAAGTGAAATATAAGTATTTTATTCATTTATTGTTTTTAATCATTTATCATTTCTAAATGGACTCATATATCGACTAACATTTTATAGAGAATTGTTTACAGAATTTAAATCTTAAAACCGCAAGTCAGTATACAATATTTGTTTAGAAATTATATTTGATTAAACACAGTAAACAAAAAAAATCTGACCACATGACTTCCTTGTACGCCTTGTATTTTCATACTTTTCTTAATAACTAAAATGTAGAATAATATAAAAAATTCTTTTAACCTAGTACTACTAACTGCTACAATACTCACAAATATATTTTAGTCGTTTTATTTAAACTGCAGAAGAAGATATAAAGCATATTTTACTATTGTCACTGTCATGTCATAATCATTTAAATTTTATGTAGTAACAAATGTTAATCGATCATGGACTACAAGATACCGAATTACTAAATTATAAATATAGTAAATATATACTTTAATTATTCCTAAATGATACCAGATACAAAAATATTTATAAAATACCGATTGTAGGTAATAATCACATAATCTTTCATTTAAAATTAAAAAATTTGTCTTAAATTAAATATTTATCGAAATATTTGAAAAAAGTACTACTTCCGGTTTGTAGATTGAAACAAAAAATAGGAGGTGCACAACTAGATGCTATAACAGTCCTAAATACAAAATTTCAACTTTCTACGTCTAACCGTATTTGAGTTATGCGACACACATACGTCCGTACATACATACATACGTACGTACGTACAGACGTCACGACGAAACTAGTCATAATGGATTCAGAAAAGGTCAAAACGGATATTTCCATCAAAATCTGAAAACCGAAATTTTTCGCGATTACATTATACTTCCTTATTACTCCGTACAAGGAAGTAAAAATACTGAATTTTACGTTTACTGAATTTTACGTACCTATATACTGAAATATGATTGAAATTTACTTTATCTAACACCTATTAATAAAAGCATCATAACTGTGGTGATTTTAAACAAGCTAAGTAAAAGTACTAGTACTCATTTATTAATTGTGGAACAAATAATTTTTTTTACTATTCGTAAATTTAAGGGCAGTTTTTGAAACCTCTGGATTTTTAATTGTATAATGGATATCCGATTAACCATGAATGAAATAAAATTATTATGTAATGTCAATAATAGTAAATTTATGAAATTTTATTTAAAACAGTGACCCAAAACCATTTGATTAAAAAACTTGAAAACTAAAATTTTAAACAAATTCGTTCAGTTTTGTGATAAGTGAACGAAGTTGTGAATCACTCATTATAAAAATATTTTTAATATGAAATGCGCTTGTTTACTTAATAAGAACGTTTATAATTTATTCTATAATATTTTTATGTTATTTTGGATAACTTTTCATGTAATAATATCGAACATATTAATGAGGTAGTTTCCTACTTCACTTTAAAAATAAACTAAACTCTTTTCTGAATAATGGCGTGTTAAAGGTAAGCAATTAATTCCTACTCTAAATAGAACAATAAAAAGTGTATATTTGCTCTTGAAAATAAGCGCAAAAAACAAACAGCTCAAATAGAGCGTAGAGTTTAAACAATATCTCTTTAGCCAGCGGGTTTTATTCGCGTCAGCAGAAATCACAACATCACAATATCGCGGACCAATAAAACCTAATCTGTAAATTTGCGTTTTCAGTTTTGTGCTCATCGTTTTCAGGTTTCACTGGATTAATCGCGCTTCACATATGAGGTGCTTAGTATTCAGCGGCATGGCTGCTTCAGGATATAAACTCTGAAGTCGCTGAAATAAATATTGCTCTCTGTCAACGCGCTATGCTCCACTTCATTTATTTGTGCGTGGAGGAATTTTCATTGTTTTCATTTATATTTTGCAAATTATTTATTATTTTCATATCTACATTTTCTACTATTTTTTTCTTTATTAAGAGCAACTGCTATGCGCGATTCAAATTAAACTTTTTGACGTCACAAGTAAGTTAGTTTATCCAGTCAGGTACACATTCTTGTTTAACTCGTTTAACTGCACATAAACCTCTCCTGTGGTGTACTCTCCTCTAATTATAACTATGAGTATGTGTACTAGTTGATGGCTTATGATCAGTGATCAATCACATATGGTACTACAATGATTTTGACAGTAATGCATTATACCATTAAGAGCGTTGTTTTTAAATGAATCAAATGTAAACACAATTTATACTTAGTACAATAAAAAAGGTTCAAATTGTAAATTTCAAGTGCCCAAATATCTTGTTCAAGAATAAAACAGTTAAATTTAGTTTATAATGTTTCATTTTCAAACGGACACTCTAGATGTCTAGATTCTAGTTCGATATTCATCCGAGAAGTTCCTAGCCATTTCTATACCTTTTCAACTTCAAATTGGGATGAAACATCATCAAAATTGGGAATAAACAATTTTAAATTGGGACTAAACAATTTCAAATTTAGACTTAATAATATCAAATTTGTATTTGTTTATTCTCAATTTGAAATTGTTTATTCCCAATATGGAATAGTTTAGACCCAATTTGAAGTGGTTTCGTCCCAATTTGAAGTTGAAAATGTATAGTATTATTTAAATCAGAAATTCCCGTCCGAGTTCCATTCGATTTCCATACTTCTTTGTGGAATAGAAATATACTTCTTTCTAGTATAGAACTTTCCTTCTTTTTAGTATAGAAATATAGCTATTTAAATAAGTACGTAATTCTTTTTAGTTGATTTGAAACAGTGTTTACAATATCTAGAATCATATTTATAGATTAGTTGATAGAAAACAAACAGCTGTAACTTTTGAAGAAGCGATTGAATGAAATGCGCGGGTTAAGCACAATGTTTTAATAATGTTTGATAAATGATTTAAGATTCATTATTTGATAGTTACTCATTAATTACAAATTCTCTCACAGCATCATTAATAACATGTTTTAAAGAAGTTGTAATAATATCAGTTCTAAATTAGTTTACCCCAAAAACAATATTTTTAAAGAACCAAAGTCATTATTTTTAAAATGTGTACCATCGTTGTAGACCGTTGTTGTTATCGTCAATTTAATAAAAGGAACTCCAATAAATATATTGAAGAGATATTGGATTTAGAGCTTCGAGAAAAAATTAATTAACCATTAATTTTTTAATTTTATTGAGTATACTGTGACGTTCTTCCAGTATTTTGGTCATTATCAAAAACTAAAAATTGAAAATTACAAAATTAGTAAAACCATACAAACAATTTTTTTTACAAAATACATCCAGTAATACTAAACTAAAGAAATTGACGAACAAGTCCAAAAATTTTTGACAAAATTACAGCAAAAAACCAAGTAAAGAAAAATATACTTACAGATTATGGTAATAAAGAACAACAAAAATTATGATGGTAGTCAAAACACTTTAAAAAACCACAAAGGTGCAGTCGATGAAAATAATAATATTTGGTTTTTTGCTGTAATTTTTTCGTGAATTAATTCATGTCCAGGAAAATTTTATCGTGCATTCCAACGACATAATCAGCGCTCGTGTACCGGTGTACCACTCTAGCTAATTAGTACGTTGATGAAAACACTCAACAATTTTCCGGAAAGATTGAATGCACATGTGAAAATACAATTATGCTTTGTCTAATGTGGATATTTTTTGCAGATAAAGCGATTTGTCCGTCAATCGTCATTGACTTCAGCCCGAAGATATCTGAAATCTGAGCTACAACTTTGCATTGAACGCCGACGATCGGGATCAGCGGTCAAAGGTTCAGCATTCTACGTTGGAGGGTTGGAGTCTACCTACCTCATCCTTATCTTATTATTACTGAACGGTATGCTGGTCTACGAGTACCCTCAGGGCCTTATTCGGTATTGGATAAATTTACTTTATTTACTTTACTTCATTTATATGTTTAATAACATATTTTCACTAGATTTAAAATAAATATAATACTTCACTTAATAAAAAACAACAATTTTTTACGGATTAAAAATGATGCTAATAATTGTCTCTTAGATTTAATTTTTGTATCAAATTTAAAAGCTTTTGACAAAAAAAACTTGCATCGTCCATATTAATTATACAGAGTGTTTCGTAACTTTGAGCAAGTACATAGGTACGATAATGAAATACACAATTTTATGTGTAATAATTTTATATTTTATTGCTGAGTACTGTTTTTTTAGGACCACTGGATTTGCATAATGAACGATAATAAATAAATTTAATTACCTCCTAAATTCTTTAATAAATACGTTAAATAAATATCAATCCAGTGGCACGAAAACTGTTCTCTAAAAGGTAAGCTGGAATTTAATTTTGAAATTTTTGGAAAATTATATAGTCAGCATCAAACTATGTATATTCTTAACGTATATTAAGATATGAAACATCCTGTATGTGGAAATGAATTACGTTGTTTTCAGAAGATTCATATTTTGTAACGTGACATAGGTACAGAATGTTTCACAATAAAAATATATGGCATATACTATATTATAACTAGCTAATAAAATAAAATAATAAAAATATAATCTTCAAAGTTTTTAACTACAATTGGCAATTTGTTTAAATTTCTAGACTAAAATTATAACATCTAAAGCTATAACTAAAACGACTTATTGATTAAACTTTCATCGTTATTTATCCTGCGCCATATTTCTAATAACATCTCATTTGTGACAAGATTACAAGGACTTAATACATAATAAATTACAGGCAATATATCAAGGATTCGCTCTAACTTCAACATTAAACTGAAAATTATTATTCATCATTTAATATTCAATATCGTTGATGCTGAATTTATATTCTGCTATAAATTGAATTACAATATCATCACGGTTGTTGAACGTTCATTTCATTACAGGCTATCTTTGTTTCATGGAGGTCTGTTCTCGTATTTCAGTTTTGATTTCAGTGTATAGTTTATTGATTTTTGCTATTTTGTTTACGGTTTGCTTTGATTTTGAATGAAATCTGTAACTGTTTTTCTGCTCAAAAACCAAAACGAAGAATAGATTGCAAGGTATTGGATTCATTGTTATAAAGTTGATTTTTACTGTTAAAACAAACATTGCGGGTTCCAGAACATACAGATGTACCATAACTCGGGGTTCATATTTTAATCACATATACAAAATAACGTAAAAGTATTTACCCGAATTACTAAGGCAGTAACTTTGTTTGTAAATAAAAAATGGTAATATTATGTAACCTTATTGAGTCGCTCTTAGAAGAATCATTGTATTGGAAGACCACCGATTTCATTGACAGTTTGTCTTGCAGGTGAAGCGGCTGGTCTACACACGGACTCACCTTCCAGTGGACTCCGAACCACTCAACGCAGTAGTTGTATTTAATTGTTCCATCTAAACTGGTAGCTAGAGACCATTCAACAAGATGAACACCCGATTACAAAATGGGAGATGTCATTATAGTGGAATCCAACCATTTGGATATAGTTTTAATAACTACAAGTCACAATTAATTATATTAAACTATGTAGGTATGTGATAAATTTATTTAAATAAAATTATTATGTTTATCTACGACAATGCGCTAATAGCTGATTCGCTATTTCAGCAGCACTAAAGGCCGTCGTAGATAAAATATTGAATGGTACACGTTTGATATAACTAGTGTAATGAAACTTGGGTGATAAAACACTCAGGAGACCTATTCTAATTGGTTAGCGACAGTGTTGTAATCGAGTTGTAATAGATAAAAATATTTTTTATCTAGATAAAGATAAAGATAACTTATTTTTTTATTTATCTAGATAAGATAATAGATGACCATTGAAAAAATTACTTATCTAGATAATAGATAAAAGATAAATAATTATTATCTTTATAATTATTAGATAATTTATATATAATGTAAAGAAATATAAAGGACATTGTTATAAAGTATAATCGGTATCAGCTGGATATAGTCGGCAACGTTGCAAGCTTGTGTGCGTTGTATGCTTGCACAGTTTGATTAAATATGAATTCGATAAAAATTACAAATGAAAAAAGTTTGTTATAATTTTACTAAAATTATTATTTAGATGATAATTAAAAAATAGATAAAGATAATTTGTAATTTTATCTAGATAAGATAATAGATAAATAAGAAAAAAAATCTAGATAAAATAATAGATAAAAATATATTATCTAGATAAAATTGTCTAAATAAGTTACAACACTGATTAGCGACTGTAATAAGCGACTTTATAACGTAATAGGTAGTGACTGTATACTTATGCCATCTGTTAACTGTCAGTCGCGTACTGTTTGAAATTGAGTGTTTTTTCTTTGGAAAATTTAAAAATGTTGAGCGATATAATAATTTGTTATACCTACATAATATATAATAATAAGGCCAGTACAATATTATCTAAATAAATTTCGCATTCTTTTAAATAAATTGTTATTAAATATAAAATTTAAGAGACACATTTTTACTCCATCGACATCCTACCCTCAATCTCACGGTCACGTGCACTCATAATGATTACAAAATTACAGATGGATTGCAAATCAAAATTCAAAAATTGACAAATTAATATCAAAAAGCTGACATAAATAATGAGAACCAACACAAAATAATTTTTATACCAACATAGAAAAATTAGTTTCACAAGATTTTGATTCAAAATTTGACTTGATTGACTTAGCGACTGAAACAACAGGCGACCGGTCGCTAAGAATTAGAATAGTTCTCCAGCTAATCGCCGCGTGATTTAACATCACACACGTTTCATTACCTTGGCCAGGCTATATCAAACTTGTATCATTAATATCTAATATAATATATTTCTCAAAATAAACTGGGCAGATTATGTTATAATTTGGCCATCTTGAATGCAAATGGAGAAAATCTGTCTAAGAAAACACAAAATGAATATGTTTCTCATTCCTATTTGTCGTCAACTCGTGGGTAGGTACTCATGGTCGTTGCTTATTAGTGGAGAGTATCCCACTGGGAAGATTTTTGTGCAGTGAAACTGCAATGTGTGCCTGAATAATGTTGTGCGCCATCTTGAATTATAATGGTGGAAATCTGACACACACACATTAATCTCTTAATTCTTCCGATCGAAATTCTTGTGTCTGCTAAACCGCTGTCAAGTTTTCGATGGGCATAAATATTTTGGCAACACGCGGGAATAACAGAAACAAAAAGTTTCATTAACAGTTGTAGAAATAAAGCGATTTATTCTACGCAAAATTTTCCTAAATCCCCCGAGATACATTAGCTTTAAATCTCTGTAATTTATTTTCTTTCTAAAATGATTTCCCAGCTGAATTAATTTTACAATTACAATTTCGAATAAAATTTTTAAATGACGTTATGGAATTTGAAATAATGCGACAGGAGCTAAGTACACAATATTATATTTGACGATTAAATTAAATTTAGAAGTACATTAATTTTTAAAGCTCTGAATTTCTGTCCATCCATATAGATATATTTTTAATCTTTATTTTGCAACTAGAAAAGCTAAGGTTTGTTGTATTTTCTTTGGATATAAAAACCTTTTAAAAATGTGTCAGAATATTTTTCCTGAAAGAAAATAAAATCCGACAGTCGATAATGAAATTACGAGTTTAAAATTTAATTATTTTTATTGGATGTCGGTCGAAACCAATTCATTAGATTCCTTCATATTTAATCAGGTTATCAATGAAAAATTAAATCTCATATTTCAAATACGCACTACGCAGTAACTTAAACAAACACGATATTTATTTTATTTAGATTACCACGAAAGAGACATAATATAAATCATCAGAGATGTCAGAGATTAATTAGAAATTCATTGCAAAGACAAAGAATTCAAGATTATTTTATTTATTTATTAACATAATAGTTATTTATGTAACAAGTACACAAAATAGAGTTTTAGAGTACGAATCTACATATCGACAAGGCGCAAGCCGAGTTTTTAAATCAGGTGGCGAGTCCTCTAAAACCCAGTTTATGTACGTGTTACATACCAATTTTTACCTTCCGCTTACCTGTAAAGGAAGGTATTGGAATCATGCTAAAAATCGGGTAGTGAGTTTTTAGTGGATGAGCACGAATTAGGGTCCTTACAATTCATTTTTGATAGTTTCACGATGATGTCTGTATGTATCTGTGTGTGTGTGTGTGTGTGTGTGTGTGTGTGTGTGTGTGTGTATGTGGTCAGGGCCGGATTTCTGTCAGTCGGATAACTCAAATACGAATTACCCAAAAATTTTGATATTTGGTATTTAACATTTGTATATAAATTGGAAGAACCCATTAGATTTTGGTACAAATATCTTCACCGGAAGTGATATTTTTTGAAGATTGAAAAGATTAATTGTCAAAAATTTATTAAATTTGGATAAATATAGTATTTATTTGTAATAAAAATAAGAGGCAAAGTTATTTGCAACTTACGTTATAAAAAAATTGTCTTTATCTGGTAGCATCAAAGAACTGCAGTAAAATTAATAAAATAAATTTATCAAATAAAACGTTGAAATCTTGTAATCCATGTTCGACTGAATTTTGTTTATGTGTAAAAAATATTGACAGGTAAGATGGGTGACAAGTTGACATACTAGTGCTATATGTCATAAGTAAGATATTAAATGTAGTAATTGAACGGAGGATGGCTTCAGCATAGAAGAGTTTTCCTGTGAACGAATCTTTTTATTCAGATGATGCAAATTTCTATGTTTGAATATTTTAGATTTTTATTTGTATATTTTAGGCACACCGGATTGTATACGTATACATTTATGTTTATAAGTCTAGATATGGCGGAAGGTTGTGTGCAGGCAACTTCAGATTTTTTTAGTATATGCTCTCCAAATTTGTTTAGTAACTTTTTGAAATTATTCTAAAATATGCCATTGAAATAAAATTTTGAAAAATATAGGGAATGAAACAATTAACATCAGTGAAAATAATCCTATAAAATGTAAACAACAGCTCATTATTGCCTAGGTTACGTAATTTTAAAGGACTGGATCCACTAAAATATTATTTTGCGGAGACAGAATAGTTTGCAAAGTAACGGTTTTTGGACAGCATGTACTAAAAAGAACTTTTTTAAATATTTCATTCAGAACAATTGAATTAATTTCAATGTTATGTTTATCGTATCATCAACTGTTATTACCTTTTAATATGACACATTTATTGATAATTATTATGAACAACATTATACATTAGTTACTTATAATTCATTATGTAGTTACGAACTTAATACGTTAGATTCAACCATAATAACATCAAAACCTTCCATAATATGCAAACTGTCAACTCATTGATTTGTTTCAACATCGCTGTCGTTGATGATACGATAAAGCCGAGGATAAAGCTTTAATCCATCTCGGATGTTGAAAATGACTCGGTTTCACCTCGTCACTTAGCAACACCCTCGATATTATATTATTCTAATTAAATTATTATAACCAATATTTATTAAGATGTTATAAAATGAACGTATCATTATTATTCCTTCCAATCCATAAAATCTAAAATATAAGGAAGCCTACATAGATAGTAGTACCTACATACATTTTGTAACATCTTTTACCCAATTTAGGTGTGTCAACCTCACATTAATCAACGGTACAGATATAGTAGGTAGGTATGTACTGTGCAGCTACCAGCAGGTCAAATCACGGGTACCCATAGTTGCTAGTGAACAGGGTTGAAAAAAAACATGTTTTTTTCAATTTTAAACAAAACATTTGTTTTTTACTGTTTAAAACTGTTTTTTTGGTTTAAAACATGTTTTTAACTCTGCATAAAAAAAACATGTTTTAAACAACAAAAAAGCATGTTTTAAACAGGATATCTGTTTTAAATAAATATTATTTCCATCGAAATATGTCGCCAATGCTACTTTTTGTGTGAGGATGGGGATTTACATCGCTCTAGCTGCGTAGCTGGGAGTCACCGATGGTCGGTAGTTGAATTTGTTTTGTTTGTGTTATGCGTCGTGAATGGATTTCGATATCATTTTAAAACACCTGATTTAAAACACAGTTTAAAACATGCATTAAAACATTAGGCCGTGTTTAAAACATGTTTAAAACAGTTTGTTTAAAACAAATTGTTTTAAACATAACAACCCTGCTAGTGAATAGTACTTACACCACAAGTAAGGTTTATGTGTACATAAGTAAACAGAAATGAATAACGTTGCGCACTCAGTTAATAATAATAATTATTATTATGTTATGATTATACCTAAATATTATATTAAACTATGTTTTTAAGAGAAGTAACAAACTTAATAAACAATCATAAAAGTTTTGTACTTGTCATTTCTTAGAGTTAGTACAAAAAATACATTTCAACACAACTTCGTACATTTCGTAGTGTTGCTACGAGTGTTACAGACCTAAACAACACATTGACACTGAAATAAGGACAGTGGGCCACGGAGGAAAGTTCAAACAAACGATTTGTCTTCACACAAAGTTGCAACGATTTTTCACGGCTGGACAAACGGCGAAAGACGATCGCCGTTGAAGAATTTCCCCAACATTTACAAAGATTAAACATGCATTTGATGTTGAGAGGAAACGAATGTTAAGATAAATTGTTTGGGTGATGTTTATAATGATTGTAGTAGGTAGGTACATGAAAGTGTAATTTACAACAACAAATATTAATGTGTCTTTTATTGTTTTATTATTGTAAGTGTAACTGAGTCATAAACTGTTAGTCATACTCATGGTAACGAATTATATTAAATTTTTACATAGGGTAGAATTTAATTTACGTAATTTTTCGGGAACGGTAGGTAATTAATATTGAAATATATGAAACAGGCCCTTGTTTTAACGGAAAAGTGTTAGAATTTTCAAACCCTTATAACTCGCTTGGAATTTATTTTTTCGCAATTCTGAGAAAATTTCCGTCCTCTTGAGATAATCTGTCGTGTATTTTAATGCCCTCTATACATGGCCAAAGTCTCAAAGGACTAAGAGCAAAAATAAGGTTCTGAATTTTTTGAACGATCTAAAATTCATTTTAAAATCTCCAATCGAGGTAGGTACTACCTATCATTATTTAAAAAATTTAAATCAATAAATCATGTATTCATGAGACTGGTAAATGAATAAATAGTGCTATATAATATAGTGTATTGATGTTTATTTACCCTTGTCTACATAAATTAACCCTTATTTTCATAAATTAAATTTTTACATAGGGTTTTTAATTTTCGTAATTTCTCGAGAACGGTATAGTAATATAGAAATATTATATATTATTATAATAATATGAAACAAGCCCTTATTTTAAGGGAAAAGTGTTAGAATTTTCAAACCCTCATAACTCGCTTGGAATTGATTTTTTCGCAATTCTGAGAAAATTATCCGCACCTTTGAGATAATCTCCCGTGTATTTTAATGACGTCTATTTTAATGCCCACAATTACATTTTAATAAATAATATTTCATACAATCACTAAGTAGTTTTGAATTAAACGGAAATCGCATATTTTTAAACAGTTGTGCCAATAATTAATTTATGAATGAATTGTCATTTGTACAATGACCTAGTACACTAGGAGACATTAGTTTTCAGAATACTGCCCAACTACAATACAATTTCTGCTCTAAAAATTGACGCACGTAGCTACAGCAAGACATAAAAACTTGTGTATACGTCCTATTTGGGAAAATTTGAATCTTATTTTTAAAGTTGAAATCGTATTTGTAGTGGGAAAGTATTCTGAAAACTAATGTATGCTTACTGTACATATCAATTGCCACATTACATGTGTTTGCAATAGTATTGTGTAAACATGTATTGAACTTATCACGAATACTTAATTCAGGAAATCATTATCTTATTTTAACAGTACCTACTGATATAAAATTACAAATAGGAACAATCCAGTTACATAATATAGGTATACAACACATTTATCGCTATAGTATATTTTTAAACTATAGGAAGAGTAAATACAAATTTATAGTGTTATATGCTTGTGATTTCATTTCAAATGTACTTGTGAAAAACAGTAAAGTAATTCATTAAATGTATAGTTATAGAAATTAAAATTGAAATTTTTGAGACTTAAAAAGTGTACATACATTTGATTTTTCGAGTACCAATAATTCAATAATGAACTTGCATATTTAATTAATAAACATAACGAGGCAATCGAAATAAGCTCAAAATTAAAGTTTTGTCAGTACATAAGTAGTTGAGCAATAAACAAATTTAATCTTAACAAGCCAAATAATATTATTAAATTATAAATTAGTTAGACAACATTAATTCTTTTTCTTACATAATAACTGACATTTCGGTTTACACGTATAAATTATTTAGTATTAATAAGATTTTATAAATAATAATCATTTAAAGTCTAGAAAATATTCTTACTGCAAAACTTGTATAAATTCTCCTCCGAATACAGTGCTTGACGTGCAAAATTTCATTTCACACTTGGCAGATTTACATTTTACAATTCTAACTTTACAGTTTTACCGCAGTCGTAAAATCGTAAGTATTATTCACGTCTCTAAATCCTACCTTTAAACATTCATAAATAACTCAATTTCGCCCACGATCCTTCATTCCAAAAAACAGGAGTAAGCATAATCCCATTACGCTGGCAAACATAACATATGCAAAAATCCCTGGCCGTAAACTTTCACCTTCTCCGCGCCCTAAAGCTCCCCAGAGCTTAAAGCTCGCGAGGCACCTGCGTGGGTATGCGACTCACCTCTTTAAGGCTGTTGTCTAGCGAAACTAGTGACATCGGGCGGTAGGCTTCCTGAAGTGTAGCTTATAAAATCAGTAAAAAAAATTTTTTTATTGATAGGTATGTCATAATGTGAAGGGAAATAATGGAAAAAATATAGCAATACCCCAATATCTTTATATTTTTCGAGTATCGAGTATTATTGAAAAGAGAAAATAAGAACTAAAATAATTATTTATAAGAAGAAAATGCACCACAGGCGAAAAATTTTTTAGAAACATTTCTTTGTAGATTATGATGAATTTAAATAATAATAATTGAAAAACTATAGATTTTCTTAAAGCTTTAGGGAATCCATAAAAAGAAATCAGTACATTCAGTACCTACAGTATGTAAGAAATCAGTACAAAATATTTTTAAATTGTTTATCAGTACAAGGGCTGAAAAACAGTACTGTACTCACAAAATCAGTACGCATGGTCACTCTACCAGAGAGGGAAAAAAGTTAACAAATTTGGCGTTAGCGCATCACAGAGACACATGATCAGTGTTGGCAAAAATCATGATTTAAAAAAAACATAATTAATTTGATTATTTTTTAAATTCCTGTGAAAAATTGGAAACAATTGATATAATATCATTATTTTTACTACATTATAAACAGTAGGTATATTTTTCATTTTTAAATAGTCATATAAACATAAACATGGCTGATACTGATAAAACTTGTATTGACAATAATGAAAACATCTTTGTTAGGTAGGTAGGTATGTATTTTAATTTAAATAATTTTTTTTAATTATTCGCGTGGTTATTTTTCTCGGCCAGTGCCTTGAAAAATAATATTCCACATTCTTAATAAAAATCCTTTACAGCGTAGATATATTTAATTGTTCTTTAGGCGTTAGTATTTTTTACTCTTTTGATTTAAATCAATGATTTTTATTAAAAAAATCACTTGATTTAAATCATGATTTAAATCGTGATTTATATCAAATGATTTAAATCCGGCAAACCCTGCACATGATTTTATGTATTAAATATTTCATACAATCACTAAGTAGTTTTGAATTAAACGGAAATCGCATATTTTTAAACAGTTGTGCCAATAATTAATTTATGAATGAATTGTCATTTGTACAATGACCTAGTACACTAGGAGACATTAGTTTTCAGAATACTGCCCAACTACAATACAATTTCTGCTCTAAAAATTGACGCACGTAGCTACAGCAAGACATAAAAACTTGTGTATACGTCCTATTTGGGAAAATTTGAATCTTATTTTTAAAGTTGAAATCGTATTTGTAGTGGGAAAGTATTCTGAAAACTAATGTATGCTTACTGTACATATCAATTGCCACATTACATGTGTTTGCAATAGTATTGTGTAAACATGTATTGAACTTATCACGAATACTTAATTCAGGAAATCATTATCTTATTTTAACAGTACCTACTGATATAAAATTACAAATAGGAACAATCCAGTTACATAATATAGGTATACAACACATTTATCGCTATAGTATATTTTTAAACTATAGGAAGAGTAAATACAAATTTATAGTGTTATATGCTTGTGATTTCATTTCAAATGTACTTGTGAAAAACAGTAAAGTAATTCATTAAATGTATAGTTATAGAAATTAAAATTGAAATTTTTGAGACTTAAAAAGTGTACATACATTTGATTTTTCGAGTACCAATAATTCAATAATGAACTTGCATATTTAATTAATAAACATAACGAGGCAATCGAAATAAGCTCAAAATTAAAGTTTTGTCAGTACATAAGTAGTTGAGCAATAAACAAATTTAATCTTAACAAGCCAAATAATATTATTAAATTATAAATTAGTTAGACAACATTAATTCTTTTTCTTACATAATAACTGACATTTCGGTTTACACGTATAAATTATTTAGTATTAATAAGATTTTATAAATAATAATCATTTAAAGTCTAGAAAATATTCTTACTGCAAAACTTGTATAAATTCTCCTCCGAATACAGTGCTTGACGTGCAAAATTTCATTTCACACTTGGCAGATTTACATTTTACAATTCTAACTTTACAGTTTTACCGCAGTCGTAAAATCGTAAGTATTATTCACGTCTCTAAATCCTACCTTTAAACATTCATAAATAACTCAATTTCGCCCACGATCCTTCATTCCAAAAAACAGGAGTAAGCATAATCCCATTACGCTGGCAAACATAACATATGCAAAAATCCCTGGCCGTAAACTTTCACCTTCTCCGCGCCCTAAAGCTCCCCAGAGCTTAAAGCTCGCGAGGCACCTGCGTGGGTATGCGACTCACCTCTTTAAGGCTGTTGTCTAGCGAAACTAGTGACATCGGGCGGTAGGCTTCCTGAAGTGTAGCTTATAAAATCAGTAAAAAAAATTTTTTTATTGATAGGTATGTCATAATGTGAAGGGAAATAATGGAAAAAATATAGCAATACCCCAATATCTTTATATTTTTCGAGTATCGAGTATTATTGAAAAGAGAAAATAAGAACTAAAATAATTATTTATAAGAAGAAAATGCACCACAGGCGAAAAATTTTTTAGAAACATTTCTTTGTAGATTATGATGAATTTAAATAATAATAATTGAAAAACTATAGATTTTCTTAAAGCTTTAGGGAATCCATAAAAAGAAATCAGTACATTCAGTACCTACAGTATGTAAGAAATCAGTACAAAATATTTTTAAATTGTTTATCAGTACAAGGGCTGAAAAACAGTACTGTACTCACAAAATCAGTACGCATGGTCACTCTACCAGAGAGGGAAAAAAGTTAACAAATTTGGCGTTAGCGCATCACAGAGACACATGATCAGTGTTGGCAAAAATCATGATTTAAAAAAAACATAATTAATTTGATTATTTTTTAAATTCCTGTGAAAAATTGGAAACAATTGATATAATATCATTATTTTTACTACATTATAAACAGTAGGTATATTTTTCATTTTTAAATAGTCATATAAACATAAACATGGCTGATACTGATAAAACTTGTATTGACAATAATGAAAACATCTTTGTTAGGTAGGTAGGTATGTATTTTAATTTAAATAATTTTTTTTAATTATTCGCGTGGTTATTTTTCTCGGCCAGTGCCTTGAAAAATAATATTCCACATTCTTAATAAAAATCCTTTACAGCGTAGATATATTTAATTGTTCTTTAGGCGTTAGTATTTTTTACTCTTTTGATTTAAATCAATGATTTTTATTAAAAAAATCACTTGATTTAAATCATGATTTAAATCGTGATTTATATCAAATGATTTAAATCCGGCAAACCCTGCACATGATTTTATGTATTATAGTATTAGTAAGAAAATAAGTTTTAGGTTTGAAATACCTGGTAAATAAAAATATCGTTGCCTTTGATACTTCATAACCTCAATTATTCTTCGATGAACTGAGTTTAAAGTTAAATATAATTTGTATAATACTAACGATTCTCTTGAAAAATTAATACAATCTTTTTCTATACGTTCAATTAATAATGTGCTTGTTTTTCAATTAAACCTGTAGTCTAGTTTTGATACACTAATTTAAGATCGCACGATTTCAAGTCACCTTGCAATGTCAACTTGACAGCCTCATAATTGCCAAACGAATATCGTTAAATAAATCTGGGTGGGGAGGGGGTAGGGTGTATTATGACCAAATGTCTTTCTAATCACTCAAATTTAAATTTAGTCTGGTATTTATTTCAGTTTAACTGGACAAAAATATCTCCTGTGGTGTATTCTTCACTAATAACCATGAGTGAGCTGTTGGCTGACGCACAAGATATAATACAGAGCGATTCACAACTTATTGAACAAGAAGAATTTGTTTGAAATTTGATAATTTAAGGGCAGTTTTCGCAAGAAGCACATTTTTTAAACCAGTGAATTGTTAATTGTAAAGTGTAACAATTAATAGAATAAAATAAAATTTTAATTAATTATGTAATAGTAAGAATAGGAAATTTAAGAAAAAACATGGAAACTAAAATAATTGTTATTTAGAAATTTTTTTGTCAGCACGGTGAAAAAAAATAGGTATGCACGGAGTTTTGAATCACCCTGTATATCTATACCGATAACTTACAATAAGAACACCCAAGTTGGACTAAAGGCGTGATAGATATTTATCAAAGCTTTCGGAATATTTTTGACATCTGAGGCAAAAGTTCAAATTCACAATGGGGGTTTCCACGATTTTTTGGGTTTTTTATATGTTAATCTATACATTAAAATATTAGACCCGTATTTTTTCTTTTTGCCAAAAAGTTGCTAATAAGCCAGAAAAAAATTCATAAAGTTTAATAAATCTATCAAAATTAACAATTATTATCACTTTCTTATATACTTATATTGAAAATTGATATCCAGTATCCAAGTATTTCTTTAAAAGCCGTAATATTGGAAACTTCCATTGCGAAAATGGTCACTGAAAAACTCGCTATCGCTCATGCTATCATACTATCATACCAGTTTTTCAATGAAGCCTTTTCCACACTTGTATTCCAATATAGGTACTAAAAATAGATCAATAAATACAATATTGAGTAACAACACTATAACTAATGTACTGAGAGTATAGACGACTACATAATAATAAAATTAATATGATCTTCACTCCATCTTCTTAAAGTAGCGAAGCACCTGCGAGTTGAGTGTAGTGTAGGCAGCTTTCGTCTTTAAACACAGGCAGGGTATTTGGGGATTTTACGTTTACGGTTGGTATATTGATTAGGATCGTGTAGGGCAGTTGGTCACCCTGATGGTTTGTGTCTAGCCTGCTGACTGCTGAGTTATTGCTTCTGATTGGACTGCAGGGCAGGATTCATGCAGATTCTTGCAGGATCTGCGTCGAGAAGAAACAAATCTTGTTGCTACTTGTAGGAAATAATAAAATAGGTACTGGAAAACACCAAAACGAAAATAATTTAGAATATAAATTAAAATAACGCAATTTGGATGAACAAAATAAAACCAAAATAAAAAATAAA
Source organism: Agonum fuliginosum (assembly GCA_947534325.1). NCBI lineage: Eukaryota > Metazoa > Arthropoda > Insecta > Coleoptera > Carabidae > Agonum > Agonum fuliginosum. The sequence goes on along the minus strand of OX384040.1, from coordinate 24,243,603 downwards.
GTACTGTTTCCAGTCAATTTTAACAATTCATTCTTCAGGGCTGGACTGAAACAAATTTTGCTGAACATTGGGCCGAGATGACTGAAGAGAAGTAATCTTGTTCTTGTTGCAGACGTGTCTCTCTTCTTACTTTACGATGATCCGATGAAAGAATAAAAACAAACACTGAAAAATAGCAAAAGAAAAATAATAAGCAAAATGAAATAAAATAAATTTAGAATTTTGAGGTGATAAAATAATACAGTAAATAAACGTAAATAGGTTAGAACAAAACATAACCTAGTAAATTAAATAACTATTATCTAACGGTAATAATTATAATATTTTTGTTACTATGAAAAAATATTAAAAAAATAAAAATCATTATCAAAACCACAATCCGACATATTCGGTTCGCGGTTGTTCCAAAAAGGAATAGTGGGGTCGCTTAGCATGATAATGTGGACACACCGAACAAAAGCACCAATTTTTTTTTAGGAACAGGTAAGGTACTTAGCTTTTCATTTTTGATAGGAACCACCTCCTCCGTCGGCAATCTTGGATTTTATAGCGGCCATTTTGAAATATAGGTATATTATCAATATCTCGGCTTCTAAGTCACTTAGAACCACAAACTTGGTGTCTAAGTATACATAATTGGGGTCAAGGAATACAACTACACAATTTTTGAATGTATCAGACTATTTATTTATGCATTAACTGATTATATGTAAAAATTATGACTTAATAATTAAATTTTGGATTATTAGAGGCCTTTAAAAAACAGTACAATGTATCTTACATAAAAATGCCTGAGTAATCCAATGCCGCAAACCGGAAGTCGATATCTTGATCCGTTCAAGAATTAAACTTGATTAAACACAAGAAACTTTTAAAATTCTAAAATTTTAATTTTTTCTCTCTGAGAAATTAATTAAATTTTGGATTATTAGAGTACTGTTTTTTTAAAGACCTCTAATAATCTAAAATTTAATTAATTTCTCAGAGAGAAAAAATTAAAATTTTAGAATTTTAAAAGTTTCTTGTGTTTAATCAACTTTAATTCTTGAACGGATCAAGATATCGACTTCCGGTTTGCGGCATTGAATTCCTCAGGCATTTTTATGTAAGATACATTGTACTGTTTTTTTAAAGGCCTCTAATAATCCAAAATTTTATTAATTTCTCAGAGAGAAAAAATAAAAATTTTAGAATTTTAAAAGTTTCTTGTGTTTAATCAACTTTAATTTTTCAACGGATCAAGATATCGACTTCCGGTTTGAGGCATTGGATTACTCAGACATTTTTATGTAAGATACATTGTACTGTTTTTTAAAGGCCTCTAATAATCCAAAATTTAATTATTAAGTCATAATTTTTACATATAATCAGTTAATGCATAAATAAATAGTCTGATACATTCAAAAATTGTGTAGTTGTATTCCTTGACCCCAATTATGTATACTTAGACACCAAGTTTGTGGTCCTAAGTGACTTAGAAGCCGAGATATTGATAATATACCTATATTTCAAAATGGCTGCTATAAAATCCAAGATGGCCGACGGAGGAGGTGGTTCCTATCAAAAATGAAAAGCTAAGTACCATACCTGTTCCTAAAAAAAATGGTGCTTTTGTCCGGTGTGTCCACATTAACCCTAAATTCGGCGTTAAGCGACCCCACTAGAATAAATAATAAAATAACAAAACTAAAAACAAACATTATGATTACGGCTTGTGTCAAAAATGAAACCTTTTTCCTTTCTATTAATCAAAATTTAAATATATATTCATGCAATACAATAATTATTCAATAATAGTTATTTTTATGTATTTTACTAGTGGGCAAAGTAAAGAATTACCCACAAGAGAAATTTTAGATCAAGAGGCCGAAGGCTGAGCGCGATAATGTTTTATCCAACACCTTATGTAATAGTAGGTATATTATACGATACAACGACGCTATAATAAAACATTTCTTTACTAATTATTATTCATTTACCTCACATTTTGGTGTGGTGACAGATCACGGATGTGTTGAATAATGGACTCATAATACAATAGTGTGTCTTATTGAAGTTAAGACCACAATCACAATGAATGTACCATAACTTGAGGTACATATTGGAATGGCATATAATATTTAACGTACTGATTCTGGAACAAAAAGATTTTTTCGAAATTCCTATAAATAAGAGTACTTTACTTCGGGAGACTATTTTTAGTACTAGAAAATACTATTTATTTTGAATAAAGATAGAGTTATGTCGTCGGCTACTTTGAAACTAAATTCAATTATTGTATTATGCAAACAGTTATTAATGAGTTACAATGTAATGTTTAATATTAAAACTACCTATTTAGCAAGTGGGCCAAAACAGTTTCCTTTACAAACCTCAAAAATTAATTTATATGTCATTCTAATTATTGTACACCCTATATAAAAATTATTTTTAATTTATTCTTCTTTCAAAATAAAAAACCTTTTTCCATTTCGAATCCCTAACCGTTCTTTCTTAAACACCGCTAATAAAATTAACAATTAATTAGCGAATCTCCAGTTCTTAATTGCTTGTAATTATTCAGCGTTTTCGCCACCTTACAGCATTCTGTAATCAAGTGTCCTTGAACAAAAGACGGTCGAGGCAACAAGCGCAGCAGGAGTTCGTCCTGCTCCTTGAAAAATTAATAAAGGTCGGCAGGATGAAAGCTTCGGTGCATTAGATGCGAGCAGTGAGAGTGTGAGTGGTTTCGCAAAATAGGATTTTCAGATTAGCGCATGAAATTTTTACGCGCGTGTAATATTAGGCGCGCGGTTGTTGGTTTAATTTAAACTTTCATCAAAGCTTTTATTTAACTTCCGATGTGTAAGAGGATTGCGGAGCCACATAATTGCTATGGGAACTGGAAGTTCTAGATTGTTAAAAATTTCTTGAAACTTTTAATGTCAGTGACACCCGTGACACTTAAGGCGGTTGCATAGTCATTATGAGTGTCGGAGAACAGTTGTATTATTTTAATAAACACAGAATTAATAGTATATTATTTAACAAGCACATATAATCTAGGCTAGGTATACTTAATTCAAGAAGATGAAAGTTTATACACGAGCTGCAGGCTGCAGTGTATAATCATCTGATAAAATTAAAGCCATTATGTGCAAGAAGAAATATGACGTTTTATCTACGACTTTTTAAATAAAACATTTTGTATTCATTAAAATATTAACCTAACCTCACATTTTGGTGTGATGACAAATGACGAAATGACAGTTTTGTTGAATAATGGACTCGTAACACAATAGTGTTGAATTATGAATGCATTATACAATAGTGTGTCTTATGACGGTGTTTATCTTACAAAAGTTACCTACATAATGAATGTATTATTCAATGGTAGTAGATAAATTACACATAAAATATAAAATAGGTTATGTTTAACCAAGCACAAAAAAGAATTAAAGAAAAACTGGCAGTATTCTTGCATAGTACTGAAAAAGAGATTTTTATCACTATAAACCTAATGACAACATTGATAAAAATACAAATTTTATTTAAAGCAAAATATATGTCTTTCAGTAAACTGAGGAAGAAATTTTGCTTTCTACGTCGCCCTGTTCACACGAAGAAAGTTTTTACTAAAAAGTTTCTTTAAAGTAAAACAAGTGCTAGGAGCTGTCATAAAAAAACTGTCAATACCGGTCATACGGGGAAACCTGATTATTTCTTTAAAATATATTAAAGCTAGTGATCTTAAATGTATTTAATAAAAATAATTACTTTCTCCGTATGAACGGTATTGACATTTTTTTTAAGACAGCTCCTAGCAATTGTTTTACTTTTAGTGAAAACTTTCCTCGTATGAATAGGGTATCACATCGAATATTATTTAATTTTCATTAATAATTTTTGGGTTTGTTGATAAAAATTTTGTGAAAAAAAAACTGGTCATACAAGTAGCCCATTATAGGATAAAATAACTAAGAATAAATTACTCATGATTAACAAAAAGATAAAAATAACTGTAATATGACTCAAGTTGGGTAAAATCGTGATATTATAAATTTATTGTGAATGTAAATTAAGACTTAACAAGCTTGTTTTTGATCATATCCTTGGAGACAGTAACTAGGTACTTAAAAGTAAATAGAATTCTAAACTTCTCAAAACATTAAAAGATAATTAATGATAACATTAGTTGCGATATTGCACTTCCATTCTTATTAATTATTACGAGTACGTTTACAAATGATTCTGTTATATTGCTCATTCCAAAAACGTTGTTTTTGAAATTCAAAGCATGTCAAGAGTTAATGTAAAGATATATAAAATCATGCTTCATCAAACTAAGTGGGGTACGAACCCTCCATTGCTACACTCACTCAGCGTTTATTCATCAAGACCATTCCGTAATCAATATCCTCCAAACATGTGCTGTGCCTATCACAACACTCACCTCCATTAACTAAGTAAAGCACAGGAGTTTTAATTCAATCATTTAAAATCATATGGATAGTTAATGGACAATTAACTTTTATTCAGAGTTTTTGTAAACAAACTTAATTGTAACATTGAATTTAGTATTTCTGACTTCAGGTTTTAAATCAGTCAAATGTCAAATTTATTTTGGCAGAGGAAGAAGGTCATCACGAAAAATAAAGTATGATATACTATTCTATTTCATGAGTAAATTTAATTCAAATTATTTTTCGTATTAACTTAAGAAACTGAAGAAATGCATATAATTATTTAAGAAAAGGTTACCACAAGTGCAAAATATACAAGTTGGTTTTGAATTTAATGTCATACAGGGGCGCACTCAAGGGGGGGGACTCGTGGGGCTTGACCCCCCCTCCCAGACGACTGGACTTTTTAAAAAAAAATTCATTAAACATTTTAAACATTATGTAAAATTATTTAAGTTCACTGAAGACTAAAAATAATCGCCTTTTTTCTGTTTTTATGATTATCTTAAATTCAAATAGTTCAAATATATAATAATATACACTCCGTATAACGCATGTGTACGATTATTGGGATATTTTAATAAGAATGCGAACCTTGTGGTGAAATTTTGAACTTAAACAACGGTGCGCTTGGGAGTGAAACTAAAAAGATGAAAGAAAGAACTGATACATTAAATATGAAATAGAATTAAAATATATGTTATTGGAACTAATATCAACATGTATATACAACTATTATTTAATATTACACAAGTCGTTCAGAGTCGTTCTTATGAAATTATATCAAGAGAGCTGCCGAAAAAACAATGTGTGTGCCTCGGTGTGTGCACAAGAAAGAGAGTAAAACGTGCAACTGTTTATCTTAAAAAAAATGAAACTTTCAATTTAAAGGTGTTTGACCTTGAACTCTAAACAAATTTCCCGTACTACAGGTTTCATAAAAAAAAAGTATTCTTAGCCCCCCCCCCCCCAAGATGCAATCCTGGGTGTGCCACTGATGTCATAAATTTAATGGTAAGTAGTATGATATATGTATTCGAAAAATTATGGGTAGTTTACCTGCAGCATTTTTGTAGTAGGTACTGCACTTGATTCATTTTCCAATTAAATACAAACAATAGAAGAAGGTAATCAACATATTAAATTACATAATACAAAATTTAATTATTTTTAATGAAACAATAATTACTGCACCCAGCGGCAGTAGCAACGAAAAATTTATGACTGGGAAACATGGAAATTAATTTTCCTCTCTGTTTCGTAATCTACACATGTTATAGTACAAATTATCTTTAAATTTATGACTTTAACTTCAAAACTACTTGTATTCAATCTCTTTTATACTATTACGATTGGTATCGGTTCGTATAACAAACAATGTAATAATAATAACAGTAAATAATAGCATCGAAACAAATTATCTAAATGATCAAATTCCAAAAATGTTAGCAAATTATATAATCACCTCTACTCAACATTAACAAACAGAACATAGTTTTAAACTTGTATACAATTGGTTACATAATTAATTATAAATCTTGTGTGAATCTGATAGTCAATAACATAGGTTATGTCTGCAAGGAAAAATGTCAGGTAGATGTAGGTTGGCTTTCCATTAACTGCACAAAATTCTCCTCTATGTTGTACTCTCCACTATAAACCAATACTATATGGCACTGATAGAGTTTTGAAATGTGATTCTGACAGCTAAAGTATGAATACAGTCAGATGCACATTTCGAATAATAAAAAATACTCTTTACAGCAACTGTGAGTACCTACTCGTAATGTCCTATTTACACAATGATTCTTTGAGGATTTTTTCATGCTTCTGAACCCTGATAAAATGAAATTCACTGTTTCAAAGCTATCAATGAATTAGTAAATTCTCCTTTTCCAAGACTCATTTAAGATTCAATTTAGCGGCAGCGCTATTTGACAGGCAATTCTTACCAGGATTTTTTTTATTTTATCAAAATTTAGAAGCATGAAGAAATCCTCAAAGAAATTTATGTGAACATGGCATAATATTATATTTGTATATATAATATTCATATACTTAGGTAGATAATAAAATTTTGAGTCTAAACGTCCATTGGATGTTGCAAGAAATATGAGATAGAAGATATTTTTTATCTTACTTGTTGAAACATTAACTTTACAATCTGTCAAACTGACGTTTTCAATTCGAAATTTTAGATATATTTATCTTCACTAATATAGATTTTAGGAGCAATTTGAAAGTTATATTAAGTAATAATAAAGAGAGCACACAATAATTTAGTATTTTCATGATTTTTTGTACTATTTAAAAAAAAAATTAATATTGACGGTAATTAAATTCCAAGGCACAGACTATACAGACGCACATTACAATGCTATTTCTTTATTTGTCTCAACGAGTGGGATAGAATATTTACCTTCTGTCTCACTTTTATTGCAATAGTTTCAAACAATATGGAGGTAGGTAAGGCGCATTATAGAATTTTATTACTTATATAATATTATATTTAATTATTGTCAGGCCGTGGGTAAAGGGGTAATGATGTTTCTTTTAGTACCTAACAAATAAATGCATTCCTTTAAAATACTATTAGTATACAAGTACAAGAGACAAACTTCATCTATATATTGTTAATAGAAATTTTCAGAATACAAATAATAATAAGAAATTATTTATTTGGGTATAGGTAGTTCTGTATACTTAATATTAATAAATTTTATTACAACGTTTCAGAACCAAAAAATGGTATAAACTATAAACTTGAAAGAGTTACCAAGTACCTATATTGAATATTAGTTATTAGTGATGAAAATTATGATCATATAAATTATTTTATAATGTAGGTCGAGCAAGTAAAAATATCCTTTTAAAGACACTTATATCACGAAGTAAAACTATAAACTGGAGAGACTTTTATTACCAAATTAAAAACTTAAAAATATCCAAGTTTACTACCAACTTGGAGCAGAAACGGTGTAAATTAGATTAAAAGTCATACTCAACTTATTTTAGTTCTTGATTTTATCAATGACGGTAGGATTATCACAACATTTTATCTAGCATTTATGCACTATTCCCAACTGTATCATAAAATATTATGGCTGCATATGAGGCAATTTTACGCTCTTGCCTGCACTTCATCATCATATAGGAAATTTTCTCCTTTCATCTTCCTTATTCGTTCGTTGGAAATATAGTCAGTCGCAGGGGACGCCGAACATAAAGCAGAAATTCCATACGAGCAAGAAGCAAAGGAAATTATTCTCTATGCTACAAGAATGTACCAGCAAAGTGAACAGTGTTAATATTATTAGAAAACAATTTGGAAGAGGGGAAGAAGCATTACTTTGCAGAAATTACGTCGTCGTAAGTGTTTACTGTGTAATAAATAAATATAGTGTTCAACACAACTATTAGGTATATCAAGAATAGCTATACAGGGTGATTCACAAATGTATGTACACATTTTAATGGCATAATCACGGAACGGTTTTTTTTTCAAAATACGCAGTTTTGATTTAAAGGCATTGGCAAGTTATTTTCGATATTTTTTAAATAGTATTAATTAATAAATTATAAAATTAGAAGTTGATTAGTTTTTGTTTCAAGTCTGTAAGATTACTTATTACATAGTTACAGCTATTTGAAGTTAGAGAAATGACGTCATCTTAGCCGAGTACCGCAGTCGGTCAGTTCACTGTTCGTTTGGCTAGGCACAACGCGTTTGTTGTTTTGCTTACAATAGTAGGCAGAGCTATTGTAATGACGTCATCTTGTCAACTTTAACGGGCTTATATCTCGGTAACTATGACCAGTATAATATTTTTGTATTCACTATATTTCTCAACGTACAATGTAGTTTTGATTTCTGTAAAGTCAATTTTTAACTTGCCAATGCCTTTAAGGATTTTTTAATCAAACCGTTTGGGCCACTGTTTCCACATGGAAGTTCATAAATTGAATCATATCTTGCCATTGCATAATTAATTAAAATTTAATTTTATGCCACTCAAAGTTAGTCAGATACCCATTATAATCTTACATTCAGTGGTTCCAAAAATGTGTTCCTTGCGTAAACTGCCCTCAAATTTATGTATTTAAAAACATATGTGCAATGATCAGTAAGCTGAGAACTAGAGGTGGGAAAACAATCGATAGAACTATTGATAGATCGATTGTTTTAGGAAAAAAATTACTATCGATATATCGATAATTCGCTGAAGAAAAGTTTATCGATAGTTAAACTATAGTTTGTTAAACAATATTTCATCGATAGTTAAACGATATGTTGATATTTTAAACAATATTTTATTGATATAGTATAAACTATATATTTTATTGGTTAGGAAAACGACTGTTTATCGTTTATAAGAACATGATTTAATAATGTATATTTCATACAATTTTCCAATTTCGACCAATCTCGACACATGCTTTTAATTTTTTTAAATATTACATGTCAATGATGTAATAATAGCTTGATAATAAAAACTATCGTTTAACTCAAACTATCGTTTACCTATCGATTAATTATGACTATCGATAGTACTATCGATATACTTATCGATAGTGTGCTCTTGCCACTATCGAACTATCGATAATTTCTTATCTTATTACGATAGTTTTCCCACCTCTACTGAGAACTCTATATGCCATTAAAATAATATATGCACGGAGTTATGAATCACCTTGTATTTTTTTAGAAAAATTATTAAATATGATTAAGTTTGTATTTAGTCCAGGAATTATAAAAAAAATTTGACGTGGACACCACATGACTTCCTTGTACGCCCTGTTTGTTCATACTTTTCTTAATAACTAAAATGTAGAATAATATAAAAAATTATTTTAACTTATTATACAAGTATACTCACAAATATATTTTAGTCATTTTATTTAAACTGCAGAAGAAGATAGAAAGCATATTTTACTATTGTCACTATTGTCAACTTCCGGTTTGTAGATTGAAACCAAAAATAGGAGGTGCACAACTAGATGCTATAACAGTCCTAAATACAAAATTTCAGCTTTCTACGTCTAACCGTATTTGAGTTATGCGACACACATACGTCCGTACATACGTACATACGTACGTACATACGTACAGACGTCACGACGAAACTAGTCATAATGGATTCAGAAAAGGTCAAAACGGATATTTCCATCAAAATCTGAAAACCGAAATTTTTCGCGATTACAATACTTCCTTATTACTCCGTACAAGGAAGTAAAACTAGGAGAAAAAAATGATAGACAGCTGAATTTTGATATATACGCCCATAATGGCTTCTAATTTAACATACTAAAAGTCCTAAACGATATCGCGTGTGCTTCCATTGCTACGACCTTGTAAAGACCTTGAGAATGAGATTTTTTCGTATAACTCACGAACGGTGACACCAATTAAAAACTTTTTTTACGAAAATGTTGGTAATTTAATGTACGACAAAAAGGCGCCCTTACCAATTTTATCGTCAGTTTATTTATTTCCCTCAAAATCGGGAAAAGGATAATCTCCGTTTTGGAATCGTTGAGAGCCCGTGAATTAGTCTTCCGGTTTCAGAAAAATAGCTGCCATTTATGAATGGAATATACTATCGACTTCCGGTTTGCGGCATTCAATTCCTTGCATATTTCTCTATTAGACGTATATATTTTTTAACTTCATCAGGCTTTGGTTTAGCCGGAATTTTAAGTTATTTTAATTTTAGTATATTACTAATTTTTTCATTTATTATGTTTAATCGAGTGTTATTTCTGAACGAATAAAAATACTGACTTCCGGTTTTCGGCATTAGATTCCTTGAATACATTATACTAAAAATGTTGAAACATCTTCGTTTAACCGAAATCTAATGATATTCTTTAAGAGAACACAGGGATATTATGGATTTTTTAAAAATTTGTTGTGTTTAAACACGTGTCATTTCTAAACTAATAAAAATATCAACTTCCGGTTTCCAGCATTCGATTCCTTGAACATTTCTCTATTAAATACATTATACCAAAAATGTTGAAACATCTTCGTTTAGCCGAAATCTAATGATTTTCTTTAAGAGAGCACAGGAAAATTATAGAAATATTTTTTATTTGTCATGTTTAAACAAGTGTAATTTCTGAACGAATAAAAATACAGACTTCCGGTTTTCAGCATTAGATTCTTTGAACATTTCTCTATTAAATACATTATACTAAAATGTTGAAACATCTTCGTTTAGCCGAAATATAATGATATTCTGTAAGAAAGCACAGGGAAATTATAGAAATTTTTTATTCAATATAAAAAGTATAAATATATTGAATAATAGTATGATGATTTATTAACTCGTCTTCGGCTCGTGAATAAACTTTCATCCTCTTGAATTATAGCCAACATTATTTGCTCGTTAAATAATATACTATTATTCAATATAAAAAAATTCATAATATCCCTGTGTTCTCTTAAAGAATATCATTAGATTTCGGCTAAACGAAGATGTTTCATCATTTTTAGCATAATGTATTCGATAGAGAAATGTTCAAGGAATCTAATGACGAAAACCGGAAGTCAGTATTTTTATTCGTTCAGAAATAACACTCGATTAAACATAATAAATGAAAAAATTAGTAATATACTAAAATTAAAATAACTTAAAATTCCGGCTAAACCAAAGCCTGATGAAGTTAAAAAATATATACATACGTCTAATAGAGAAATATGCAAGGAATTGAATGCCGTAAACCGGAAGTCGATAGTATATTCCATTCATAAATGGCAGCTATTTTTCTGAAACCGGATGTCTAATTCACGGGCTCTCAACGATTCCAAAACGGTGATTAGCCTTTTCCCGATTTTGAGGGAAATAAATAAACTGACGATAAAATTGGTAAGGGCCTTTTTGTAGTACATTATATTACCAACATTTTCGTAAAAAAAGTTTTTAATTGGTGTCACCGTTCGTGAGCTATACGCCAAAATCTCATTCTCAAGGTCTTTACAAGGTCGTAGCAATGGAAGCACACTCGATATCATTTAGGACTTTTAGTATGTTAAACTAGAAGCCATTATGAGCGTATATACCAAAATTCAGCTGTCTATCATTTTTTTCCCCTATTTGCCAAAACATTATCTAAAATGTCTGGAGTAATTGTAAAAAAAATTAAATAATAGCGGTGGTTTCATTACGATTTTCTTACCGACAATTTGCAAAAAATCACTTCTTGTGGTAAGAATTATTTTATTTTTTAAAACCATTTCACAGGATTTTCTCCCAATTATAGAATGGTAGATGTTATTAAGTGGAATTCATCCTCTTCGACCGATTCGTCTTGATGCAATCAGAAGCTCAATCCATGCGACGTCCTTCGAAATTCAAAGCGACAATGGAGAGATTCTTATGTAAGCGGATTACATTCAAAAAGATCAAGTGGTGAGTTTGAAGCGTCCGAATGTAATCTAATTGCAAGATGTTTTACAATTTAACGATAATCCCACACTGCCGACCGAGGGACTTGAACCACGGAACTCCGAGTTCGTACATTAACACATGCAGAGAACTATAACCCGCGTAGCTACTGCGTAAAATAAATTCATTTTCAATTTTCACCCTCTTCTCTGTATTTATTCTGGGATGCCCTGTATGTGAAAGTGAAATTCAAGTTCAAATTCTGGGAGAATTTTACAGCTTTAGAGAATGAATGGAAATGGAACCGGTAGCTGTATTTCGATTTATTGACCCGCTCGGTTGCGATCGGGTTCAAATACCTGGAATTCTCTTCATATTTGGCGGTTCGCGTTCGCTATTTAATTAAAAAAATATACGATCCCCAACTGATTCTGATTCAGAAGGAAAATATTTAGGATATTTCAAATGTCCATCAAAATAAAATATTCTCGTCGGATAATATTTCGAAAAGTGTTTGGAACGTCATCAATGGGGAAAAGATTGCAGAATCTGGTATAATATTAAAGGTTGATGATGGTGTGATAAATGACCAAACCAAAGTGGCAAATATTTTTAACGATTTTTTTACGAGTGCTCCTCTGATGTTAATTGATTCACTACCACAAAATACCGACGAAGCTGTTTATAATGCTGGTAGTTTAAATTGTGATAACGTAAATATGTTCTTGTTTCCCTTTTGTGAAGATGAATTACTCCAGTTACTGATCAATAAACTAAAAAACAAGAAATCCGCAGGACCAGATGAGATTCCTTGTTTTCTGGTTAAAAATGCAGTCGAGTATCTTATAAAACCGCTAACATATTTGGTAAATCTATCCCTTCAATCGGGATGTTTTCCCAATAAGTTAAAATTATCAAGAGTCATACCAATTCACAAAGGTAAAGAGAAATTTATTGCAAATAACTACAGGCCAGTCTCGATCACTTCTATATTTTCTAAGATTTTTGAATATGCTTTTTTGCAAAGATTATTAGAATTTTTAGATGACAAAAAAATAATTAACAATAACCAGTTTGGCTTCCGTAGAAACAGATCAACTTTGGATGCCTTACAAACTCTAATAAATCAAATTACTACAAAACTCGAAAATAATGAATGCCCCATAGGGATCTTTTGCGACTTTAGTAAGGCATTCGACTGCATTGACCATGCTTTATTAATCCAAAAACTTGAATCAATTGGTGTCAGAGGAATACCCCTTAGCTGGATTCAAACTTTCCTAAACAATAGAGAACAGTACGTCAGTCTGATGAATCCCGTCGGAGAGAAATCAAATTCTGATAAAGTATTGGTGGGGGTGGGGGCGCCACAAGGTACAATTATTGCTCCAGTTCTTTTTTGCATCTACATCAACGACTTGTTTGATGAGCTAGGCAGTTCTGGTATGGCCACAATGTTCGCAGATGACGTCACGGTCATTATATCGGACAAAGACAATGACAACTTAACTCAGTCGTTTAATGATGTCATTTCCACACTCTCAAGTTGGTGTAGCAAAAACCAACTTATTCTAAATCACACCAAAACTAATTTTGTTCGTTTTCACAACGTAAATTCTCAAAATACCGACATATCAGTAGCTGATAACCCAATAAAACAAACTGACGATACCAAACTTTTAGGTATGATGATAAATAAAAACCTAAATATGAGATCCCACTGCGAATATGTTGTTTCTAGACTTAGTGCAGTTTGTTTTCAAATAAGATACCTTAAAACTAAATTAAACCATCATCAACTTTTAATCTTCTACCATGCAGTGGTCGAATCTAGATTACGCTACGCTTTACGTTTCTGGGGCTCATCCCCGCATATTAAACCAGTGTTTATATGTCAGAAAAAAATCGTCAGAATCATAGCTGGCATATCCTATTCGGAATCTTGTAGGCCACACTTCAAAAAGCTTAATATCTTAACAATTACATGTCTATATATACTTGAGGTGGGATTATATGTATATAAAAATAAAAATAATTTCATTTATCAAAGTAACATACACGATAAAGACACTAGAAACAAGAGGAAACTACGAAAACCTATAGTAAAATATAATTGTACTCGGAATTCTCCCGATGTCATGGGCGTGGACATATTTAACAATATTCCACATGATATTTTAAAGTGTAATAATATTTTAAGTTTTAAAAAGAAACTGAAAGAGTTCCTTGTAGAAAATTGTTTTTATACAATGGATGAATTTTGGCATCGTTCTTAGTTTATATGTTTATGACGCTTTTTATATGTATTTTTTTACATCACAAAAATAAACTGCATTATTATATATATTTCAGCGCGCTTATTGAGTTGAGCGTTGTGATAAAGGTTTATTTGGATAACAATGAAGATTTTAATTACTTTTGAGATCTCTGTGAAAGAACGCCGTTGTTGATTGTTATTAATGCACTCCAAGTTTTTAATGAGTACTTATTACGAGTCGGAGGATTAAAATTACACCACTTCTCCGACGAGAATGCTTTGTTTGGAATTATTTTTGTTTCATTCACAATGTTTTCATTCACTTAAAGAAGAACTGCACATTTATCAATTAAATTCACTATCAAATTATAGCACACGAAAGAGTTTAATAATATAGCTTTTATAAGACATGATTTTTTGCACACGTCATAATTTACTAAAACGAACCCTCGGTCTAGTTTATTAAAGACAAGAAAGTGCAAAAAAAGTCGTACAAAATGAGTTCTTTGGTGTCTTTTTAATATTAAAATTTATATAAAACTGCCACAATATACACAAGTTGATTTAGGAAAATTTATGTGTGTAACGTTTTGGTTGGTGAAATTAATATTTCCATTTATTTAACTGTCACTGTCACTGTAAATCAATCAGCAATCTTTTCGTCTTGAAATAAACTGAATATTTTAATAAATTGGTATATAATAAATTATAGCTATTAATATAACAAGAATATTATGCGATTTATAATACCGAGGATGTTGCTAAGCGATGAGGTGAAACCGAGTCTCTTTGAACATCCAAGGGGCTTAAATCGCATATAGGTAATCGAGTTATATTTAAAGCTTAATCGTGTCATCAACGACAGCGATGTTAAAACAAATCAACAATTTTATCTGTCAATTAGTTGACAGTTTGCATATTACGGCAGTTTTTGATATTATTATGGTTGTATCTAACAATCTAACGTACCTATGAAGTCCGTAACTAATGAATTATAAGTATCTAACGTATTATAAGTAACTAACGTATTATGTTGTTTATATAATTATCAATAAATGTTGCATATTAAAAGTAATAACAGTTGATGATACGATTAAATCTATTATTATCTACATAATTTGATAACTAAACAAATTCATTCAAATGAAGATTATATAGAACTTTGATATAAATTTACGTATTTTATATTTTAACTTTTGTAAAAAAATTAATGTGATTCTGACAACTCAGGTTCAAATTCTCTCAGGTACGCATTTCAGTTTAACTTTAACTATATTTCACTGTGATGTGCTCTCCACTAACAACAATAAGTTCCGATGGCTCACAATATGTAAGGTTGCTACATCTAAATTGGATAAAACCGTGATGGATATGTGTATCTCAATTGTACATTTTTTAGTACAACTATAAAAAAGTAGAAATCATTTTTAATTTATCCGATGTTGTGTAAGGAATGCATTTTCCTATTAAATTTACTTCAATACTATGCAAATCTTGTATGAGACGTATGCAAACTAAAGAAAAGTTTAATTAAATTAACGTGTCGTATGTTATATCTGTCGTTATTCTTTTCTTCCAGTATATAGAAACATCCTGTACATAGAATCTCACTCTATGGTTGAAATCTAAAATGTTGAAAATGAAAGCACAAGAACAGAAGATGAAAAGTAAATGAAAATTTTTTGTAATTTGCGTGTAGCATCCGACATGTGTAGTGTATGCATTGTGAAAATTACAAAGTAAAGTTCAAATAATGTAGCACCGCGAAGGAAAATAAAAAATAGGGTAAAATGTTCGCAATTTCCGTGATATGTGTTCGGCTTTTTTATATGTTTAACAGTGTGAATGAAAGTTAAAACTTACATAATATTTATTTAGAGCAAAAATAATTTTAGTTTTATGCAATTGTGACAAAAACATTCGCTGTAGCTGTACATAGAAATTAAACGTAAATTTTAAAAAATACAAACAAAATATTGTAAATTTATTCTGGCCTGGAGTTGTCATGTTATCCAAACAAAATTAACTGGATTGTTTTGAATTAATTATGGCAGGTTTTTAATTATAAAATTAGCTTTAACTCACATTCACTAACAACCATGGTAGGCAAAGTAGGTATATTGACTGCTGGCAACCGCACACACGGTATAATACCTTTTAATTTTAATAAATAATATGTATTATGTAGTATAGTATTAAGACAATTTTACTTATCTGGAATTCTAACAAATATTTTTTAAAATAACTCCTAAATATAAATACACAAACAATACGATTCGTCAAAATAAATTGATGGAATTTTTGACGTTTGATATTTTCGGTTGTGTACTTTAAAGATGATCTGCCGAATCTGTTCAGATTTTGACAGTAATCTGTAAATCGAAATGAAAACAATTCATTTTTAAACAACCAGATATAAGCCAGTAGCTTTATTCAAATTGTTTAACCTCAAATATTCACAAACACGAATATTTTACCAGATCTTAAGGTGATCCTCTCTACCCATGGCAGTAAACAGTCAAAAACATTGATTTCGCACGCTATTTTATAGCGTTTATTGTTTTGTTAAACATAATAATAACAAGTAATTTATGTTTGAGGGGAAAAAATAATTTAGAGACAAATATTTGTAAAAAAACTGCAATATTTTTAAAAAAGGGGGTTTTCGCGCGCCACTGTACAGCTTTTATTTATAAGTGAATTCACTTCAAATTGTAATATGTTGTTAACAAAGCTTGGATCTGCGAAACAACCGATCAAATATTTTAAATTCGTTTTAATATAGAAGATATTTGTGTTTAAAAAATAACAACAATTTTCAAAATTCAAATTAACATATTTCGATTTTAAAGCAAAATTTTAAAATTTTGCATCGACCATTTTGTAGATTGTACTTTTATCTTCAACAATATCTTTAGATTATTATATTTAACAAAACAATAAACGCTGTGGTCTGTGGAGTGGCGAGCGAAATCCATGTTTTTGGCTGTTTTCTGGCACGGTAGAGGATCGTCTTAATGAGTGTCATCAGCAGTAGATACTTATGTTACAAGAAATTATTTACAATCTTTTGTTTCTACTTAGACGACACAAAATAGATGGCTGACTTAGCTACATGAAGAAACTGTGGTCCTGAGAACTGGAATACAGTCGGACATATTACGAGTACGTTCCAATCTAACTGCACAAAAATCTGAGTACTTTCCACTAACAACCATGAGTGCGTTGACTGCTAGTACAATATACTGTCCGTGCAGTCAGAGTTGGCCGGAGAAGGTGCCTATATTCTTCACAGAACTGAGTCATAGTTCGCCAACTTACTACTTGCCTGAATGCAACAGAGTCAGAAGAAAAACCAAGCTTGACGACTTCTTTATAAACTATAAGTAGCGAAGCGGTTTTAGCCAAAAATTTGCTGATAATCTATGTCCGCTCGATTAATAATGTTTACCAATTTAAAATTTCTAAGTTCGGCCATCTCTCATTTCGTGCATAGTTACATATTAACACTAATGATCTACAGCATGTGAGCTGCCACACTAAAATTGGTAAAAGCGTGATAGATATGTGGAAAAAAAATTATTTCAGGGACGTAACTAGGATTTTTTTAGGTGGGTCTAGTAAAAAATTTAAGTGGGCTACAATTTTATAGAAAAATACAGGAGTATGCCAAACGAAGCAAGGCGAATTTTTTTTTACTGGTGAAGGAATTCCTTCTGAAATTAATTTCGTAGAAAAAAAATTATATCAAATATGTATGCATAGATAAATATTGCACGACTACTCAGACTGATAAGCTAATACACATATCTATTCAAAAATACGACACTTACCAGCAATAAATCTATACCTCCGATCCGCTATTCATATTCATAAACATTTCTTTTGCCTCAGGTAAGTAAAAATCTATATCTGTTCCCTGTAAGACATTGACATTATTAAACATTTAAACATATCATCAACTGTTATTACTTTTTAATATGCAACATTTATTGATAATTATAAACAACATAATACGCTAGATACTTATAATTCCTTAGTTACGGACTTAATACGTTAGATACAACCATAATAACATCAAAACTTTCCATAATAATTATACGAACTGTCAACTAATTGGTAGATAAAATTGTTGATTTGTTTTAACATAGCTGTCGTTGATAATACGATTAAGCTTCTAGTATAACGCGAATATATGCGATTTAAGCACCCCTTCGATGTTCAAAGAGACTCGGTTTCACCTCGTCGCTTAGCAACATCCTCGGTATTATAAATCGCATAATATTCTTAATATATCAATACTTATATCTCTTCCGTAAACTAATGTAAAATATTCTAAATTTTTTTGAGTGGGCTGTGGACCACCCATTATTTACATGAAATGCCATCACTTCCAGTCAAACTTCTTTGATTTATTATTTCCCGGCGTTCTGGCGCCGTCTTCATCTTCCTTTGGAGCAACAGACCCCCCTCCCCCTTCCTGCAAAGGAACAGAACTCTCACTAGCATATTCAACAGCAACAGCAACAGGCAAATTCATTGAGCAGTCAACAGCGTCAACATCTTTCTGAATTGGAACCGTGGGCTCTTGGCTACCAGCCAACGTTGATCTGCTCATCTACCTGTTGTCCGCTGGAGAAATATGCTTTGTGAGGAGAAACTGATGAAGGAAGGATGATTTGATGAGTGCTGAAATTCGGGGATTGTGCGCTTAGTTTCACTTCAATCCTTGAATGTCGGAGAAAATATGTTGGAAATATGATATGATTCGAACCGAACCTCAACAGGAATGAAAACGGAACCAACCGCTGCTTTTTAGCGCCGGGCCTCAAACTTCATCCGCAGACGTAATCTCCTCTATATGTTATTTTATTCTAGTTCAGTCATGTTTTAAACTTTTTTGGAAATTATCATATTTTAGTGTAAAACTGGTACGATTTTATAATTGCTTGTTATTATTTAATAAATCATTGAACCGAAATCGAAACTTGAATCGCATTTCTTAAAACCGGTGACCGGTTTATTTCAAGAATAAATATGAAACTCGGGACAAAACCGAACCCTAAAGCACAATGACCTGCGAACCGAACCTGAACAGTTATTTTGTGCGGTTCGAGTCCCTGCTTCTATATACAGGTTGTTCCACAACTTAGGACCAAAAATTAAATAAAAAGTATACTGTACGACATGTTAATCATGAAACAAAAAGATTTTCTTTTAAATTCGCAAAGTTAAGGGTAGTTTACTTGACGTGTGTATATTTTAAGTACCTATCACTGTTTTGATGGTATATTTGATAATTTGACATTTATTAGTATTAGATATTATGTAAACAATTACTTTCATTGAAGAAGATTTGAAAAATATTATTAAAAATAACTACCGACCAGTGGCAAAAAAATGTTTGCTTGAAATACGATGCATTTTTTGCGAATTTAAAAAAAATTCTTTTTGTTTCATGATCAGCACGGCGTACATTCGTCAGTTGTGGAACACCCTGTATTATATTGTACATCAAAAAATGCTGATATTGTAAAAATAACAAAATAATAATTCTATAAAATGTAAATAACATTGCATTTCTGTTGGAAACGACTTTATAAAAGGACGGGATCCGCTTTAATATTATTTTGCGGACTCGAAACAGTTTCCTCAATTTTTTTAAACATTTCTTAGACTTGAATCTTGACATGCTGGAAATGTTTAATAAATAAATAAAAATATGAACAAAATATCTGTTTATTATTGTAAATAATAAAAGATTAAAATTACAAACATTGCAGTAAATGTCTAGTACCCTTTACTGCAACCATATTGTATTTCATTGCAAACACCGAAGTACTTTAGACAAGTTTCTAGAACGTAACTCAATACCATCTTTGCTAAAATATATTCACTGGCAAATATCCAATTCAGCTCACTGCAAAATTAGCATAAATTCGATAAACAAAATTACCCCATATTCATTCTTTCACGAAAACAAATCAATTTCGCATTACCATTGTGCGTATAGAGAACGAAATAATAAAAGATCATTAATATTCAAAACCATACAAAATGAACAAATTAAATACAAAGTTGTGCTTATTGGGCCAAGCAATTTAATAATGAATAAAATCAATACAATGTCACTTCTTGAAAGATAAGAGCAAGATATGAACTTAGGACTGGAGGATGATAATATTCTTCTGATTTTTATGTTTTGCAGTGAGTGCCGTAAAAACTTTATTGACACTGAGGGAAAATATAGCTTTTTAAAAGATATCGACTTTATTATACTAAATCTACTGTATCCATTCGTTTTGCACAGTCGAATTCAAATCTGTTATTTTACAGTAAAATGTAAATCACAATTTTAGAATACTGAACACATGAACTAAGATTATGATTCCCAGAAGCTAAGAAGGATATCGAAGGAAACGAAATGGAATGGAGTACAATCACATGTCAAATTTAGTTTTATGATTCTTTCTGATCGAGCTAGAAGTAATCTTATCTTCGTTTTCCATTCCTAAATGGTAACGTATCAGCTTACTGCTCGATATTACAAACTCCAGACTTACGTTTTAGCAGTTTTAGTACATTACATATACGTGCAGTTGAGAAAATGAAGTTTAACAGTTTAAGTGACAATTACCTTATATCCAGTTTCATCTGTTATAGAATTTAAGTGTCGCTTAAGAGACCCGTCCACCGCCTAAAATCCAGCACAAAACGTACTAACCTATACTCAAAATCACAATACAGTGTTGCTAAATGTATCCCATAAGAGTAATGTGTTAGACAAAGATGGAGAATCCAGAGGCGGATTGTTTGTTTTTCGCTTACTTGTACTTTTAATAAATTATGCTGATTATTTCTTGATGTTTCTCAAAACCAATAAAATGTTTAATTAATTGAATACATTAATAAGTATAATCAATTGATATGCATCCAATTTAAAATCTTTTACTTAGAGAAAAAACTCTGGTTCCTCTAAATTAAATTTGTAAGTCAAAAAATAATCTAATTTAATATAATTCGAGAATTCGATAAATTATACAATAATTCTCCAGTGTTTCAATTTATTCTCACCCTCTTTACTGATAATTTTTCTCGTTGAATATGAAGGATACATAATTAAGTAAAATATTAAATTAATATAAATATACAATTTTATTTTATTTTTTCGATAACAAATTGATAACAATGTAACAATAAAATAAACACAGCCAAAGACGGCCAAGTCAAAATCACAAATGGCGAGTAATACAAATATATACATGTTGTTTAAAAGACATAACAATTAATGAACAAATGTTGTCAATATATACATAGCATAAAATAGAATTACAAACTTAAAGAAAAATATCACATACTAAGTACATTAAAAATTTTAAGTAAGGTCCTGGACCTGTTTACATTTAAACTTCGTCAGGTAGCTAAGCGTAGCAGCGGTACTCAAACATACAACTCATGCGTTACATCTTCATCGCTTTCAGTATCACTAGCTGTCGTCACGTAAGGTTTGATATCATCTTGCAATTGATAAGCTTCCCAAAATCTTTTTTCTTCATTTACAATGTGCCTTTCATAAATTGTCCATTTTGCTCGGAAATTTTTGAATATGCTTCACATATTATGGCACTATGTTAGTTGGGATTACATTAGATGGTAGTTACAAATACATTACAAGAAAAAGAAATGTAATTAGTATATGTCTTGAAATAAGATTACAGGAGTAGGTATAGTTATTATATCATTTCTTAAGTAATGTGAAATCAAGCTTATAATATTTTTAAACTGTTTCATAACTGCTGGCTTCTTTTTCCATCGGCACCACTCCACCGCTATAAGATTTACAACCCTATACTAACATTTCATTATGAAATTTAACACTGCAAACTACATGTGTTAAAGCATGAAAACTGAATGGTGTACCATGAAACAATGTAAGTGTAAAACTGGCAACAAGGCCGAGTTTATCTCCATAAGAATAACATTGCCTATCTCTGCCATACTGCCAAAACTTGTGATTTTCACTATAGAGAATGTTTTGTGGCCAGTACAAGAATGGTACCTACCATTGTATTTTAACAAGGATTATATACTTAAAAGATCAATTAGCAGTTGTGCTTTTAACAAAATTTATACACAAAATTGTACATGATAAAAATTCCAAAAAATTCATAAAAATATCCAATTTATGCAAACTTTACACGGTTATATCTCGTGATAGAAATTTATTGTTTAAATTTTAAAAAGGCACATCTGTAGATTCATTCTTTCTCTATTAAATGTTTATAAAAACATTACCTTGACGTCAATAATAAACTAACAGTTTACTCGCAACGAAAACACTTTTACAGTATTTTTCAACTTTAAAATGACATTGCATTGCTAGGATGCGGTAAAGTACGAGTTTCGGGTTGGTTTTAGGCCGTCGTAGTACTGGGAAAAAAGAGTGTAATAGAAAAAAAGTAAAATCGAGACTATTCTAGGTATTCGGAAAAAACGTAGACGGGCCGCTTACGAACCAAGCTGTGTTGGTTTAAGCATATATGTGTCTGCAGTGTGTGACTGTCGTTAATTTAAAAAAATCTGATGTGGCCAGCACAAAATTTCCCGCCATACCCTACCTCTTTTTACTACTATATAAATATAGGGACTTACAAATATATTTTAGACATTTAGTCAACTGTAGAACTGTAGGAAAGATGGTACTAGAGTCTGTCGTTTTTGCAATTTGGTCAAATGACGATTTGGTCAAATAACGTTTTGGTATAACAGAGTTTCATTAAATAACGGATTGGTAAAATACCAGTTTGGTCAATTAACAGTTCGGTCAAATACCCGTGGTGTAAGATAAACTTCGTTTAGTGAAATAACAGGTTATACGAATAAAAATTCGGTCAAATGACCGTGTGACTGTAAAAAAGTTTGGTCAATAAAGCGCTTCCAAACGTGCTTATTCACAGAAAACTCACACTCAAAAATTTTAACCCATCACAATACCTCCCTTACAGAATATGAGGAGGGAGGCAAAAACATCTTGCAACTAAACCACTTTCGGGAGATTCAAGCTGATCATTTGATCGCCTTAAATGTAGTCCTGGTTGCATAAGAATCTCTCCGTTGCCGCTTTGAATTTCAGGGGTCGTCGCACGATGCAATCGCTGACGTCACAACGAATTGTTATCAATCAATTACTACACAAATTGCATGTTTTGTAAAAAATAATTTAACGGTATAATTTCTTATAAGCAATTAAAAGCAAGTAACTAAGTAACTGGCTCACTTGTTTAAGTCTTGATATATTTATTTACCAGCAGTAAATTATCATGATTGGTTAAGTGAATTTAGTGGCGTTAATGAATAGCTACTGACTATTCGTCAGCTTTAAACTCTGTGGAGAAGTTTGAACAGTTTGGGTAATTCAATACGCACTACGGTTAACTAGATTACTATTCAAATGGAAGATTTACTCTCATGTTTAACTGAGTTACTGTGTGGAATAGGCCAATGAAATACTGCCATTCCTAGACAAAAAGAGAGCGGGTAGTGTCCTAATTGAAGAGGGCGAACAATGAAAACTGTGAATATTTCCTTTAGGTTTTAAAAATACTGAAATAATTATTGTAAGGGTCACTTGATAGATAATAAAAAACTGTAATATTGTAAGTTATGGAAAAATACTTGTTGAGTTTTTATTATAATTGAAGAAATAAAACTAGAACACTATGAACAAGATAGGAGGTTTTATTTATAAATCCTTTTCTTTTTCCATTAATCTTGCTCACACTACTGGGGCACAGTCAAAGAATAATTATTATGTTTACCAACTGGCCACGTTTACATTGGCAACCCTGGTCAGATAGTTCACAGGTGTTCCTAGGTGTCTCTGCTGGTCACAAGTAATACAAATACATTCTGTCACTCAGTGTCACTGAATAGTATTTTTGAAATTTAATAATTTGTGCGTTGTATTGTATTATAGAAATATAAACAACATGTAAGCTTAGAACTATATTATAAAGTACCTCACAGGTAAATATTGCTGTGAAAAGTGTTTCAGAAAAACTGTCAATGCAAATATAGGGTATTTTAATTTTAGGAGAAATGAGTAAAAATCGGGCTTATGAAGATGATTAGATGCACTACGAGATTGTGTTCATATATTGTGAAATTATTTATTTATAAAGACGATTTCCCTCGTGGAATATGTAGGATTTTCAAACACGTTTTGTCGTAATATTTTTGATCTAAAGGTAAATTATGGAACATAGCCGCTTAGATATATCAAAGTTACAATAAGTTTCGTTACAATTTTATAGTTTTTAAGAGTATTTCACAATTAAATTAGTCAGAGACACCTAGCGCCATTACACATTCTGACTGCTGAAAGAGATCATGTTGATAAACCTAATTATTATTTAACGGTGCACTTGGATAATCTTCATTTACTAATATTATAAGTGTTGTATACAGGTGTTCCACAACTTAGGACAAAAAATTAAAGGGTATATAAACAAAAAGAATTTTTTTCAAAATTGCACAGTTAAGGGTAGTTTACTTGAAGTAGACATTTTTTGGACCACTGGATTAGCATACGTCATTAGACATTTATTAGTATTAGATATTATGTAAACAATTACTTTGATTGTAGAAAATTTGAAAAAAATATTATTATTAATAACAACCGACCAGTGGCTAAAAATGTTTGTTTGAAATACGATGCAATTTTTTTGCGAATTTAAAAATAATAATTTTTGTTTCATGATCAGCACGTCGTACAGAATATACCCTTTAATATATTGTCCTAAGTTGTGGAACACCTTGTATATTAAACAGATTAATTTTTAAATGTAGGGGCACGTAACAGAATTCTAGATTTCATGTGAAACGAATGTAGAATGAAAGGTTTGTAAAGCTAATATATGCGGGTGAGATAGTTGGTGAGCGTTTGCGTGGACGTCCGGTGAGTAAATGGATTATATGGATAGGTATATGGTTTGTTGAGAGTGCAAATGATTCCTAGTGGAAGAATAAAATAGCTTGTATTAAAAAGATTATGAATCTAGATGAGGAAAAAGAAGTGTGTCTTGATTTGGCATGCTAAGAATGTGTTACTTTTTGTTTTGCAGTATTCGTATCAAATATTTCAAGTAAATATAGCGTGATTTTTTATAATGTTGTACCTAGTACAACGCAATTTAGTTTTTATGCAGATTTCTGCAAACTACATTTATAAATTGAATTGAATGAAACAGTTGTCAGAAATACTGATAAAGAATTGTTCTTTCGTTATGACAAAATTTGAACAAATTAGTCAGAATTTAAATTGTGTTCTTTATCAATAAGTGATAAAACTGAGGCAAACTAATGCAATGATGCGTTAAAGTCTGTGGATGGTAAGAAGTATTACAGCTGAAGTTTTTACACAAAATGTTGCGTTTTTCTGTATTTTATATCGTCTGAGCTTTGAAAAGATAAGTGCGAGTGGTTTTAGGTGACAATGTTTCACTGTTTTATTGCTTACCATGAGAAGACAGATTTTACTACCGTCTGGTAATCTTAGGATTGGTTTTACGCGATATCTGTATGAAACGGTTTATATTTAACTTTTGTATCTGTATAGACATCTTTCGTCTTGCTGCGAATATCATCTTTCAAAGTTATAATAGAAAGTCACATGATATTTATGTTGGATGAGAGATAAACCGGGTAAAACAATATTGCTTTTACTAAAAATACAAAATATCGAAAGTTATCTTTATATTACTAAACCGGAATATCAAAGAAAGAAGTATTATATTTCCAACATTTCTAATAGGTTCATAATAACCAATAGAGACAGGCAGTTCTAACTATAAATTAAATAAGTTAATATTGGTTACATGTTACACACAAACAAAAATAAAGTAAGTAAACAAACACAGGTAGGTATTATCTGATAAAATTAAATTTTTTAAATTTATTATGAAATGACAAGAATACTAAATTTATGTATTTCCATTCGAAACTGTGACCCAAAACTGAAAGATATAGTACATTAAAATACAAGTATGGAAAGGTCTCCATTGCGAAACTAGTATGACAGAACGAGCGATAGCTCGTTCTCCTATTATACGAGTTTTTCAATGACCTTTTCCGCAAGTGTGTTACATACTATTTTTTCTACGAAAGTGAGAAATATTCAAGATTAATACAGAAATTAGAAATATAATAGGTATTTACAAATTTAAGAAAAACAAATCAGGTGGGCATACTTTCATAGCTGAAAATAATAACAATATCTTAAAACTGACAGTTCATTTTTGTAATTTTGCTTTTGTGGTGTAATAATAAAAATATTGTCATTTCATGCAGAAAGTTTTACTCCAATTGTGAATCTAAACTTTTGTCTCTGAAGTCAAAAAAGTCCTGACAGCTTTGACGTTTCAGTAACTGCACAATTTCTAGTTCAGCAAAATTATTTATATCTCAAATTCAGTAAAAATAGTCCATTTGAATACTTATTACAGAGATTACAACAAATATAGTGTGTTAGGTACGAAAAATGTAGTTTTTGAAAACTTCGCACTCAGTGCACAAAATGAAAATGGAAATTATTTTCCCCACTCAATGTTTCAAACGACTACTTTCACCATAAATTTTAATATCTGAAAACATGTGAATTCGCACTTTCGTAGAAAAAATTATCTCAGTTTCGTGATAAGCGAGTTGAGAACTATATAGCATTAAAATATAGTACGCAAGAAGTTGTGAATCAATCTGTATCTAATTGTGTGCAAGTTTCGTCAACTCACTCATGATTGTCAGGGGAAACACAATATTATGTGCAGATAAACTAAAATGTGAAACTGACTGAATTCCAATCTAAGCTATCAGAACCACAATTGGTCACATTCCGCACTCAGCTATACATTCCCACTTCCAAACCCTTGCATCTCGTACGATTTTGCCAAGGGCGTTTGCTCTGTTCGTCTTGTCCTGTTCCTTTCTCCTCGCTACGTAGCTCGGGGCGTAACCGTAACGTAACCTTAACGTAACAATAACACGACGACATGCCGGAACATAACGTAACGCATCGGTAACCAGATGGAATTGGAGTTGGTAGCCTTAAGGCCCGTTGGGACATGTGTACGAATGTGGAGAAATGTAGGACAATGTCTTGATGACATGTAGAAGTGTAATGTTTTGCTTGAAGACTTATTGCATTCGATTATAATTTACTTGAAATATCACACTTCATTTCATTTAGTTATAAAGCTTGTAGCACAAATGAACACAATATCGTACAGTGAATCATTTAGCAAATTGAGATATAAGTTGGACTTTCTGTCATTTCTTTATTTAAACTTTTATAAAACACTAGCTGAGGTGGGTTGCCCGGATAAAAGAAAGTTTTGGTTAATCCCCACCCCAAATGGTTCAACATACTTGATAATCTGACTCTGATCAAAAGAGACCTGTGTGCAAAATTTCACAAGGGTCGGACATATGGTTCTAGATTTTTAACCCACACTCCAAATAGTCCTAATGTATTCATAATAATTTATGCCCCGATTTAAAAAATATATATCTTCTATTATATTTTAATAGTATATACTGAGTTTCATTGATCTGATCGAAGTCAAACATACTTAAAATCTGACCCTGGTCAAAAGAGATCTGCATGCAAAATTTCATAAGGATCGGACAAACAGTCTAGATGTAGGATGTAGATACAACCAAACGGACAGACACAGACAGACAGACAAACATACATACATTCAGCGATTAATATGCAACATTTTTATTTTGAATAGGTTCAACATCAGAACACATTGGCACTAGGGCACAGAACTCCTTTTATTCATACAAAATAGATTTAGTTCTTTTGAAGTTTTAAATATTTTGTGAAGTAAACTGCTATCATGCAACGTACACTTAGAAAAATAGTGAGTATGCTGACATGGTAATCGTTTACGAATTGTGCAATGGAAGCATCAACGCGAAGATAACACAGGACCAATGTCGAGTAGTTACTTGTTCTCTCATCGACAAAGTGCCTTCGAGCTGGACGTACACAATTTTTTTTACAAATTTTATAAATTCTTAGTTTATTTAGCAATTAAGTTTATAATAAGCAATATTTATTTATTATTTTTACAAAATTGTTCAAATTCCTGTTTGTAACTCATGAAGCCAATATGTTAGTCCAGGCATTTTAGATAATGTTTTGGCAAATACGGGAAAAAAATGATAGACAGCTGAATTTTGGTATATACGCTCATAATGGCTTCTAGTTTAACATACTAAAAGTCCTAAACTATATCGCGTGTGCTTCCATTGCTACGACCTTGTAAAGATCTTGAGAATGAGATTTTTGCGTATAACTCACGAACGGTGACACCAATTAAAAACTTTTTTTACGATAATGTTGGTAATTTAATGTACTACAAAAAGGCCCTTACCAATTTTATCGTCAGTTTATTTATTTTCCTCAAAATCGGGAAAAGGCTAATCACCGTTTTGGAATCGTTGAGAGCCCGTGAATTAGACTTCCGGTTTCAGAAAAATAGCTGCCATTTAGGAATGAAATATACTATCGACTTCCGGTTTGCGGCATTCAATTCCTTTTATATTTTTCTATTAGACGTATATATCAGGCTTTGGTTTAGCAGGAATTTGAAGTTATTTTAATTTTAGTATATTACTATTTTTTTCATTTATTATGTTTAATCGAGTGTTATTTCTAAACGAATAAAAATACTGACTTCCGGTTTTCGGCATTAGATTCCTTGAACATTTCTCTATCGAATACATTATACTGAAAATGTTAAAACATTTTCGTTTAGCCGAAATCTAATGAATTTCTTTAAGAGAGCACAGGAAAATTATAGAAATATTTTTTATTTGTCATGTTTGAACAAGTGTAATTCCTGAACGAATAAAAATACAGACCTCCGGTTTTCAGCATTAGATTCTTTGAACATTTCTCTATTCAATACATTATACTAAAAATGTTGAAACATCTTCGTTTAGCCGAATTACACTTGTTCAAACATGACAAATAAAAAATATTTCTATAATTTTCCTGTGCTCTCTTAAAGAAATTCATTAGATTTCGGCTAAACGAAGATGTTTCAACATTTTTGGTATAATGTATTTAATAGAGAAATGTTCAAGGAATCGAATGCTGAAAACCGGAAGTCGGTATTTTTATTCGTTCAGAAATTACACTTGTTTAAACACAACAAATTTAAAAAAAAATCCATAATATCCCTGTGTTCTCTTAAAGAATATCATTAGATTTCGGCTAAACGAAGATGTTTCAACATTTTTAGTATAATGTATTCGATAGAGAAATGTTCAAGGAATCTAATGCCGAAAACCGGAAGTCAGTATTTTTATTTGTTCAGAAATAACACTCGATTAAACATAATAAATGAAAAAATTAGTAATATACTAAAATTAAAATAACTTAAAATTCCGGCTAAACCAAAGCCTGATGAAGTTAAAAAATATATACGTCTAATAGAAAAATAGAAAAGGAATTGAATGCCGCAAACCGGAAGTCGATAGAATATTCCATTCATAAATGGCAGCTATTTTTCTGAAACCGGAAGTCTAATTCAAGGGCTCTCAACGATTCCAAAACGGTGATTAGCCTTTTCCCGATTTTGAGAGAAATAAATAAACTGACGATAAAATTGGCAAGGGCTCTTTTGTAGTACGTTAAATTACCAACATTATCGTAAAAAAAGTTTTTAAGTGGTGTCACCGTTCGTGAGTTATACGCAAAAATCTAATTTTCAAGGTCTTTACAAGGTCGTAGAAATGGAAGCACACGCGATATCGTTTAGGACTTTTAGTATGTTAAACTAGAAGCCATTATGAGCGTATATACCAAAATTCAGCTGTCTATCATTTTTTCCCTTATTTTTTTTATAATTCTTGGACTATGTCCTAAGCGAAGCGTTTGCGATAAAATCTTCAGATGAAATTTTTTTCTTGTTTTAAGGTCTATTCATACTTATGTTAGGATTTAAGATACTAACCCCGAAACACCCTTTATGCCGTGTTATTTAGAAAACGACTTAATCGTTTTATAAAACAACTGATTTGATAATTAGGCTGCGACATAATATACCATCTATAAAAATTATGTAGGTAGGTAGATATCTAAGTGATTCACTCAGACATAGTTTTTCTTGTAAAGTTGTTCACTAATAAAACACTGTGATAAATCGCCATCTCCTAAACAACTCCTGTTATCCTGTCAGCTTTCAATTACATAAAAACCTCTCATTGTTGTCCAGTGTTTCCTGCCTATGGTTCGCTAGGACCTCCCGCGAGTCCTGTGTCCTGTGCTTTGCTCCACTCTCAGGATCCCTGCCGCCTGTTTTGTATAGATATTGATCGCCCTTCGCGCTACGCTTACAGGGTGGCCCAGTTCTGTGATTGGAACTGTGTCATTCGGGTAAAAAGCGCGGTGTTTCAGATATCAAAATAAGACGAGATGTGCTGTCATGTCATGTTTCATTTCTTGTAACACGAAGGATAAATACAATAAAAAATAATGGGGCGTATATTTTTGCCTTAAAACTGAAAAGTACCTACCGTTATTTTGTTATTTTATTTTAAATTTCAAAATATTACTGTTTCTCAAAATAAAATATTAATTTTACAGCTTATAATCATTGAAGTACCTATTGAAATGTTTACTATTTAAGGTGGTATTTGACAGATTCTAGGCATGATTTCAATTTATTTTAAAGATAAAGAAGATTTTAAAAAATTAATTCAAGACAATAATCTTCTTAATATAAAGAATCCGATCAAGACAAGAATCAATAAATTTTTAGGGCAAAGTGAGTCTAGTCTTACGTATTCATTTTAACATATTTAGATATTATATACCATTGACGTCAGACGATTTTGCCAATACTAAAGTATTTGACATTATATTACCGAATTTAATAATGCTGTTAAATGTAAAATTCTAAAAAATTTAACTCCAGTGAAATCACGAAAACGCAGTGAATTTTTTAATTTTCTTGGTAAATATAGTACCTTGAACGGGACGCATTTATGTTATTATTCATAAATAAAATGCTAGATATAAACATACCTATTAGATTATGTTTCTTCTGTTACTTAAATTCTTAATAACGACAAAAATACAATAATTACTAGTGCATTCTCACTAAATTCACTGATATACGCTGTGAATTACTATTGTATTGTATTGTATTAGAATTTCGGGATTTGAACCTCACGGGTTTGTATCCCTAGGGTGACTTGATGGCACACACACAGTATTAATTGTTTACTTATACTTTGCCACGGCGTTTTTTACTTTACTACCATGTGTGTTGCCAGTCAACCCGGCGCAAGCCCTTGTTACAGCCTTTAGCCGGTGCCCGATAGCTAGAGGTTGCCAAGTTAATTAGATCCCAACTTGGAATGGTAACGGGAGTAGGTACCGATCCAAATCAGGCCGTGAAAATTTCCTGACCTGACCGGGATTCGAACCCACGACCTCTGTAACCAGAGCCTAGCATTTTACCACTATGCTATCCCGCCGGCTGTGAATTACTATGCGCGCTTCTATATCGATTCGCCTCAGTACGTGACGTCACAGCGACACACAAGCGCGCTGGGCCTGGCCTAATGATTATACTCATAATCCGGTAATATATATTTGATGCCGCTTTTATAATTCTCTTATTTATGTGTTATGATGTATTTAGTGATAAGTAAACATTTATATTTCTTGTAAATTATTTGTAAATACACAATTTCAAAATTTGTAAAGCAGACGGAACAGTGAATCTATCGGACACATACTCGTATTGTGTTAAAAGGCTACAGACGTGTACTTAACTGATGTAAATTTTATCGTTGATATAAGGGTTGATATAGGTCTATATACTTGTCTACTTTTTATTCCTAAAGCTAAGTTTCCATGCATGCGACATGGGTCCTAACAACATATTAAAAAATTAGAATTACATGACCTTTTGCAAGGTCGAATTTATAAATTGACTGGGCTACTATTATTATATACAAAAATGTATGCTTAACATGACAATATTTGTATCTATAACCTAAATTTAATTAAAAATTTTAACTGCATTAAATCAACACAATAAATAATATGAGTCTGTCAGACTTTCCGGTACGTCTGAGTTGTGAGTAAAATAGCTTGCCCGGATTGCCGGATTAGGGTTCAAACTATGTCTAACAGGAATCATTAAAGCCCAGGTCACTCATGGATTCTTCGAAAATTCTTTCATGCTCCTGAATTTAAAAAAAAAAATCCTGGTGAGAATTGCTTGTCAAATAGCGGCGCCGCTAAATTGAATCTTCAATGAGTCTTGGCAAAGAAGAATTTATAATTTATTGATGGCTTCAAAATAGTCAATTACTTTATTCCAAGATTCACAAGCATGAAAGAATTCCTGAAGAATCAACAAAGAATCCTTGTGTGAACAGAACTTTAGTGGAGTAGCAATGCATTATGTATTTCACGAGCAAAAAAATTACTTTTGCTAAAAGCAACGTGCAATAAAATCTAAACAGGCAGTATTCAGAACGTTGTTTCTAAGTTTCATTGTCAAGAATTATATAATAAGCACCATTAAGGATTGTTAAATACTGTAGGTAGGTACAATTTTCATTCCATTGAATCTAATTGAAATAGACCAAAAACATGATTCAAATTTACTCTGATCTACAGACTATTTAAAAGTATAGCACAGTTGAATACAGAGATACTAAATTATAAATTTATATTATCAATCACAAAAAATACCTGTAAATGGAACTAGCTAAAGCCAGTTTTACATTACACTTTTTTCGACTAGAGACTTTCACAAGTTTCAAGATTTTAGAATGGAAAATATAAGTTGAGTAAAAAATAGCTCTAGTTCTATTTTTCACTCAAGAGTTTAATAAATAACAAAATGTCGAAATTACGGTTTAAAAATTTGGTGTTCGTATTGGTAACATTGAAACTAGTACAAAACTTGGATGTGATTATGATTAGACATCAAACATCAGAAAAAGTATCTAAAATTTAGTTCCAGTTTCTAGTCGAAAAAAGTATAATGTAAAACAGCCTTAACGTTCTCAAAGATAAATTAGAACTGATTATTAATTGTACTTTATAAACCGGTATTCTAAATACAGCTTAGTTCACTGCATTAAAAATCTGAAAGAAATTAATTGCAAAACTTGAACAAACTTCCAGTAAGTAACGGTGCACGTTACATTAATTTCGCAAATCTGTTTAGTCTTAAACCAGTGCAGGCGCGCAGCAACTGCTAACTGGACATTAATGTCGCAATCTATCATGTGTTCAATTAATCAATTCGGATTGTGACATTCTATAATAATTATTCATGATGTTGACGAGGGAGGTTAGTTTAGCTGACTAGGACAATCAGGATATACGCAGAAAAAATAAAACTGATTCACTAGTAAACAAATTAACATTATGTCGTGGCTTTAAACGGCGTCGACATTAAAATTTAAAACTTATTTCCGTTAAAGTTCAATTGAAGAATATTTTATTCAGTGAGTAATTAGCATAAAAAACGCGAGTAGAATACTACGCGACTAAATTTTATAAGGCTAATTTAAGTGTTACGTTTACTTTGTAATGGACTAATGTTTCGATAAATAGTCTAAATAGATAGTGAAGTAATTTATATACCTATGATTATTTACTAGTCTGTTTTTAAACTAGGAGGGGTAAAACCAAAAGTCATAGTAAAATCAATTTCTGTTTATATTTCTATACATTTATGTAACAACTATACAAAGTGTAACTCAACCTGTGTAACAAAATTTAAGGGTGTATATAGTATTGGACGCTAATAAATACTGCATAACTATTGTTTAACTTTTTTTGTATTTAAATGTGACAACCAGTGGTACCCAAAATGATATTGTTTTGCAAACTACTGTTAATTTTACGAATTTCAACAAAATTCTTTTTTATTCATGATGAGTGCGTCCAATACTGAATACAATACATGTTTAAATTTTGTTACACGGATTGTATTACACCGTGTATATTATTAAGCTGTATATTATTAGCTAAAAGTATATATTTACGCTTTCAATTATCAACGTAAAGTTAATTGTTACTGAGGACCAATCAAAAAAATCTTTTATTGCGCGTTGTCATAGGTGACGCGTAATAAATTACTTTTTGCTTGCATAAAATAAAATAAAATGATAGAATGAAACAAAAAATTTTCTTTAAGGTGCTCCGGGGTAACTGGGCCATGGTTTTACAACGTCAACTAAAATTTTTGTTTTTAATGATAATTCAAAATAAGTAAATTACAGTATTTTTGAAAAATATTTGATAATATGTTAACTATAACGCATAACCTCATGTAAAATTATAGGATTCATAAATATTTTGAAATTTTAGAATTAAAAAAAATATATATATATATATATATATATATATATATATATATATATATATATATATATATATATATATATATATATATAGGTATATATTTTTTGTCATGGTGGCCCAGTTGCCCCACGATTTTTGGTAACTGGACCACCCCCAGCTAAACTCCCTAAGAGCATTATGGTTTTAATCTGAGGTATCTGGACCTATTCTTTAGCATTCAATTTACTTGGAAAAAATATTGCTAGCTTCTATATATCATCAAAATACATATTATAGCTGTTGTAACAAAACATGTTACTTATGTCTAAAGATAAAATGGTTTAAAAACAAATTGAAGATAAATGTGGTATAATTAACTGGATAGTCTACAATAACACTTTATTTTATTTTATTTATATGGAAAAAGTGGTTTTATCCAATGTTTTACTCAACTTAACGTATTTTACCATAAAAATTAACTACTAAATTACGAATAATGACCAACACTGAGTAAATCGGATATTCTAATGTAATGGTAAAATGGTAATACAGTTCCTTTCAAAAACTAAGTTCAATTCTTTAACCATATAGGACAAGCCTAAGATGGATTCCCTGGGGGACCCAGTTGCCCCAAGGACATGGTCCAGTTACCCCATTTTCACGAAAATTTTGGGGTAACTGAACCACCCCTTACTATTATTTGTTATTTATTATTTACTATTATTAATAACAAATAATTTCAGTCGTAGATTAAATTATGTGTGTATTACGAGCATAAAGTGTATTTGTTCCTCTTGCACTATTGCAGCTCTCGCCTTCGGCTCGCGAAATTATCGTGCACGAGTAACAAAGAATCACTTTACGTTCTTAATACACAAATAACTATTTGGTTTTAAGACTTAACCTTACCTTAAGTACCCTTAATATGTGTCCACCTACTGTTTTAAACATATTGTCATAGTTTTTGTTGAAGGTAGAAACGATCACCTGTATTTACGTATGTGAAACATCTTACGGTTATGTCTTAAAACTAAAACAGTGTTTATGTTAAAAGGTCGAAACCTCTAGCTTAACTCACAAGTTATAAATAAGTAGGTATATATAGAGTCACCTAAAGAAGTAAATCTAGGAATTTGTTTTTACTGCTACTAGTTTAAAAACAAACCATGTGAATAATTTGTTGGCAAACTCAATTGCAAATAAAAATAATATAGTATAGTATGTAAGATGAAAGAAGTCTGAAAAAGGTCATCTGTATCATGAACTAATAAACAAACGGCGTATATAGGTACTTCGTGAAAAGAATACACATGGTTTCATTTGTAAAAAATGTTAACTTTCAAAGTTAAATTCTTATTTTGTTTGTTATAAATATTTTATAAAGAAACTGATAAACTTTTCGCTTATAAGTCACACGTTGAAGGCAATTTAGGTTTTCAAACAACGTAGCTCATTTCCGAAAGCAATTATTTTTTTCTTTAATTATGTAAATTTGCGTTGATATATTGACTAGCGTTGAGAAGCGATCTTTGCTGGAAATACAAATTTGCATTTTCCTTTTTTACATGGAAATCCGTGGAAAATTCAGTTTGCTCATTTTAAATACAGGAAAGCGAAGAGATAAATTTAAATAAAAAACATATCAATTAAGTACGGAAAGTGTAAAAAATCTTATAAATACAAATTTTTGTATTTTGAAGGTGTTTTCGGTATATTCATCGTATACTTCTTATACAGAATGTGTGTATACTTCGTGAAAGTAATGTTGATAGTTTATGTAAGGCGAATATAACATAAAACTTTTGTAGTTCATAGCTCAGGGAGAAAATGTTAAATAATAAATCACAATTTATTAAACCCTATGTTCCGCTTCATTAAAATTATAATTTTATTAATATAACTCCACACTATATTACACCACAGGCGAATTTAATTGAAAATAATTTTTGCACTTTCTAGGTCTACATACGCATTATGTCTTCAGAGACTAAAATATAATTATGTGAAATTTATGAGTTATAATTTTATGAGGAACACAATCTACTGCGCAGTTTCTAATAAATTAATATTCGTGGATTATTCGTGTATTTCATTAGCGTAAATTTAATTGTGCGCGTCAGAATGTTTCATTAATTTTAGAGTAAAGTATGGAACAAATATCGTGGAATAAAATTTCGAAATTTGAATTGAAGTTTGAACAATAATTATTGAAAACTATACGTTATTTGGTTTCAATGGATTGAATAGAAATGTTTTGGCAATTAATGTTATTGTTAACCGAAAATCTCAAAATATGGTTCTGGATTTTGTTTAACACAAACAATATATTGTAAAACATAATTTGTAGCATCTAGCATACAATATTTTTTGCATTTGTACATATCAAATATAATGCAAATCCCAGCTTTTAGTTCTGTGTTATTTATTTTATTAAACACATGGGTTCTTGCATGTTTCTGAATCTTGGAAAAAAAGAAAATTCACTGATTTGAAGCCATGTTATCAATAAATTACAATTTCTTCTTTTTCAAGACTCATTGTAGATTCAATCTACCTACCCCACTATTTGACAGGCAATTCACATCAGGATTTTTTTAAAGATTCAGAAACATGAAATATCCTTGCGTGAACTGAGCTTTAGTAAAATCTTTACTGTAGATACTTTAGTTCCATTACACTTTTAACATTTTTATACAAAAAATATCGTGTAATCCTTGTTAGCATAGTATTGCATAGTATTTGAGATGAGAGAAGTCTGAAAAAGAGAGCAACTAAATTGGAGGGGACACCACATAGTTCATAAGTTAGAAGCATATGAAAGAAAATTAAATAAAACTTGTATTTTATAATAAGTTTCTCTATTCAATATTGACGTTCCAAATTATTATTTTTAACACTTAATTCAATTTTAAATAAAGATTGATACACTTGTGGACTAGATAGTTTAAAAACTCGCAAATATAAATTCATAACATGTTATAATTATGTCAAAATAAAATATAATATAAACCACGCAAATAAAGTTTATCAATACCTTGAATAATAGAGATAATGAAAAGATGAATATTCGACTGGGAAGTCGATGTGGGAAGTAAATAGTCGAGAATGCAGTCAATTTTCTTTATTTTCTACACTGGCAGTAAATAGTCGGGAATGCATCCCGACTATTTACTTCCCACAATAGAGATAATGGAGGTAATATCTATTTAT
This sequence comes from Agonum fuliginosum, assembly GCA_947534325.1. Taxonomy (NCBI): domain Eukaryota; kingdom Metazoa; phylum Arthropoda; class Insecta; order Coleoptera; family Carabidae; genus Agonum; species Agonum fuliginosum. Next base: position 24,205,917 of record OX384040.1, on the reverse strand, counting down.
ATTTTAAACTGACAGCTCGCTACTAACTTCACTGCGGCCCCCTCCCATGTCCAATTTGATTGTTTCGGAGTTAAATTATGTGACATGGAAACACATACAAAATCAACAGGAGATGTTCTGTTTTATTATACTTCGTTATTCTTTTAAATAATTAAGTTAAATTTTATAACTATGTATATGCTAATATACTATATAAGTTTTAGTTTAAGAGATATATCCATATTTGCATAGGTATTTGTTTTGTAATTTAATATTTTACTATTTAATTTTCTACAATTAAATTATTGTTCACTATAATTAAAGTATGTTTCTATGGATTTATGTATAGCTACATTGCTAGTATAACAATATCTACTGAACAATTACAATGGATGTCATAGAAACAATTCCATAAAATAATAATTTTTCATGTATTACCAAACATATTATTTTATTTAAATACAATTTTACTGAAGTCAGCATACTCAGTATAAAGCCACTCTATTATATGCTAGTAACATCCTGGGTACGATCAAAAATTACATACTAAAAATAATGGCGGACATTAGCAATCGCTAGAATATTATTGAAGTAATGGACAAATATAGCAAGTAACAGACTGGGATGTTCACATTCTTGGATCTTGAATTGTTCTGGGGATTTGATTTTGTCAAGTGGAAGGTTATGTCGTCAAGATAGCAGATTACTGAAATGATTATAAACCACATACTTCATTCACTTCAAACATCCTACAGAATACAGAAGAAGTAACCGATTACATCCATTATAAACCAACCCTTATTCTTAATTATTTTAATATTGCGATCACTCAAGCACCAACCAATACCTTATGTGAAATAATGAAACAAAATCCTATTACCGACTAGAATTTATATATAAAATTAAGTACCTAATAGTTATCTTTATTCTTATAATAATAATTTTAAGCAAATAACATTAAGTTGATATCAGGTTTTCCTCCAATATCAATTACAAGTAAATGACAACATTTTGTTGCAATTACATTTATAAAAGTACTTAATAATAATTAATATGCAAATATGAATATTTTATTTAAAAAATTATAAATGTGTGGATGATAGCCTATTTGGTTGTCTCCTTGTCCTATATTTATGTCATTAGTAAATTTTTTTATTTTTCATTTTTTGCTAGGCTTTAGCTGTAAGGAAAAAAGCAGTAGAAGATATTGAAATTTTAAAAAAATTATACCAATAAATCGTTATGTTTCTATGGTTTCGTTAAACGATTATCAAAAAATATTTTGATTATTGCAACAATATATATTTCATATTGATGTAGTTGTGTAATAAAAATCATGACTAATAAATAATAACATTAATAAAATATGCTTTTCAGGATTCATATTTGCAAATAAACAATAAACTTTTGTTAGAACAGAGACATTTATTTATTCATTAAATTACTAGGTATATACTTATAAAAAAGATTTTAGTATAACGTAAATCAGAAATTCCCATCCGAGTTCTGTTCGATTTCCATATTTCTTTCTAGTATAGAAATATACGCCTGGCTCTTGTTTGCTACTCGAGATTCGCACTAGATTTGTATACGCATGCTCAGGTCAGTGTGCAGTCAGTTTAACCAACCTTTAAAAGTTTTGGTTTGAAAAAAATCGAAGATTTCCTATTGAATATGAATAGTTCGGAAATACAGTATGAAACTCGAAAGAATCTCGGATGAAATTGAACTAGAAATCTAGCACGAATCTAGACGAAAAGAGTATAATGTAATTCAGTCTTCACAGAGACCAATGGTATCAGATTTTCTTGTGACTGGATTCGAACTACTTTTGGAAGACAGCTCTATCAATCTAGATTCTAGTAGTAGTAGTAGCCATTCGTACTAATTTTATCAGTACAGCACTGATTTTCATACATACTGAACTGATTGTAGGTACTGATTTCCTTTTCTAGGCCCCATAAAGCTTTATATAAAACTTGTTATTCAATTTTTATTATTCTAATTTAACATAAAAATGTACAATATGTGAAATGTAATCGGATATCCGGTCCATTAATAAAATTTAGTTAAACATGCTTGTCCAAAATCAACTGATTGTGCATTGTGACCTTCGATTATTAATAGTGGGGAGAGAAGACATGGAACCTGTGCATTATGCTAAAGATGTTTGGTTGAACATCGCATGTGATCAGCTGTTGGAAGAGGCGTTCCAATCAGTCAAACAAATACTTGTTGATATTTTCATTGTTACTGGTTTTGTTGCGCAAAACTTAGTTTGTCGGCTGTCTTCTAACAACTGATCGCCATTCGTAAGCGATTTTCGACCATACATAATTATGTTCTTCATAAACCAGTGGTATGGTAAGATGTTGGAAAAAAAGCACTTATTTAAATGCTTTTATGTCAAAAATTAAAAATGTATTCTTTTCAGGGATCCATAATCACTGTAAATAACGTAAGAAATATATACTACCGAACGAAGTACTACGTACCCGAGTGTATTACATTTTTTACATTTTTTTCATTTCGAATGACATTTACCGAGTACTCCCTACACATTACGTGCCGAATCATCCCATACATATGACAAAACTAAATGCTAGATCGCGTTTCGTATAGACAAGTGGTCAACATTTCTTTGATTCGGGTCTCATTTACCGACTTCAATCCGAACGTAGACGAATGCAAACGTTGGAAGGAGTTTGTAATTTGTGGTACCGTACACACTATTCGGCAAACTTCACATATCATAAACATTTGCGTAGTTTGCCATGTAATGTGTAGCCGCCATTACATGCGAGGATGCAGAGTTTGAATGTGCTTCTAAAGCCGCGTATTCATCTGAGCACGAACGGGAACGAGGCAAGGCGAGGCCGAACGGATGCCTCGTTTGTAAATTTGTTTGGTAGAATATGCGAACGTACGACGTCTGGCGAGGCAACGAACGAGGCACCGATCCATCCCATACATGCAGAAGCTGAACGAACAAATGCCGTCCACATCTGAACAAATTTTTCTTTGAAGTACCGACTTCCATCGGATGGCATCCGAACTGCCTCGGACCGTGCGTCGCACAGCCGAATGCTGTTTGCCGCGCCTCAGTTACACGTCCACATACGTATGATCGTTCGGCCTCGCTTTGCCTCGTTCCCGTTCGTGCTCAGATGAATACGCGCCTTAACGCTGAGTGTTGCAGTTTACGTTATTTTACACAGGAAAAACTTATGTGTACCGCGTGTTGCTTAAAATACGAATACAACATTTATATACATTTATAGTCGAGGAACTTTAGACGAAAAAACGCCAAAAGCTCGGACGCCGGGAAAGTTACACCGATTTTCATTTTTTTTTAATCGCTTCGTAATCGAATTTGAAACAAAGTTTACCACCTGAGAACACTTGCTTTTGTTTAAAAAAAAAAAATCGAAATTTTTTTTTCGAAATTTTTTTATTGTATTATTATTTTATTTTTTAAAGTAAATTCACGTAATTTCTATTACTAAATTCTCTGAACAATTCTCTATAAGATAGATTAATTTATTTTTATCGTAAATGCCTTAGTGAAGCCAAAATTTTCAGATTTTTGTCGCGGGAAAATTGAGAAATTTTAGTTTGTAATTTTTTGTGTTTAATGACCTGTAGTTTCTGAACGAATAAAAATTTTGATATCCGGTTTCTTTTATTAAATTCTCTGAACAATTATCTATAAGTTAGATTAATTTAAAATTTTTTGAAGGCCTTAGGTAAGTCAAAATTTTAAGATGTTTGTCGCGGGAAAATTGAGAAATTTTAGTTTATAAAATTTATTTTGTGTTTAATGACCTGTAGTTTCTGAACGAATAAAAATTTTCATATCCGGTTTCTTTTACTAAATTCTCTGAACAATTCTCTATAAGATAGATTAATTTATTTTTATCTTAAAGGCCTTAGTTCAGAAACTACAGGTCATTAAACACAAAATAAATTTTAAAAACTAAAATTTCTCAATTTTCCCGTGACAAAAATCTGAAAATTTTGGCTTCACTTAGGCCTTTACGATAAAAATAAATTAATATATCTTATAGAGAATTGTTCAGAGAATTTAATAAAAGAAACCGGATATGAAAATTTTTATTCGTTCAGAAACTACAGATCATTAAACACAAAATAAATTTTATAAACTAAAATTTCTCAATTTTCCCGCGACAAAAATCTTTAAATTTTGGCTTCACTAAGGCCTTTACGTTAAAAATAAATTAATCTATCTTATAGAAAATTGTTCAGAGAATTTAGTAATAGAAATTACGTGAATTTACTTTAAAAAATAAAATAATAATACAATAAAAAAATTTCGAAAAAAAAAATTTCGAAATTTTTTTTTAAAAACAAAAGCAAGTATTCTCAGGTGGTAAACTTTGTTTCAAATTCGATTTTGAAGCGATTAAAAAAAAATCATGAAAATCGGTGTAACTTTCACGGAGTCCGAGCTAAATGTCTAAAGTTCCTGGACTATTAGCAATTTTACAGTTTTAAAGGAAAATATTGTATATAAATTAATATTTATTTTAATATTGAAACATTTTTTTAAATATAAAAGGCAAGGGAAGCATTGCTTCTCTTGCTTCCACTGTCATAAACTTTATGCATATATTAATATTAAGATTGTGACACACAATAATCAATTCTGAAATGTATTACACTATTTCAAAATAATCAACAGTATTGTTAAAGAGATCACCAAATAATTTATATTCCGTTCCACAGTACAAATTCCTCTTATTTACCCACAGTTGTCACATGTGCCGCTCTATATAAACAGAAACCTCACTCGTCTCGATATTGTATATCAGCAAACAGTAAACACAGATATCCTGATATCCTATCCGCTAGCACGACATTACCTCCTCCCGGTCCTCAACAGCTCAACGGGCCTCAATTCGACCGTCCGGCCCTCAATCTGTCATCGTAATCCCTCTCACTATGGAATGCCCTCTCAGGGAAACATCTTTAACGATATCGGGAACGGCGATAACGAAATATTTATTCGCGTTTTTTGTCAAGATATTGATTTCTACTCGCGATAGATTAGTTTGAAAGAGGGTGACTAATGGAAAGTGAGAAGGTTAAGAGGCCCGTCTACCTCATAAAATTCAGCACAAAATATACTAACGTAGCAAGTGTTTTGTGGATAGTACAAGAATGGCCAAATTGTTTTTCAACCAGGGTTAAATACTTAATGGATCAATTAAAAATTGTAATAAAAAAGTTATACCTACCTCCTGCAAGAAATTTATTTTTAAAATTTTAATTTAAAATAATAAATAAATTTAATTGTAGATCTATTCTTTCTCTATTAAATGTTTATAAAAAGATTACATTAAAGTAAATAAAACACTAACAGTTTACTCGCAACGAAAACACTTTTACAATATTTTTAAATTTCAAAATGACATTGCATTGCTAGGATACGGTAAAGTACGAGTTTCGGGCTGGTTTTAGGCAGCCGTTGTAGTTTAGAGTAAAATAGAAAAAAAAAGTAAATTCGAAAGTACCTATTTTAGGAATTCGAAAAAAAAATGTAGACGGGCTTACGGGCATAAGTGATGGCGAAGAGGGATATTTTAATGAATAATTATGACCGAGTTTTATAGTTTCAGTACCCTTTCTTGTTATGTGGCCAACTGTGGTTCTAAAAATTCGGTGGCGTAGGTACATTCGCGCCGTGCATTTTCGTTCGTTTCCTGCCACTATACCTGTCCAGGGTTTTCTACCTTGGCTATATAATCCTTTTCCAGCGGAGGGTAAACAAGTAGGTATTCTTTCGTTCCACTTTCGTTCCATTTCCTGTATTATCATCCGACGGCTTAGCTAACATGGTAGGAAATATAGTACACATAACACATTAAAATGAGTTATTATGTTATTCACTATAACGTGAAAATGTACATATATTTTGTAGTTTCGAGAATTCTCGACTTCTCGAGAACTATAATTTTCAATTCTCGTCTCATCTCAATAACCCAAACCGAGTAATTTATTGGTAACTTCGAGACGAAACGAAAATGAGCCGAGAAATTTCTTGTCTCGGCGGAATCACTAATACCTACAGTTATCTATCTTCTTGGTGATCGAACGCAGCACCATTCACTACGGTGACTAACAAGAAACTAGAGAAATAAATAAATTATACCTATCGCATAACTTTTATTTAATTAATTCAATTTGTAAGAAATCAGAAAGGAATCTATACAGAAGTTAAACAAATAGAAATTAAATTTAATTATTGAACTATTCGTAATTTTTACTACAACTATAAGTATCCGTGAATTGAACATGTTTTCTACAACTGTATTTAAATTCTAAATTCAAATTAAATTTAGTTAAATTCATAAAAATTTGAATCAATTTCAATAGGTAACCACGAAAAAACGTTTATCAAATTAAGTCAAAACCGTGAAAAAAATTTTTTTTCACAGAAACCGTGGAAAAAAACCAACTCGAATTTTGTTTACAATTCAAAAATGTCAACATATTTTGACAGTTGCAGAAAAAATATTATTTCATATAAACTTTAAAATTTACTGTACAGAGAAAATACTGAAATTTTTTCAGAGTTCTAATTTCAGCAATTCGGAATATCCATCAAAAGATCTCAAATATGTTCTTATACCAAATATTAGTACCCAAATTCAATTTGAAATAAACCAAAAAATTCGAATAAAATACGTTTACAATTTTCCAGCAAAAATCCAATCCAAACAAACGCCAAATCAGTAAAATAATAGCCAACTTCTTCAAAATCCTGTCAATAACTGGCGAAAAAGGTTCTTGACCCCCCACCCTCAAATGCAATTAAAGCAGAGCTTTCCACTTTCCCGGCAGCCGGGCCCATTAGCCATTAGTTCTCGGATAGTGGAGCCACGTCTTTAGATTAAGGGCTGTTTATAATACACGGTACATTGGGCACTGCGAGTGTAGAGGACTGTCTGAGGATCTCAATTATTTTTTTTGTTTGGAGCTTTCTTCTGCGACAAAAAACAGACGGAACAAAAGAAAAATGATACCGTTGCTTAATTCTTTATTGTGTAACGAACGAACGTAGGTGTGGTAAAACACTTGGTGCTTTATACTACCGGAAAAAATTTAAGGGTATATACAGGGTGATTCACAACTTACTTAGCGCAGAACTAAAGAGGAAAATACCTATAGCCCCCACACGAACATACGACAGATAAAATTTTTATTTATTTTTGCTTATAAGAAAGTATAATAGCTGCTGTTATTTATTTGTGAACATTCGATATTAAGGTATTTGACCTTGAATTTAAAATATATTTCGCCTGCTGCGCATTTTTTTACATGTTTTATAATTACATCTCTGAAAACATCCTCTATGGATCCACATTTTTAAAAGTCGGCACCTGTTCCAGTGGTATTAAAAATATCTTTGAGTAACCCTCCCATAATTTTGCAAATTTCTCTACGCTCAGAACGTAGAGTAGTAGGTATACACTATAATCAGTGTTGTGACAGATCATTTTAAAATGAATCTAGATCAAGATCGAGATCTTCTCGTTTAATATGATCTAGATCAGATCATAGATCAATTTTTATGATAGGATCTTTTTTTTAGATCAGATCAGAAATTAGTGATCTTTTTTCTTTAGATCGTAAAAAGATCAATATTAGACAAAATATTTAATTGTTGTATTACATTACATAAAAAAGAAAAAATACGTAATATTCAAGCGATTTTATCTATAGTTTAAAATTAAAACATATTAAAAATATTAAACTCTTACTCTTTTAAATTTTCAATTTCATGGTTTAACTTGCATATAGCGTAGAAAAAATCTAAAAATATGATCTTATTTTAAGATCATAGATCATATTTATTTGATCTAGATCAAACTCAAGATCCTTAAAAATAATATGATCTAGATCAGATCAAAGATCACGTAAATTGATCTAGATCAGTCACAACACTGACTATAATACTCTTAAATTTGTTCAGAAGATAAAAACACTGTACCTACATATATTTAGATATAAATCTATTAAAGTGGATAGCCGAGAGTATTGTATGATCGAATAAAATACTGATTAATCAAGTTCGAATCCAGTCAGATTATTGGTAAGTTTAGTTAAATCGTGGTACAGCCATTATTTTAGAGAATCTTTAATAAGCACACTCACTTGATATAAATCGTCCATGGCCAATGGTATGTTTAAAAATACCCTATCTTATTTTTTTACTTTAAGTGATATTACATAAGTCTATCCTAGCCACATCCTGATTACGATCGAAAATTACATACTCAATACAAACATCTCAGAGAATTACATGGGATATAGATAATTGGGATTTTATTAGGCAATTACTAACATTCCGATGTTACATAGATAATGTTACTAAGGACGGACATTAGCAATCGCTAGGATATTAATAGGATGATAATAGGCAAATATATAACAAGGCGGGATGTTCACATCTTGAAATGTACTGAAGATTTTATTTTGTCAAGTGGGTAACTACTGTCAATTTTGAAACAATTATTATAATATAAAAAAATTTATTTTATTTAAATTTCTTAGTTATATAATACATACAGTGATTTACGGTTTAAGCATCATAATTTACTACATAAAAATTCACGTTCCATTTCAGGTACCGTATAGGTAGGTATGTATGTTTACTTTAATTAACCAAATGTTACCCAATTTCACTAGAACAACAAAAAAATCTCCTTTTTACGTGTTTCGCAATGAAATATAAATATTTTTTACTCAAAAAAGTTTCACAATTTTTGCTAGCTAAAACAAAAACAAGAGCTTAATGCGTACTGAATACTGAATTTGACATTACAAATTTGCCCAACTAAAGTAAATACTATGCTATATTATTGACAGATCTGTCGATAAAATAAAACGTTTTTGTAAACCTCGTTTGGAAAATAATTCATGAATAATTTTGTTATTGAAATTGCGGTGGGTAGATAACAAACGCAATACAATTCAATTTGATATTATCAGTTATAAAACGATAGTTATTAATTTTAATAATAAATTATTCCATTAATATACCTTTAAACTAATATTTACTATCCTTTGAGTAATTAACAATAATTCATAATCATTATTATATTGTGTCATTCATTTTGAAACCGCAGCTTAATTTACAAACTAATTAGAATAATAATAATAATTATTATTATTATAAATTGTGGCTGCATATATTTTATTCGAACATGTATATCAAAAATTATATTTAGTAGCTGGACGGGTTTAAGCACAGGATGTGTGATGAGGATGACGTACGAACCCGGAGTTCTGTGGTTCAAGTCTCTCGATCGGCAGTGTGTGATTGTCGTTAAGCACTATGAATGCTCATATTTAGTTAGATGTATTTAAACTTGACATAAATGTAAACCTTAAATCTAAATGCTTATTTGAATGAGGCTTAATGTACGAATTCACCACGAAAGGAGCTTTTTAAATTACACATTCCTAACAGTAGTAGCGTGGATTTAACCACAGCTATATGCATGTGATGACGTATAAACCCAGAGTTTCGTTGTTAAAGTCTCTCGTTAAATTGTAAAACATCTTGCAATTAAATCGCATTCAGATGCCTCAAGCTGACCACTTAATCGTCTTAAAATGTAGTCATGGTTGCATCAGAATCTCTCCATTGCAGCTTTGAATTTCAAAGGTCGTCGCACGGATTGAGATTCTGATTGCACCAAGACGAATCGGTCAAAGTGGTTGGATTACACTATAATAACATTCTATCTTTTAGAGAGAGACAGAAAATACGGACCAGCTTGGACCATGCATTCTTTGACGGTAAACAACGGTAAAGATGGTAACGCATGGACCCAGTAGTTATCTTTCTCTCTCGCACAGGTTAAACATAAATGCCACAAATCTACAGTATTATACTTCGTGGTTACCAGGAAAAATAAAAATCCGTTATCCGTTTTTAATAGTATAAAAAAATAATAAAAGAACAAGAAAAATGCTTATTAATTCAGTCAGAGTTTTAAGATTAAAGTAATATGAAAATATGTATCAGTTTTGATATAAATTACGTTATCTATTTTCTATAGTTTATTAAAAATGTGTAAAAAGTTCCTATCCCATGTCAACCACTGAACAAGTTTAAATTTTTTTGCTTTTATATTTCTCCGAATCTGATGTATTCCTTTGCCTTCAAAATTCATTTTAAGAGCTTGGCACGTTCGAAAAGTGAGCTGTGAACCGGAAATACGTCACTTCCGATGTCAAAACGAATGTCATTTTAGAATTCTGTAATCCTGTCGCCAAATGACATTAATGCTCGAGAGAAAATCAATAAAATGCCCCGAAAAATGTTATTTTAAATTGAATAATTTTATCTACACATAAAAAGATTTACCTGTCAAACGACGGAAGGAGGGTATTGGCGTCATAATTATAAAGGCTTTGAACTCTTTTGCGCATAGTAAATAATTAATTAGTTTCCTAGTCCTTAAGGAAGGAACTTAATTTAATTATAATAAATAGCTTTTAAAACTCATATTTTAATTTAATTTAGGTACTGTTCAACACCTTATATTTTAAATATTTTAAATTTTAATGATTTTTATCATATATCTACATACATTTAATTTATCAAACCTTTTCCCAAAAAATGGTTTGCACGAACCCCACAAAACAAAAACTCAAAGGTTCATTTTCACCATGTATCCATTAAAACAAGATATAACACGCAATACAAGTTATTAGGAAAGTATATTGGTCTATTCAAACGTAGATTCTGTGTTATATTTTAGTAATTAATGATATTTGTATTTGGCGGTATTATTATTATTCTCATTGTACCAACGTACAGATAAACGTTGGTAGTTGTAAAATGTTCCTAGTTCCTAGCGTACGAACCACGTGCGATGTTTTTTGGTTATAGACTGTCAAAGCATTCGTTATTATTATTAAAGACGTTTTGCAATACTTGTTGTGTTTTAATTCAAATAGTAAACCTTCAGCCACAAGAATAATACAGATTCTTTGAGGACTGATGAGAATTGCCTGTCAAATAGCGGCACTGCTTAATTGAATCTACAATGAGTCTTTGCAAAGAAGAATTTCTAATTCATTTGTAAATTCAAAATAATGAATTAAGTTTTTCCAAGGTTTCTATAGAAGCATCCTCAAAGAATTCCTATATGAACAGGGCATTTTAAATTTTTCACATGTGCGTTAAGTAGTGCTTTCCAGCAACATCTAACATGCACGATAAAAAATTTCCTGGAAATGTACTAATCCACGAGTGCAGATTCGGTATCCAAATCGTAATGACACCAGCCGCTCTATTTCTGAATTCTTTTTACAATAGAAACCTAAAATATTGAATAATTGTGTATTTAACATTAACAAATGGGTAATATTTACCTTACTGATAGCGTATTTATGCTCAAAATGACAATCTATTTTTAGTTTAAATTTCAAATTGACATGACAGAAAAATTCCTACCCAAACATTTCAGTTAAGTAGCACATAATTTCCGAAAAAAAAATTAATTAGTAAACTATCTGGGAACGATGCTGCATTAGACACATAAAACTTTGCACGATTTCTTTTTGAAATTGTTGCATTTTCGTTAAAAAAATTAATGTTACTGTACCTAGTGTTCGTTGTCGTAGGTTTATTCAATAAGACACGCACACGTATTTGTACTACTATACTATATTTGAGAATGACTGGCAGTAATAAATCATTCTGTCAAAGACATTCCAGTGGCGCGTCAATAATTGTTTGCACAGGGATAGTCAAAATGACTTAATTCGGTAGAGAACTATCGTTTTAGGTCTAAGTTGTTTTTCAGTGAAAAGATTTATTTTAATAATAATGAGTGAGAAAGTTATATTTAAATATTAAAAACTTTTATTTTTAGTAAATGTATAAACAGATCACTCCTATCTACGTCTATGACACAGTCCGACGGGGATTATCAGAGCGTTATCTATTGTTCGAGAAGTAAGTTTCGTTCTAGGTACAAAGCGTGCGGCTTATTTTGACCATCCTAGTGTAGTTACAACTGATTTTTCTGTTAGTTTTATTTGCCGCATTGCTGACAAAAATCCAATACTACTCTTGCAAATAATGATTTATTACTGTCAGTCATTCACAAATGGACTTAACTTTATTGTTTTGTGAACGTCTATACAGATTAACAATCTGCCTTCAACTGGCACTCAAATCATTTCTCATTAAACATAAATACACTTCTTTAATATAATTTGTTTACCAATACAATTATCTAATACATTACAGCATCATAAGAATTATCCAATACACTACAGTTATACCTGGTTACTATTATTATAATCAATTATTCCATTGGCTGTTATTTTATGTCATGCGATTTATAATATTTAGCGTAAATTTCAAATCTTTAAACGTCTGTTTTCATAAAAGTGCTCTAGAATTTAAAATAACACAACAGTTTTTATTTTCTACTGTTACACTATTTTTACACTATACGTATCTACATCACAAGATATGACCAATAAACTTCAAGTTTCATTTTATAAGAAAGATAAACATTTACTCCATTTTAGAATACTATTTTTCCACACCCACTCTCCATAAACTTTCATGAATTTTTCCATTACAGTCCTGGGTATCATTTACTGAAAATACTTCAGACTGAAAAGAATTCAAGCTTTCAGTGGTTGCCATAACAACCTGATGAAATTCCCTGTGGCGTTATTTACGACGTACGTCCAACAAGGAGTTGAAAAGAATTCTTGATGTATCGGTCACGTCTGAGATTACTTCGAGCACTCCGGCTTATTCTACTCTTTGTTTATACCGTGGAATTAAGTTGAAAATAGAGCGACGTACGTCTGTGATTGGACGAGATGGCAGGCTAAATATAGTAGGGTAATAGGTTCTTATCTGGAACAATACTAGGATTGTTACAGTTTGTGTATTGTTCTAATTAATTGCGGAATTATATATCAGAATCAGACAAGTTTATTATTACTTGGGAATCTCTTGAAATGTGAAATTTTTATTGTAAAAGTGAAACAAACTTTTAATTTGTGGCTCTAACTCGGGATCGAATCCAGTCAGGTACCTACACACGTTTACTGCATAAAAATCTCTCCTGTAGTATATTATTCACTATCAACCATCTGTGAGTTCATGGCTGATAACTGCACACACGATATAATATCTGCACGAAATAATTAATCATCCTCTTTATTAAATTAAACTTGACATAAATCGTCCATGGGATGTTTAAAAATATCTTATTCTTGTAGTTTAAGTAATATTACGTCAATCTATCCACATCCTAGCCACATTCTCAGTATAGGTACGATCAGAAATTACATACTCAATACAAACATCTCAGAGAATTAGATAGAATATAAAATTGGGATATTATTACCAAATTATTAAATTGGGATGTTAATAGGCAAATATAATAATAATAATTTTAACATAATCTGAAACCGCGTGTCATAAATTTAAGAATCTACTTAAATTTCAGGTAAATTATCTTGGTAATCTATAATTTTCCCGTAGTTGCGCAATGACCTGAAATAGTTAGGTACGTCAAAGGTTGGTTTATGGAATTAATAACTTTCCGGATTCGATTATCAGATCAGCATTAGTTATCCCGGTTTATCCTAGGATCATAAAATTGCATCTTAATGATCTTAAAGATCACGAATCTTGAATCTTGCAAAGTTACGGTGCAATAATAACAAAAAATGTTGGCTTTGTTCCAAGAAAAATGGAACAAGACTTCGTAATAGCATTATTACAAATAATACGTTGTTTTCTTTTATTATTAGACAAGACCAGGGTTGTGCCAAGGCATATGCGGGCGTCTAAAGGCACAAAATTAATAGAATGATTTTTTAAAATACTTTAAAATTATACATTATTGTATAATAAATTCAAAGAAATAATATATGCAACTTTAGTCGTACTTTTTAATTTCTTATCACTTTAACAATGTTGTTATTATTATTTTTTAAAAGAACGCACACAAAACTAATACTAAAAAGCTCGGCAAGAGCCATAAAAGCAAGTTACGCCCGTGGTAGGTACATACCCAACTTTATACGCGGTTGAATATTTTCTTATAAATTTATTCATTTAATTTACCTACTTGTTCAATTTGTTCAAATTACCAAAAATTACAAAATTCTTTGACTGTTGCTAAAATACCAATAAAGTTCAGAAAATAAACAAAAATCTGAATGCCAAAGTTGTCACTATTGAATTAAACGTTTACAAGAAAATTTATGTTAAATTTAAATAAAAATTATGTTATTTATATGAAAAATTGTACAACTAATTACAGAAAATGATTAGTTGTAGTTGTAGGATTAGTAGTTTATATGAGGAAAATTGAAAATATAAACTGTTTGCATTAATTTGACATTTCTTTATGGCGCTTTGCGCTATAATGTGGTTTATGACGTTTATGTCAAAGAAATTAATGTATAAATGTGAAATTATGATATGACCGTGCATAAGAATAGGTATATAACCTATTCACAGGGCTTTTCTTATTAGGTGTTCCAAAAGTAGAAGATTTTCCGAATTTACAATTTATTTTTGCATATGAAAGTGAATTAAATGTAAACCTTGCTCATCTCTGAAAAAATTTTACGTGCAATTTTTAGGAACTAAAAACAAATCACCTGCGGCGCAATATAATTGCATAACAATAATTCTAATTAATATAACTAAAAAATCTGACGTGGACACCACATGACTTCCTTGTACGCCTTGTGTGTTCATACTTTTCTTAATAACTAAAATGTAAAATAATATTAAAAATTCTTTTAACTTATTATACTAATACTCACAAATATATTTTAGTCATTTGATTTAAACTGCAGAAGAAGATATAAAGCATATTTTACTATTGTCACTGTCATGTCATAATCATTTAAATTTTACGTAGTAACAAATGTTAATCGATCATGGACTACAAGATACCGAAATACTATAAATTATGAATATATACTTTAATTATTTTTAAATGATAGCAGATACAAAAATATTTATAAAATACCGATTGTAGGTAATAATCACATAATCTTTCATTTAAAATAAAAAAAATTGTCTAAAATTAAATATTTCTCGAAATATTTTTAAAAAGTACTACTTCCGGTTTGTAGACTGAAACCAAAAATAGGAGGTGCACAACTAGATGCTATAACAGTCCTAAATACAAAATTTCAACTTTCTACGTCTAACCGTATTTGAGTTATGCGACACACATACGTCCGTACGTACAGACGTCACGTCGAAACTAGTCATAATGGATTCAGAAAAGGTCAAAACGGATATTTCCGTCAAAATCTGAGAACCGAAATTTTTCGCGATTACAATACTTCCTTACTTCGTACAAGGAAGTAAAATATGTTAATATAATATAAATTGATCCGTCATTGATCCATGCCCAAGAAAAAGGACGGAATTTTGTTTAGGCACGGCCCTGGACAAAATAGCATCAAGCTGGATAGGTTTTAATTTCAGTTGCATTTTGATTCAAAGATACCAGAGAAATAAAGAACTACATGGAAGTGAATAACTGTTGAGATTGTAATCGAACCGCATACAAATGGATACAAAACAGGACTGTTGAGAACTGCAAGTAGATGACGACGTTTTGTGTTGTGCTTTTAGAAAAGTGCCAAAGAAAAAAAGGATAATAGCTGAGACATGCATTAACAACTGAAAAAGTAAAGAAAGAATGTTTCAAAGTAATATTAAAAGTTACAAATTCACACTTGAACAAAAGTGGTATAAAAGTTTAGATATTATGTAGCGGGTTTCTGCCACTACTTCCTTATAAAAACGAAAGCAAATATACTGCAACTGCAAATAATAATAATTTGTAAAATTAGGCGCAGCTGAGGCTCTGAATCAAGCATAGGCAGTAAATCTGTATTTTTGCCATGTTAAACACATTATTTTTTAGCTGATTGTTAACTACTTATACTTGATTTAAAAACTAAGAAGAGCAATCTGAAGTTGGAGTGCTAAAAGTGATCGTTTTTAATTGGTTGATGTCACACCAGTTTTACACCAAAAATTTTTTGTAGAGTTAAACAAACGAGTGTTCTCCATCTTGTCTTAGATAATTGTATATGTCATTGTCAGTGACTGTTTCGTTTCACCGTGGTTTTTTGGTTTATTGCTTTATTGTGATTTAATTATAAAACAGTTATTTTCGTGTGCTAATTTCGTGTTGTGTAAAATAAATGTGAAGGTGATCTTCTCGCTGAAATGTCAAATTTAATTTTGCCGCAAAAAATCTAGTGATATTTTTCTCGTGGTATTTACACAGTGTAAATATGACTCAGCGAGACAACTTCAAATCGTCCCTCCTAGTTTTCTAACCAAGTATAATAATTAATATGAATTTAGTGATTAATTTTGACAGGTATCGCGATCACATTATGTTACTCTATGCGCGTTTGTTGAACGGTTGCTATGCGGTTTTTAAGCGATTGCTTTGAAAAACCAAATTTGTTATAGTTCAAGAGCTAGCAGTCAAATTAGAGTAGACATTTTATTAGTCGTGAAATTGATGGGTTTGGGCTTTGCATATCTGCTGAATATGGAATGTCCGGTCTGCCTAAATGGCCGGATAAGGCTTCCTCAAGTAAAATAATAATAAACGACATTTTATATTTTCATAACTATCAAAAATTTGCTTGTTTTCGGGTTATTAGCACTTATTATTAAATATTTTTATTATTATTTTTGCATAGGTAAAGAGATAAACACTGATGGCACGCAAATTTTTGACATTTATGATAATTTCAAATGTCATTTATTATTTTTTATTTAGTATATTTAAGATTGGAGAAGTAGAAACGTTCTGGCAATATGTTTTATAAATAAGAAATATCGTTTATTTCCACCTCTACATACGCCAGAACCCTTTAATTTATATAATTTACATTTTTGTAACTCATCTTTTTATACTTGAGGAAGCCTAATCTTATGGGCCTAATCCGGCCACTTAGGACTGGCAGATCGGACATTCCATCGTCAGTAGATATGCAAGGCCCAAACCATTCAATTTCACGACTAGTTATTAATGTTTTTTATTCAAATATTTGTCATACATTCATACATACATTTGTAGATATAAAGATAAAATAAAATATGATGCTGTTCTAGGGTTATCAAACCCTCTTCAATATCACGACTTATAAAATGTCCACACTAATAGGATCGCTAGCTCTCCGTCTATTATTTATATTTTCATGAAATAATGTTACTGATTCACCAAAACAAAAATTGCTTTTACTGGCTAGGCATTAAAAATAACTGTATAATTTTTGTCAATAAAATAGTACTTTTAATGACAATCGGTGAAAAAAAAATTTAAAAAGAAATTTAACTTAGGTTAGGTTTACTGATTTAACCTAACGTTGGATGGAAGTATGTTCATTGTTATTATGAGTACTTTTTTAATAGTATACCTAGTGGTAAAATGACGATATTACACTGATAATCATAATGACAACCATTACCGTCTATCAAATAACAAAAACACGATCTGAAAAATATCCGACATTAAGCATCATGCAAAACCATAAATTCATAACTCTAATTTAAAATGTACTGTTATCTACGTCACAACAATAAATGATGTTTTATTACAAACAAAAGGATGTAGCAACAGTATCATGTTTACAAGTTTCATTTGTTTAAAATCCTACATAAATTATGATAGATACCGCAATGAAAAATACAGTAGAACCAATAAATGCATAATTTATCATTCTAAATTAAATCTACTCATAAATTAAAGTTTGTGGCTATGGAGTGAGTATTTCTAAAATAAAATCGCAGTTTGTCACAGGAATGAACTCGGAAGTTTATGATTTATTTCGTAACTACTTCTCTAAACCCTTAACTAAAACACTAGACTAGCTCAGGCTCGTAACCTTTTACAATTACACATACATAATTCATTCTTTCGTCTTCTTTGTTGAATGTTCTAGCTACAGTTTCAGTTTCAGCCAGGGTCGTATTTAGAAGAAAGCATAAGACTGCGGTCTCAGTTTGTTGCTACCTCAGAGTAAAGAACTTACTAGAGGGAATATAGTATATTACATAATAAGCGAGGAAAGCGAATGATATCGTGTGAGTGAGAATGTTGATACACGAGGCTTGCCGAATTCGGAAATCTCACGAATATTCGATAGACACTTTCCGGCGAGCCATGTACACTATTTTTTACAAACGACCATAAATATTAAACGTTTTATTCATGAATATATCTTGATGTCAACAGCGACTGTCATAATTTTAATTTTACGAAGAAACAAATATACCACGATTATGGAATTATAGCATATTCAGCAAAAGTAGGTAGGTACTACTTTAATTCATGTTGTGGATAAATCACTTTTAATATCGTGTTTGTACATTTTAATGGAATAATGCAATTTATGAGAATACTTAATGCCAGAAAAAAATAATCGCTGATTATTCACATCATCTGTCATCTGATAAAATAAAACCAATAAAATGCAGAATATAGAATTTCACAGTCAATCAAAATCAGTAGAAATGATCATTTTGTTCTAGTCAGGTTGTGTGTTAACTTCACTACTAGTATTTTTAGGTGAACATTCTTATTATAATCTTTATTTTCATTCAATGGGCTACTTGTATGACTTTTTTATTAAATATTTTTTAAAAAGAGATTAAAACTTGAGACACGTATTTTTTCTTTTGACGAAATTTTTCCCAGCAAACCCACAAAAAAATGAATATTGAATAGTAATAGTAATAGCCAGAACCAATGACTGTCCGTAATCCATAGTACCGACACAACTATAGTGCTCGTGCGGTAAGCTAAAACGGCCAACCATAGGTTACATTCTATGCTTCCCTTCTCCTGTTCAAAATAATGACGTCACATAAAATTTTCTTTCTCAATTTACTAAAAACCTTATAAGTAATAATTTTTAAATAAAATGTATATATTTACTACATAATTTATGTTTTTGAGCTAACATTAGGTACAAAATAATAGAAATCTCATTTTCAATATCATGCAAGTATAGCCCATAATCTTTTGTTTTTCTATAAGGTTCTAGAACAATTTTTACTTAAAATTTACTATTACTTCCTTGTACGAAGTAAGGAAGTATTTTAATCGCAAAAAATTTCGGTTCTCAGATTTTGACGGAAATATCCGTTTTGACCTTTTCTGAATCCATTATGACTAGTTTCGACGTGACGTCTGTACGTACGTACCGTACGTACGTACGTACGGACGTATGTGTGTCGCATAACTCAAATACGGTTAGACGTAGAGAGTTGAAATTTTGTATTTAGGACTGTTATAGCATCTAGTTGTGCACCTCCTATTTTTGGTTTCAATCTATAAACCGGAAGTAGTACTTTTTAAAAATATTTCGATAAATATTTAATTTAACACAAATTTTTTTATTTTAAATGAAAGATTATGTGATTATTATCTAAAATCGGTATTTTATAAATATTTTTGTATCTGGTATTATTTAGGAATAATTAAAGTATATATGTATAATTTAGTATTTCTTTATCTTGTAGTCCATGATCGATTAACATTTGTTACTACGTAAAATTTAAATGATTATGACATGACAGTGACAATAGTAAAATATGCTTTATATCTTCTTCTGCAGTTTAAATAAAATGACTAAAATATATTTGTAAGTATACTAGTATAATAAGTTAAAAGAATTTTTTATATTATTCTACATTTTAGTTATTAAGAAAAGTATGAACACACAAGGCGTACAAGGAAGTCATGTCAGATTTTTTTATTTATATAGAAACACATTTGACGTTGACGTCTAACTTTTATCAAAATTTATTTGTTTTCTGAAATCATTGATGACTGCATTTTTCGGCATTTTAATTTAAAACTGGATCTGACTCAATGAATAATATCTTGAATACCTCCATTCGTATTCATATTTAAGTAGATTATTATTTTTCTCGTAGTATATATATCATGTACCTTGTGCTTGCGAATATTCATATCCAAGCACAAGGAACATTCGTAATACTACCAGAAAAATAATCGACATAACTGCGACTATGGTATTATAAGTGATTATTTTACTCGCAATTTTTTCTTTTGCACCCTAGCTACGGCCCTGATTGGAGCGTATCACTACCAGAGTCTATTCCAGAGATATCTTTCTTCGTCTTTGTCTCTTCATTTGTATGCATTTCACAGAAAGGAACATTCCTAACTTTAGGACTGCGTACTGACGAATAAAACGAATTTTATATTATCGCGAAAATTTCACCAGTAAAAATTTTATGGCGATTTTGTCTTCCATTAACGAGATATTAAATTTTAATTAAAGTGAGGTTATTTAAGGGAATGATGGTTGAAGAATTTACAATTTCCACTTTTATGTTTTATGTAACGACAGTAAAAATGTTATCTTACCGAAACAACACTTGAGAGGGTAGTACACTTCAATTAGTTTGTCTTCTGGATTTTATTAGTTTTTTAATTTAAAAATACTACATTGTTATTAAATACGAGGTTACATTTTCATCGTAATAGATATCGAGTTTGCGGTCATAAAAAGCCATCAACTCACAGATATACATAATAATTTGTTGTGTATGTCGCAGCTTAATTATAAAATCAGTCGCTTCATATTCTATAAGTGAGGTATTGTGATGGGTCAAAATTTTCGAGTGTGAGTTTTTGGTGGATAAGCACGTTTTAGGGTCCCTAGAGTAAGAATTTAACATTTTCGAGATGATGTCTGTGTGTTTGCGCGCGTTCGTTTTGCGTTCGTAGGTATGTTACACTTTTTTCGTTCACGATAACTCAAAAAATATCAAACATTAAAATTGTGCTGGCCACATCAGATTTTTTTAAATGACTCGACACATAATGTCTTCTCGGGGATTTTGGTAGAACCTCTGAACTGAATTAAATAAACAACCCAATACCCGTCTTGAATCCCACAGACTCGGTTTTGGTAGACGTGTCTATCGAATGTTCGTGAGATTTTCGAACTTTCCTCGCTCATTGTATAATACGTTCTTGTTGCAATAAAAGCACTTTGTATAAGTGTTTGACTATTTTATAAATAAAAGTATTTGCAGTAATGTAAAAGATACAATAAACAAGAGTTTAGCCTCAAGTTGAACTTTGCACAACGTTTGTTCTCAAACAGCAAACATCTTCTTCAAAGCAATATGCGTGGTGACGTGTTGACCACACAAGAGTTTTTAATTAAACTAGTTGTATGGGAGGGTGAAAATCTCTTGTGAGTTTTCCGCTGCAAGCCGAGATTTGATGGCTGACAAATGCGCTCCTTGCGTAAAACATGTCAACGAATTTCACTCGCTGTCATGTCCAGATATTAACCAGCACGAGGTCATAATTATTTACTAAATGCGCGCAAATTTACTTCAATGAAATGAATACGTTAATTTAATTTTCATTACTGCACCCGCGAATATGTAATGAGAATTTTAATGAGCAAATATTTCTTTGAAATTTCTGGTGTAAATTTTTATACATAGAAAATCTCTTCTGTTTATTGGGTAGTGTGTAGGCTGTTTTCTCGTTTCAATTCGACGGTATTTTGTAGATTTTTTAGGCTGATACATACAATGTCATGTGCAGTTACCAGCAGAATATATGATGAAAGCCTTTATTGCCAGAGAATGATACAGGAAATAGAATACGAACGCTTTGAAGTCAAAACGAGTTGAAAAAATTTATAAATTTTTGTATCATACCTTTTACATATTGTCAGTCATAGGTACAGATATATAAAATATTATGTACTCTCTGTACATAATATTTTTAAAAATTCTTCTAGTATTAGTATCTTAATATTGATAGATAGGTATATTTACCGTGTGTGCGGTTACCAGCCATAAAAATAATAATATAAAAAATATTGCTTATTTATTAACCAAATGACACATTATAGTGATTTATAATACCGAGGATGTTGCTAAGCGACGAGGTGAAACAGTCTCTTTGAGCATTTAAGAAGGCTTAAATCGCATATATTCGCGTTATATTCAAAGCTTAATCGTATCATCAACGACAGCGATATTAAAACAAATCAACATTTTTATCTGTCAATTAGTTGACAGTTTGCATATTATGGACGGTTTTGGTGTTATTATGGTTGTATCTAACTTATTAAGTTCGTAACTAATGTATGTATTAAGTAAGGTTATGTTGTTTATAATTATCAATAAATGTTGTATATTAAAAGATAATAACAGTTGATGATACGATTAAGGTTTAAAAAAATGTAAACACAAACAGAACTAAAACATTATGATATAAATGAACATGTACCTACATAACAAAATTTAAAAAGGCTGATGTGGCCAGCACATAACCTTTCGTCTTATCTAGAAAATTGAATTTTGAACAGAAATGTACAATCACTATAATATTTGATTACTTACATTTTTACTTCCTTGTACAGAGTAAAAAGGAAGTATTGTAGTCGTTTTTCAGATTTTGATGGAAATATCCGTTTTGACCTTTTCTGAATCCATTATGACTAGTTTCGTCGTGACGTCTGTACGTACGTACGTACGTACGGACGGAAGTATGTAAGTCGCATAACTCAAATACGGTTAAACGTAGAAAGTTGAAATTTTGTATATAGGACTGTTATAGCATCTAGTTGTGCACCTCCTATTTTTGGTTTCAATCTACAAACCGGAAGTACTACTTTTTTCAAATATTTCGATAAATATTTAATTTAAGACAATTTTTTTATTTTAAATGAAAGATTATGTAATTATTAGGTACTTTCAATCGGTATTTTATAAATATTTTTGTATCTGGGTATCATTTTAGAATAATTAAAGTATATATTTATAATTTAGTATTTCGGTATCTTGTGGTCCATGATCGTTTAATATTTTTTTGTTACTACGTAAAATTTAAATGATTATGACATGACAGTGAAAATAGTAAAATATGCTTGCTTTAGTAGTAGTAGTAGTAGTAGTAGTAGTAGTAGTAGTAGTAGTAGTAGTAGTAGTAGTAGTAGTAGTAGTAGTAGTAGTAGTAGTAGTAGTAGTAGTAGTAGTAGTAGTAGTAGTAGTAGTAGTAGTAGTAGTAGTAGTAGTAGTAGTAGTAGTAGTAGTAGTAGTAGTAGTAGTAGTAGTAGTAGTAGTAGTAGTAGTAGTAGTAGTAGTAGTAGTAGTAGTAGTAGTAGTAGTAGTAGTAGTAGTAGTAGTAGTAGTAGTAGTAGTAGTAGTAGTAGTAGTAGTAGTAGTAGTAGTAGTAGTAGTAGTAGTAGTAGTAGTAGTAGTAGTAGTAGTAGTAGTAGTAGTAGTAGTAGTAGTAGTAGTAGTAGTAGTAGTAGTAGTAGTAGTAGTAGTAGTAGTAGTAGTAGTAGTAGTAGTAGTAGTAGTAGTAGTAGTAGTAGTAGTAGTAGTAGTAGTAGTAGTAGTAGTAGTAGTAGTAGTAGTAGTAGTAGTAGTAGTAGTAGTAGTAGTAGTAGTAGTAGTAGTAGTAGTAGTAGTAGTAGTAGTAGTAGTAGTAGTAGTAGTAGTAGTAGTAGTAGTAGTAGTAGTAGTAGTAGTAGTAGTAGTAGTAGTAGTAGTAGTAGTAGTAGTAGTAGTAGTAGTAGTAGTAGTAGTAGTAGTAGTAGTAGTAGTAGTAGTAGTAGTAGTAGTAGTAGTAGTAGTAGTAGTAGTAGTAGTAGTAGTAGTAGTAGTAGTAGTAGTAGTAGTAGTAGTAGTAGTAGTAGTAGTAGTAGTAGTAGTAGTAGTAGTAGTAGTAGTAGTAGTAGTAGTAGTAGTAGTAGTAGTAGTAGTAGTAGTAGTAGTAGTAGTAGTAGTAGTAGTAGTAGTAGTAGTAGTAGTAGTAGTAGTAGTAGTAGTAGTAGTAGTAGTAGTAGTAGTAGTAGTAGTAGTAGTAGTAGTAGTAGTAGTAGTAGTAGTAGTAGTAGTAGTAGTAGTAGTAGTAGTAGTAGTAGTAGTAGTAGTAGTAGTAGTAGTAGTAGTAGTAGTAGTAGTAGTAGTAGTAGTAGTAGTAGTAGTAGTAGTAGTAGTAGTAGTAGTAGTAGTAGTAGTAGTAGTAGTAGTAGTAGTAGTAGTAGTAGTAGTAGTAGTAGTAGTAGTAGTAGTAGTAGTAGTAGTAGTAGTAGTAGTAGTAGTAGTAGTAGTAGTAGTAGTAGTAGTAGTAGTAGTAGTAGTAGTAGTAGTAGTAGTAGTAGTAGTAGTAGTAGTAGTAGTAGTAGTAGTAGTAGTAGTAGTAGTAGTAGTAGTAGTAGTAGTAGTAGTAGTAGTAGTAGTAGTAGTAGTAGTAGTAGTAGTAGTAGTAGTAGTAGTAGTAGTACTTATATATTAATATATTTATATAGTAAGTTAAAAGAATAAAGTAGGTATGACGGGAGGTCTTGTGGTGACCACGTCAGATTTTTAATATTATTCTACATTTTAGTTATTAAGAAAAGTATAGTTTAATAGCCGTACAAGGAAGTCATGTGGTGTCCACGTCAGATTTTTATTCACCTGCCATTATTTTTTTACGAAGAAACAAATATCAGCCGATCATGGACTACAATAACATTTAAGCTTTTTATCTGATTTCTTTTTCTCAATACAAAGAACTGTTAACTATATTTACCCAAATTTACCATCATTTTAACAAAAAAAAACTGTAACACTCTTCAAGTACTACCACTTCCAGTAAAGATATTTTTACCAAAATCTAATCAGCTCTTTCAATTTGTATAAAGTAAAATCCCAAATATCTAAATTTTTTGGTGATTCGCATTTGAGTTATCCGAGCTACGTAAATACCTTCCTTTACAGGTATGGCGGAAGGTAAATATTAAGTGCAGAAAAGAAGAAGACGGCTGGTATGATATGGTAGGATAGACTGGCTCTTTTTCTTTTATAGCTCCTATCTCCTGTACTTCATTTTAGCTTCTAGCAAATAGGTCTATCATTTTTCAAACCTGAAATACCTGACTCCAGAAATTTTAATGCTTTTTAAAGCCAAAATCTTCTATCGCGATTGTTTTATTCTATTTCGTAAATACGTTTTAATTCTGTTTAGCTTCGAAAAGGTACATTCAGGAGATGCTACGAATCTGAAATTGATGCTTTGTAAATTTAATCAAATGAATATGACAGACGCTAGATCACCTGCTGGCAGTGTCATACCCACATTTGTCCATAACCCGTATTTGTTTTTGACAGATAACACCGTATTTTGTTTTTGCGCTGGATGCAAGGCTAACATGACCGACATGACGCAGAAGCCGGCGAATCAGGTGCAGTCCGAAGTTCGACTGATATATATTTATTATATATCACCGTTACCATGTGAGTGTCATATGATACATGTGAGGAATATACTGCATAGTGCTGTTTCTCTTTCACGAACTCAGCAAAAATGTGCTGCATGTATCCGGTGAAATATCACTGAAATGATTCAAATATATTACGGACGCGTATCGAATGATGGTATTGTAAATCATAATAATAATGTGACCTTCTCCCTACAGTAGGCATTGTTGGAAAATCTTTACTGGTGGACGTAATTAGGCCACAAAAATGAATTTATGGATAAAACTATACATACATATCTATCATGCTTTTTATCCAACTTGGATGTGGTATCTATACATATTCTCACTTGACATGATTCGTCCATGGCATGTTTAAAAATATCTTATTCCTGTTCTTTAAAATCAAAAATTACATACTCAATACAAACGTCTCGGAGAATTACATGGGAGACATAATTGGGATATAATTATTAAATTACTAACATTGGGATGTTACATAGATAATGTTACTAAGGGCGGTCAATAGCAATCGATAGGATATTAACAGCAGGCGCTGATCCTAGGGGGGTGGGGTTCACGGGGATCATGACTATACTTTGAATGGACTCCAAAAACAAAAGTCTGGATCCGCGCCTGGTTAACAGGATGTTAATAGGCAAATATACAAGTAACAAGCGTTATGTTCACATTCTTGAAATGTTCTGGGAATTTTATTTTGTCAACTAATAATAATTGTTTTACTTCGAGGCCTGAATTGCGGACGTCAATGTCAACTGTTTTTACTGTTGCATTAAGCGAGTATAATGGCTAGAATATATTGAACGTAAGTTTTTTTTTTTTATGGTAACCATTCTATAGGATTAACTCCTAATT
This sequence comes from Agonum fuliginosum, assembly GCA_947534325.1. Lineage (NCBI taxonomy): Eukaryota > Metazoa > Arthropoda > Insecta > Coleoptera > Carabidae > Agonum > Agonum fuliginosum. The sequence goes on along the minus strand of OX384040.1, from coordinate 24,179,736 downwards.
ACAGAATGATAGATGTTATTATAGTGGAATCCAATCAATTGGACCCAGTAGTATTATTGTTGGTTGCGCTGGAAATAGAACTAGGGGACCGCTAACATGTTAGGCGGACCTTCTATCGCTAGCTGACTTACAAGGTTTCATTCATTAGAAATGACATTTGTATGATTTTCACAAAAATGTATAAAGACTTGTAACATTTTTAACTATGTTTCCTGTTATTAAGTTTGTTAGTAAACAATTTATAAGTTGCTTTTCAAATCCAGTAATTTGCCGCTAGCTTAAAAACAAACCGTATTTCAATACAGGTACAGTAAAGTAGTAAGTTATTAGTTAATGTTTGACATTTTCAATTTCCCTTGAAAAACTTTTGTAGCTTGTAGCATTCCAACTCTGCCCTTCGGATTCAATTAAAAATGTTCCCTGCGCTGGACATAAATGTTGTAAACATTAAACACTAAACAGAAAATAAATCTTCATTTCGCCGGCAGTTCAACCCCTCCCCCTGGACTGTACCGGAGCATGTTGAAAATATCGACACCCAGACAAATTGAATTTGCCTCAACGCTAGTAATATTGTTTGAGTTACATTTACTTGTTTTTGTCTGCCGTTTCCATGCCAACCGTTTCAGGAGCGAGTAATGCGATTTTGTTTCTTCACAAATTCTTTTTAGAGCTTCTTGGAATTAATTTAATAAGGAATATATTAACACGACTTCATGAAGTTGGAAAGAAACAAGAAAAGCAGACATTTTTAAAATGAAGTTCACTGTTGCGAATTAAACTGAGAAAACGAGAGTTTAACGATGGACATTACTAGTCGCTGGCGAGTATTATGCATCCAAATGAACAACATTAAACTTAAGTATCAACGTGTATACAACTACGTGCATATATTTTAATGACATATTATAGTAAGTACTCAACTCACTTATCATGGAACAAAAAAATGTTTACCACCTGATTGTTTATTGTAAGATATGATATGATGAATGGAATAAAATTAAATTTTAATTAATCGCACAATTATTGCAAGAATAATAATTTTATGAAATTCCATTTGAAAACAGTTTGATTTAAAAAGCTGAAAACTAAAATTGAGAATTTTGAAAACAAGCACTCTTGCATAAATGAAGCCAATTCTCAAAACGTATTAAAATATTCAACTCAACCAGCAATCAATCTTCGCCAAACATTCTTATCATTATGATAATAGGTGTGAAAGATTTGTATGTATGGTATTCTTATCATGAAAATGAAACATTTATTTTGCCTCATCCACATTCATAAAAGTTATTTTATTTTCTCAATCATTCGCACTCGCAACACACCAGAAATCATATCAATACATTCACTCACCGGACTTCCACGCAATCGCTCACCAACTATATCACCCGCATATTCAAGCTTTTCATTTGACATTAGTTCCTCATGTCCCAACCACCACTATATCTATAATGAATAATAAATTCATTTTACCTTAGTAACATTATCTATGTAATATCCCAATGTTAGTAATTTAGTAATCATATCCCAATTATGTGTCCCATGTAATTCTCTCAGATGTTTGTATTGAGTATGTATTTTTTTATCATACTCAGGATATGGCTAGGATAGACTTACGTAATATCGCTCAAGTACAAGAATACGATATTTTTAATCACCTCATGGACGATACATGTCAAGTAGGGATATTATAGTACGATATTTATTATGTTTGGATATGATAAAGTATTGTGGTAGAGCAGGATTTTCTATTGCCAAATAACAATAATAAATTTTATTGGTCAAAAAGCCAATTAACGAGTTATTTTAGAATAGTCATAAGTGCCGTAGATTTAAAAAAATCTAATCATATTAGCCAGCATTCGTTTTTCAAAAACGTTTTTATTGCAGGTAGGTATAGGTACTAGACAAAATTACTGAAATGTGTGAATATGATACAATGTAAATATCTGTATGATTGTGTGGCGCAGTGGCCGAGACTATGATATAAGGAAAAACTTCATGTTTTAAGCATTTTCATATGCTGATTCAGAGTACACAGTGAGATAGAGTTGGTATTGCTCGGTGAGCGTACCGTGTATACCCACCTTGCAGTAAAGGTGTCATTATCCTGGACCTGAGCGGAATAACCACCCGAATAGAATATGAAACAGTACAGGATTGTACTCAGCAAAAAGTGCGTGAATATAGTGCATTCTTGGACATATGCCATGCTACAATAGGTAATAATATTTTGAGAACTCGAAAAGAAAATCGCATGACACAAATGACAGCCAATGGAAGAACTGATTACAATAATAGTAACCATGGTAACAGTTTTTTATCGTGCATTACAACAGCGTTGTTGGAAAGCACTCAAAAAATTTTGGAAAGAATTAATTATTAATTAGTCGAATATAAATATAACCGTACATTCGCTTACATTTATACATTTTCTACGTTGTCTACATCTTTTTATAAATTTATTGTCTATATATTGTGGACAATTAAGCCAGATTCAGATTTCAGACCTACCCAATCATAAGTATAAGTGCTAAATTAACCAACCAGCGCTTCAATACAATTCAAATTTCAATTATAAGTGCGAACGTTGAGCGCTGGTTGGTTCAATTGGTCATTTATACTTATAATTGGGTAGATCTGAATCAAGCTTTAAAGTTAGCGTGCGGACGCCCATCCCTGCTATTTATTGTTAAGCTAAGTTTATGCAAGCTAAAACTTATGCAGAAAAGTGTTTACGAAAAACTTCGAAATGATCTTCCGAGTGATCTTCTTAAGCCTCAAGATATGAATAAATTATATCATTTTCCAAAGACGAAGTTTTAAAATATTTCAATAATTTATATACATTTAATCCCGTCTAACTGGCTAGTAAATTTTATACACTCATATATAAAGTTTAATAAGAACAGTTTTGTTATTAAAAACTTAGTTTAAGTAAAACGAACAAAACTATATGGCATTCAAGAATATCAACTGCGCACAACCGTCAAAAATTCAAAAAATGTTAACAAACTCTTGTATTGTTCAAAGCAGCTACTTTATAAAAAGTTTCACAAAGAAGAAGTAACTTCTCGACAACAATATCTGTGTAAAGTTGTAGTACAACATGCATACAAGCTCCAAGGAAAGAACTTCACTTTTTGTAACCTAAAACTTCTGATATCCCAACCAATTTCGACACAGAATACCCATTATCACTTATCAAAATTTCTACACGAGAAAATTGTCCAAAAAGCTCATATTTCCCTCATTCACCGCTGGCGAAATTTCTTTCTTTAGGCTAACCTACGTACGTGACGAATACGGAAAGAAAGTACGTGACGAAACTACTCAAAAGGTGGACAAAGACGGAAATTGCGACGTTGCGTGAGCAAAAGTGAAATGACAAACGATGCAAAGAAAAACGAAGATAAAAGATCAGAAGTTAAGGCTGTTACAATTTGCGGTTTGAAATTGATTGCAGCAGGAGTTTGAAAAGCTGAATGGTTGTGGATGATTGGATTAATACAGCAGCTCAAGCGTTTTCTACGACGAGGTTCTTACAAGTGTTTGATTTCACGATGAATGATGTGTACAGGGTGACTCACAACTTCGTGGATATATTTGGCAGTGCTCAACTTACTTATCACGAAACTAAAAGATTTGTTTCAAAATTCGAAACAAAACAGTTTTGGGCCACTGTTTTAACCTTTATCCGAGCAAGGTGAGTCCGACGGTTTCATTTTAATATATTTAGCTATTATACTCATAATCTGGTAATGTTATTTTTGATACCGCTCTTAGAATTCTCTTATTTATGTGTTATGTTGTATTTGATGATAAATAATCATTTTTATTTCTTGTGAGTTATTTATAAATAAACAATTTCAAAATTTGTAACGCAGACGGTCAGTGAGTCTATCGGACTTATATTGTGTTTAAGGGCCACAGACGTGTGCGTAACTGACGTAAATTCTATCGTTGATATTTAGGTCTGTATACTTGTCTAAAAAAAATATATTTAGGGACCATGTTCCAAATTCATCGTGTAAGAGACGAACCATTAGAGATGGCCATTTGCATGCATTTGAAGGATGTAACAAAATGTATGCTTTATATAAGAATATTTGTATCTATAACCTAAAGTTCATTAAAAATGTTAAATATCTGCATTTAAACAACACAATAAATAATATGAGTCTGTCGCACTCTCCGACTCTCCGGTACGTCTGAGTTAGTAAAATTGCTTGCCTGGATAAGGGTTAAATGGAATTCCGTAAATTTACTATACTTGCCATTGTACAATTAATTAAAATTTTATTTTATTCCATTCATAGTTAGTCAGATATCCTATACAATCAACAATCCAATGGTTTCAAAATTTGCTTCTGGCAAAAGCTGTCCTTAAATTTACGAATTTAAATAAATAGTTTTGTGCCATAATCAGTAAGTTGAGAACAATATGCTACTAAAATATAAGCAAGAAGTTGTGAATCATCCTGTATAATCTGTCGGATAGCCGAGTGCGTTATATAATCGCCTGTGGTTCTGTCAACTCGACGTCAACTGAAGAAAAATCTCTCCTGTAGTGAGAAAAGGAGAAAAATTTCTGGGATGCAGTCACTAATAATTTTATTTCTCAGTCGACTAGTTTCGACGTCACATACGTCATCATCAGGAGATGAGAAATTTAAATTTATGTACAAAATATGAAAATAACATTTACTGTATAAAGTAAAACATTAGGAATTATTGTCTAAAAGATTTTATATTTTGAAAATTGGAATATTTCAAAAATTGTCAATAAAAATTATTCTTAAAAAACGTTGTCACACCTTCAACGAAAATTACTTAAGTCTCTCCTGTAGTGTACTCTCCACAACTATTCGTAGTAAATTTTAAATTTATAGAAAAATAGACGAATAGCTGGAGTGCACAAAAATCTCCCCTGTTTTGTACTATCTACCCACCAACAACCACAGGAATGCTCCATTTTCATAAATAATGAAATATATTATTAAAAATTTAGTAGGTATGTTAAATAAATGGTAATGGGTTCAAAACCAGAAAATAAAATTCTATAATGTTTATAGAAAAATGTAACACCAGAAGATGCAAATCTAGAATATGCAATAAAATACCTGCATCAACAGATTCATTCACAGGAAAATTCAAACCTAGAATTTTAGATTCGGCATAAATGTAAAAACAAGAAGATATAAAAGTTATAGTTAAAACCAATTATGTGGGAGTGGAACTCAAGAACGGATTAGGTTTTTCATTTGTTTCAATTCAATCTAATTTGTGTATTATGTTAACGTGAAAACTCGAAGTCAGATAAAACTAGTTCTAACTATTAAAAACTGGGACCATTATCTAACCTAACCAAACTCTAGTTTTGAATAGTCAAGTTGCGAAGTTATGTAAGGTTAGGTTAGGTTAATTTGCACAATTTTTTCGAGTTTTTACTAGTTTGAACTAGTTTTACCTGGCTTTGGGTTTAAACGGTAAGATATGCACTAGTTCTCTAGTTTATCATCTTCCGGTGTTGTATCATCCATGTTTGCATTTATACCGAATCTAAAATTCTAGATTTGCATTTCCCTGTGAATCAATCTTTTAATGCAGCTACACATTTCAGTTTAACTGCAAAAAAATGTATATACTTTTTGTGTAAAATGACAAGACGGAGAAGGAAAATTCAGATTCCCGAAGGTTTTTTAGTCTTGAATAAAATGTCTGCGTGCTGTGAATGTTCTCATGTTACAATTAAGGACAAAACATAAATCTCCTGAGGTTCGTTACTTTAAAGAGAATCGTTACGATGCTTTTTTGTCTCTATTTATTATCTGGACGTATTGCGCAACAGCAGTTAACTAGGATCTGTTCGCTGGAAACTTACTGACTTACTCTAATAGGATGATTTTAAGGATAATTGAAGAGATTTCCAATGATGCGCAAAATCAAGCTAGAGCTTTCGTTACGTAACGCTATTAAAGTTACCTACTGTAACAGACGACGTAATAATGCAATTTAAAATGAAAATTTTATTTTAGATATACTCCCTGATTTTCTCTTAAGACTGTTATCTAGCGAAACTAGTGACATCGAAGGGTAGATTTCATAAAGTGTAGCTTAATTCAAAGTGTATAAAAAAGTAAATAAATTTGGCACCGCATCACAGAGGCACATGTATGTATTATAGTATTAGTGAGGAAATACGTTTTACGTTCGAAATGCTTGATAAATAGAAAAAAAATATCGTTGCCTTTTGAATACTTCATAACCTCAATTCTTCGATAAATTGACTTTAAAATTAAATATTATTTTTCTAAAACTGGCGATATTAATAATGTGTTAGTTTTTCGTTAAAATGTGTCGTCTGGTTTAGATACACTATTTTTAAAACGCATGATTTAAAAAGTCACCTTCCTATGTTTGCAATGTAAAAGAGGTCAACTTTACAGGCTCATAATTGCCAAATGAAACTGAAAATTATCCTAAAATTTATTTTAAATTGTATTATTATGATATAAATGCTCTATAAAAAATTGATTTATATCATCTGTCGTCACCGATTTTGCCAGACAACAACCTTAAGAAATAAATTTTGGTGTTGATTAAAATCTTTTATTTCTGAAATACTGAAATTCTGTATCCTGGGATTTGCAAAAACAGAAATTCTGAAATTTTAAAATTACAAATCCTGAAATTCTTTTATTACCTTTAATTTTTTATTATGTTACGTAAACTCGAATGAAACTAAATTCACATTAGGTAATTATTTAACATGAGTTGATGGCTGGTTACCGCACACATGATAAATTATATTTCTATACCGATCTTAATAATATTTGGGACTGACACATCCATATTGGGTAAAAAACGTGATAAGATACATTAGTAATTGTATTAAACTACAAAATAAATTATAAATGAAAGAAAAATAAGGACATTATTAAAAAATTTTAAAATAGGAATTTTTTTGTCGAAGTAATCTCCTGTTAGCTATTTTACGCCACGAGCCCAGGTTATTAAAAAATAATTTTATAAAAATAACGAAACCTTTTCACAATCCAATTTCGCAATTTCAGACTACAAAAATATTTTGGCATGAAGCAATTTGAAACAAGTGGCGAGTGTAGCCATGGTAACTGCACAATATTTTCTGACAACTCATAAATTTTCATGTCATTCGCAACCTACTTGACGCACACGGCGCACGTGATGCTGCTGCAGCAAATAGGCGCCACTTTGCATATTTTACCGACAACGGCTTTTTAACGTCGAACGCCCAAATATTTGTAGAGGTAGCACAACATTAGCAAAGAGTGTTAAAATAAAGTTAGGTAGGTATATAGAATTTTTTTTAAGACCAATTTTTATTTTTCAATACTAGGTACCTACCTTATATTCTGTTTTGTTATTTGTATAGGTAATAATCATGAACTTATTGGGATTAAAAATGCAATTTTTTTAAAGCTGACAAATGTCACTTTTAGTACCTAGACAATTAAATTTATTTTTTCTATACCTGCACCGAAAACGCAAACTTTCGTCTCTATTATTAGGGACGAAAGTGAGGTATTTCCGACCGGTCAGTGCCTTTCATACCTAGAGAGAAATAGTACTTTTCCTCCTGCTTTATGTGGGATTCAAATTGACTTTTCCTGTCTAGGAGAGAAAAGTACTGACCCGTCAGAAATACCTCACTTTCGTCCCTAATAATAGGGCTGCGCTTCGTCTATGAAATTGCCTAGTTAAAAAATAACTATTGGTTTTATTGACACGTTTATTAATAACAATTGCATTATTTTCTAAAATTGATAAGTTTACTACATAAGCTGCGGGGTGCAGGCAATATTCGTAATTATTGGTAAATGCTTATATTACTTAAGTCATATAAGATAATAAAATTAGAACTAAGCCTAGAGAATATTTATAATTATGGTATGCATAATCTAAACATAATATAAAATAAATATTACACTATACAGAATGATGTAATTATATTATTACCTATAAAAACATTTAATCTCATAATTTTACATGTTCAATACCAGTAAAATGATAGATCTATGTTGACAAGTTGACTTGACTATGACAACAAATAAAAATGCCAGTAAAAATTTCGATATTAACAAATTATTGAATAAAGTAAATCATTTTAAAATTCGAGAAATCTCGACGAAAATGTCGAGATTCGACATTGTAATCTCGTCTCGAACCTATTTTTTTAAATCAGTCTCGTCTCGCCGAGACGATAAATTTCGAGACGAGACAAAACGAGATTCGATAAACTCTCGTCTCGTCTGCATCACTACCCTCGTTATGTTCTTTCATTTTCTTCGTGAAGTTGTGCACAACCGGTATAACAATACTCACGGAAAACAATGTAGCATAATAAATGTACTATTAAAAAATCATAGATAAAATTATCTATTTAATCGTATCATCAACTGTTATTACCGTTTAATATGCAACATTTATTGATAATTATAAATAAAAATAACATAACACATTAGTTACTTATAATACATTAGATACTTATAATCCATTAATTACGAACTTAATACGTTACATACAACCATAATAACATCAAAACCTTCCATAATATGCAAACTGTCAATTAATTGACATATAAAATTGTTTATTTGTTTTAACATCGCTGTCGTTGATGATACGATTAAGCTTTGAATATAACGCGAATATTATGCGATTTAAACCCTCTTGGATGTTCAAAGAGACTCGGTTTCACCTCGTCGCTTAGCAACATCCTCGGTATTATAAATCTCATAATATTTTTGTTATTTTAATTGATATAATACTAGTTTTTTTTCTTAATAATATTTATTTACTAAAATATATTGCGTCAAAATTTAAATTGAGTTTGTTTATATTTTTTCATTCGTCCAACTAGAAAATATAGTTGCACAGAACTTAATTAAAAGTGATTTAAAGGCTTGATTTATTCAATATTTTGTTGTAAAGGAATGGTGTTATCATTAACTTGTTTTATAAATTGCAGGGTAAAACTTTAAGTTTCATGAACAATACATCGCAAAAGTAGGTATAGAAATAAATTCTACTTTATATGGATAAATTTTCCTGTTCCTGTTTCCTTTTTCCTGCTTTCGTGTAAAATGCTAATTATTACTCTAAAAATATATCTGCAAAATCAATTTCCCGTTCATAAAAGGATTAACTAGTTTGAAAGGTAGGTATATGACATTATGAAAACCAACAAGAAAATTAAATTTAGTCAGCGTAAAGCGGCGCAAAGGTTAAAGTTTAGTTTCGGTCAATATTTGCTTCCCTGCAAAAAAGCTCACTGTAATATTTGGTTTGTGCCTGGACTAAAAATCAATGCGTGTTCGTGGAGTCCTGCTGAGTTCTGCTACTACAGGATAGGTGGCAGGAGTTGTAATGTGTAGAATAGCTGGCAGGCGCCGTAATGCGCAGGATTTGTTGCAGGTGGCGCAGGTTTGCGTCTGTGCTAAATGATTCTGAAATCTGCTAATTTTCTGTAGCAGTATTGAGCTTTTAGATTTAAAATTTAATTTCTTACGGTTTCCGTTAATATTATAAGAGTACGTGTACTCATTTAGATAAAGAAAAAAATTGGTGGCTGTCAATCTACAAAATGTTTGCTGTACTGTAACCTATTTATAGTTTCATACATAAGAAAGGAAAATTGGTCACTACCGTGTATGTTCTAAATCACTTCGAAAGTTAGACTCTTTCAAATGAATGGTTTAGTTCCTTTCTCTAAGTACATGAATTTTGCCGTATTTGTATCATTTCGTAACACCTCTACATTTTTGGGCTAGACTAGTTGGACTTCGAAGTTACCTTCTCTACTTAATTAAATCTCTATTATATATTTCCTTTCTGAAAGTACGCGAACTCTACAGTATTAATGTATGTCAATCGGAAGCAATTCCCTTCTCTACGAAGTGATCCTTTACCCATGGTAGAAAACAGTCAAAAACATTGATTTCGCATGCTATTATAGCGTTTATTGTTTTGTTAAACATAATAAAAGCAAATAATTTATGTTTGAGGGGGAGGGGGAAATATTTTGGCACCAATATTTATGAAAAAAACTGCAATATTTGTAAAAAAGAGGGTTTTCGCCCGCCACTATCAACTTTTATTTATAAGTGAATTAACTTCAAATTTCAATATGTTGTCGACAAAGCTTGGATCTGCGAAATAACCGATCGAATTTTTAAAATTCGTTTTAAAATAGAAGTTATTATATATTCAAAATTGTCAAAATTCAAATTAACATATTTTTATCTTCAACAATATCTTTAAATTATTATATTTAACAAAACAGTAAACGCTGTGGAGTTCATATTTTTTGCTGCTTTTGGCGCGGTAGAATCAGTGATTCCCAAAGTGGTCCAGGTGGACTTCCAGGGGTCCACGGGAAACTCGACGGGGGTTTACGTTGGCGTGGAAGTTGTAAGTGGGGGTCCACGAAAATTTATCTGGTCTCGATAATAAAGAACAAAAATGTTGGTTTGGCTTTACCTATCAATGTACGCAGATAATACACTACTCAAAAAAATTAAGGGAGCAAAAAAAATTCAAATATTTTGGTGAAAAATGGTCGTATTGAGACTTTAAAAAAAGCATTTTCAAGCTTTAAGATTCTAATTATCAGATTTTTCGGCTAAAATTTTTTAGGAGCTCTCATGTAATCCTAACAGATAGCGCGGAAAAATAATATTGCAAATTTGTTGCTTCTTTTTTTTGGTCCACGGGTTTGAAAATATTTCATTTAGCATTAATTTCCTTTTTTTTAAATCTTCCTTAATTTTTTTGAGTACCTAGTGTATTTTAAGGTCAGCGACTGTTACTTGTAAAAACTTGCATATTCGATACACTATTTTTCTTTTTCTTTTTACCACTTCGAATTTAGGGTTGGAACTCAGCCACGACGCAAATTTCCATCGTTAGATCTAATCTTCACATTTTTGACGAGTTTTGGGAATATGTTAGAAATGTAGCAGCGGGGGTCCACCGAAACAAGTAAAAATTTGAAAGTGGTCTACGAGAAAGAAGTTTGTGAAGCCCTGATCTCTGATCTGTGTTGCGACTCACCCCAGGGTCTTGGTGGAGATGAGCGGAGTCTTGAGGCTGAGGAAGCCGTTGAGGCGGCCGGGCTTGCGCTCCTCGGAGGCGGACTGCGCGGGCGCATGCTGGGCGTCGTCGTCCTCAGCGTCGGAGCCGCCGCCCAGCTTGCCGCGCCGTCGGCGGCACCAGTAGCACGCCAGCACGCCGGCCGACAGCGTGATCAGCGCTGCCAGCGTCGAGAACACTGCCGTGAGGATTATGTCTCGCTTCTGCATTATCAGCTGAAACAAACAACATCCATTCTCATGAGATTCACTAGCTTCGCCTAGTCTCGTCTCCAAATTTCTCGTCTCTTTGAGACGAAACTGATTTTTTCAAAATAATTTCGAGACGAGATTACAATGTCGAGATTCTCGAAACTCGACATTTTCGTCGAGATTTCTCGAATTTTTAAAATTATTTACTTTATTCAACAATTTGTTAATTTTTTTTTTCAAAATTCCGCTTAACTAGGGACCTCAAAATTTCTATAAATAATGCGCATTATATAAAAATGTTTTAGATTATCTATTGAAGAAAATGTTGAAACACAAGATTGTAATTTTAAAAAAAGTATAAAGTAGGTATGTAGTAGTAGAAAAAAGTTTGAAAAATTTATTACCGAAAACCGAAAGTTAATATCTGAATCCATCCAGAATAACAGTTAAATAAACATAAAAATTACTAACTTTTGTCAATATTTTTTCTGATAAAGTGTACAATTTGTGACTCATTCAGAGCCTCAAAAATTATAAAAATAATACATAGAATTTGTTATATACTACAATCATGCTGAAAACCGAAAATCGATATTTTTAACTGTAAAATATGACAGTCAATATTGAGTTATGAAAAAAAGTTAGGTACCATTTGATTTAAATAATTAAAAATTTCCAAAACACATTTTTATAATTTTTTCGAAAATAGGTTTACTGACATAAAAATCTTTTTATATAGAATTTTGTACTCTATAACGTCAACGTCACATAAATGGTTTTTTTTGTAATGATAATCACTGTACAGTGATTGCCATTGCCTACTTCAGAAAGATGTATTTTCTTTGTGTCAAAGGTACCTATTTTTTGTTTACAAAGTTAAAAAGTTAGTTTAGGATACAGAAGACCATAAAAAACTTTTGCATTTGAAGCATATAATTATTATCATTTTGTGCTGATTTCAAACTCAAATTAAACGCACCAAATGAAAGTGTGCACGATGTATGTAAGTATTCATAAAAAGTAAAACATCACTTTCATTGTGTTTGACATAATTCATAAATTACATACAATAACCCAGTTAAACACAATAGAAAAGTTCATTGGTAAATTACTTATTCAATAAATGTAATACATTTTTTGAAGCTAGAAAAACAGTACTAAAAAATAAGGTTGATTTTCAATAGATTATTATTATTGTTTCACATTGTCTGGTTTTTATACCCAAACACATGTGTAGATCATAGTATTAGATAACCTTATTGGACAGGAAGCGTAAAAATATATAAATGGGAAATATGTTTTATTATTTAGTCATTTGTGCCGTGCGAAGTGTCAAAATGGTATCAGAAAAAATGTTCAAAGTTTTAGTTTTAGTAGCAGTTTTTCCATTCTTAGTAAGTGATTTACTTTGTAAAGTATAATTATTAATAATGCATAATATATTGCATTTGCATGTGTATTATAGTAATTGAACTTCCTGTTTACATTGGTAATCACAATGATTTAATTATAGTGTAGTACTGTTGACTATGTAATTTACACCTATTTTTATAATAATGTTTAAATGGCTAACTATTGCTACAATTATAACTTTTTAATTAATGTTACGTAAAATAAGTCTTACAGACATTAAAATTATTGTTTATTTTTTAGGAATGTTACGCAGATATTGAAATTGGTAAGAATTATTAAATTATTTAAAAATTTCGTTAATCTAATGATGGGTTTTTATGCAGCAACTAAATTATAAAATTAAGATTTCATAATTTAGTTTTCTGCATAAACTACCATAATATTTCAAAGAATAAATATACTTCTAATTGTAGATGCAACAGAAATAATGGATTTATATTCCAAATTACATGTTTTAAAAAGAAGAGATACCGAATGGCAAAGTTAAGTATTAGTATAAATAGCCAATATTTAGTTAAGCACCATTTATATCATTTATAAATTCCTTGAGACAGTTCCGTATTATCCAATAGGCACGTACGGCACGTGCCTATGGGTCTCCGACTTTGGGGGCCCCAGCGTTGGCAAAAAATTAAAATATATTTCATTTTTTATTATGATGTCTAATTCACCGGAAATATTTTAGAATAATCTGTAAAGTGAAAATATGTTGTACAGGCAACAAATTTATCACGTAAAACAACATCTTTATTTCCAACTCCCAACAGCGTAGTTCACTCAATACTACTAGTATTACAATAAGTTGCTCTATCTTATAGTCATACACATTTTCACGATTACTATAGATTTAAAAAAATATTTTAGAGCTTGTAACAAATTTATAATTGCAGACTTTTATATGCGTATAGTCTACATTTAGTAAATCGAAGAAAAATGATCATTTTCAAAATTGGCACATATTTAATTATGAAAAATGATGTATAATACTAGTTTTATTACCTATTCACACTTAGAGTTTATTTATTATATGCTATATTTTCGGTATTATTTAAAATATATAGGTAATAAAAACTAACAAAAGTTGTTTTTTAACTTATGGATTTTCCTTATTTTAAAAGGGGGCTCCAATAAATAAATAAATAAATAAAATATATAGGTAGGTAATAAAAACTAACCAAAGTTGTCTTTTAACTTATTAATTTTCCTTATTTTAAAAGGGGGCCCCAATAAATAAATAAATATATAAAATATATAGGTAATAAAAACTAACAAAAGTTGTTTTTAACTTATGGATTTTCCTTATAATGTAAAAGGAGGTCCCAATAAATTCTGTGCCTAGGGGCCCCGAGGTGTCATAACACGGCACTGCCTTGAGACCCAAATTGCAATTAGAAAATTTATGGATTAAAATAAGGTTGGCAAAAAACATGTTTAAAAAAATTTTAAACAAAAAAACTGTTTTATTTGTATAAATCGTGTTTTTACTTATTTAAAAAATAAAGGTTATAAACACAGTGTTTTAATCAGCAAGGAGTTCTGAAATATTATAAACAAAAAACTGTTTTATTTGTATAAACCGTGTTTCACTGATTTAAAAAATTAAGCTTTTAAACACAAAAAAGACAGTGCTTTAATCAGCAAGGAGTTCTGAAATATGCATCATTACGCATTAAGGCGATAAATTATGCTGTTGATTTCCCTACCTACTTATTATTTATTATCAGATTATGTCTATGAATGACATCTAGTGACAAATAAGTAGTATATACTATACAGTATTTGTTTGTTTTTTTGTTTTATTACGGAGATGAAGTGTTAAAAATGTTTAATATGTTTTAAACAAGTTTTAAACGTTTGTTTAAAACGAAATGTTTTAAACGTGCCAACCCTGAAAGTACAGTAAGTTCTAAAACAATTTTGTAGATCTAAGATTAATTAGTATCAAAAAATAAATTTTTAAGTGGCACGTCTACCTCCCAAAATCCAACATAAAATGTACTAACGTAGCGAGTGTTTTGTGGTTAGAACAACAATGGTAAAATTTTATTTCAACAAGGATTTAGTACAAAAAGAATAGATCTACAGATGTGCCTTTTTAAAATATTGATTAAAAAACTGTACATGATTACAAAAATGCCGAAAATTTTTAAAAAAAATCAAATTTAAGCAAACTTTACACGGTTAATCACATGATAGAAATTAATAATAAAAATGTTAAAAAGGCACATGTTTATAAAAACAATATCCTGAAGTTAATAATAATCTGACAGTTTACTCGCAAGGAAAACACTTTTACAGTAGGTATTTTTCAACTTCAAAATGACATTGCATAGCTAGGATACGGCAAGGTACGAGTTAGTCGTGGGGAAAAGAGTGGAATAGAAAAAAAAGTAAAATCGAGAGTATTCGGGAAAAACGTAGACGGGCCTCTTAAACTAGGTATAATAAATTCTGGTGCGAGATAATAAGTATAAAGATAAATGATTAAGAGTTATATTGTCTTTTATCTACGACTATTGAATAATACATTCATTGTGTAGGTAACTTTATTAAGATAAACTCCTCCATATGAATTCATAACTCAACGTCATTGTATTATGAGTCCATTATATTTCGAGCCTCGTTCTCGTAATTACAACTATGTAGTAACGCTTTGCCGGTACGATTATGTCACAATGTTTAGTAAAAACAAAAAACGTAATGTGTTACGTCCCCCTGGATTCCTCTGTCTCCGATCTCCGTTATAATATTTAATCATTACGCTTTCTTGTGCGGTTGTGGTCACATCGGCTCCGATTAATTAAATATTATAAAGTTAGTGTACAGTGTTCTGCAATTATTTAAGAAGATTGGGAAAAGAAGATAGGATAGAGACTCTCGGATGAGGAAAAATGGAAACTCGAAAGGAAAATAGCGCAGTCCTCGGCAAATTCAAATTCTTCTTCCTCAGAGGAAATTTTAAAATATAAACAAGGTAAATTATTACCGGTGGTGGTCATGATTTTCGAATTTTGTTTTCAATAAGTAGATTATTGCATTTATTACAAGTCCGAAAGTTGGTTATACACTTATAACTATAACAATTAAATTGAGGATGATGCGGTTTTGCATATGTTTTTGTTTTTATAATATTGAATCGGTATGTTTCTTAGAGGGGCAAGAACCCTTATACTTCGAAGTCTTAGTTTAGCACTGTTTTATTTGACTTCTTAGTTAGCATAAAGGGGCAAGTACCCTTATAGAGGGGCAAGTACCCTTATACTTCGAAGTCTTAGTTTAGCACTGTTTTATTTGACTTCTTAGTTAGCATAAAGGGGCAAGTACCCTTATAGAGGGGCAAGTACCCTCATAAAGGGGCAAGTACCCTTGTAAAGAGGCAAGTACTCTTATAAAGGGGCAAGTACCCTTATAGAGGGGCAAGTACCCTTATAGAGGGGCAAGTACCCTTATAGAGGGGCAAGTACCCTTATACTTCGAAGTCTTAGTTTAGCACTGTTTTATTTGACTTCTTAGTTAGCAAAAAGGGGCAAGTACCCTTATAGAGAGGCAAGAACTCTTATAGAGGGGCAAGAACCCTTATACTTCGAAGTCTTAGTTTAGCACTGTTTTATTTGACTTCTTAGTTAGCAGTACGAGTTCACACAAGAGGTGAAACATCTGCAATTACATAACTGAAAATCACGCAAGTAGTGATGCAGTTACATAATGAATCTTATCGATTTCGGTTTTATAAGGATTAAAACATTATGCATATTACTCATCCCAAAAAGGTATATATTTTCAAACAGTTAGCAGCTAGATTAATTTAACCCGAGAGATTAAACAGTCTGTTTTAATTGACCTCTTAATTAGCAGTACGAGTTCACACAAGTGGTGAAACATCTGCAATTATATAACTGAAACTCACGCAAGTAGTGAAGCAGTTACAAAATGGATCTTATTGATTTAAATTTTATAAAAATTAAAACATGCATATTACTTATCCTAAAAGTAAATATTTTCAAACTTCTTAAAAGAAGAAAAATATGCAATTAGTCATTCGAGAAGTAAATTACTAGCCTTGTCAGACTAATTAGCATCGGAGATTCTCGTATCTCCGAAATAATTACCAATTAACAAATTCGAAATCGAACCACTCTTCATGCAACAAACACGCATCTGCATCCAGATGCTGAAAAACAATAGAATAACTGGATCAGGACAGAGGTCGGAAAGGCGACTAAAAAATTATAACTTCACAAAATACGCGTCTAGCGGAGTTCCCTACTTTACCGCACCAAAACTGAAACCCGAAATAAAAGCTCTTTTGCCAGATTAGTCTCAAAAGAGACAATCATTTTCTGGACTCGCAGAACCAGTTAGGGACTGCAATAACTGAAATTGGAAAAACTCTATCCAATATTTTGTCAGAAGAGGAGTGGGTTCAATATTTTATAACTGGAAACGCTCACCACCTCAGGGCTACACAGGCGCAGATGGGCGCTCGAGGTGCGACAGCATAGGCCCAAAAACCGAGTTGTAGTTTCGCAGACTCACAACCGAGCTGCAGCGATACAAACAAGGTTCAGGTTTTCAGCGAAAACTTAACGCCGGTCAGCTGTAAACATGCAGTCTCAACGACGACAACACAGCAATATTAATTCCAGAGGTAAGTGCTGGTCGTCTTAAAGTTTCTAACAAATATGGAAATTGTTTACAAAGGATACCTTTGTAGTTGAGCTGCCCTTCGCTAGTCAGCTAAAGCAAAAATTTGTGCCAAAGGTAACTAAAAATAACTGAACACAGTTACATATACAGAATTCAATAAATTATTTTCACCAACTGTTTGAAAATGGAGAACACCAGAAAAGCGACTAAATTACTTAGTCCCGGTTCATTTAGATGCCCACTAGGATCTAAAGGATGTATATATTTTTTAAAAATTTCCAGTAGCTAAAAGTAGCAGCAAATATTGAGTTTTTCTTATAATAACAAATTGTATCAGTTCACTGGTTTGCCGTCCTTTTCATTTTACAAAAATTATGAGGATAATAGTACAGAGCTTAAGATAGCAAGGAGTTCTATAACTTTTATTTAGATGATTTTTTGTATTTCGTCAATTCATTTGAACATTGTTTATCTAATTTGCGAAAGATTATTGATCGTTTACAATACCATGGGTTGTACTAAATATTTGAAAAAAGTAGTTCAACACCTAGTACTAAATATTATATTTAGAGTTATTATAAATTCTAGTAATTACTTGTTGGAATTACCAGAACATAAGAAAATTTTGTTAATTAACAAAATAAAATTTTTGTTGGGAAAGAAATTAATTTCAATCAGTTCTTTTGTACAGCTGGCTTTACACAAAAGCAGTTGGAGACAGATAAAAACATAGCTCTGTCTAAAGGTAACGGCGATCTGGATAAAATTATGTTTTTACCCGATAAATTAAACACAAAATGGTCGATAAATAATTTAAGTTCTAAAAATTCCATAAGACATTTCAAATTCGATTTGAATTTAATAATTTTTCCTGATACTTCGAAGCATGGTTTGGGTATATTTTGTGCAGGTCAAACTGCACAGGGTCTTTGGAATCGTGCTTAAAGAAAAGATCATATATTGAACTATTTGTATTTACTGGCAATTTTATAGACCTTCACTGATTTGCAAGAGTTAAAGTAAATTGCGAAAGCTGGTTGAGAATAGACAATACAACAGCGATCTCATATGTTAATAAAATGAGTGGAGCGCAACTTAACAAATTACATAATTTAGCAAAATTGTGTGAACAGAAAAATATTTGGCTTTACGCCTAGTATATACCATCCAAAAGAAAATAAATGCTAAATGTGAAAAGTTCTGTTCATGGCATAGTGATCCTTATTGTTTAATTATTGTTGATGCACTCACTATATCATGGAAAAACCTATATAATTATGCGTTTCCACCGTTTGCTATGATTTTAAAGGTCTTACATAAAATTATAGAAGATTAAGCAGAGGGAATTTTAGTATATTGGTAAGTAACCTGGTTTCCTTTTTTTTTTTTGTTAGTTTAAAAGATAAACCATTAGTTTGTCACTCTGCTAATACATTATTGTTATCCTCTTGCAGAACATAAGTTCACCCATTTGCAACCAATCTATCCTTAATAGCAGGAAGATTGTGTGGGAAGCGTTCGAAACCGAAACTCTAAATTATTCGCCAGCCACTGTTGATATTTTAATATTTTTTATCGGGCGCAACGCTAAAACAATATCAGGGGGTTTTTATAAACTAAAAATTTTGTTCTGTGATAGTCACGGATATGAGTTGTTTATGACGACAGAATATAACTTATAGTCCAGTAAATGAAGGGTCCAACCTTGACAAAATCGCTCACCAATGTAATTTTATATTAATTTGTCGGGATTGACAGGTAATTTAAAATAAGAAAAAGTTCTGTAAAAATTTTTCTTGTACGGGGGAGAAAAAGTCCCAAAGGTTCCAAAAATCGTTTTTCCGCCAATATCTGCTAAAATATAGCATTTAGAGAATTTTTTGTTTAGAGAAAAATCAAGATCAAAAAATGGTCCTTATGATTTTTCTCTAAAATTTGACCGTTTTCCGAGATAAACGGGCCCAAGCGCACCCTGGATTTTGAGCTTCTGCGCTGCATGCCGGAGAGCATGCTCCATGCATCTACACAGGAGCGGGCGGACAAAAGTCCAATAACTTGGGTAAAAATGTATATTTTTTATTATTCAAAGTTTCGGTGAAAGGGGAAATCTACAGCTATCATACCCGGTGACTCGAGTCACGTTTTGATTTTTTGAAATTTTAGATATTTTAAATATTTTAGTATTTCAATTTATACAAGGTGCGGTTTACGGCAACCCCAATTCAGCACGGTCAGCAATTTCCTATATTCTGGGGGCCTATTAACAAATAGCACTTTTATAAAGAGATTTTTAAAGGGAATATTCAGATTGAAACCATTATTTCCTAAGATTCAGTAAAATATGGGATACAAATATCGTAGGTATGAGACAAATTAGCAACTGAAAGTCATTTAGATAAA
Organism: Agonum fuliginosum; assembly: GCA_947534325.1. NCBI lineage: Eukaryota > Metazoa > Arthropoda > Insecta > Coleoptera > Carabidae > Agonum > Agonum fuliginosum. Next base: position 24,159,949 of record OX384040.1, on the reverse strand, counting down.
TTATCATTAAAAAATCTAACAAAAAGATTAAGTACCTTATTTGCACTAGTTTCAGTGAATAGAGTCCAAATTTTAGCAGAAATTGAGATAAATAATATTCATCAAACACAGACCGGCATTGAAATTGAGATAAATTCTTTCATTGAAACCTCAGGACCAAGCCGAAATCAATTTTTTCTAGATTTTCTTAGAAAAACCTAATTTACGTGTGGCTAGTACTAAACCTTTATTTAGAGAAAACCAAATTAGTGCGGCATACCAATAAATGGTTTTATTTTCTGGAATAAACCACATACAGCTGTAGGTGCACAAACTTTTTCTAGATAAATTAAAACAGTTTCAGATGAATGTGGAATTAATATAAAGCCGATTTCAGCGCATAGTACAAGACATGCGTCAACATTAGCAGGGGTAAGAGGAATTAGTTTGGATGTAAGTAATAAGAAACACAGCTGGCTGGTCGCGGAATTGTCAGATATTGCAAAGTGTTATAATAGACATGTGTCTAATTATAATAAGGAAAATTTTGGGGTTACAATCCTAAATGGATAACTATAACAATGCTCGTTTGTTATTAAGTATGTGGTTGGTTTTAGGGCAAAATATAGCAATAAAATTTCAGCTTTTTCATAAATCTAAACATCTACATAGTTGTAATTACGAGAACGAGGCTCGAAATATAATTGAAGATTAAATGAACTTACCTGTAAGTGAAGTTCAATCGAAATTATATGAGAGCCTCGTTCGAAGTAATTACAACCTCCCACCCGTTTCCCAACCCCATAGGAAAATAGCAGAAATTTTCTTTCAGCTCTAAACGAAATGATTAAATATTATAACGGAGATCGGAGACAGAGGAATCCAGGGGGACGTAACACATTACGTTTTTTGTTTTTACTAAACATTGTGACATAATCGTACCGGCAAAGCGTTACTACATAGTTGTAATTACTTCGAACGAGGCTCTCATATAATTTCGATTGAACTTCACTTACAGGTAAGTTCATTTAATCTTCAATTATTCAATACAACAGTCAACTGTCATCGCACCAATATATGAGGTTAGCTTAATATTTTAATGAATAAAAATTTGTGAAGAAATGTTTTATTTAAAAGGTCGTAGATAAAGCGCCATATTTGACTCGCACATAAAGGCTATAATTCAGTCGGATGATTATATACAGTCGCCTACAACTCGTGCATAAACTTTCATCCTCTTGAATTATAGCCTACATTATGTGCTCGTTAAATAATATACTATTATTTCAGTTGCCAACGACACACTCATTCAACCAGTAACTGAAAAGTTGAAACCAATTTTGCCGGTAACCGAAAAACCGAAACCAATATTACCGGTAACGGATAAATCTGTAACTGAAAATTTGAAACCAGTTCTAGTACAACTTACAAAGGAAAACCCCATTTTGAACGAATTCAAAAATAAAGGTAAACAAAATTAGGTTGTAGGTAGGAACTCCTGAAAAACGTACGAGAATATATTTATAAATTGTGCCTAATCCGACATTAAGTAATAATTTGTACCTAAGTAAATTTTTTTAGTAAATTAAATTTTATGTCTGCTGCTTCAGTATTATTGAAAACAATATTATTATAACTTCAGTGTCTAAAGTGACAATCGAAATAATAATAATAATATAGACTTCTAGATAAATTTAAGAAAACAAAAACATTGCAGTACTTGAATTTAAACAATTTTACAAACCTCCAAGATGGTTCATTTTCAACCTAGTTTTAATGTCATTTTATTATGTCGTACAAAAATTAAACATTTTTTCTTTTAAGCACCCTGTATACACGATTTAATTTTACGAAAAGACACTGACCACAAAAATATGTGCAATACTAGTTCAACAATAATTTTGTCAAATATTTCGAGAACAAGATTATAATGTAAAACACTATGTAAAATATTCTTGAATGATTGTTTACCTCGCTGTTTACGTTGTCGGTTGGAAACCGACTATAACTTCTTAAATTATGCTACATGAAATTCAAATATTAAAATATACTTAATTAAAACTAATTGTCAGTAAATTGAAATTTTTGTTACTATTCAAAACAAAATGACGCTCGTAATTGCTAACACGACCTGACGAAATAAACATTTTGTTTATTGAAAGAAATTACCACCAGATAAAAAATTCTAGGAGATGATGTTCCAGTCTTTCATGATGATCACCCTCATTTAATACAACGTCGGAGTTCAAATTCTTCTGACGACACTACACAAAATACCACCACACAGAGTACTACGCAAAGTACTCTAAAAACTTCCACTGAAAACACTGATAATGCCACTCAATCGACAGACGTTTATGCAGATTCATTTAATTTTTATATGAATTTAACGTACGTAGGAAACGAAGAGATCAAGACAGACATAGAACAGGAATTAAAAAATATTACACGAGTCTACAAAATTATACCAAGAGTTGAACAAAAAGAAACTGAAGAAGTAACAGGTACTCACAGAAAAAAGTACATAGTTTTATATTTTTCATGAAATATTTGAGGTATCATTTGAAATCATACGGCTAAACAAAATATCACAATAGTTTGTTATGTATGAAGTGCGCAAAGTTGATGTTTTTTGTGCGTGAGAATGTCACTTTTTTTTAACCAGACTTGTGGAGTTAAATTCGAACGCACTAAAACATTCCGTGCTCGAAATACAAACAACATTTTTTCTACAACTGATTTCTAATTAAAATTTGTTAAATTAATTAATTATTAAAATATTTTCAATAACCGTGAAAAACGTTTGTCAAAACCGTGAAAAAATGTGTTTTTTTTTCATGCTTTTGAATGGTTGTCAAGGTAACATAACAAAAATGATTGTGAAAAGACATCAATTTCGCGCTTTGCTAATAATTCGAAAACGTCAAGGTTTTTTACAGTTGTAGAAAAAATATATTTAACCCTTGTGTACACGAATAGGTACACCTGTAACTTTTGCGTTTTATTCAATGATACTTTGAGATATTTTTAAAATTTAATAGCTGAGCTCCAGTGACATCTTATATTTGATAATTATAAACGCATTTTCCAAAAAAAAATTTATGAATTAGGATTAGACCCTGTTTTATGCCTTCAACTTTAATAGTACGTTTCTTCATGGATAGGTACATGTGTACCTATATCTTCAAATCTTGGCTCACATACATTTATATATTTTATTTGTGACAGGATACATTATAAAAAGTAAAATTTTAGAAAATTGGAATATATTTATTGAAATATGGAAACTTATTTATAATTCGCAGGTATAAAATTTAGAAATTGTTTCTATGTGTTCATTGCAGATTGGAGGATTACATACTTTGCAAGATTTCGTTGTATTTTTCTGGAATTTGTTCTGGGTGGGACACACGTAGCATGATCCAACCACTTATTTATGTCCTTTTTTATTCAGGCGACTAGTATTTGACACAGGTATTTAATTGAATAGTGGATGACCAATCATGGCTTCCATAGAAATCTTTGTCGAAAATACCTTTACTACATGGGTTATCTCTGACCTTGTTTCTATGGAAGGCATTGCTAAAGGGTTGTTTTTGCTATAAATTATGTAGCTTAGCTGGCCAGACAAGCAATGTCAATCATATTGTAGAACAAATCTAGTGTTTCTCGCCCAGTTATTGGGCGTAAATTTGTCCTGTAAGAGGATATGAACTTTCAGCATCGCATATCCACCAGATTTTGATTGATGCCGATTTTCGTTGGCTTTGAAGGCATATATTGCGTGAATTGTGTTCTTCCTCGAAATGGAAAAAGTTGTTCGTCAATAACAACACAATCAGATGGAACATAATGCGACCGAAGATTTTGATTCAACATAATCCATATGTCAGAAATCGCTGCTGTAAAAAATCTAGTAATTGGTAAAGTTGCTGGATGCATAGTGGGTATGCATCACATTTCCATAATTCTCGTAAATGTTCCGAACTACATTGACGTACACCAGCAGTATTCGGAACCAAGTATCCATAAAATTCTTCTTCTGTAAGACTGCGCCATTTTTTCTTCGGCTTATCTGGGTGGTCTGTATTCCATTTCGCATATACCTACCTTTGATGCTATTCTATTAGTTTCTTTTATAATAATGTCAGAGATTGTTTCAGATATTATACACCTTAAAATTTCAACTGAGCATAGATTCTGTGTAAATCTTATAGGTTCAGGCTTTTGGAGAAGGATGTTTTACCGTTGAGTTTGAGTATGAGCTGGTGGTTCACGTTTCCATGTAGTACAGTCTTTGCCTCGTAAAATTGAGGCATCCGGAATAATTTCTTCATTTTCATCATCATCACTAGCACAAATTTCGTCTTCATCTTCAAATTCAATTTCCAAATTATTATGATCAGCCAAAACATCTTCAATATATGATATCTCGTCATCTACTTGAACACTATTTGAATACTGTTTCGCCTGTGGAAGCAAATATCATCAGAATTATCATCAACATCATGATTTTCATCGGCCCCATCAGATTCATTATCATCCAAAAAAGACCGCAAGTAATTATTTCATAATATCATAAAAGCCGTAAGAATAACATACACAGGTACATGAGTACCTATCCGTGTATTAGCGGTTAAAATTTTAACCGTGTACACAAGAGTTAAGCAGCCCATATCTCTGTTTTTCGAATTACTAGAATACTTTTTCTATTTCGCTCTTTTTCAAATTATCACGTCTGCCCGAAACTAACCTAACTATGCGGCATGTCATTTTAAAGTTAAAATATACCGTAGTTTATTATTGACTTCAAATAACAAATTGATCTACAGATGTGCCATTCTAAAATTTTAAAATAAATTTCTATCATGAGATGCAACCGTGTAAAGTTTACATAAATTGAACATTTTAGGAATTTTTGTTACATAATACAATTTTTTCCTTTAAATTTTAAAATGAAACAACTGTTTATTGATCCTTTAAGTACATTTATAATCCTTGTTGAAATAAATGTTTGCCATTTCTGTACTGACCACAAAACACTCGCTACGTAGGTATAATAGTACATTTTGTGCTAGGTAGACGGGTACCTTAAGTATAAATAACACAGGTCTGCGATGGTAAAATTGTTGCATATTTAATAAATGATTTTTATAGTATTTTTTGCGCTGATCATGGGAAAAATATTGAAAAAATTCCCTCACGTATAGTTTTCTCTCAATCTATATCTCAATTTTATATATTTGAGATTTTCTTCAAATTTTAGACCCCAAACTTGTACCTCATTTTGAAGCTAAAGCTTACGTGATAGACAAAAACTAATATCATTTTTAAAATCAGTGCAAAAAACTAAAAAAAAATCATTTAACAAATCTCAAACAGCTTTTAATTGATTTTTTTTGCAAACCTGTCACAGGTCTGCGTTGGATAAATTGTTGCATAATTAATAAATGATTTTTATAGTATTTTTTGCGCTGATCTTGTGAAAAATATTGAAAAAATACCCTCACGTATAGTTTTCTCTCAATCTATATCTCAATTTTATATATTTGAGATTTTTTTCATATTTTATACCCCAAACTTCTACCTTGTTTTGAAGCTAAACCTTACATGATAGACAAAAACTAATACCTTTTTTGATATCAGCGCAAAAAACTACACAAAAATCAGTTAACAATCTCAAACAACTTTTACTTGATTTTTTTGCAGACCTGTGTAATTAATAATTAAAATATGTAACAATTAAAATTTTGTTTTTATTAGCAAACCGAAATACGAATTTCAAATGAACTTCCAATATTTCTTCTATTGACGACTGAATATACTAATATAATTTTAATTTATCTTTTTCAGAAGCGTTTCGAGACATAGTAAAGGTTTTCTAAAATTATGTATAACGTATAAAGAACTTCCAATATGTTATAAATTTTAAAGTTATACTACATTTTAATAGAATATTTTTTAAAAAACTAAAAATATATGCACGCAATTGTATTATTTACTTATGCATTATCATTGTAACATTATTTATATCTATATGAAAATATAAACTCATTCATTGTTTTTAATAAAAAATTTATTTCTTAACCTTCATAATACAGGAGAATTAAGGGTAGGTAATGGTATTTTATGCAATTAGTTTATAATTATAGCTATTAATACGCGAGTATGAAATTTACGATACGAGTCATGGCGAGTGTCGTAATTCATACGAGTGTATTCATATCCATTATACACGAGCTACATACACTATTTTTTCTACTCTCATGCTTTCCTTAAAGAAATCTATTCATTTGAAGAAATTTACTTGAGTGTTTCACAATGAATATCTGTATCGAAATGAAAATCTGTGTCGAAATGGAAATCTGTATCGAAATGAATGTCATTCAAGTACAGAAAATGCATATATTTAATAAGTAAGTAAGTAAATTAAAGAATAGGAGTAGAAAAACACATTTATTTTTCAATATTGCTAGTAGGTATATTTAATAAAAAATTGTATTATTTAAGAAAATATTTTTCAATAAAGTGATGTATTATGATTTCGGAATTTTTTTACACAGCGAGATAGCATAGTGGTAGAATGCTAGGACGAGTGCTAGGCTCTGATTACAGAGGTCGTGGGTTCGAATCCCGGTCAGGTCAGGAAATTTCAAATTTCACGGCCTGATTTGGATCGGTACCTACTCCCGTTACCATTCCAAGTTGGGATCTAATTAACTTGGCAACCTCTAGCTATCGGGCACCGGCTAGAGGCTTAACAAGGGCTTGCGCCGGGTTGACTGGCAACACACATGGTAGTAAAGTAAACGCCGTGGCAAAAAGTATAAGTAAAATTAATACTGTGTGTGTGCCATTAAGTCACCCTAGGGATATATACCTAACCCAAATGAGGTTCAAATCCCGAAATCATATTCATAATACAATAAAGTAATAATTGTTCGTAATAGTATATTGCATAACAGGGGTTGTATAAGAAGCATATTACGCCCGAGTGAAAAAGCTACACAAAGAGCCGTAGGCGAGTGTGTAATTTCACGAGTGCGTAATTGCTTTACAATTATTCAAGTTGTGTACTATACTTTTTCTACGATCACTGGGTACATGTACATTTCCATTTGATAAAAATTTTGTTCTATTTTTTATATTATTTATAATTATTATCCATAATTTTTTGATACACAATTTTATATTTTTTCACATAGGTGATTATTGTTAACTTGGTAACATTAAGCGGTGTGCAAAATGTATTATCAGAGTTGTTTGACATAAAAATAAAACATATATTCCCGAATCGTGCGATCGAACTACTTTACGCACGGCCGTGCGTAAGGAAAAGCTTACATATTATATGGGTTGTAACAACAATGCTCATTTACAGTAGTGGTCGTAGAAATATGTATACATCAATACAATATTGATACTATGTGAGTACAAGTTAGTGTTGTGTATACTTTTGCAAACATAAATGATGAGTCAGAGGTTTATTAATTTTTGCACGTGTATTATATTTTAATAACCACAAATAAAATTTTATTAATAATACATCTTTATTGCTAATATGTTTTATCTGTTATAATAAATCAAACACCTTTTTGTAGTCCAAATAAACGTAAAGATTATTCATTTAAGTACCTTACAGTTTTATATAAAAAGAACGGTGAACATATCATTTTCATACTGTTCAACACGAGTTCAACATGAAGAATTTGTACGTAATTATACTTCTAGTTGCTACAGCAACTCTAACCATGGTAAGTACTTTTTTATATTAATTTGTGCAAATAATTTTCAATATTTAAAATAATAATATACACTAAACTAGTAACGCAATTACTCATGCAAAAAATTAAGACATTTTCATATGGTTCATGTAGAAAACTTTCATTCGTAAACTTATATTGATTGAATGTAGTACCTACGTAAAACAAAATTACTTAAAATACTCTACTCTGTAAAAGAGTAATGTGCCACTATTCACCCTGATATCCATAAATAATTATTACATCTACGCAGCGAATATTTTAGATTATTACTAGAAATCAGTTATAAATTTGGGTAAAACTATGTAGGAAACTGAATTTACTTGACTGGAACTTTTATTTAAAGGATTGAAGTAAATCTCAAAAGCATAGGTAATAATAAAACATTATTAAATCAAAAAACTCATACAATACATTGTTGCGACAACAATAAAAAAGAATTAATTTTTGCATTTTAACATTCAAGATTCTTACTTTATTAATGTATAAAATTAAATTTGGTTTGATATAATCGATTTCTAACTTTGTTCTGAAGAGTGCCGCAAGATGGTTTTTTTTGGAAAATATTAAACAATAAGTTAAAAATTATTTTAAAATTGACGAAATTTATTGATTTCACCAGTTTTCACTAATTAATTACCAGCAGACTATTAGGTATTTAAGGAATATCGTCACGTGGCACCCTAGGGACAAACTTTATAAACTTACATTTTAAATGAGATCATAGATTTCACGAACAACGTCACAATCATGAATATTGTAGCATCCTATTTTGCTTTGAATTTCATAGCAAGTGTATAGCCTTAAGTTTATTGTTTTATACACGGTCCAATTGAAGTACCACTGGATTAGCACAAATAATATTAAAAATAAATTAGATGAACACCTAAATAGAATTACCTACTTACATTGTTACATTAAGAATTGGAATTATTCACAATTATGTGGCATGAAAAATAATGTTCTCTTCAGATATTTTGAAATTTATTTCTGGAATTTTTGAAAATTATTTATTTCGTAATCAACATATCAAACTGTACGTACCCTTAAGGCGGCGCATCTCTTGCTATCAAATTCAAAGCAAAAAATCTGACGTGGATACCACATGACTTCCTTGTACGCCTATTAAACTGTTCATACTTTTCTTAATAACTAAATGTAGAATAATATAAAACAAGAAAGTAAAAATCTGACGTGGCCACCACAAGACCTCCCGCCGTACCTACTTTATTCTTTTAACTTATTATACAAATATATTAATATATAGGTTCTACTACTACTGCTACTATACTCACAAATATATTTTAGTCATTTTATTTAAACTGTAGAAGAAGATATAAAGTATATTTTACTATTGTCACTGTCATGTCATAATCATTTAAATTTTACGTAGTAACAAATGTTAATCGATCATGGACTACAAGATACTGAAATACTAAATTATAAATATATACTTTAATTATTCTTAAATGACACCAGATACAAAAATATTTATAAAATACCGTTTGTAGGTAATAATCACATAATCTTTCATTTAAAATAAAAAAATGTTTTAAATTAAATATTTATCGAAATATTTGAAAAAAGTACTACTTTTCCGGTTAATAGATTGAAACAAAAAATAGGAGGTGCACAACTAGATGCTATATAACGGTCCTAAATATAAAATTTCAACTTTCTACGTCTCACCGTATTTGAGTTATGCGACATACATACGTCCGTACGTCCGTCCGTACGTACGTACAGACGTCACGACGAAACTAGTCATAATGGATTCAGAAAAGCTCAAAACGGATATTTCCATCAAAATCTGAAAACCGAAATTTTTCGCGATTACAATACTTCCTTTTTACTCTGTACAAGGAAGTAAAAACATGTTACAATATATCATTAAGTGACTTTGGTTTAGAAAACAGATGATTTCATATTTTACAATGATGTTCTCAAAGGTTCTGCGTACACGGCTATAGAATGAAATTTGCAAAACACCTCCGGTTGTTGAATAATTTCTAAAAATTACTAAAAAGGCAAGTTTTACATTATTTTTCCAGTAATTTGGTTAATTATTTAAAAAATCTCTCTATTGCAGTCTTCCAACTTATGTACATTATAGACCGTAAAAATTCAATTATTAAATCATAAAATTAGCTCCAAGTTTTGCTAATTCATTTCACAAGTGTTGCGCCTTAAATTATGTGTTATGTACTCGAAGTTATGATACACCCTGTATATGTTTTTCAATTATTAATCATTTATTTTGTTCGCCAGCAAATGCCTAAGCCACTATTTCCGTTCGGGAACATATTTGGAACTACAGCTGGAACTACAGCTGGAACTACAGCTGGAACTATAGCTGGAACTACAGCTGGAACTACAGCTGGAACTACAGCTGGAACTACAGCTGGAACTACAGCTGGAACTACAGCTGGAACTACAGCTGGAACTACAGCTGAAACTACAGCTGGAACTACAGCTGGAACTACAGCTGGAACTACAGCTGGAACTACAGCTGGAACTACAGCTGGAACTACAGCTGGAACAAATTTTGTGCAAGATGGGGCAAATGCTATTAACACAGGTGTGCAACAAGGAGCAGATCTTATGACAGAAGGAATGACTTCTGGAGCAAATGCAGCGCAAACAGTAGCTACTGCTACACAAGCAGGAGCAACTACTGCACAAGCAGGAACAGCTACTACACAAGCAGGAACCGCTACTACACAAGCAGGAACGGCGACTACACAAGCAGGAACGGCGACTACACAAGCAGGAACAGCTATTACACAAGCAGGAACTGCTACTACACAAGCAAATCCTGTGCAAGAGGCAATTAAGACTGGAGTAACTATGATGGAAGAAACATTTAATACAGGATTAAATACGGTATTAGAAGGAGCAAATTCTGCAACTGCTACCACATAATGTAAAAAATGATGGTAAAATAAAATAATTATTTTATTCATTATTTACCGAATAAAAATAATTTGTTTTGTGCTATAATATAATATATTTATCATAGTACATGAACTTATTCAATAAATAAATAAAAAAATAATAAATTAGAATGTGTTTTAATAATTAGAAATGCTCATTGTAGTAATGTGATTTATCCAGAGAACGATGAATGTAGTTATTGTTATTTTAGTATTTAGCTACCCTGATGAAGACCTTAGTAAAGTCGAAACATTAGTCAGAGTGATTTAAGGGAAAATGGGACCCGATTTATTATTGTTTCTAGCTCTGTAGATGGCACTGTCGTCGATCATCAGAAAAAATATTGAGTAGCTATTGCAACTTATGCTCTATAGATATCGTAACTAAAATTCAACTAGTTAGCATAGAGGTACTTTCAATTTGGTAGCGGCTTTCGGTAGGTAGATGGCGAATATTCCAATCTTATTTTTCCCGGGAATTACAAAATCCAAAACTTTTTGTTGTTCTTTTACGCATTATATGAAAAGATTATGATAAGTTTTGTTACATGTCACATGCACAGATAAATATAGTTTTTATTCATCACCTATCTGGCAATATACAAAATTATATTATTTACTTCCATAAATCAATATAAAAATAAAATTTATAAATAAATTTATATCTCAATCGGGCCGGTAAAGAATGCAAATTTAAAAAATAAAATAAAATGAATAGTAAATGATTATATCATTGCATCTCGTTGTAGGAAGTAATGATAAAAAAAATCTGACGTGGACACCACATGACTTCCTTGTACGCCTTGTGTGTTCATACTTTTCTTAATAACTAAAATGTAGAATAATATAAAAAATTCTTTTAACTTATTATACTAGTATACTCACAAATATATTTTAGTCATTTTATTTAAACTGCAGAAGAAGATATAATGCATATTTTACTACTGTCACTGTCATGTCATAATCATTTAAATTTTACGTAGTAACAAATGTTAATCGATCATGGACTACAAGATACCGAAATACTAAATTATAAGTATATACTTTAATTATTCTTAAATGATAGAAGATACAGAAAAATTTATAAAATACCGATTGTAGATAATAATCACATAATCTTTCATTTATAATAAAAAAAATTGTCTAAAATTTATTACTTATCAAAATATTTTTAAAAAGTACTACTTCCGGTTTATAGATTGAAACCAAAAATAGGAGGTGCACAACTAGATGCTATAACAGTCCTAAATACAAAATTTCAGTTTTCCACGTCTAACCGAATTTGAGTTATGCGACACACATACGTACAGACGTACGTACGTACATACATACGTACAGACGTCACGACGAAACTAGTCATAATGGATTCAGAAAAGGTCAAAACGGATATTTCCGTAAAAATCTGAGAACCGAAATTTTTCGCGATTACAATACTTCCTTATTACTCCGTACAAGGAAGTAAAAAACAAATACCATTTATAAGGTTATTGCAAGAAATTTGCACTTAAAACAAGATAATAAATAAATATAATAATATAATAAATATTCAGGTAACAGTGGCAGTTTACAAACGAAATACATATACCTACAGTATAATAATAATAATAATTTTTATTTGCCATAAGATTCTAAAAAAATACAATTGGCTTGTTAATACACAAAAATAGCAAATATTAATACAAATACAACACTGAAATATACAAAATAATAAATATAAACTATAAAATACATCAACTAACTATTGAAAAATTCGTCAGTAGAATAAAAACAATTTTTAACAAGAAATTCTTTCAATTTGAATTTAAAAGTATGTAAGTTAGTTATACCTTTCAAATGATGTGGAAGGTGATTAAATAATTTGATTGGCATGTATGAAACATTATCATGAAAAAATTTGGTTCTGAACTTAGGAATGCAAAGATTATTAATATTGCGTGTGTTATAAAATCCAGTAACTTGTTTATTTGTAGTAAATAAAGAAGGATTTTTTTAACAAAGACAGCACATTGATAGATGTAAATACAGGGGAGTGTAAGTAATTGGAGGTTAGGAAAGAGATCTCTGCATGATGTTTGTGGAGAACACTTTTTTGAGCCTTAAAGACATTAAAAGCTTGCATTGAATTACCCCAGCAAATTATGCAGTAGGACAAAATACTTTGAACATGTGCGAAATAATATAGTTTTAAAGTGTCCAAAGTAACACATTTACGTAGATGTCTGATAACATAACATAACGTATTTAATCTATTAATACGATATTGGCATTGCTGAGCCCAAAGAAAATTGAGATCAACATGTAAGCCCAAAATTTTAGTTGAATGTACAGGATTAATTGTCATATTATCAACGAAGGCTGAGACGTTGAAATTATTACCTTTTAACATAAATTGTACAATTTGGGTTTTATCGGCATTAAGTTACTGCATTGGCTTTACACCAAGAATTCATGATATCTATACACTCTTGAATTTTAAAATTAAAATCTTGTATATTTGAAGCAGAAACAATGAGAGACGTATCATCAGCAAATAAACAAACATCAGCATCTGGAAAAACGTCGGGAAGGTCATTTATATAAAGGAGAAAGAGTAGGGGGCCAAGATTACTGCCTTGTGGCACACCAGTTAAAGGAGACTGAAAATCTGAGAAATACTTTCTCCCATCAAATTTAGCACAAACAATTTGAGACCTGTTCAACAAGTAGGATTTTAACCAATCCAAGGCAAATACCTCGTATACCATAACCGGATAATTTATCAAGTAGTATGCTATGATTTATAGTGTCAAAAGCTTTTGCCAAATCAAAATATATTCCGGCAGTGAGATGTTTTTTGTCGAGGTGATCAAGAACACTACAGAGACTAAAATAAAGAGCGTGAGCAGTTGACTTATTTTTACAGAAACCAAATTGACTCGAGGTGAAAATATTATTTAAGTTAATAAAATCAATCAAGCGGGAAAACATAACTTTTTCAAATATTTTTGAAATCGCTGGAACAATAGAAATAGGACGGTAATTTTCAATATTGCTTTTATTCCCTTTTTTATGGACAGGGACAGGAGTAATCATAGAAATTTTTAATTTATCTGGAAAAATGCCATGAGATAAAGATTCATTTATTAAATGAGTTAGAGGATAAATAATTTCATTTGCAATATAGAACAGTAGAGAACATGGCACTTCGTCTATTCCAGCAGAATGTTTTTTTGAAATTTCAGTTATAATATTAAAAATTTCAGCTTCAGTAACAGGTGTAAGAAAAAGTGTGGAATTGATATTATTGCGTGAGGCATTAGTAATATTAGGAGCTACACTGTGTGAAATTAAATTACGAACAGAACTAATAAAATAAGTATTAAACAAGTTAGAAATCATATCAGGCTCAAGAAGTTGGGTACTATTATTATGAGAATACATAGGAAAGGGAAGTGAGTTAGCGTTTGATGCTGATGTTTTCTTTTTAATAATAGACCAAGCTGTTTTATTAATATTGGGTGATGATTTTATTAAATTATTATTATAGTTTTGTTGTGCTAAGATAATAAGATGATCATATTTGCGTTTTAATACCTTGTATAGGTCTAATATTTCTGGATTATGAGTATGTTTGTAAAGTTCATGAATTAATTTCAGGGTCTCAGCCTTCTCCAATATATCCGAATTAGTCCATTTTGCCTTTGAAGTTTTATTAGAAACTGTTTTTTTAACTTTTGGAAAAGCTATATTAAAATAGTAATAAAAAATTTCTAAGAAATTGTTCATTTTATCATCAAAATGATTAGAATTGTAGACATCGATCCAAAAATCCGATCGAAGCAAATGTTTAAAATAATTCTTATTTTCATTATTAAAAATTCTAATATTCACTGGATTCTATATCACACGCAAAATTAATATTGAAGTCACCACACACAAATATGGGGTGATTATAGTTAGAAAAATTATCAAGCAAATTATTTAATTCACGATTAAAGAATTTAATATCACCACTGGGCGATCTGTACAAAGCTAAAACGAGACATTTTTTGTTATTCGAAAATATTATTTCAATACAAGCATATTCAAAATTCTTATCACATGAAACAGTATTATTAAATGTCAAAGAGATAAAATTTAAAGTATTTAAAACATAAATAGCGACTCCGCCACATTCAAACGATACGCGACAAAACATAGACGCTAATTTATACTTATCAAATTTAATACACTCAATAACCTCTGAAGATAAGTGATGTTCTGTTAAACAGATGATTTCAGGGAAATCTATTGTTTCAAGAAAAACATTAAACTGATTAAATTTATTATTTAAACTGCGAATGTTGTAGTGGAGCACGACTGAAACATTTTCCGGCCAGAGTTCAGCATTAAGAAGTTCATCAAGTAAATCAGGTGAAACTGCAACTTTGAATGAATTGTATTCACCCGACTTTACATTAAGTTTTTCAATATTGAAGTTATAATTCGGGAAGTTAGTAGTTAAATAAGAATTCAATTCCTCCGAAGTTACAGATAACGCCAGCCTTGACACATGCACTGCGATCTTACGTGGAGCCGCACTAATTTTACAATCATTGTTGCACTTTTTGAGCCGAAAACAGTCTGTCTTCTACCGGAAGCTGGTTGAATACGAGTCTTTAGGTCACTAGGTTTTGGTGGGTTGACCTTCGCACTCTTCGTAGATTTCGGAGAGATGACCTTCGGGGAACTAACTCGCTCAGCATACGACTGCTGGCTAGTAGCAACTATTTTAGGCGATTTGCTACCAGGAACGACATCTAATGGCAAGTCAATATTTAAATTTTGTTGGACTACTGACGAGCCGGTATTGTCAATCACAGTCGGTAACGAACTATCACTGATATTATTAACAGAGGCAGGGGGCACTATTCCCACGTCAGCCGGACAATGTGACTTATTTGGGTGATGGAACTGTCAAATCTGTAGAAGGTGAGAGCAGATTTGATAAGCTCACCTGATGGTTATTAAGCTCTGACTTTAAGTCAGATTTAATAGTCGAGAATTCACGCACCAGAACAGTAACTAGTGCAGTTAAATCTTCTATTCGTACGAAAAGCTTGGCAAAAATAGGATAGTTGGATTTCAGATCATCGGATGATATCAGTTGACCGTTGGAGTCATACAGGACATACTCGCACGACTCACACACGAACTTAATATTTTTGCAGGAGTTAACTGCGTTGAACTCACGTTTCCCTATTTTTGCACACCCGATGTGGTAACTGCCACCACAAAGAGCAGTACACTTATTTTAATATTTTCGCGTTCTTTCAGTGAAGATTTGCTAAAAATGCAACCAGACTTAGCATCACATTGCTCACTATTCACCATGTTTCTTACAAAGTATGTTTCAACTATACTGAAAATCACAAGTTTTGGCAGTATGGCAGAGATAGGCAATGTTATTCTAATGGAGATAAACTCGGCCTTGTTGCCAGTTTTACACTTAAATTGTTTCATGGTACACCATTCAGTTTTCATGCTTTAACACATTTTAGTTTGCAGTGTTAAATTTCATTGGGACGAAACATCATCAAAATTGGGAATAAACAATTTTAAATTGGGAATAAACAATTTTAAATTGGGAATAAACAATTTCAAATTTAGACTTAATAATATCAAATTTGTATTTGTTTATTCTCAATTTGAAATTGTTTATTCCCAATATGGAATAGTTTAGACCCAATTTGAAGTGGTTTCGTCCCAATTTGAAGTTGAAAATGTATAGTATTATTTAAATCAGAAATTCCCGTCCGAGTTCCATTCGATTTCCATACTTCTTTGTGGAATAGAAATATACTTCTTTACATTTGCTTTACCTGGATATTGGGTTACAAGAGGGGAGATAACAGAACAATAGAAAGTAACCAACCTATTCTGATTCAACAGAGTTGTATTAAGTGCAATTTAGTATATAACCATTTTTGTGCAATACGAAACCAATGTAATTTTGCAATTGAAATATAAAAAACATGGTAAAATGTTTAACAAATGAAAGAAATTTTAACTTTCAAGTATGCCATATTGATTTTTTTTAGTACCAGGTATTTGTATTGGTATTGGTATTCACTATAAATAAAGGTTAACGGTCCACAGGCAGTACCTCTAGGGTGGTCATGGAAACCTGCTTACTGAAACTAATGTATAATTAAATTATTTAATATAATTTATATTTCTTATTTTATCACAAATCTTATTATTAAATTTCTCTTAATACATCTCTATTGCGGCTGCTTCTGCAGAAGTTTACTTTCTATTGTTAGTGTTATCTCCCCTCTTGTAATCCAAAATTCAGGTAAAGCAAATAAAGTTGAAACATACTATACCTACCTAAATTCTCAGAATATGCTAAACGGAGAATCCGTGCAACAACTAATAGGGTAGTTTACCATAGTAGCAAATTAGAAATCCAGTCAATTATATTGAAAGGAGACCCCAGTAATAAGTTATTGCCATGAAAAAAGTTTTCAAAAAGTTAATAAGGTAGGTGCGGGTAATAAGGCCTAGCTAAGGGAAATTTGAAATAAAATTAAAACTGTTCACTTGAATCAACAAATTTGAATGTTAATTAAACCTAAACATCAAGTGCTGTCATATATAAACAAAAAATGGCTACTTCTGTCGTAAACAAAAAGACAATTAAACATTTTCAAAAACCCCTTCAGTATGCCTTATTATACTATGGTAGGGTAATAAGGCCTAAGACTTTAACATACGGAAATAAACAAAACAGGCTTTTTATATTTGGTAATTGAGATCAATAATTAATAATTATGCATTATTCAAGCTAAAGTCTTAAAATTAACAACAAATTTCTTTGTTTAATAGCCTTTAGGACACTCAAAATTATCTGTATCATCCGATGACAAGCCGATGCACCCCACTTGTCCCTAGGGATGGGAAAATATCGATATATCGATAAATATCGACATAAACATCAGTCAATATTACTTTTAATTTGTCGTCGATGCATCGATAACTCGATATTATCGAAATTTTCCGATAATTATCAACATATATCAACAATATCGAGTTATCGATACATCGATAACAAAAGAAAAGTGATGTTCATATCGATATTTATCGATATATCGATATTCTCCCATCTGTACTTGTTGCATTTAGAACATTTGTTCATATCAGCCATCTTATCATCTTTACAACCGTGATATAAAAACTGTCATCACACCAAATATGAGGTTAGCTTAATATTTTAATTAATAAAAATTTGTAAAGAAATGTTTTATTTAAAACGTCGTAGATAAAACGTTGTATTTGACTCGCACATAATGGCTATAATTCACTCGGATGATTATACAGTCCCCTACAGCTCGTGCATAATCTTTCATCCTCATTAATTATAGCCTAGATTATGTACTCGTTAAATAATATACCTACTATTATTTCAGTTGCCAACGACACGCACTTATTCAACCAGTAACTGAAAAGTTGAAACCAATTTTGCCGGTAAACGAAAAACCGATACCAATATTACCGGTAACCGATAAATCTGTAACTGAAAATTCAAAACTAGTTCCAGCTCAACTTACAAAGGAAAATCCCATTTTGAACGAATTCAAAAATAAAGGTACACAAAATTATGTTGTAGGTAGGAATTCCTGTAAAACGTACGAGAATATTTTTATAAATTTTACCTAATCCGACATTAAGTAATATTTTGTAAGTAAATTTTTCTACTAAATTAAATTTTATGTTTGCTGCTTCAGTATTATTGAAAACAATTATTATAACTTCAGTGTCTAAAGTGACAATCGAAATAATAATAATATGGATTTCTAGATAAATTTAAGAAAACAAAAACATTGCAGTACTTGAATTTAAACAATTTTACAAACCTATAAGATGGTTCATTTTCAACCTAGTTATAATGTAATTTTATTATGTCGTACAAAAATTAAACATTTTTTTCTTTTTAGCACCCTGTATACACGATTTAATTTTACGAAAAGACACTGACCACAAAAATATGTGTAGGTAATACTAGTTCAGCAATAATTTTGTCAAATATTTCGAGAACAAGATTATAATGTAAAACACTATGTAAAATATTCTTGAATGACTGTTTACCTCGCTGTTTACGTTGTCGGTCAGAAACCGGCTATAACTTCTTAAATTCTGCTACATGAAATTCAAATATTAAAATATACTTAATTAAAACTAATTGTCAGTAAATTGAAATTTTTGTTACTATTCAAAACAAAATACAGTAAAAAAAATGACACCCGTAAATGCTAACACGAATTGACGAAATAAAAATTTCGTACATTTTTTACGTTTAACGTTTGATTTCACTCCTCATAAAATTTCAATACCGGGCTCCTTATATGAAAATCGATTCTTAAGGAGTAAACTCCGATAATGACATGCAGTTTTTATTATTGCGGTTTTCGTTTAATACTTTTATCAGGAAACCTAACTTGAATCACCCTATTGAAAGAAATTATCATCACATAAAAAATTCTAGGAGATGATGTTCCAGTCTTTCATGACGACCAGCCTCATTTAATACAACGTCGGAGTTCAAATTTATCTGACGTCACTACACAAAATACCACCACACAGAGTACTACGCAAAGTACTTCAAAAACTTCCACTGAGAACACTGATAATTGTAACAGTCGCTCCATTTGTTGTGTTATATTACTGTAAGTGGCAATTAAGGAAAGAATAATAAATTGTAAACATGTGACATAGACTCATGGAATTTTGTACAAAAGCATAAAGTCGGTTCTTATTTCAAAGTTAATGTATTTTCAGTAAGTATACACGCACGGAAGTCGTAAATTTGTGTTGGATATCTGTTACCATGAAACTATGTCAAGTGTGGTCCCTTTCTGAGATTTGGGCAACATCTGCATTTTTAGGTCATTTAGAAGCGTTCCTAGAAAAATGCACTTGTTCGTTAGAGCGTGAGATTTAGGGTAGGGGTTTGCAAGCCACCCTAGCCATCTCTCTCGTGGACCAATCAGTGTTGTATGTAAACTATAAGAAACAATTATTATGAAGTAAACTTAAGTTTGGGTCAGAGTGGGGAGGTAAGAAAAGTTATTAAATAGGATAATTTTTCTTCCCTCTAGAACAGATCATAACAGATCACCAGATCATAATAGATCAAAAACCGATCGAGAGATCATATCATAAGTCCTCTGACACAGTTCGTTATTGATTGAGAGTTTATTTTGAGCTTTGATAATCTTTAAAACTCCCATTGTGTTTTAAACTTGTTAAATTCAATCTGTAGAGATAGTGTTTTTGAGTGCACACTCCAGCAAGGAATAGCAGTAGAAAAAGTGAGTAATTTTATTGTTTTATTGGTGTTCGCATTAAGGTGTTTATAGTTGAGTAACTTGTGCGTATTTGTTTATTGGTCGATTTTGAGAAAAGGTTTAATTTGAGTAAAGCGTAATTGTATCTCTGTTGTATTTCTGTAATCTATAACGAATTGTGGACCCGGTTAGTTTTTAGTTACGTGTAACCTATCAAATGGGATTTATTTATAACTTGTAAATATATTGTTAACTTGTGTGGAAATCGGTTGTAGTTTACGTTTCTATTTTACCTTTATTTTTGAGAATCCTCTTGTGTTTAGTGAAGTGTTAAACAGGTAGTAACCCAAGTAAGTAATAATAATTAATTACCGCTCTTCAACGTTATTTGTAACTACCAATAATTAAGTAGTCTCCATTCTCGGTAACTACACATTTTTGGTAACGCGCGTACTATATTCAATAGACCGCGCACCGTTACATAATGCCACTCAATCGACAGACGTTTATGCAGATTCATTTAATTTTATATGAATTTAACGTACGTAGGAAACGAAGAGATCAAGGCAGACATAGAACAGGAATTAAAAAATATTACACGAGTCTACAAAATTATACCAACAGTTGAACAAAAAGAAACTGAAGAAGTAACAGGTACCTACTCACAGAAAAAAGTACATGGTTTTATATTTTTTATGAAATATTTGAGGTATCATTTGAAATCAAACGCGGCTAAACAAAATATCACAATAGTTTGTTATGTATGAAGTACGCAAAGTAGATGTTTTTTTGTGCGTGAGAATGTCACTTTTTTTAACCAGACTTGTGGAGTTAAATTCGAACGCACTAAAACATTCCGAAATACAAACAACATTTTTTCTACAACTGATTTCTAATTAAAATTTGTTAAATTCATTTATTTTTAAAATATTTTCAATAACCGTGAAAAACGTTTGTCAAAACCGTGAAAAAATGTGTTTTTTCATGCTTTTGAACATATCAAAAAAGATTGTGAAAAGACATCAATTTCGCGCTTTGCTAATAATTCGAAAATGTCAACGTTTTTTGACAGTTGTAGAAAAAATATATTTAAGCATCCCAACTCTCTGTTTTTCGAATTTTACTAGAACACTTTTTTTCTATTTCGCTCTTTTTCAAATTATCACGTCTGCCCGAAACTAACCTAACTATGCGGCATGTCATTTTAAAGTTAAAATATAGCGTAGTTTATTATTGACTTCAAATAACAAATTGATCTGCAGATGTGCCATTCTAAAATTTTAAAATAAATTTCTATCATGAGATGCAACCGTGTAAAGTTTACATAAATTAAACATTTTAGGAATTTTTGTTACATAATACAATTTTTTCCTTTAAATTTTAAAATGGAACAACTGTTTATTGATCCTTGAAGTATATAATCCTTGTTGAAATAAATGTTTGCCATTTATGTACTGACCACAAAACGCTCGCTACGTATAATAGTACATTTTGTGCTAGGTAGACGGGTTCCTTAAGTTATAAATAATTAATAATTAAAATATGTAACAATTAAAAACTTGTTTTTATTAGCAAACTGAAATACGAATTTCAAATGAACTTCCAATATTTCTTCTATTGACGACTGAATATACTAATATAATTTTAATTTATATTTTTCAGAAGCGTTTCGAGACATAGTAAAGGTTTTCTAAAATTATGTATAACGTATAAAGAACTTCCAATATGTTATAAATTTTAAAGTTATACTACATTTTAATAGAATATTTAAAAAAAAACTAAAAATATATGCACGCAATAATTGTATTATTTACTTATGCATTATCATTGTAACATTATTTATATCTATATGAAAATATAAACTCATTCATTGTTTTTAATAAAAAATTTATTTCTTAACCTTCATAATAATGGAGAATTAAGGCGCAGTGGCCGACTGGGAAATTTAACCAGCCTGGGAAATTTAATAGTGAACGGTCACTTAAAAGTTCGAATCTTACTTTTCATTAGACTGTTAAAATAATTCTAAAAAATTGGAAATTTTAAATAGGTATACTGGTGGGGAAAAAATGAAAACTTGAAATTCGTAAAAATTTCGACCATTTTCAAACCGCCATAACTCGACGTATTTTCAATCGATTTCGATTCGATGAATCTTTGCGAATGAAAAACTTTGACGTGTCGTAAGCGTAAGCGTAACCCCTTCCGCCCCCCTCTAGCACCCCTGTGAAAAAAAAAATGTTTTAAATTTTAAAAATGTCCAACTTTGATAATGTGTACGCAGTTTCAAATTTTTTTTTACTTGATCCACCAAAAGGGCACTAAAATTTGTTCAATTTCTTATGAAGAACGAAGTTCCTACGATGATTTGGCACAAAGTTATGGGTGCATTTTTAGGTTTTTCGCACATAACGCAGCGACATTTAAACATTTAAGATGATCACTTTTCGTATCCTTCAAAACTCGAACAAAAAACACGTTTTTGGGCCAAAAACGTCCAACTTTGGCGATGTGTACCGAGTTGGAAAAAATTTGTCGGCTCGATCTACCAAAAGGGAATTGAAATTTGTTCAATTACCTGTGCAGGACTCAAAAAACGAAGTACCTACGACGATTTGGCACAAAGTTAAGGTCGTTTTAAATAAAATGAATTTTGTGGTTTTTTGACTCATAAGTCGAAAGTTTTTCGACGACATTTTTTTTTCACGAATGAAATTTTCATTCGTCTTTCTATTCACATATATATTTATAAAAATTTAACCGGCCACCAGCCTCGGTACCTCCGGCCTACCGGGAAAGCTCCCGTACTCCCGCCGGAGCCAGTCCGCCACTGATTAAGGGTAGGTAATAGTATTTTATGCAATTAGTTTATAATTATAGTTATTAAAACGCGAGTATGAAATTTACGATACGAGTCATGGCGAGTGTCGTAATCCATACGAGTGTATTAATATCCATTATACACGAGCTACTCCCATGCTTTCCAGAAATCTATTCATTTGAAGAAATTTACTTGGGCGTTTCATAATGAATATCTGTATCGAAATGAAAATCTTTGTCGAAATGGAAATCTGTATCGAAATGAATGTCATTCAAGTACAGAAAATGCATATATAATAAGTAAGTAAGTAAATTAAAGAATAGGAGTAGAAAAACATTTATTTTTCAATATTGCTAGTAGGTATATTTAATATAAAATGTAAAAAATTGTATTATTTAAGAAAATATTTTTCAATAAAGTGATGTATTATAATTTAGGGATTCATTTACACGGCGGGATAGCATAGTGGTAGAATGCTAGGCCGAGTGCTAGGCTCTGGTTACAGAGGTCGTGGGTTCGTATCCCGGTCAGGTCAGGAAATTTCACGGCCTGATTTGGATCGGTACCTACTCCCGTTACCATTCCAAGTTGGGATCTAATTAACTCGACAACCTCTAGCTATCGGGCACCGACTAGAGGCTGTAACAAAAGGGCTTGCGCCGTGTTGACACACATGGTAGTAAAGTAAACGCCGTGGCAAAAAGTATAAGTAAAATTAATACTGTGTGTGTGTGCCATCAAGTCACCCTAGGGATATAGTATAACCCAAATGAGGTTCAAATCCCGAAATCATAATACAATAAAGTAATAATTGTACGTAATAGTATATTACATAACAGGGGTTGTGTACCACCCAAATTGGGCTGACAACAAATTGGACCGTTGCCACCAATTATGTACCTCCCAAATTGGGTGTACAAATAATAAGTTGTGGGTCCTTGTCGAGACTGGGAAACTAGTACCTATCAATTAATACTCAAAGGTTACAAAAGTATAAAAGTATATTTAATGAATAATAATAATAATAATAATATAATAATAACAGTAATAATACCATCTTACGATAACCCTTATCTCTATGCTGTCACATACTGGAATCGGAACGCAACTGAATTGGAACTATCTATTACCCTATCTATATCTTATTTATACTCATGTACAAGTCCTTAGTCAGCAAAACTAGTATTAGCAATACAAACATATTTATTTATATTTATTTGGTAACTCTGACCTATTAAACTAATGACTGACGTCGCACATACTTAATTGTGATGACTAGGACTTGCTACATACCTCCCAGCTTCAGAAATTTGCTTCCTGAAAGGGGCACAATTTCCTTAAACTACACTTAGTGTCTCCTAGGACCATAACACTTCACACTTTTTCTGTATTGAGGGAGACGTCTTCTTCAATGAATCGTTAACAGCCGGACTCCTCCTTCCTTGATTTGGTATATACCCATCTGGTTGCTCTGCAGAACTCCATCTCTGAGGGTGGTCCCGCATTGGCTCTTGTGTCTGGTCTCGCCTCAATATTGGATGCTAGTGTCTGGTCTCGTTCTTAAAACACTAACAAAAATAAATTAACTTTTAACTAAGCTATCTATTAATTCCTTACGCCCGATTCCATTTAACAACTAAACTTTAAAAATATCACAAAATTTATTTAATTTAAATTTAAAAGTAATCAAAAAACACGTTCAAAATTGAAAATTAAGTATTACAAAAAGAAATAATAGTAAAATTTTAAATGCAAACAACGTTTTAAATTGGGTAATAATACTACGTTTTTCGTGCAGCCCTCGAACCATTTACAAACTTTATTGTCACACCTATTTGTGCACAATTTCACAAATTTAAACGTATTATATTGGCCCGCCTGTAACTTGTACATTAGCTTTATACCGCCAAAAATCTATAATACCGTTTTCGTCAATTTAAATTCTTCTATCACATTACGCTTACCTTGCGTTTTTTCAGAATTTAAGAGTAAAATTATCTTGCAAATTTTACTTCAGCGCTGAGTTCTCCTGACTCATGTGGAATCATTTACCACACATTGTTGTCACACAACCCCTGTGTACAACTTTAAAAAAATACTACCTCGTATTAACTCACGTACTCACGATTCCTTCGTGTTTCTTCACAAACACCTCGGTTGCTTGGCTGTCACTTCATTTGTCATCTTAATTATTACCCTCGTTGTTGTTATTCATATTTAGGCTCTATCATTCAATCGTGACCGGGATTGATCAGATCTTGATCACTGATATGACGTATTACCTTAAATACTTGCATTTACGCAGTTCTTGACCTATCTCTTTTCTACGTCATCGGCCTGTTCTACATTGTCATGTGTGATTACATCATCTTGTGTCGTTGCGTTAATATATTTGCTGTTCTCAGCACCTTAGTCTTATCGTTGTTACGTGTTTCATAATATAAAATTTTTGTAATGTTATAAATTAAAGATCGCGATTAATTCAAGTTACAACAAATCAATGATTGATAAATTCAACGCAAAAATTTATTATGGTTTTTTTTGTTAAGCACAAAATTTTAATTTTTACTCAATTTTGAAAATAAACTGTGTTTATATATGTGACAACATAAATTTTTACACTTACCAAATGAGTCCCAATTCCTTACGTCCCGCCAGTGGTAACAGCATAGACACAATTTAAAAATCAACAATTTCAAAAACAAAATCTGAATAATCAAAATTACTCAGTCGTGCCAGGTTTTACGGTTTCAAAATAAAATAACAACATATTTCCACATATCTTCATATTTCTCTTTAAATTCACTTACTGCAATAGCCATAATACATGGAAATTTTCTGACTTTACAATTGTTCAATTCCTTACACCCAGCATAATCATTACCTGCATAACTCACATTTAAATTTTGATTGTCACAAGTACCACTAATTTTGAAATTGATTACTATAAATTCTTACTAAATTTTGAAATAAATACTACATTTTGAACTAGAATACTAGTGTATCGGCCATTCTGGTCTGACAAAAGATCCTCAAAACCGCTGCCACCAATATGTAACACCCTAATTGGGTTGACAACAGATCCCACCGCTGCCACCAATATGTACCACCCAAATTGGGCTGACAACAAATTGGACCGTTGCCACCAATTATGTACCTCCCAAATTGGGTGTACAAATAATAAGTTGTGGGTCCTTGTCGAGACTGGGAAACTAGTATCAATTAATACTCAAAGGTTACAAAAGTATAAAAGTATATTTAATGAATAATAATAATAATAATAATAATAATAATAATATAATAATAACAGTAATAATACCATCTTACGATAACCCTTATCTCTATGCTGTCACATACTGGAATCGGAACGCAACTGAATTGGAACTATCTATTACCCTATCTATATCTTATTTATACTCATGTACAAGTCCTTAGTCAGCAAAACTAGTATTAGCAATACAAACATATTTATTTATATTTATTTGGTAACTCTGACCTATTAAACTAATGACTGACGTCGCACATACTTAATTGTGATGACTAGGACTTGCTACAGTTGTAAGAAGCATATTACGCCCGAGTGAAAAAGTTACACAAAGAGCCGTAGGCGAGTGTGTAATTTCACGAGTGCGTAATTGCTTTACAACTCAAGTTGTGTACTATACTTTTTGTACGACCACTGTGTACATGTACATTTCCATTTAATAAAAATTTTGTTCTATTTTTTATATTATTTATAATTATTATCCATAATTTTTGATACACAATTTTATATTTTTCACGTAGATGATTATTGTTATAGTATCAAGTTGTGTGCAAAATGTATTATCAGAGTTGCTTGACATCAAAATAAAACATAAATTCCCTAATCGTGCGATCGAACTACTTTACGCACGACCGTGCGTAAGGACAAACTTACATATTATATGGGTTGTAACAATAATGCTAATTTACAGTGGTCGTAGAAAAAAGTACTTACATGTATACATCAATATAATATTGATACTATGTGAGTACAGTACAAGTTAGTCTTGTGTATAATTTTGCACACATAAATGAGTCAGAGTTTTATTAATTTTTGCACGTGTATTATTTTAATAACCAAAAATAAAATTTTATTAATAATACATCTTTATTGCTAATATGTATTATCTGTTATAATAAATCAAACACCTTTTTGTAGTCCAAATAAACGTAAAGATTATTCATTTAAGTACCTTACAGTTTTATATAAAAACAACGGTGAACATATCATTTTCATACTGTTCAACACGAGTTCAACATGAAGAATTTGTACGTAATTTTACTTCTAGTTGCTACAGCAACTCTAACCATGGTAAGTACTTTTTATATTAATTTGTGCAAATAATTTTAAATATTTAAAATAATAATATACACTAAACTAGTAACGCAATTACTCATACAAAAAATTAAGACATTCGCATATGGTTCATGTAGAAAACTTTCATTCGTAAACTTATATTGATTGAATGTAGTACCTACGTAAAACAAATTTACTTAAAATACTCTGTAAATAAATAATGTGCTAATTTTTACCCTGATATCCAGAAATAATTATTACATCTACAGCGAATATTTATATACAGGATGTTTCAGACCACCCGTACCACCCGAATATCTTGCGGGAAACGAAACGGAATAAGAAACAAAAATAGGTCTAAAAGGATTTTGAAAGTTCTACTGATTAGCACCAAATAAAAGTTCCAACCCCCCTACCCCAGAGGGGAGGGGGTCACTTCGTAATCTTGAATGGTAACCCCCAGATTCAGATTCCGTGATATAAAAAATGAAGGTTTTGTCTGAAAAAAATTTCGATTCGCGGCGTTCCCAAGTTATTCAATTTTTTATCTAAAAAAGCCGAATACACGTATTGTTTTAGAAAGACGTACTGAAGTTATTTTAATAGTAAAAATTATGAATTTTTTTTCTGTACAACTGTAACTATACTCTTTGTTCTGACATAACTATTTTTTAATGTTATTATACAGGGTGTTCAGTACAGAGAATCAAATGTACTCAATTTCAAATGGCTATAACTCGTCATTTTCAAATGGAACACTCTATATTTTATTATTCTGCTGTGTGTATTTTTGCATCTTCTTATGTTATAAAAGGTGTCCTATGCCTAAAAACATTAATTTAATTAATTTGTAAATTGTGTATTCGGCTTTTTTTAGAGAAAAAATTTAATAACTTGGCAACGCCGCGAATCGAAAAAATTTTTTCCGACAAAACCTTCATTTTTACCTCTCGCCTAGAGAGGTATAGGGATCGTGAAAAAATTCGATGTCGAGATTTTTGTCAATAAGCACGTTTTAGCACCTTTAGAACCTATTTTGACTATTTTCACGATGATGTCTGTGTGTGTGTGTGTGTGTGTGTGTGTGTGTGTGTGTGTGTGTGTGTGTGTGTGTGTGTGTGTGTGTGTGTGTGTGTGTGTGTGTGTGTGTGTGTGTGTGTGTGTGTGTGTGTGTGTGTGTGTGTGTGTGTGTGTGTGTGTGTGTGTGTGTGTGTGTGTGTGTGTGTGTGTGTGTGTGTGTGTGTGTGTGTGTGTGTGTGTGTGTGTGTGTGTGTGTGTGTGTGTGTGTGTGTGTGTGTGTGTGTGTGTGTGTGTGTGTGTGTGTGTGTGTGTGTGTGTGTGTGTGTGTGTGTGTGTGTGTGTGTGTGTGTGTGTGAAAGTCTGTATGTGTGCCTACTATGCTCTTTCGTTCTTATTCATTATCTCAAATTCTATTGAACATAAAATTCTAATATTTTGCATTATATATTTGTACATGTTAATGAAGAGCTGATTAGATTTTGGTAAAAATCTGCAAACCGGAAATGGTATTTTCTTGAAGCATTTTAACATTTTTTGCAAAAAATATAGAAAATTCTGCGATAATTACAATTTGTCATACGACATTTCAAAGAACAAATTATATCTTACAATATTTATTTAACATCTTGTCTATATCTCTTACCAATAAAGGAAAATAATTTTTCAAAGATATATAATTTTACCTACCACGATTTGTAAATCACAATATAGGAAAAAAATTAAAAACAAAAATGAATATGTCAATGTGACAGATGAACAGACGTATACACAATTTCTGAAATGTTTGTGGCACCATTTTAAAAGAAATGTAAATATTATTAACTGAACATAAAATAATAATGTAATAAAGCTAATTTAAAGAACTAAGAACTATAAAATTATTTTCAAAAAGTTTGTAAATTTATTGCAAAATTATAATTTAAGAAAGCCTAACTAAAACCAAATTTACATAAATTACAGTGTTAAGGCGGGAGGTCGTGTGCTGGCCACATCAGATTTTTTATATCACGGAATCTGAATCTGCAATAAAATCTGGAGGTTATCATTTAAGATTACGAAATGACCCCTCCCTCCTATACCCTGTGGGGAGGGAGGTGGGAACTTTTATTTGGTGCCAATCAGCAATCAATGAGCAATGACCTATTATAATTTAGACACGCATAGTCGCATTTGTTGTGAAACAGACACTTCCTGAAGAGAGGTTAGGGGATTGAGACCTAGCTTGCAGAGCGGGTTGCGTGTACTACAATAATTCTAAAGTATCTGTCAGATGAAATCATTCTAACCTACAAAAAAATTCACATTGAGATGCAATTTAAAAATATATACGCATATTTTGTTAAATATTGTGCAGGGGCTGATTGTTGTATGATTTAATATTTTATAAATTATTTTACATTTAAATGACAATTTTTTTACCTTTTGTAGGTATTATAATAGTTTAGCAAGAGGCAAGAGCACTGTTTAAGTATTTCAAATGTTAACCTTAAATTATATTTGATTAAAATAATAAAGATGTTTGGTAGAATTATTTTTGTATAGCTTGCACGGCTTTCAGCCATTGATCTCTTCTAGCTTGGTTCATTGTAATCTGAAATCACTTTTAGTTGCAGTTTCTGATCTAGTATTATTATTTCTACAGAAAAACTTACACACTAAATGACACATTTTCTTTTATTGAAGCCGAAAACTCTTGACACGTTGGCATAGCACAATGATTAACCATAGTAATGTTTTAAATTCAACTAAATACAGAACTTGTAACTATCATATAAACTACTGAAAAATATTACGAGTATTTGACACAAAACAGAATTTAAGAACTGTTTCACAAAACATAAACAATACTAAAACCTAACCTTCGAAACGCTTGTCACATAATGTAAACAGAAACAAGACAACACGAGAAGTTATTTTTTTGGAAAAACATTAAACAATAAGTTAAAAATTATTTTGAAATTGACGAAATTGATTAATTTCACCAGTTTTCATTAATTAATTACCGGCAGACTATTATGCCTAGTGCACACGGGGAAACTTTTCACAAAGTTTCCTGAAAAAAGTTTCCAGAAAATGGAGATTTTCTTTGAAAAACTATAAATATGTTTATGATCACATGTCACATTTGACGATTTGACAAATAAGAAGTTAGTTGCACTTCACAATGTTTCCTGAAAACGCCTCATTTTTATAGGCGCCGTTAAAACTTTGAAGTTTCCGGAAACTTTTTTTAGGAAACATGTCAAAACGTTTCTCCGTGTGCACTAGGCATTATGTATTTCAAGAATATCGTCACGTGGCACCCTAGGAACAGTCTTTATAAACTTACATTTTAAATGAGATCATAGATTTCACAAAGAACGTCACAATCATGAATATTATAGCCTTAAGTTTATTGTTTTATACACGGTCCAATTGAAGTACCACTGGATTAGAACAAATAATATTAAAAATAAATTAGATGCACACCTAAATAGAATTACATTAAGAATTGGAATTATTCAAAATTATCTATTCAGTGGCATAAAAAATAATGTTCTCTACAGATATTTTAAAAAATTTCTGGAATTTTTGAAATTTATTTCTTTCTTAATCAACATATCAAACTGTACGTACCCTTAAGGCGCATCTCTTGCTATCAAATTCAAAGCAAAAAAGCATGTTACAATATATCATTTTGTGACTTTGGTTTAGAAAACATTGATTTTATATTTTACAATGATGTTTTTAAAGGTTGTGCGTACACGGCTATAGAATGAAATGAAAAACACCTCCGGTTGTTGAATAATTTCAAAAAATTACTAAAAAAGTGAGTTTTACATTATTTTTACAGTAATTTGGTTAATTGTTTAAAAAAAATCTCTTGCCGTCTTCCAACTAATGTACATTATAGTTTTCATCAGAAAAAATTAATTTTTGTGTACTGATAAACGTAAAAATTT
The DNA here is from genome assembly GCA_947534325.1 of Agonum fuliginosum. Classification (NCBI taxonomy): domain Eukaryota; kingdom Metazoa; phylum Arthropoda; class Insecta; order Coleoptera; family Carabidae; genus Agonum; species Agonum fuliginosum. The sequence continues at coordinate 24,128,862 of OX384040.1, read as the reverse complement.
AATAATTAAATCATAAAATTAGCTCCAAGTTTTGCTAATTCATTTCACAAGTGTTGCGCCTTAAATTGTGTTATGTACCCGAAGTTATGATACACTCTGTATATGTTTTTCAATTATTAATCATTTATTTTGTTCGCCAGCAAATGCCTAAGCCAACATTCGGGTTAATGGGTTCTGCAGTTCGAGATGGAGCTGGAACTGCAACAAATTTAGTGCAAAGAGGTATAAAAAGAGTATTCAAAACTGCAGCAGATGCTATGGATGCTATGGGAACAGTAATGAATCCTGGAGCAAATGCAGCATGTACTGGGAAAGCAGCAGTAAATTCTGAAGCAAATGCTGCGCAAACAGCAGCAAGTGCTATACAAGCAGGAGCAACTGCTACACAAACAGCAGTAACTGCTACAATAGCTTCAACTGCTACACAAGCAGCAACAACTGCTACAACAGCTCCAACTGCTACAGAAGCAGTAACAACTGCTACAACAGCTCCAACTGCTACAACAGCTCCAACTGCTACACAAGCAGCAACAGCAGATACAACAGCTCCAACTGCTACAACAGCTCCAACTGCTACAACAGCTCCAACTGCTACAACAGCTCCAACTGCTACAACAGCTCCAACTGCTACAACAGCTTCAACTGCTACAACAGCTCCAACTGCTATAACAGCTCCAACTGCTATAACAGCTCCAACTGCTACACAAGCAGCAACTGCTACAACATCTCCAACTGCTATAACAGCTCCAACTGCTACACAAGCAGCAACTGCTACAACATCTCCAACTGCTACAACAGCTCCAACTGCTACAACAGCTCCAACTGCTATAACAGCTCCAACTGCTACACAAGCAGCAACTGCTACAACATCTCCAACTGCTATAACAGCTCCAACTGCTACACAAGCAGCAACTGCTACAACATCTCCAACTGCTACAACAGCTCCAACTGCTACAACAGCTCCAACTGCTATAACAGCTCCAACTGCTACACAAGCAGCAACTGCTACAACATCTCCAACTGCTACAACAGCTCCAACTGCTACACAAGCAGCAACTGCTACAACATCTCCAACTGCTACAACAGCTCCAACTGCTACAACAGCTCCAACTGCTATAACAGCTCCAACTGCTACACAAGCAGCAACTGCTACAACATCTCCAACTGCTATAACAGCTCCAACTGCTACACAAGCAGCAACTGCTACAACATCTCCAACTGCTACAACAGCTCCAACTGCTACAACAGCTCCAACTGCTATAACAGCTCCAACTGCTACACAAGCAGCAACTGCTACAACATCTCCAACTGCTATAACAGCTCCAACTGCTACACAAGCAGCAACTGCTACAACATCTCCAACTGCTACAACAGCTCCAACTGCTACAACAGCTCCAACTGCTATAACAGCTCCAACTGCTACACAAGCAGCAACTGCTACAACATCTCCAACTGCTATAACAGCTCCAACTGCTACACAAGCAGCAACTGCTACAACATCTCCAACTGCTACAACAGCTCCAACTGCTACAACAGCTCCAACTGCTATAACAGCTCCAACTGCTACACAAGCAGCAACTGCTACAACATCTCCAACTGCTACAACAGCTCCAACTGCTATAACAGCTCCAACTGCTACACAAGCAGCAACTGCTACAACAGCTCCAACTGCTACAACAGCTCCAACTGCTACCACATAATGTAAAAAATGATGGTAAAAGAAAACAATTATTTTATTCATTATTTACCGAATAAAAATAATTTGTTTTGTGCTATAATATAATAAAATGTGTTTATCATAGTACATGAACTTATTCAATAAATAAATAAAAAAGAATAAAATAGTATGTGTTTTAATAATTAGAAATGCTCATTGTAGTAAGGTGATTTATCCAGAGAACGATGAATGTAGTGATTGTTGATTTTTAGTATTTAGCTACCCTGATGAAGACCTTAGTAAGGTCGATACGTTGGTCAGAGTGGTTTAAGAAAGAAATTCACTGATTTAATTTTTTTGTCAATTATCATCATACCTACACTCACTTTATTGTATTACGTTTATAGGTTACTGAATTTTTTTGCACAATCGGTCATTATTTAGTGTTTACTGGCTCCGTTTCCAAGGCAGTAGATTTTGTTTACAAGTTAAAAGGCGGTAAGTAAAGTAAAGTAAGGAAAACGGTAAGAGCTAAATATTAACAGAAGCCAAAGGCAGCAGCATCAAAACCAACATAACCAAATATTTAACATTATTTTTAAATTTAATTTGTATCGATCGTGCAAAGAATTCATTTTTTAGCGTTTTGTGGCTACATTGCCAAGGTAGTAGGTTTTGTTTATAAATTAAATTGCGGTAAGAACTCATAAAGAAGGCGGTAAGCACTAAACAACAACAGAAATCAAGGCAACAGCATCAAAATAGAAACTAAACCAAAAATTAAAATTATTTTCAAATTTATTTTTATTGTATCGATCGGGCAAAAAATATCATGACAGACGTTATGTGCATTTTATACTGCACAATATAGTATGGACACTAGGGCGGATGGAGTATGGCCCAGCCGGCGGAATCTCAGGTAGCCTTTGCTGAAACACAGTTTGTAGTTGACCTCGGCAAATATAGATGGCATTCTTTCATAAATTATCGGAAAAAAAGAGAATTATTTTGTCAAAAGTGCGAAATAATTGTAAAGTAGGCGTTTTAAATTTTGTTCATGTTACATTTTTAATTTTAACATTTTCTTAGTGCAAGTATTTCCTTCACTTGATAACACATTTTTACTACAAATGATACTGTAAGTAATTATTTATTATAAATAACTAAACTGCACATTAAAATTTCGTTATTAAATTATAGAATTATTCATATGTATACGATTTACGAAAATATATGAATAAAATAAGAATACGAGATTGAGAAACAGGCAACTCGGAAGAAAATTCATAATATATCAGCTACATATGAGTGAGTCAATATCTTAAAATTTTATGTTATTAATTAAAATATTATCCCGAACGACATTTGGTAAATATACTTTTTTATTATATTTACTTACTTTACATTTGTGTGTCTTATTTTTCGAAAGTGCCATGTAGATTATGATTATTTGTTTACTAATAAAACGTTTTTTAAGGTATTATGTGTATTACTTATTTTTTGAGTAGTAGCTCATTTTTGCTATAAATTTTTGTTATTTATACACATATTATACATTTAAAAATTTGAAATTCTTTACGATAACGTAGAAATGTGCATACTTTAGTATAGAGTTTTATTTAAATTTTTTGGATTATTTTTAAACAAGTTATTCAAATTTACATCCGAGTGACTATAGGTACTTATTATTCCGATAGTAAGTTACATGTATGACTTAAAACTTCTACTATGCGTGCATTCAGGTAAAGTAAATACTAGTCCAGGCGTTCAGGGTAATAAGACTTTAAAAATGTAGAGAAATTTTAAAAAACAAACTATATTGCTCAAAATTTGGAAATATATAAATAAATTTAAAAAATTCCATGTGGCCGTATAGAAATTTAAGTTATTTTGTTAATTAAAATACAATTTCTGAACTATAATAATAGTATTTATGCACGGTTGTATCATTATTTGACAATTATATTTCGAAACTCGTTCTCGTAATTACAACTATGTAGTAACGCTTTGCCGGTACGATTATGTCACAATGTTTAGTAAAAACAAAAAACGTAATGTGTTACGTCCCCCTGGATTCCTCTGTCTCCGATCTCCGTGATAATATTTAATCATTACGCTTTCTTGTGCGGTTGTGGTCACATCGGCTCCGATTAATTAAATGTTATAAAGTTAGAGTACAGTGTTCTGCAATTATTTAAGAAGATTGGGAAAAGAAGAGAGGATAGAGACTCGCGGATGAGGAAAAATTGAAACTCGAAAGGAAAATAGCGCAGTACTCGGCAAATTAAAATTCTTCTTCCTCAGAGGAAATTTTAGAAAATAAACAAGGTAAATTATTACCGGTGGTGGTCATGATTTTCGAATTTTGTTTTCAATAAGTAGATTATTGCATTTATTACAAGTCCGAAAGTTGGTTATACACTATAACTATAACAATTAAATTGAGGGTGATGCGGTTTTGCATATGTTTTTATTTTTATAATATTGAATCGGTATTTTTCTTAGAGGGGCAAGAACCCTTATACTTCGAAGTCTTAGTTTAGCACTGTTTTATTTGACTTCTTAGTTAGCATAAAGGGACAAGTGCCCTTATAGAGGGGCAAGTACCCTTATACTTCGAAATCTTAGTTTAGCACTGTTTTATTTGACTTCTTAGTTAGCATAAAGGGGCAAGTACCCTTATAAAGGGGCAAGTACCCTTATAAAGGGGCAAGTACCCTTACAAAGGGGCAAGTACTCTTATAAAGGGGCAAGTACCCTTATAGAGGGGCAAGTACCCTTACAGAGGGGCAAGTGCCCTTATACTTCGAAGTCTTAGTTTAGCACTGTTTTATTTGACTTCTTAGTTAGCATAAAGGGGCAAGTACCCTTATAGAGAGGCAAGAACTCTTATAGAGGGGCAAGAACCCTTATACTTCGAAGTCTTAGTTTAGCACTGTTTTATTTGACTTCTTAGTTAGCAGTACGAGTTCACACAAGAGGTGAAACATCTGCAATTACATAACTGAAAATCACGCAAGTAGTGAAGCAGTTACATAATGGATCTTATCGATTTCGGTTTTATAAAGATTAAAACATTATGCATATTACTCATCCCAAAAGGTATATATTTTCAAACAGTTAGCAGCTAGATTAATTTAACACGAGAGATTAAACAGTCTGTTTTAATTGACCTCTTAATTAGCAGTACGAGTTCCCACAAGTGGTGAAACATCTGCAATTATATAACTGAAACTCACGCAAGTAGTGAAGCAGTTACAAAATGGATCTTATTGATTAAAATTTTACAAAAATTAAAACATGCATATTACTTATCCTAAAAGTAAATATTTTCAAACTTCTTAAAAGAAGAAAAATATGCAATTAGTCATTCGAGAAGTAAATTACTAGGCTTGTCAGACTAATTAGCATCGGAGATTCTCGTATCTCCGAAATAATTACCCATTAACAAATTCGAAATCGAACCACTCTTCATGCAACAAACACGCATCTGCATCCAGATGCTGAAAAACAATAGAATAACTGGATCAGGACAGAGGTCGGAAAGGCGAGTAAAAAATTATAACTTCACAAAATACGCGTCTAGCGAAGTTCCCTACTTTACCGCACCAAAACTGAAACCCGAAATTAAAGCTTTTTTGCCAGATTAGTCTCAAAAGAGACAATCATTTTCTGGACTCGCAGAACCAGTTAGGGACTGCAATAACTGTAATTGGAAAAACTCTATCCAATATTTTGTCAGAAGAGGAGTGGGTTAAATATTTTATAACTGGAAACGCTCACCACCTCAGGGCTACACAGGCGCAGATGGGCGCTCGAGGTGCGACAGCATAGGCCCAAAAACCGAGTTGTAGTTTCGCAGACTCACAACCGAGCTGCAGCGATACAAACAAGGTTCAGGTTTTCAGCGAAAACTTAACGCCGGTCAGCTGTAAACATGCAGTCTCAACGACGACAACACAGCAATATTAATTCCAGAGGTAAGTGCTGGTCGTCTTAAAGTTTCTAACAAATATGAAAATTGTTTACAAAGGATACCTTTGTAGTTGAGCTGCATTAAGGGTTACGAGTTGCCCTTCGCTAGTCAGCTAAAGCAAAAATTTGTGCCAAAGGTAACTAAAAATAACTGAACACAGTTACATATTGCTATACAGAATTCAATAAATTATTTTCACCAACTGTTTGAAAATGGAGAACACCAGAAAAGCGACTAAATTACTTAGTCCCGGTTCATTTAGATGCCCACTGGGATCTAAAGGATGTATATATATAATGGTGTTATAAATTTGAAATAAGACTCAATTGAGTTTCTCTGTAAAAAACAAGAGTTTTATTAATTACTATATTTACAAACTATTTACATTCATATTATTCTACCTGTAAAAAACAAGAGAAACAACATTTAAAGCCTCTATTCCACGTATTGTCTGTTTATGTAAATTCTCTTTTTTAAGTTTTTAATCGTAATTACTACACGTGTTTTTATAATTTGACAGTCAACTGTTTCTCTCAAAAAAACCCTAGTATCTCCCGCTGCGAGGCCTCTCGGTATCGCGGCAGATTCAAAGTTAAGAAATGTGACGACACACGTAAATAAGTAGTGTCGTTGATTTCTTTACATCTCCCTCCCCCGGAAGTATAACAATTGAATGCAATTGTTCATCGGTTGTCTTCAAGTGTTGGAATTAATTTGGTGATATGGAAGAGGTTTGATTCTGCTTTCCTGTGTCCGGTATCGATTTCATAGATTGAATTGGATATTTTCTTTAGTATTTTGTATGGCCCAATTCGTAATTCATCCAGTTTTCTTCTATTTAGTCGGTTTCCATTCTCCACATAGACCATGTCTCCCACGTCCAATTCACACTCTTCTCTATGCTTATCGAATCGTGCTTTGTTATAATTGTGTGACTTTTTCGTGTTTTCCAATGCTAATTTTCTATCTCTTTCCAAATCTTTGTTCGTATAACTTTTTTTCAATTCGTTTGGTAGAATATCTATGTTCTCACCTTCCAATAAATATTTTGGAGCAAATTTTGTGACTGTATGTTCTGTCTCGTTATATTTTTCTGTGCACTTTCGTGCAATGGTTGTCCATGCTGCTTTTCCTTTATTTTCGTTTATTTTGCACCTTATTTTGTTAACCAAAGTTTGATTCAGTCTTTCATTGAGCCCATTTGAGAAGGGTGCATTTACAGCAGTGAAAACTAATTTTATATTCTTATTATCTAAGAATTCCTTGAATTCTTTTGAGTTTATGCCTGGATATTGATCTGTTAAAATAATATTTATGTCATGGCCCTGTGCCGCATTTTTTGTCAATTTTATGAAGTCACTGGAGTTTTGAGTTTTTGATGTTAAGATATAAGCATATCTTGTGAAATGGTCAACAAGAAGATGTATTTGTTGAACGGGACCCCCCAAAACCTCCAATTGTATCTATGGATACTATTTCAAATGGATGTGTTGCTGGGCCCAAATGCGACATTAATCCAAATTTATATTTTTTTCTCGATTTATTTTTGATACATATTTCGCATTCTTCACAAATTATTTTTATGTTATTGATTATATTCGTTGCTGTATAAAATGGTGTGATTTTGTTTTGCATTTGTGTCCTTCCTATATGACAGTAGGTATTGTGCACATCTCTTATTACTTTTTTACTAAACTCTTCGGATAGTAGAATTTTATTTTTATTTTTTATCTTCTTGTAGTAAATATCATTTTTGAATGTAAGTTTGCTTTTGCTATTTTGTAAGTCTATATTTCTGATTTGGTCGTTTTTTATATTTTCTAGACTAATCAAATTTACAATTTTCAAAATTTCCTCTGTACCTTCATATGGTTCTAGAACCGGATTTCTGCTCAAGCAGTCTGCTTCTTGATTAAGTTTTCCTGGGGAGTATCTTGTTTCAAAATCGTACTGAGATAAATAGTATGTTAAATCGCCCAGTTCTTCATCCGTTCTAGATCTGATATTCATATTCTCTAGAGGTTTATGATCTGAGTATACTATAAATTTTTTTCCAATGAGCCAGTGTTGCCAAAATTTTACTGATTCTTTAATTGCTAAGCATTCCAAGTATATTGCTTTTTTCTTTTTTTGACTTTCATTTAGCTTTCTTGAAAAATATGCCACTGGTTTTCTATCTCCATTTCGTTCTTCTTGTTTCAACAGGGTAGGAGTATTCCTTTTATGCTTGCATCTGTGTATATGTAGATTGGTAAATCAGGATCATAAATTCGTAAAATGGGTTCTGAGCAAAGCAGTGATTTTATAGTGTCAAATGATTTTTGACATTCTTCTGACCAGATGAATTTTTGATTCTTCCTTAATAGGTTGTGTAAAGGGTCTAGAATGATTGAAATATTTGGCACAAACTTATTATAGTAATTTATTTTTCCTAAGAACTGGCGGATATTCTTTTGTGTTTCCGGAGTTGGGAAATTCTTTATAGAAATTAAATTATCTTTAATTGGTTTGATTGAATTATTTTCTATGATATGTCCCAAATATTTCACTGAATTTGTCGCGAATGTGCATTTTGAAAATTTTAATCTAAAACCTTCAGTTTGAATTGCCTCCAGTAGTTGTGATAAATGCATTATATGTTCATCGAAAGTTTTCGAAAAAATTAAGATATCATCTATAAAATTAACTGCGAAGTCGGCGAGTTTGTGTTTCCTTATAATGCCGCTCAGTATTCTTTGAAAAATTGCTGGAGCTGTTTTTAAACCGAAGGGTAGGCAAGTCCATTGGAAATGGCCCTCCTGGGTTACGAACGCTGTTTTGTGTCTATCTTGTATCTTTAAAGGAATTGACCAGAATGCTGAATTTATGTCCAAAGTGGAAAAAATTTTGCAGTTTTTAGTTTTTACTATTAGATCCTCAATCAATGGGAAAGGTTGTGCTTGAGGGACAACGATCTTATTTAATTCCCGAAAATCCATGCACAATCTCGATTTTTCATTTTCTTCTCTTTTATAGGCCAGAGTTACTGGGGCAGCGAATGGGCTGTATGATTCTTCAATTAATTTTTTCTTTAATAGCTTTGCTATTTGTTGTTCTATTTCTTTTTTATCTTCAATAGTGCATCTGTATGGGCGTTTGTAACAGTATTTGTCTATTACTAGATCAATGTGAGCTTCATACTCCTTAACAGTGCCTATATCAAATTTGTCTTTGGCAAAAATTGATCTGTATTCATCCACTAATTTATCTATTTTTGATTGTTGATCAAAATTTAAATGGTTTACTGAAATTGCGAAATCAGTGACATTAATATGCTCATTGAAGTTAATTTTGTATTTATTTTCAGAATATGAAGTTTCCTCTTTTATTTGTATTTTACCTGGGAAATCATGAATGCTGGCATTTTGTTTATTTAATTTTTCTTCATTCGGGAAACTTACATTATTATCATGATTTTTTTTTGTATAATTTTTAAATTTTCATCTTGAATTAATTTAAATTCCTGTATACAGTCTAGGCCAATGAGGAATTCATAATTAAAATTGTCATTATCTATAATAAAGACATCCATGTTTTTCTCAATATCAAAAATTTTAATTTTCAGTGTTACCATTCCTTTAGTTTTCTTCTCACCATTAATAGTCCTCAAGTTTGCTGTTGGTAAATTTGTTTTTTCTTTATTCCTTAAATTTAATAATTTTGAATTTATCAAAGACACATTTGAACCTGAGTCATAAATCCCAGAAATATCCAAAGTATTATTTAACAGCAACTTAATTTTTATTAATGGTGGCACTATCCGTTTTTTGTAGTAATATTTTCATTTAATTCGATTTCCAATTCTGAATTGTTGACAGTTTTAACTTGGTTCGTTTTCTTATTTTCATCATATTTGGTTTTATTGAACCAGCAAACTGATTCAGGATGATACCGTATATTTTTTCTTTCTTGTTTACATATTTCACATGTTTTTTTTTCTTCGCTTCTTTTTATTTTATTCTCATAATACATTTTATTTGGTTTTTCAAAAGGTTTTGTATTTATAAGAAATTCTAAACCCCTTATTTCATTAAAAAGGTCTTCAGTCTCTTTGAGGCTATTTCTATTAATTCTATCTGCTATGTAGTTTGGTAGTCCTACAACAATCAGATCAATCAAAATTGATGTATCGAATGATCTATTCATATTCAATAAAAGTCTTTCTTTCTTCAATGCGTAATCCAATAAAGAACCATTTACATATTTGAATGCTATAGCTTTTCTTACAGGGATCCAGCCTTTGTCTGCATATGTTTCGCAAAAATTCTTCTTCCATTTTTCCCACTCAGAGACTAGTGTATATTTTATCAACATTGAACTATACCAATCTGTGCATGAACTTTCCAAAAATAGTCTCAAAATCTGAATTTTATTGATATCTTCTTTTATGTCTAATCGTGTACACTCACTTTCAAAAATTTCCATCCATTGAAGCACATTAGTATTTTTTCCTGTGAATTTTTCTATTACAAATTTCTCTGAGATCTTCTTTAAATTGTGGATTTCTGATTTTTGTTCCTTCTTATTGGTTTCAGCAAAATTTTGTAAAATTTGTTGTAATGCTTCTGCTGAAATACCAGTACTGGGTGTTGTTTGTTGTTCTGTTTGGCCACTTCTTATATGTTCTTCTAGTAAATAGTTATTGAAACACATGTTTCCATCATCATCTTTGTATATTTTCAAAGTTTCTTCATCCAAAGTAATCCAAACTCTTCTGTTAGCACCTCTCTTCGTAAGAGTGGTTTTCACCTTTTTAAAAGCTGCAGTATTTTTCAATTTTTCATGGAAATCCATGTGTTGCGTTTCAATTGGAATTAGGAAAATCTCATTTTTCTCTGTCTCAATTGAAGTTATGGCGATAACGTTTGTTTTGTTGTCACTTGCCAATGCTTTTACCGTGAATTCAAATCTTAATTTTTCCATCTTTACTTGAAATTTCCGCAAAAATGTTGTTTTATAATGGTGTTATAAATTTGAAATAAGACTCAATTGAGTTTCTCTGTAAAAAACAAGAGTTTTATTAATTACTATATTTACAAACTATTTACATTCATATTATTCTACCTGTAAAAAACAAGAGAAACAACATTTAAAGCCTCTATTCCACGTATTGTCTGTTTATGTAAATTCTCTTTTTTAAGTTTTTAATCGTAATTACTACACGTGTTTTTATAATTTGACAGTCAACTGTTTCTCTCAAAAAAACCCTAGTATCTCCCGCTGCGAGGCCTCTCGGTATCGCGGCAGATTCAAAGTTAAGAAATGTGACGACACACGTAAATAAGTAGTGTCGTTGATTTCTTTACATATGTTTTTTTAAATTTCCAGTAGCTAAAAGTAGCAGCAAATATTGAGTTTTTCTTACAATAACAAATTGTATCAGTTCACTGGTTTGCCGTTGGACTTTGTACAAGTCCTTTTCATTTTACAAAAATTATGAGGATAGTAGTATAGAGCTTAAGATAGCAAGGAGTTCTATAACTTTTATTTATATGATTTATTGTATTTCGTCAATTCATTTGAACATTGTTTATCTAATTTGCGAAAGATTATTGATCGTTTACAATACCATGGGTTGTACTAAATATTATATTTAGAGTTATTATAAATTCTAGTAATTACTTGTTGGAATTACCAGAACATAAGAAAATTATGTTAATTAACAAAATAAAATTTTTGTTGGGAAAGAAATTAATTTCAATCAGTTCTTTTGTACAGCTGGCTTTACACAAAAGCAGTTGGAGACAGATAAAAACTTAGCTCTGTCTAAAAGTAACGGAGATTTGGATAAAATTATGTTTTTACCCGATAAATTAAACACAAAATTAAATGGTCGATAAATAATTTAAGTTCTAAAAATCCCATAAGACATTTCAAATTCGATTTGAATTTAATAATTTTTCCTGATACTTCGAAGCATGGTTCGGGTATATTTTGTGCAGGTCAAACTGCACAGGGTCTTTGGAATCGTGCTTAAAGGAAAGAACATATTATGAACTATTTGTAGTGTTGCCGCGAGACGAGACTTGGCGAGACTTAAGGTCAGTCTCGTCTCGGTCTCGAAAAAGTCTCGAATACCCTGGTCTCGTCTCGGTCTCGAGTTGGTCTCGAGTTCTCTAGTCTCGTCTCGGTCTCGAGTCTCGACGAGAGTCTCGACTTCTTAATATTTCTTAGAAGTATGTGTTAATAAAATATATTACCTGTCATTGCATTAGACCACCGTAAAAAACTAGTACAGTAAGCATTAGGAAAATGGAAGCTTGAGTTTTGAATGAAACACCAAAATATTATAATTCTCAATATACATGGAACTGGAAATTTTACACGACATACTCACTATCCACTATCCCGCACGTCTGTATTGTACAGCTTGTTTATTTTAGAATTTTTTTTTCAAATTTATTGTACATACTAGGAGACAGGCGCGAAAATTTTAACTACAGTTATTTGTACAAGAATGCTCTATTTGTTCGAAGAAGGTAGTTTTTTAGCGAATATTCCATACACGTCATTTTTAACCAATGAGAATGCATTATTTGCTCGTAGAAGGCATTTTTTAAGCAATGAAATTAAAATTACTTAGATAAAACCACAGTAGATATCTCCATGGTTACCCTTTGTTGATATATAAATATAATTCGAGCCATAAATTAATTAGGTAAAATTACTTATAATTATAATTCCTGCGTAGAAACGACAAGTCGGGTCAAAATTTACTCTTAAATTTACACAAAGCATTCTAAAATGTCACAATACAAAATATCAACTGAAATAGCAACAAAAAATCATTGCATGAAGCAGTCTGCTTTGTTCAAAATTACGTGTGTGGAGTGTAGAATAATCACTATTCATATGAAATTTAGAATACAATTTTTTTTAAATAAATAAATGATCTAACCTTTATTAAAAAATTTCTATTTTTAAATGAATATTACAAATTAATTATTTAAAATAAGACTCGAGAGTCTCGACGAGACTCTCGGCGAGACTCGATACTGGCCTCGTCTCGGTCTCGAGTCTGTTATCGAGACTTAACTGATGGTCTCGTCTCGACTTTTCGAGACGAGACGAGACGAGACCGAGACTAGTCTCGAGTCTCGCGGCAACACTAACTATTTGTATTTACTGGCAATTTTATAGACCTTCACTGATTTGCAAGAGTTAAAGTAAATTGCGAAAGCTGGTTGAGAATAGACAATACAACAGCGATCTCATATGTTAATAAAATGAGTGGAGCGCAACTTAACAAATTACATAATTTAGCAAAATTGTGCGAACAGAAAAATATTTGGCTTTACGCCTAGTATATACCATCCAAAAGAAACTAAATGCTAAATGTGAAAAGTTCTGTTCATGGCATAGTGATCCTTATTGTTTAATTATTGTTGATGCACTCACTATATCATGGAAAAACCTATATAATTATGCGTTTCCACCGTTTGCTATGATTTTAAAGGTCTTACATAAAATTATAGAAGATTAAGCAGAGGGAATTTTAGTATATTGGTAAGCAACCTGGTTTCCTTTTTTTGTTAGTTTAAAAGATAAACCATTAGTTTGTCACTCTGCTAATACATTATTGTTATCCTCTTGCATAACATAAGTTCACCCATTTGCAACCAATCTATCCTTAATAGCAGGAAAATTGTGTGTGAAGCGTTCGAAACCGAAACTCTAAATTATTCGCCAGCCACTGTTGATATTTTAATATCTTTTTTATCGGGCGCAACGCTAAAACAATATCAGGGAGTTTTTATAAACTAAAAATTTTGTTCTGTGATAGTCACGGATATGAGTTGTTTATGACGACAGAATATAACTTATAGTCCAGTAAATGAAGGGCCCAACCTTGACAAAATCGCTCACCAATGTAATTTTTATATTAATTTGTCGGGATTGACAGGTAATTTAAAATAAGAAAAAGTTCTGTAAAAAATTTTCTTGTACGGGGGAGAAAAAGTCCCAAAGGGTTCGAAAAATCGTTTTTCCGCCAATATCTGCTAAAATATAGCATTTAGAGAATTTTTTGTTTAGAGAAAAATCAGGATCAAAAAATGGTCCTTATGATTTTTCTCTAAAATTTGACCGTTTTCCGAGATAAAAGGGCCCAAGCGCACCCTGGATTTTGAGCTTCTGCGCTGCATGCCGGAGAGCATGCTCCATGCATCTACACAGGAGCGGGCGAACAAAAGTCCAATAACTTGGGTAAAAATGTATATTTTTTATTATTCAAAGTTTCGGTGAAAGGGGAAATCTACAGCTATCATACCCGGTGACTCGAGTCACGTTTTGATTTTTTGATATTTTAGATATTTTCGTATTTCAATTTATACAAGGTGCGGTTTACGGCAACCCCAATTCAGCACGGTCGGCAATTTCCTATATTCTGGGGGCCTATTAACAAATAGCACTTTTATAAAGAGATTTTTTAAGGGAATATTCAGATTGAAACCATTATTTCCTAAGATTCAGTAAAATATGGGATACTAATATCGTAGGTATTAGACAAATTAGCAACTGAAAGTCATTTAGATAAATTATCATTAAAAAATCTAACAAAAATATTAAGTACCTTATTTGCACTAGTTTCAGTGCATAGAGTCCAAATTTTAGCAGAAATTGAGATGAATAATATTCATCAAACACAGACCGGCATTGAAATTGAGATAAATTCTTTCATTGAAACCTCAGGACCAAGCCGAAATCAATTTTTTCTAGATTTTCTTAGAAAAACCTAATTTACGTGTGGCTAGTACTAAACCTTTATTTAGAGAAAACCAAATTAGTGCGGCATACCAATAAATGGTTTTATTTCCTGGAATAAACCACATACAGCTTAGGTGCACAAACTTTTTCTAGATGTATTAAAACTGTTTCAGATGAATGTGGAATTAATATAAAGCCGGTTTTCAGCGCATAGTACAAGACATGCGTCAACATTAGCAGGGTGTAAGAGGAATTAGTTTGGATGTAAGTAATAAGAAACACAGCTGGCTGGTCGCGGAATTGTCAGATATTGCAAAGTGTTATAATAGACATGTGTCTAATTATAATAAGGAAAATTTTGGGGTTACAATCCTAAATGGATAACTATAACAATGCTGGTTTGTTATTAAGTATGTGGTTGGTTTTAGGGCAAAATATAGCAATAAAATTTCAGCTTTTTCATAAATCTAAACATCTACATAGTTGTAATTACGAGAACGAGGCTCGAAATATAATTGAAGATTAAACGAACTTACCTGTAAGTGAAGTTCAATCGAAATTATATGAGAGCCTCGTTCGAAGTAATTACAACCTCCCACCCATTTCCCAACCCCATAGGAAAATAGCAGAAATTTTCTTTCAGCTCTAAACGAAATGATTAAATATTATCACGGAGATCGGAGACAGAGGAATCCAGGGGGACGTAACACATTACGTTTTTTGTTTTTACTAAACATTGTGACATAATCGTACCGGCAAAGCGTTACTACATAGTTGTAATTACTTCGAACGAGGCTCTCATATAATTTCGATTGAACTTCACTTACAGGTAAGTTCGTTTAATCTTCAATTATACACGAATTTCTGTGACATAAACATAATTTTATAGCTAGTGGACCTCTTTATAGCTCAGTGGGCCATAATGAAACGTCAAATATTTTTAGATTTCTTTTTTTTCTCATAGATACTACTAATTATCCTATAAAATTTTCTGTTATGAGTTTTTAATTTTTTATTTAAATAACATCACTTTTACTTACATTTAACATGAATTATCTTGTAAATGTTTAATTTAATAATTACAACTTTGACATTATAGATTTTGGTTTATTTTCAGAATTTTTAGCAACAGTCCAAGTAATTATGAAGTTTTGGTTCGTTGAACAAATAAATTTAATAAATTAATGACAATGTTGATAAACGATACGTGTCCTACTAACATGTTATTAGCAATAACATGTTAGTATATTTTGTTGACAACAAGATAGTTTTTTTTCCGAATTTTTCTGCTAACATTGTTACTGACAATGCAACCAGCAATGTCAGTAGCATGCTGCTATCGACATTTTTAGCGGCCGCATTAATTAAACTGTAATTTGTTAACAACATTTTTGTTTGTAACATGTTTTGTTATTAAACATGTTTTTGTTATTTTTTCGGTGTGTAGGCACCTTTGAGAAAACTAAATTTTAAAAATATCTGTTGTTTTTATGATTATATCGTTTTATCTTGACTCACAAAAAATTATTTATTTAAGTAATGAAATTAAGTTCTGTGTTCCGTTGTTTTATTGATTGTATGCGTAAAAAATTGATTTTAGAACGTTTCATGGAAATTATGATACAAAGTATTTAAAAGCGTTTAAAACCTTTGACCTTGAATCCAACTTACGAGTCACGCACCGCCACTGATCAACAGTGTCCACTCCTGTATTTATATTATACTTCGTCGTGATGATATTAGAAATTAGACAATAACTTGAAGAGAACCGGTAGCATAGTCTATGGTAAATTCTTGTGTACTGTTATTATTTGGTAATTGGTATAGACAGTATGACTATAGTTTCGTTAGATATGTTTTACTTTACGATAACAGTGAGCTTAACGAGAGCTAAGTGTCCAGAAATAAATATTAAGGCTCATAAATAAGTTACTTATGTACAACTAAAAAATTGAATTAAATCTACATTATTATATAATTACAGTAGTAACAGATATGGCTGATCTGCATGCGCTATTATTTCTCATTTCCAATGAAACACTAAAAAAGTATATAATGTTCTTAAATATGTTATGTCATTTTACTTTTAATTACCAGTAACGAAATAAAAATTAACTTTTTACTTTTTATTATTATTTTGTTAATATATAAAACGAAATGTAAAATGTAATGTCAATTATCAATATAAATATTCTGCTTTCAATTGTAGTTTTACTTGTGATCGCAATTCAATGCCTGATGGCGAGTAATTTTCCTATAGAAGTAATTATAAAATTACTGTTAATTAATATGATATAAATATAATTGTTTTTCAGTGTCAGAGGCCCTCTAACGGCGAAGGTCCCCACGCTTGACGGTAATAATATAAGGTTAGGTTTAGGTACCTAATTTATGTAATTTTGAATCTTGACAAATTGAAGACATGAATACCTATAGCGTTTTTTTCAAAATAGTAGCTTCAAAGAAAAGTATACAATAAATTGATAAATTAAAATACATAAAACATTGTTTAAAAAAATCTGACGTGGCCATCACACAACCTTCCGCCATATCTAGACTTTAAACATAAATGTATACCTACGTACAATCCGGTGTCCATTTAAAATATACAAATACAAATCTAAAATATTCAAACAGAAATTTGCATCACCTGAACAAGGCCGGTTCTAGGGTAGTCGGCGCCCTGCTGCGAAATTCTGTTATGGCGCCCCCTCCCTGCGAGCGAAGCGAGTATATGCGCCTCAGGCTATTTTTTTTACTCAAAAATGCGATATGGTACTCATAATACATGTAATTTTATTCTCTCCACAATCGAAACAAACATAAATGCACATACGCTGCCGTACGCCGTGCTACGTATACCGTATATACGTACTATCACAGAGCATTCTTTTATTTATGGTACTATGCGAAGCGAAACACGTAACAGTAACACACGTACGCTTGTATAGTCCTCGTATTTAGAGAAAAGAAATGTGCACAATCCAATTTTAGTTTCGGCGAGTCAAATTTAAATATGAAGAGGTGTTAAGCTAGAATCAGACCCAACCAATTATAAGTGTAAGTGGCTATTTTAACCAACCAGCGCTCAACGTTCGCACTTATAATTGAAATTGGCATTTTGTGGAAGCGCTGGTTATGGTTAATTTAGCACTTATACTTATAATATTGGGTAGGTCTTAATCTAGCTTTAGTGTTACGAAGTTGTAATTAGATTTGATTTCCTTATATTTTATTAAAGACAGTTAGTAGCTAATTTTTGGATATAAAAAAATATCAAAACATAATATTGTTATGAATAACTTAATATAATATAAATTTTTATAGATGTACAATATAATGTTATTAATTTCATAAAACACTGTAAGTACTAGTAGTATACATATTTATATTACATAAAAATAAAATTTCACTTACCCAAATAAATAATTTTGAAAATGTATACGTTCAGATTTTACCTTTTACCTCGTTCGATGTTCGAATAAATATAAATAAAATAAAAATTTAAAATTTTCTGTATTCGCTGAACCTTCCCAACGAAGTGATAATCAATTAGGGTGGTCTTCATATTATGATTTTTATGACGCCAATTACCTACCGCCACATACAAAGGAGTAAAGGAGACTTAGCGGCACGCGGCACGCGCGCCCTACGTCAAAGGGGATATAAATAATAATTGCGCTAATGTACACAGAAACACAAATAAATTACCTATACATTTCTAAAGATTAGATTTTTCTTGTATAGTTCGTCAACCATTGTAAATCCGGCGCTACACGATGCGTCGAACGTTCAAACGAACGTTGGATCGAACGTTTGGGTCAAATGCGTTCGACAGTTGGTGTAACGAATGTTTCTGCTACACGGTGTGGTGAACGTTTGTTTCGATACATCTGGTACAAACGTTCGTCGTCTACGAGTATACCTAGTTGTTGAAAATGGAGGACGAGATTGTTTTTAAAAATACTCAACCAGAATATTTAATTTTATATAGAGATGTAACTAAAAACAATAAGATATAGTATGTCCAAAGGTATATCGTTATGTCCCTCACAGCAGGCCTATTGTTAAACATTTAAGCGGATTTAAGCTTGATTTATGGCGTTGAAAGAACAGGTACGTATTAAATATTTTCCAATTTTATTTAATTTATTTTAATTCTCTCAAGATATGTTCTCACTAATCTTGTTTTTTCCTAATTTGACGAAAAAATCAAATCCATTATTTTAAAATGTTTATGAATTGAAATGAAAAACCCTAGTGTATTTCAAATTTTGCTAATCCAACCCCTCTCGCCGGTAGTGCTACTCCCTGCTGTGTGCGGCATTGAAGTCAAAGCTATAACGATATATTTTTGTACAAACTTTATATGCTTCATTGTTGCTGCTGCGCATTAATTTTAATTTTTGATATAATTTCTCGGTTTATTTTAAATAATAACGTCGATCTTAGTTGTAAACATATATTCTAATAAAAAAATTGACAAATATTATTACTAAATGTGTAATTTTTAAGAAATATGCACTAATTCAGTTAAATAATTGCCAAATATGAAATGTACATGAAAAATGCAGCACTACTCAACTACAAACTACCAATCCGTGTAGCCGTGCATCAAATCAACGAATGTTTTGCTACGAACGTTCGAGGAATTTCTTTGACTCGGGTCAAAAAGACCGACAGTGGCCGGAACGTGTCCAAACGCGAACGTTTGACGCTTGACGTTTGTAGCTCGTAGGTTCGAACGTAGGTCACACGATGTGACGAACTATCAAACGTTCGACGTTGGAAGGTGTTCGTAGCATCGTGTAGCGCCGGCTTGATTTGGAATAGAATGAATCATGACTCATAATGTAGCATGTGACGATCTGAGATATCACTTGAGTCCTAATTTATTTAGTTGCAAGTTGAAAAATTGCTTATAATAATTGCAAATTGACTATAATAAAAAGCATACATTTTATTTAGAAATCTTGTACGGCGCCCCCTTTCGGGGGCGCCCTGATGCTATGCATCACTTGCATCGTGCCTTGAGCCGGCCCTGCACCTGAATCAAAAGATTCATTCACAGGAAAACTCCTCTGTGTTGAAGCCATCCTGCGTTCAAATAACGTCACAACCTGCGTATTACTCTATTGCGCACATCGAAGGCTTATCCAATAACATCAAGAGGATTTTAGAGGCAAATATAAACGTCAAAATATCGTTAAAACCTATCAACACGGTCAGAAATTTATTTACAAAATTAAAAGATGACATAGACCCAACTCAAAAATCAGGTGTGATATATAAAATTCAATGCAACAATTGTGATAAAATATACGTGGGCCAAACAAAGCGCCTTTTACAAACACGAATAAAGGAACATAAAAGAAACGAAAATAAAATATCAACTAACACAGGTACAAGCGCTTGCGCCCTGGTACATCACGCCAAATCGCTCAATCACAAATTCGATTTCGAAAATGTCACAATACTTGACACAGAAACGAATCTCAAAAAGCGCTTAATACTAGAGATGCTACACATAAATAACAACAACAATTGTGTCAATTTCCGCAGTGATATTGAGGATTTAAGCGTGGTACATAACAATGTTCTGAAAAAATTCAAAAAAGATGAGTTGCGCAGATCTCGCACTACCACAACACCCAATTAGACGTCGACGCATTGTGCACGCTCTGGATACGCCTTGCATTTTGGGTTTCAACAGCCTCCATCTAGTCTGTTTCCACCGTTAGGTTCGTTTTGACTGTTTTTTTCAATGAGACGTGTGAAATTTAATTTATTTGACCCATCTACATGTTCTGTAGAATTTTTAAAAATTATTATTGTACAATATATATGTAAAAGAATTTTTACAACAATTTAACAACTAATGTAAGTAATTTCTAATTTGTACCTTATCTAAATTGTATAATATTTTTTATCTCTGTTGTACTTGTAGTCACCCTGAAGAAGCCAGAAGGGTGTGGCGAAACGTCGGTTTCTTAGTTAAATAAAACTCAATTGACTGCATTCCCGATTATTCCATCCTTCATTATTCTACCAGTCGACAAATCCATTTCTTAGTTCTTTAATGCTACCAGATAAAGACAATTTTTTTATAACGTAAATTGCAAATAACTTTTCCTCTTATTCTTATTACAAATAAATACTATATTTATCCAAATTTATAGAAATTCTTGACAATTAATCTTTTCAATCTTCAAAAAATATCACTTCCGGTGAAGATATTTGTACCAAAATCTAATGAGCTTTTCCAATTTATATACAAATGTTAAATACCAAATATCAAATTTTTTGGGTAATTCGTATTTGAGTTATCCGACTGACAGAAATCCAGCCCTGACCACATAACTACACACATACACACACACACACATACATACAGACATCATCGTGAAACTATCAAAAATGAGTTGTAAGGATCCTAATTCGTGCTCATCCAGTAAAAACTCACTACCCGATTATTAGCATGATTTCAATACCTTACAGGTAAGCGGAAGGTAAAAATCATTAAAAAATTTGTACAAACAGTAGTTATTCATTATTAAAGAAAATAGTAGGGTTTTTAGTATTACGATATATCAGAAATCACTTATCGCTATTTGCAAGTAATTGTTTAAATAAATTAAAAGTGGGACTGAAAATTTGAAATCATACTATGGGCAAAATATACAGGATATATCATACGTTTTAAGGGTATATAATAATAATAATAATAAATTTTATTCATCATGTTATGCTATATGGCATTTATGACAAGTCAAATAAATATCGTACAATGACACAAAGGCAAAAACAAATTAATAATTTACATTATAAGCGTGACATTCAGATAGCTGACGAAGTAGAAAAATTAAGGAGGCCAGTCTACTGCATAAGGAATCAATTTGAAGATTCCATTTCAGGTTATCATCAACGAGCATACCTAAAACAGTTACCGCAGATCCCTGACTGTGGCCTGTGGCTACGGTTCGAGGATACCATCAAGGACTGCGATTTGTTCTGATTCAATTTTAATTTATTACAGGTGAACCACTTTTCAACTTCACGATTTATATTAGTATTTATAACATTCAAAGTATTGATATCACTGGCCGATGATATAACTGTGGTATCATCAGAAAATAATATACATTTATGTGGATAAAGAAAATTGCACAAGTCATTAATATAAATAATGCAGAGAAGCGGACCCATGACTGACCCTTGCGGCACACCATGGATAACAATTGCAAAATCAGAGTTATACTATTTGATATACTTATTACGCAAAAAGAATTTTTCAAAAATTCCTAAAATATCATATTATGAGAACATTATTATTTTTCATATCACTGGATTGATAAGCATTTTAATATAACTTCTAATAATTTTTAAATCCTTTATATTAACTTCATCGTCTTGTCTGTTTGTCTGTCTACATACGGCAGAAAAACAAAAGTAAAAAATGACCCACTTCCCGGAATCCTATCGAGCTGAAATTTTTCAAATAGACTTTTGTCATCTAACAATGCATTTTGGCAAAATTTCAGATTATCCACCATCTTGAAACCAAATGGCGGCTAGCTATCTCAAAATGTACTGCACCGATTGCGGCCAAATTTGGTACAGTAATAGACAAGGATCTAACTTATGATATAGATATATTAAAATGTCAGTCCGCCATCTTGAAACAAAATGGCGGACAGATATCTCAAATTGTACTGTAACTATTGCGTTCAAATTTGGTACAGTAATAGCTAAGAATCTGTCTTGAAACATATTATATTAAAATGTTAGTCCGCCATCTTGAAACAAAATAGCAGCTAGCTATCTCAAAATGTACTGCACCGATTTGGTTCAAAAACAAAAATTTAAATAAATATCGATCGACTCTCATATACCGTGAGTTTTATTTAACGTGAAACATGGGATCTTTCATATCCATGGTTATGAATTTGACAGCAATGTATTAGAGCGTTTCATAATAGAACATAGCAAATGAAAATGTATGTATTTCTAATCATTTTAGATATGAAAAAAGTTGAAAGAAATATAAACATTTAATAAATATTTTTTCAGAATACAATTTATAACAAATTCTGAAATACACGAAATAAATCAAATAAGTACTTGTCTGAGGCTAACATCTGCATTATACCAACGTATCATTTGCACTTTTTCTTCAATTGTATACCTTATTTTCAACAACACAACCCTAATTGACAGGTAATATTTACTTGATAATGACAGCCTATGTTCTATTTTAAATGAATCGCTCTAATACATTGCTGTCAAATTCGTAACCATGGATATGAAAGATCCCATGTTTCACGTTAAATAAAACTCACGGTATATAAAGGATTTATAGTGAAAAACTTTGTTTTTACGAGTTCATTTTTCTATTTCTAAATGAATGTTATTCTCAATAATCGTTCAACAAATGACTGTTGAATACGCTACATCTGTCAAACTGACGTTTACAATTCCAGATTTTAGATGCATTTATCTAAAGTAATATAATAGAAGCAATTTGTAAATTATATTAAGTACCTAATATAAGAAAGAGCACGTATGTTTATAATAATTTCATCAATTTTAGTAGGCACCTACTAATAAAACTTATGTCTTATGTAACTCGCAATCATTGATGAGGAAAACTCAAACCTCCCGCGCAGCCTTTGTCAATATGATGTTGACTTCATCTCCTTGCCTAGGCTTTGACCGGCATACTGTGTCTAGACTATGTAAGGTCGATGGTTATAAACCTTTATATATATTTTTGTAAAAGTCATCTCTAATTATTTCAACCTTGTCCACTTTCCGACAATTATCTTTTCATCATTACAATTTTGGATGCTATGCCATCATTAATCATTTCTAATGAAGAAACCCTGTATACCTCAATATATTATAGACATTATACTCGATTAAGCGGCCCGACTACTTTTTTCCGAATTTCTAAAATATTCTCGATTTTACTATTTTTCTATTTCCTACTACTACGACTGCCTAAAACCAGCCCGAAACTCGTACTTCACCGCATCCTCCTAGCAATGCAATGTCATTTTGAAGTTGAAAAATATGCTGTAAAAGTGTTTTCGTTGAGATTAAAGTGTTAGTTTATTATTGACTTTAAGGTAATGTTTTTATAAACATTTAATAGACTTAGACAAAGAATGCATCTACATAGATGTGCCATTTTCAAATCTTTAAAATAAATTTCTATCAGAAGATTACCGGCTAAAGTTTTCATAAATTGGAAATTTTTATGAATTTTTAGGTATTTTTATAATCATGTACAATTTTTTAATTAAAATTTTTAAAAAGCACAACAATTAATTGCTCCTTTAAGTACATAATCCTTGTTGAAATACAATTTTAGCATTCTTGTACTGGCCACAAAACGTTAGTACGTTTTGTGCTGGAGTTTAGGAGGTAGACGTTGATTTATCCAGAGAACTACGAATGTAATGATTGTTGTTTTCGTATTTAGGTACCCTGATGAAGACCTCAGTAAGCTCGATACGTTGGTCAGAGTGAATTAATAAAGTTATTAACTGATAATCCAGCGATTTAAATTTTTTATCATCATACCTACAGCCACTAATTCTCACTACGCTCACTGTTTTGTATTATGTTTATAGGTTACTTAATTTTTTTGCACGATCAGTTATTTTAGCGAGTACTGGCTCCGTTTCCAAAACAGTAGATTTTGTTTAAAAATTAAAAGGCGGTAAGTAAAGTAAAGCATGAATAATTATTTAGGTGTAGGTACTAGGTACCTTACTCATAGCGTAAAAATGATCTAAAATTCGAATCTTTTTTTGATCTAGATCAAAATCAAGATCCTTAAAGATAAGATGATTTAAATCAAATCAAAGATCACACAAGTTGATCTAGATCAGTCACAATACTGATCCTAACCTAAGTAATTGTTTTGAATTGTAGTTAAACATCAAACAAAAAATGACATGCAGTTTTTATTATTGTGGTTTTCGTTTTATACTTTTATCAGGAAGCCTAACTTGAATCACCCTTTTATTGAAAGAAATTATCACCAGATAAAAATTCTGGGAGATGATGTTCCATTCTTTCATGACGACCCTCATTTAATACAACGTCGGAGTTCAAATTTATCTAACGTCACTACACAAAATACCACCACACAGAGTACTACGCAAAGTACTCTAAAGACTTCCACTGAAAACACTGATAATGCCACTCAATCGACAGAAGTTTATGCAAATTCATTTAATTTGTATATGAATTTAACGTACGTAGGAAACGAAGAGATCAAGACAGACATAGAACAGGAATTAAAAAATATTACACGAGTCTACAAAATTATACCAAGAGCTGAAAAAAAAAGAAACTGAAGAAGTAACAGGTACTCGAGCAGGTACTCATCGAAAAAAGTACATAGTTTTATATTTTTCATGAAATATTTGAGGTATCATTTGAAATATACGCTATAATAGTTTTTTTTTTGTATTAAAGTGCACGAAGTTTATGTTTTTTAACCAGGCTTGGTGAGTTAAATAAGTTAAGAACGCACTAAAACATTTCTCGATTGAAATACAAACAACATTTTTTCTACAACTAATTTCTAATTAAAATTTGTTAAATTCATTAAGACGAACTTCTACCGTGCCAGAAAACAGCCAGAAACATGGATTTTGCGCGCCACTCCACAGCGTTTATTGTTTTGTTAAATATAATAATCTAAAGATATTGTTGAAGATAAAAGTACAAAATACCTACAAAATGGTCGATGCAGAATTTTAAAATTTTGCTTTAAATTCGAAATTTATGTTAATTTGAATTTTGACAATTTTTGTAATTTTTTTAACACAAATATCTTCTATTTTAAAAAGAATTTTAAAAAATCGATCGAATATTTGGCAGATACAAGCTTTGTGGACAACATATTGAAATTTGAAGTTAATTTCACTTATAAATAAAAACTGTACAGTGGCGCGCGAAAATCCTCTCTTTTACAAATATTGCAGTTGTAGCAATACTAGCTTGAAATAGGGGTATAATAAAAAAGGAAGGAATATTTATGTAAGGGAAAGGGAAAACCAGTCGTGGTCGAATTAATAGGAAGGGATGAATTAGGGAGCGGAATTAATCATGACATAACGAAACACTAGAGAGCTTTACTTTAAAATATATATCTATATATATATATATATATATATATATATATATATATATATATATATATATATTACACAAAAACTCCGATTAAACACGCAAATATAAAAGATTTATACTTCTTAAACTGATAAAAACTTGATACATATACGTTTCCACTAAAATATGAATATAAAACTAAAAAATATTCTTAAAATTACGCTCAAAAGCGTAATGTCCGTAGCAACAGGCTACATCTTGGACTTATCTCGAGCTCTGCTGCCGAAGAACTATCCGCAGACGCCCAAAATCATGGGAACGTCTCGCCTACAGGGTACAGGGGGATGCAGATGACCTCTGAACTTTTGTATCTAAAAATAACTAAAGATAACAAAAATACAAAGCGTAGCATATGCAAGTCATCTTGCTACACCATCCCCTCCTTAAAATAATTATATCTTTCCAAAGATATAATTTATAAAAGGTAATTTCGCACCTGAAACAAAATCCAAAACACAAAAATCCAAAAAATTCAAAAATAAAACAAAATTACAAAGAATATCAAAATAGGTACGCATACATATAACATAAAACAAATAAAAATCAATTAAAATACAAAAAAAATATATAAATTAGCATATTAAATTTAACAAATAATGTAAACATTACCTACACAAATCAATCCAAATTAGGCACTCATATTATTTAATTTTCAAAATATTAAAATTAGGGAATAATTACCTATATAAAAAAAACATGATAAGTAAGTTTACAATAAAAAAACAAAATTCAAATTTACATAATTATAGATATGATAAACGAAACTTAACACTAAACACAAAAAAAAAACACATACAAAAAAAAGGTCTGTGATAAAGGCTTATGCCCGCGCGGTGTGGGTACACATAATCTATAATTTGTCACAAAAAAATTCAACAGCACGCACTGCACTGCACAGATCACAAGTGGGGGAGGGGGCTCTTCACAAGGCAAGGGTCTCAGACTTCTAACTGCACACATCTGGGCCCTCCTGTGGAACCGTGAATTTCGCCTTGTTGTCGCTGCTGCTGCTGTTGGTGTTGGTATCCGACGTCTCTGTCGGAACGGCCGATTTTAGCTGCGCCATAGAATCAGGAAGCGTCGCTGTAGTCGCCTTCGTCGTCGTCGCCGATGCTGACTATCCCGGGGTGATGTGCTAACTTGCATTCTAAACTTGAGGCGGCCATCTTGGAAGCCAACGATTATCACTGGGCCAACTTCTGACCTCTTGCACATTGTGTACTTACCAGAGGTTCTAGTACCACAATTGCTGTCATTTTGGACCCAGGCATCTGCCTTGCGCTTCCGTGCACGCCTCTGTTTTCTATTCTTAATCAAGGGCACATCAGCCCAGCCGATGTCTTCTTTATCGACGACCTTTGACCCTGCGATAGACACTTCCTTATCTCTTACCATCGGTCGTGGTATGTCAACAGCCCCGCGCTGCTCTGCTGCAAGCATGGCTTCTATCTCTGCCAAGCTTATCATAGCTACAGGCAGAGGCAGCGGCGTCTCAACAACCCTATTTGCCTCGGGCGTTGGCAAACTTACAAATTGCGGCGGCTGTGACCGTTGCGACGACCATGTAGATGTTGGTAAATGTGTTTGCAATGGGGGCGGCGCGGGCATCGGATACGTGGCAAAACCATACCCATATGCTTGATGCCCTGGCGCTGGCACTGGCTGGAACCATGGTGATGGCGGTGGCACAAACCACGGTGATGGTGGTGGCACATACCATGCCGGTTGTGGTGGAACTAAGTATCCCGGCGGTGGAATAAACCGAGGATCTCTAGGCCACTCCATTGCACAAACACTACTATATATAAATCGAAATTTTGTATTATTATTAAAAAAAAGTATGTCATGATTACTTATACGGACTTGCTACTGTCCAGGTTCTTTTGAATTGTCGGTAACGAGTAAAAAGTTCAGAAACTATAATTACTCGCAGCCATTTTGAAAAACAACAATGGCGATTCTGTATAAACAACTACAGAACTTTTCACGACAATCCTACCGGCTGTTGCCAATGTAGCAGAACTGGAGTAAAATATGGGTTAGGATAAAAAATAAGGAAGGAATATTTATGTATTTATTATTATTTATATATATATATATATATATATATATATATATATATATATATATATATATATATATATATATATATATATATATATATATATATACAATATAATAATCATAATAATATAATATCATGTCAAAAAATATATGCTAAGGCAATTATTATAAACTGTATAAGCTTAAATTTATTAACACATTTTTGAATAGGTAGACTCGAGAAACAACTACCTTAATATTTAAAATATTTTCAATAACCGTGAAAAAACGTTTTTCTACGGCTGCTTCTGAAAGTTCACGTTTCTACATTGTTTATAATGTTGAAAGCAGCTGTTTGTCGCAAGTATGTTGCAAAGTACCTAAGTGTGTGACAAAGTACTTTGTTGCCCACTTATGGGCACTTTGCAACGCAGTTTTGCTTTTTTTTGAATGTCCATTGTTTTCGAAACAACATTGATATTTCACAAAAATTTAAAAATTTGACAGTAAATATCAAAAATTAATGGTTATTTTTGTATTGTTTAACTTCCTTGTTTTGCAGGAATAGAAAAAATTGTGTGTATAACACATATTGAAAATATTTTGTCGAAATTGAACGATTGCAACCCTCCCTTCGCCCTTTCGTTCGCGATCGACAAAACTATATTTTCAAAACTTGTTATACAAATAACTATTGTCAATACCTTGAAAAAAACGGGTGTTTTCATGGTTTTGAATGGTTGTCAAGGTAACATAACAAAAAATATTGTAAAAAACAACAACTTCACGCTTTGCTAACAATTCAAAAATTTCAACGTTTTTTGACAGTTGTAGAAAAAATATATTTAAGCGGCCCGTCTCTCTTTTTCGAACACTTTTTTCTATTCTACGCTTTTCTCCATACTATCATGTCTTAAACTGATGTCGAGAGGGTCTTTGCATAGCCATTGATCATTTGGCCAAGTTTAAGACGGCCCAAAATATGCGAATTTTGCGATTTTTTCATTCCTCCCCGGGGGGGAATGGCACATGGTTACCTGGAAGTCGTGCCTCTTTTGCACTCTGCTGGGTATTCTCACCAAACGTGACAAAGGCTTACAAGCGGGAATATCAAGGACACTACGTGCGCCCGGCTCCCGTACTAAAATGAGTCAGAGTTTTATGAATTTTTGCACGTGTATTATATTTTAATAACCAAAATAAAATTTTATTAATGATAAATCTTTATTGCTAATATGTTTTATCTGTTATAATAAATCAAACTCCTTTTTGTAGTCTAAATATACGTAAAGATTATTCATTTTAGTACCTTACAGTTTTATATAAAAAGAACGGTGAACATATCATTTTCATACTGTTCAACATGAAGACTTTTTACGTAACTTTACTTCTAGTTGCCACAGCAACTCTAACCATGGTAAGAACTTTTTTATATTAATTTGTGCAAATAGTTTTATATATTCAAAAAAATATAATAGTAAAGCAATTACTCATGCGAATAATCAAGACGTTTGCATATAGTTCATGTAGAAAACTTTCATTCGTTTTATTTACATTGATTGAATGTAGGGGAGAGAGAGGTACATTGATACACGGGGCAGATTGATACAGATTTGAAATTTTGCGCTGGATTAATTATTATTAATTGGGCGTCTTGTCACTTGAAGGCACTAACAAAATCTACATCCCATAAAAAATTCAAATCAATTGCAGTTGTTTATCGGAAGTTATCCGGATAAGTGTTTTTTTATGCGTTGTCCGTAAATTTTTTCATGTTTTTAAATGCACGATATCTCAATAGATATTAAACTTAATTTGGCAAACACTCTTGTGATATGTATAATGTAGTATTAGAATAGTGTATGTTTTGATATTTACATGTGAAATATTTAAACTTAGGGTATGACTTGACATAAATAAAAAAAAGACCGGTGAGGCACATTGATGCAGTTGTGCATGGGGCACATTGATTCAGCGTATCAATGTCCATATTTTATGTTATGATGAAAAATTCAAATAAAAAAAATTTGTATCTGTAAAATTTTACACTAGGATGACATTATTATTTATTACATTTGGCGTAATGACGAAATTGCGCTGGACAGGGGCATAGAAGTTAAATTTCTTAGAAAACAAACATAAAATAAATTTGTCTCTCCACAAGTAGATGATATAAATTTAATTATGATATAAAATATTGTAATGAAGCTTCTATAGTACCATCATCTAAAAAAGTACCACTCGGGCCACGTCATCATATTGTTTTCAGTTGACATTGATTGATTTAAATTAATTACTAAGAAAAAATATAATATAATTTATTAAACAATAGTAAAGTATATATTTTCATTTTTCATATATAATGTGCCTCGTGCTTATATCAAACTGCCCCATAAGGGGGGCAGTTTGATACACTTACAGAGGGTTTTTAAAATTGAATTTAAGGCAATTTAAAAATTATAATTATTGTTAATTTAAATACTAACAATAAGACAAAAGATTGAAGTTTATGTTTATTTATTAAAAACTTTTAAAAAAGACGCGTGGTCATCACAAAAAAATAAAACGTCAAAATCGTATCAATGTACCTCTCTCTCCCCTACCTAAAACTAAATTAGTAGGTATACTCAATTTAAAAATTAATCGGGCAAATCTGGTGTTGAAATACTAAAACTGAACGTTTTTGATTGGCTGATGTAACACCAGTTTTACACCACACACACTTTGTAATGTAAACTAACGAATGTTCTTCATCTTGTCTCATCAGCTGTTGTCAGTTTTCCCGCTGATAGGTCATTTTAATTTTGCCGCAAAATAAAATCTAGTGATATTTTTCTCGAATTTATGTAAATATGGCTCAGCAAGACAACTTCAAGTTTGTCCGTTTACTTATTAAATCAAAAATTTGTACTTAAAAATATCCAGTAAAAAGGATTGGACAAGAATGTACCACTTTTCGCACTGATATGCATAAATAATTTATAAACAGCGAAGAATTTATATTAGTATTACTAGAAATCAACAATTAATTTGGATATAATTATGTAGGTATTTTTTTTATTTGTATTACGAAGTTTCGGTATCTACAGAATGTATTATAACGTTGAGTAGTACATACGTTAAGGGTACAGTTTGATATGGTGATTATGAATTAAAAAGTATTTTTCAGAAATTAAAAAAAATAATGGTAGGCATAGTTTTTTTATACGGTTCAAATAGATTTGCATAATAGGCTATACCCTATGCACCTAATGTTAGGTCGAAAACATTATGTAAAAATATAAATTTTATTAAAAGAAAATGTTTTGATAGCAAATTGAGAAAGAAAATTTTCTGTGACGTTATTATATTGAACACGAGGAGAGAAGCATGTTATGGGGAGTTTGTTTACTAGTTGAGTTGTTGCTATGGCTTTACGGTCATTGATTGGTTCGGCGCTATTCTACGTCACATATTATTATTGAATTTTCATTGTTTTTGTTTGGGCTTTATTAATATAAATTTTGTCAAAATAAAAATACGTGTTCCAAGTTTTTATTATTTCTTCTTTGAAAATATTAAGAAATAAATCAATATCCTGCAAGTTGCCAATTGTTATTGAAAATAAATTAGATGAACACCTAAATAGAATTACATTAAGAATTGGAATTATTCAAAATCATGTTAAAATCTTTATTAATTCAGTGACACGAAAAATGTTATTTCTGATATTTTGAAATTTATTTCTGGAACTTTAAAAAAAATATGTTTGATCCGTTCAGCATAAATATTAAACTGTATGTATGACCTTAACGCCTTAAAGTATAGGTACTCGAAGTTATATACCCTGTCCTGCATGTTTTTCAATCCATATTATTATCATTATTTTGTTTTCCAGCAAATGCCTAACCCACAAGACTTTGTAGAAAGTGCGGTCAATATCGCGACCGATATTGCGGACCAAGGTGCGGGCGTTTTGACCGATGCAGTGGGCCAAGCAATGGGAACAGCAGCAGCAGCAGCCAATGCTATGCCAACAACGGAAAATAATGCAACTTCTATCACATGATGTAAAAATTATGATAAAATAAAATAATTATTTTACACATTATTTACCGAATAAAAATGATTTGTTCTGTGCTATAATATAACATAGTGTATGTACAAGAACTAATTCAATAAATAAATAAAAAATAATTAGTATGTGTTTTAATAATTAGAAATTCTTTTCGTTACATACTCATTGTAGAAAGGTGATTTGGTGGCCGACCACATGCGCAATTGACAAAAACCCATAGGACAAATGCCCAAAGACAAATACTCAATTGACAAATACCCATGCGGACAATTGCGCACGCGGACAATTGCGCACGCGGACAAAAGCCCATGTGTACAAATGCTCACGGATACAAATGCTCATGCGGACAATTGCGCACGCGGACAAAATCCCATGTGTACAAATGCTCACGGGTACAAATGCTCATGCGGACAATTGCGCACGCGGACAAAAGCCCATGTGTTCAAATGCTCACGGGTACAAATGCTCATGCGGACAATTGCCCACGCGGACAGAAGCCCACGTGTATGTACAAATGCTCATGGGTATAAATGCTCATGCGGACAATTGCTCACACAGACAAAAGCCCATGTGTACTAAAGCTCATATGTACAAATGCTCATAAAATTATTTTTTCTCATCGGTATCGGTATATTCTGTTGGACTCAATTAGGGTTTTGTTAGTATTGATTAGTTTATTTTAAAAAAACGGAGTTCTGTTGGACTCAATTAGGGTTTTGTTAGTATTGATTAGTTTATTTAAAAAAAACGGAGTTCTGTTGGACTCAATTAGGGTTTTGTTAGTATTGATTAGTTTATTTTAAAAAAAACGAAGATCTGTTGGACTCAATTAGGGTTTTGTTAGTATTGATTAGTTTGGGTACAAATGTGCAAATCGAAGTGTGAAAATTGGAATATGGGTAGCTGGACATTGTGGTGGGGGAACTTTTATACGCTGTGGTTTTTCGGACGTGTGGTTATTAGGCGGTATGGTTTTTATACGCTGTGGTTTTCGGTGGTGTGGCATTTACTCAGAGTTTTTATCAAAACCGAGAATGTGGAACTCAAGAAGGGTATAAGGTTCCTTATTTACGAGTAGTTCTATTCAATCAGAGTTTGTACACAAACCGAGTATGTGGGGCTCAAGAAGGGTATTAGGTTCTCTATTCAGTTCAATTATTTTTGCTGTGATCTTAGGTTTAACTTAAATACCATTGCTGTACATTGTTGTGCGATGTGCTCATGAGCAGCCTTAAATAAGTAAATAACAAATTTTGATTGTTTCTTTCATTTTATTAAATTTTTTGCAAAAAACAAACTACGCTGTGTTATCGGAAACGCACGATAAGGTGAATATAAGAGATCACAAAAAATAATAACTAAGGGATAGATTTTAAATAAGTGTAAGTAATCTCTTCTAAAATTCTTAGAAACTCATTAGGGTGTAAGTTTCTTCACAGATGTTCAGAACAAACGCAGTATAATCATGAAGTTTAAGACATGCCGATGAGAAAAAATAATTTTATGAGCATTTGTACATATGGGCTTTAGTACACATGGGCATTTGTCCGTGTGAGCAATTGTCCGCATGAGCATTTATACCAATGAGCATTTGTACACGTGGGCTTCTGTCCGCGTGGGCAATTGTCCGCATGAGCATTTGTACCCGTGAGCATTTGTACACATGGGCTTTTGTCCGCGTGCGCAATTGTCC
Source organism: Agonum fuliginosum (assembly GCA_947534325.1). Taxonomy (NCBI): domain Eukaryota; kingdom Metazoa; phylum Arthropoda; class Insecta; order Coleoptera; family Carabidae; genus Agonum; species Agonum fuliginosum. The sequence continues at coordinate 24,095,504 of OX384040.1, read as the reverse complement.
GCATGAGCATTTGTACCCGTGAGCATTTGTACACATGGGCTTTTGTCCGCGTGCGCAATTGTCCGCTTGGGTATTTGTCAATTGAGTATTTGTCTTTGGGCATTTGTCCTATGGGTTTTTGTCAATTGGGCTTCTGACCTGGAACCAGGTGATTTATCCAGAGAACGATAAATGTAGTGATCGTTGTTTTAGTATTTAGTATTATCCTGATGAAGACCAGTAAGGTCGAAACGTTGGTCAGAGTGATTTAATATACTAATTGACTGATAATCTAGCGATTTAAATTTTTTAACATCATACCAACAGTCATTAATTCTCAATACACTCACTGTTTTGTATTAAGTATATACTGGCTCCGTTTCCAAGGCAGTAGATTTTGTTTACAAGTTAAAAGGCGGTAAGTAAAGTAAAGTAAGGAAGACGGTAAGAGCTAAACATCACCAGAGACCAAAGGCAGCAGCATCAAAATCTACAGTATTTATTGCTAAGATACGGAGTGTCCACTCCTGTGTTTATATTATGATATTAGATATTACACAATAACTTGCGGAGAACCGGTAGCATAATCTATGGTAAATTATTGTGTACTCTTATTATTTGTTATATACTGTATGACTAGTTTTATTAGAAATGTTTTACTAGCTAAGCGGCGTTTCAGCGGCAAGGGGTCTGCCTAGCATGCTAGCGGTCCCCAGTTCGATTCCCAGCACAACCGACAGTAATACCACTAGGTCCGAGTGGTTGGATTCCACTATAATAACATCTACCATCCTGTAATTGGGAGTTAATCCTGTAGGTTGGTTACCATCAAAAACAAATTTAAAAAATAAACTACGTCTCGGTCTCCAAACATTATCCTCAACCGTAAACTGCACATACCGCCCTTGATACTTAATATACTAATAAGCAGTGTTGCCAATACTAATACTACAGAAATGTCTGTAGATCTACAGATAATTTGAGCTATCTGCAGATAAATTCATTTCTACAGATAAATGCAAAACGAATAAAATTTAAACTCGTCATTTTTGCATATTCGTGATGATCACGACATATGACAATATGGACACTAAGGCGGATGAAGTGTGGCCCTTCTGTTTACCTTCTAGAAAGAGTTTGGAGTATGCATTTTATGACGATAAACAACGGTAACGATGATAACGCCCAATAAAGATCTTTCTTTCTCGCACAGGGTAAACTGAAAAGCCACGAATCTACAGTATAGCTAAGATACGAAGTGTCTACTCCTGTGTTTATATTATACTTCGTCGTGATGATATTAGAAATTAGACAAAAACTTGAAGAGAACCGGTAGCATAAGTCTATGGTAAATTCTTGTGTACCGATATTATTTGGTATACTTAGACTGTATGACTATAGTTTCATTAGAAATGTTTTACTTTACGATAGCAGTGAGCTTAACAGAAACTATGTATCCATAAATAAATTTAAAGGCTCATAAATAGTTATTTACTATTAAAAATTGAATTAAATTTGCATTATTATATAATTACAGTAGTAACATAAATAGCTGAAATGCATACGCTATTGTATTTCTCATTTCCTACGAAACACTAAAAAAGTTTAAAATTTTTTTAAATAGGTAATGTCATTTCACTCGTAATTATCCGTAACGAAGTAAAAAGTAATTTTTAACTTTTTATTATTATTTTGTTCATATATAAAACGAAATGTAAAATGTAATGTCAATCATCAATATGAAGAATCTTCTTTCAATTGTAGTTTTACTTGTGATCGCAACTCAATGCCTGGTGAGTTAACTTTCCTACAGAAGTAATTATAAAATTACTGTTAATTAATATAATATAATAATTGTTTTTCAGAGCCAGGAACCCCCGAACGGTGGAGGTCCCCCATTTGACGGTAATTATATATGATAATTCATTATTTAATTTTGAATCTTGACAAATTTGATTTTGTGTAAATGTTTTACATTGACATATTGATCTGATCTGTACCTATAGCGTTATTTCAAAATAGTAGCTTCAAAGAAAAGGATACAATTGATATATTATTAAAGAAAATAGTAGGGCTTTTGTTTTTAGTAGTAAAGTAATTGTATAAATAAATTATAAGTCGGACTGAAAATTTTAAATCATACTATGGACAAAATATAATGCCTTTATCTACAACAATAGAATAATGTAATCATTATATACGTGAAAGTAGTATAATAAACCCCTCCATAAGGACACATTATGAAATAATGAATTCATTATTTCACACTGTTAAATAATGAGTACTTTATTCTCTCGAACTGTCAAACTGCCATCACATCTGTTTTAATATTAGTGTTACATCAAGTTATCATTTTATGACGTTGTAAGCAGAAACAGTAAAAATAATAATAATTTGTAAAACGCTGTATATGACTAGCCCATAATAGTTCGAAATTACTCGGATAAATTGTCATCACACCAAAGTTTGAGGTTAGGTTAATATCAATACAACTTTGTAGTAAGAAAATGTTGCATTATTTAAAAAGTTGTAGATAAAACGTCGTATTTGACTCGAAAATAATGGCTATAATTAACTCGGATGATTTATACACTCGCCTCCGGCTCGTGAACAAACTTTCATCCTCATTAATTATAGCCTACATTATTTACTCGTTAAATAATATACTATTATTACACTATTGAGATTCTAAAAAACAATTTTTCAAATTTTCGTCTATCCGGTTTTTGAGTAATTGAATTTTGAAATTAAGCTCGTTTCACATATGGACTCTTAATGGCAATTCAATAAATGTTTGTTTTTCATGCTTTAAACTATGTGATAAAATGATGAAAAGTTCATAGAACTTGTATTAATATTTCCTATAAAACCTTTAAAAATAAGTTCGTGAAGATTTTGTGTAATTTTTCTAAACCATTTTGCAAGTTATTTAAAGAAATGTAAACATGCCAAGTATTTGATTAGTAATTATTGCAAAACTATATCATCGCAACTAAACGAATTGCAATGATATCAGCCAACATTATCAAAAATATTTTTATTGTCATATCCCCCCGAGACTAATGTCTGGGTACGCCATTGCAGGAGTCCCCAACCTACTTAATTTTGACCGTGTAAAAACGATAACCTTAAATTTAAATAAAATAAATAATATTAAAATATTTGTTATGCCACTGCATTGATAATAATTCTAATATAAATGCCATTTTATTAAGGTGTTATGTTCATTTTACCAGGTCCACCCCCTCCAATGTACTTCGGTCCAGCTGGGCCCCCCAATGGCCCACCTGAAGGCCGCCCACCATGTCCCCCACCTGGACCCCCACCATCGGGACCCCCTCCATCAGGTCCCCCACCTTCGGGTTCACCTCCTACAGGAACACCACCAATGGGGGCTTCTACCCCCCTGCCACCAATGTCCACTACTACTTCGGGATAATTATCATCTTATAATGGCTTTTAAGAATTAAATATAATGAATGCAATTTTGTTAAACATTTATAATAAAAACAATAGTTGCAATGTATTTGTATAGTACCTATATTCAATTAATTAATGTAGGTACCTACTTCAGTTGAAATATGAGTCCCGGGACGGTTATAACTTATAACATAAACATAATATTAAGTGGTCCGCCTGCTTTATAGAATCCAGAATACAGTATAAAATGTACTAACGTATAGCGAATGTTTTGTGGCCAGTACAAGAATGGTAACAAATTATTTCAAAAGAGGGATAACTTACAGGATCAATAAACAGTTGTGCCTTTTTAAAATTTTAAGAAAAAAATTGTTGTAGATTATAAAAATTTCTAAAAATGTCTAATACACGGTTTTATATTTCATGATAAAAATCTATTTATTAAATGTCATCAAGATCAATTCTTTCTTCTTTGTCTATTAAATGTTTATAAAAACATTTTCTTGAAGACAATATTAAACTGACACTTGACTCGAAGCAAAAAAACTTTTGTAGAATTTTTCAAATTCAAAATGACATGGCATAACTAGGATTTATTGGAGGAGTTATTGTTTGTTTTGTTTTTTAGAAGATAAACAAGAACATGGATATTAAATTCTATTTTTACAAGGTGTCTCTTTTTTCTTGTATGCTTCTTGCTTTCAGCCTGGAGTTTATAAAGATCATTTTCTTCTATTAACATTGACATAAATAATTATTTTAATTTGCGTTCGCTATTTATAATTGAGAGAACTACTTAGATGAGTAAATAACAATTTTCTTATAAATAAAATTATATGTCCTCTGTCAATAACAAAAAAATATAGTTTAACTATCTTTATAATATAAAAATATGTACATATTTGTCAACGGCTAACTTGATAAATTAATTTATTTTTTAACATAAATTTAACAGTGATTAATTCTTTATTCTGATTTGTGTACGTTTCTTTGCATCAGATTATATTTGGATTTGATATGTGCAGAAAATTGGCCAGAAAACATACTTTATTTAAGAAGTTTTATTAGTAATAATTATTACAAAACTTATTTTTCTTCTTCAACTACAATACTATACGAAGTATGTATAGTATAGATTATTAAAAATATTGCAAATAACACAATAACAAGATCATATTAATATTTTTACTAATTAAATTAGTTCCGAGCAGTTTATTTTCAAATTTAGTATAAAAAAATGTTTACCATATTATAAACAGTATACTAACGAATAATATATGACAACAAAATAATAATAATTTGCATGATCGTATTACTTCCTGGCACATAAGATATAATCAAATAAACCAGATCCGGACTGGATTAAATTGATCTCTAACACAAAACCAGCACAATTTTACTAGCATTTAAATGCGGTTCTGTACAAATTAAAATATCCTTCAGATGATTTCGAAAACACAAGAAAAAACAATGCGCACGCAAATTGTCAACTGTATATAAACCGGTAATTTTTCCGTTAAAATTCAGAGACATCTTCACTGCACACAGCATCAGTATTATAATTCTCTATTTATTACAATTTAATATAAAATATACAACATGCAATTCGCAACTGTGTTTGTTCTGGCTGCTGTGGTCTTCGCTCAAGTTGTGGTAAGAATTAAATTATTTATCTATGACTAATGTATAACATCAACATGAAATATATGATGTTTGCTACATAATGCCATATATTAAGCCCGCAGCAAATAATACCAAAGAATAATAGTCAGTTTACCCTTCTCTGCATACCAGTAAATTATCTACTTTGCCTGAATCAATTTTTCTGTGCAAATTAGTTTTTCTACGCCTGCTTCGAAAGTTCATGTTTCTACATTATTTTTTATGTCTTCCTAGTATGTAATTGTTTAATTATGTCATGGATACGAGGTATGTTATATACTAAATTATACCCTAGGGCATTAAGAAGTTGCCATGGTAATATTGAGACATCACTAATGTTTTTCTTCTGAAATTAATATATTTTCTGTCTGTTACTAGGATACCAAAAATATTAACAAAATTCGAAACGTCAAAGCGAAATGTCACGCGCGCAATATTTTAAATAAAATAGTAAGACATAAAATATTGTATGCACCACGGGCATCATTGATGTTTATAGCCCTCGGGCGATTTACAGACCCTCGGGCCAGAGGCCCTTGGGCTTGTAAACATGTCGCCCTCGGATGAGCATAAACATCATCATGATGCCCTTGATACATAAATAACTATAATGTTGAAAGCAACTGTTTGTCGCAAGTCTGTTGCAAAGTACCAAAATGTGCGATAAAGTACTTTTTTGGGCACTTTGCAACACAGTTTTGCTATTTTTTGAATGTTCATTGTTTTCGCAATAACATTGATATTTCACAAAAATTTAAAAATTTAACAATAAATGTCAAAAAATTAATAGTTATTTTTGTATTTTATAACTTCCTTGTTTTGCAGGAGTAGAAAAAATAGTGTGTACGACTTATATAATTACGTACAAGATTTTAATAAATTATAGTAATACGCAAAAATTGTCAATTTTCTATCACCAAAGTTACATAATTAAACATTGCAATATTTTCTAAGTAATTATTTATATAAAAGTTTTGAAAATATAGTTTTGTCGAATGCGAACGAAAATTTGCAACCCGAGCGAAGGGAAGGTTGCAATCGTTTAATTTCACGTATTGAAAATATTTCGTTGAAATTAAACGATTGCAACCCTCCCTTCACTCGGGTTGCAATTTTCGTTCGCGTTCGACTATATTTTCAAAACTTTTTATACAAATAACTACTTAGAAAATATTGCAATGTTTAATTATGTAACTTTGGTGATAGAAAATTTACAATTTTTGCGTATTGGTATTTATTAAAATCTTGTACATAATTATATAAGTCGTAGATAAAGTACAATATACAACTCGCTATAATGTCTAGGTATTTTTCCCTCAGATGATTAAAATCCTCGCTTCATCTTCAGGTATAATAGCATCCATTATAGCATCGTTGAATAATTATACTAAGTATTTTCGCCGATTGAAATTAAAAGTGCTATTTTATTGACAGCTGACATACTATGACATGTCACTTCTAGTGCCTAGGCAATATAGTTATTTTTGATTCTAGATTGCGAAATGATACTTTTGCATTGGCTATGCTCGCAATAAAAAAGCATTTCGCAATCGAGTATCAAACAACGTTTTTTCGAAAAATATGTCCTAATATTAGTAAAAATGTATAGAAAAAATGTTGACACTTATGATTAATCAAATTAATCAATGTGACATGTAAAAAACTATCATTTCCGTGTTGATAGTTGGTATGCAAATCTTAACTTTTAAGACATTTTTCGAAAAAATTATTTTTATTCAATTTTGATGTTTTAAACTGCTATTATTAACTCTATAGCAACAATTTTAAACAACTGTTTATTGACAAGTGAATTAAAACTTTTTAAATCACTCAACACATTTTTAAATCACTCTGATGCCATTATTTCGTCAAAAATGCATAAAAACAATGACAACTTGCTACAGACGAATATTTTTCTTTTGTTATGTCAAAATAAATGTATAATTCATATATTTGAAATAATTTCGTCAAAATTGAATAAAATATTGTATAAACCACGTGAGTTACGAATGTTTATTCACTCGAAGAAATTATCTCACTCGCCCTTCGGGCTCGGGGACTAAATTTTCTTCTCTTGAATAAACATTTATGTATCTCACTTGGTGTATAAATATCTATTAATGCATAGGCAGTGAAAGTATTTGTTACTAGTGAATCAATAAAATTCCATGAAAATATAAATAAGTAACTTTGTTTTCAAAGCAATATCGCTCAACAAACGCATAGCAACTGTTCAACAAACGTGTATAGTTACATAATTTGATGGCGAAAGCTGTGAAAATATTAAAAATAATCCCTAAATTAATATTAATTAACAAAAATCAGCGATATGTTTTTGTTTAGTTAAACAAAAACTTGATCCTCTGTGTAGTTGTCGCAGATGCCTCCTGTACCTGACGTAGGAGCAACAGGAGGAGCAAATGCAGGAATTGGCTTCTCTGCAGGCGCGGGCGGCCACGCAGGAGGCAACATGCCCCAGGTACCTGGACAAGACATGGTTCAGGACGCCATGGCTAATTCGCCAAGTAAGTTCATCGAATACCCTATCTACTAATTTATACAGCATTTATATTAACGACACTTTATCAAATTATGATTTCTTTTATAAGCTAAATTTTAATTCACAGTTGTCCGAAATATCTATCTATAGGTATATTTACGTAATATACTTAGAGAGGGACTATTATTTTAGATACCTATATGTTTTATTATAAGAAGTTTTATAATTTACAAAAAAAGTTTTGTACCTATATTATTATTTTACTAAAACATACTTGAAGAAATTTTTAAAGCTTTACCTATACTAATAAACTAAAAACAAATAACAATAATAATGAATAGGTATATTATTTATAGCTATGAAATAGTTTATTATACGCACAAGTTGAGAATATTGTCATTATTGAACTAGCGTAAAGGCGCTGGTCAATAATGATCTTCTCAACCGTGGTTTATAATATTTTTCTCATCACTGGCATTTAAATTTCAACTAAAGATTTTTATTTTTATTAAATAAAGTGTTTTACATTGTACTCCGTTAACTCCTCTAGTATTAAAACAAAAAGCACAGCATGTGCACATTATTTTATGCATACATTACTTGAAAGGTTAGAAGCTTATGTTTTTATAAATAGTGACAGTTCGATTTATTTTACCTGGGTTAATAATAATTAAAATTTAACCGTTACTAAGCAAGAGATAGTGAAAAACAACTTCATGAGACAAAACAAATGTCAATAAAGTTGTGTTCTTAGGCTAGTCGAGAGAAAAATAAATTATAATTTCTATATTTAATTAGACTGTAAATTGACTAATTTATTGACTGTACAGATAGATTAAGAGGAAAGAAAACAATCCTATACTTCATTAGCAAATTCAAAATTCCAGTCTTGTGTCTCTTTTATAACTATCATTCAAAGCTAATCGTGCATGGCAAAATGTTTGCAATATGTATACAAAAGTCAAAATCATAAAAACGATCTTATAATTTTGCAGTATTTCAATACTAATTATCTATTATTTTACTATTGCTTACTTTTTATTCATAAGGGGTGCGTGCATTTGTATGTATGTGTATTTATATGATTGTTATGTTGCAGTGAAAATGAAACGCGCAGTCCAGGGCAATTTGTTGGATCGCCAAGGTATATATTCATTTCTATCATTTTATTTTAGAACCTTTAAACAAATACAAATAAGAAGAAAATTAATTAAGTTCATACTAAACACGAATAAAAGTTATCATAGATATTGAGATGTTAATATAAATTTGTTTCAGAAGAATACAACGGCAGTAACAATCATTAATATTACTGTTAGATGAAAATACATATTTTTATTTTTAATATTAAATAATTTCACAATGTACTTATTATAGTATCTTAAATAAAGCAATCTGACACTGATATCGAATAACTTATTATTATAAATGCAATTACTATTTCTAAATAAATAGTAATATTAAATATTTCACTAACCTGAAACATAAAATAAATATACTTAAAAGTTCCACAAACACGTCACATAAACAACTTTAATACGCGCCACGATTTACTGACTATACAATTTGATTAAAAAGTTTGTAACACAATCGTAGTCGTAGATAAAAATAGTTATCTGCATCCTTCCTTACTTTTACGATTTATCAAATCGCGTTTACCATTTTGAAAATAATCAAAATTTTGTGCTATCTTTATCATTATAATTTTTCTTTTTCAAAAAATTAACATAATGAACATAAGTAAAAGTGTTATGTTTTTAATGCAAACATAAATTAATAATGTTTTATTTTCATCGAGTAACAGTAACTTTTTTCTTTCTTTGTCATCAAAAATGGTTGAAATATAACATGATTAATTTGTTAAAGAAGGTATATTTTAATAATAAAATTTGATCAAATTAAACTTTGAGCAGAAACAACACAATGTATAGTAGTAGGTGAAGACAATTCCTTTAAAATTATGCATCAAAATTTTTAGATCAAGTTGAAATAACAATTCAACAAAATTACACAAAATTGATCGTTCCTATGTAAACAATAATATGACTGTAATCTAAATAAAATAAAATATGTACGAATGTATGCTGTGTTAATAAATAAATTATGAAAATGTGAATCTTTCTTTTAAATATTTTTGTTTTAATTCCTTCTAAGTTCTTATGTATTTCAATTTTGTAATCTCAAAAAATGAAAATGTACCTCTGAATATAAGAATTTAGGAATGCCTTTACCTTTGCAATATTTCAGTAGATAATATCAACGAACAATTAAACGAAAATTGTATAGGTAACACTACAATTCTATAATAGTGAATTTATTTTAACGTGAAATATGGAATTTTTTATGTCCATATTTACGAATTTGACACCAATTTATAAGAGTTTTCTTTTTAAAATGAAACTTAGGGAATAAATTTGAGTTTGTTAATTGGTGTCACACTGTTGCTACTTGTGTAATACGATGTATACTTTGAACAATTAAAAGTTTATGTTGAAAGCGTCCCTTGGAACTATTGCAACAGCCCAAATATTTTATTTTGTTCAAGAATAATACAATCAAATTGATTCCCTATGTTTTATTTTAAAAATAACGCTCTAATACATTGCTGTCAAATTCGTACCCATGTATATTATACACTGTAAGTATATTAAATTATAATCTAGCCTTGTACTTATTCCATAATTGTTAATAAATGCAATGCAGTATATTATCTTAGGTACCTACATTAAGATTTATATAACATAATAAATTAATATCACTAGTCTCTAGTTTCCTTTTTTGTAATTAAAAATTAATTAAGTATTTCATTTGCACGGCGTAAATTTAAGTTATGAGGCACAAATTTATGTGAGTTTTATCATTATAGTTTTTCCAGAACATAACTTTTTAAAACATTAGACATAAGCCTTATAAATAAGTTAAATTTGTGCGATTTTCTAATATTGCGTAGAGCAGATAGTAAATTTATATAACTTTATTATCTTTTACATGGTCCAAACAGTATAAAAATAGAAACATTTATTTTTCAATTGTCACTTCCTTCTCTTGTATTTATTATGCTAAGAAGAGTTGTGCTAGTAGCAGTATTTTTTCTAGCCACCTCATTTTCTGTAAGTATAAATTTATTAAAAAAATATTTACAGAACTATAATCAGATAAAAATAATAATTTTTAGAAACCAGTTACTGATTCCCAAAGTAATAATGCCAGACGCCACCGAGATACTGGTAAGTAACAAAATATTTCATTTTTACGATAAATAATAAATTTGTATCAGTCATCTTGAAATAAAATGGCGAAGAACGGAATGTTTCATAATTTCCAATGTCCGAGTCTTCTCGGTGGTTATTTATGTAACAAGTGCGCAAAATAGATTTTTAGAGACCGTATCTATTTACGGACAAGGCGCAAGGCGAGTCTTTAAATTAGATGAGCCCTCTAAAACTGCAGGGTATGATTGTCGTTAAAATATAAAACATCTTGCGATTGAATCGCACTCGGATGCTTCAAGTTGACCACTTGATCGTTTTAATAAAAAATATAGTCCTGCAATTTATAATTAGAACTAAATTGTGTTGTATGGTTACCAGCAAAATAAATAAAATCTTTTTTGTAGGCAGTGTCATCCGAGGAGTTGATGCAAATCTACCAAGTGGTTCAGTCAATTCTATCAGCATTGGGAGTAAACCAATGGGTGGAAATAGCTTTGGCAATACTGGGAATGATATTTTAGCAGCTGCTTCTATTTCTGCAGATCCTAGTAGTTCTAGACCAGCTTTTGCAGTTAATAATGCAACTAGTGGTGCAGCTAGTGATGCTGCTAGTGGTGCAGCTAGTGGTGCAGCTACTGTTGCAGCTAGTGGTGTAGCTAATGGTGCAGCTAATGATGCAGCTAATGTTGCAGCTGCTGCCGATCCTCCTAGCGGCGCTTCTGCAGTGTTAGGTGGAGCTGAAGCTAGCGCCAGTGCAGCTAGTAGTGTTAGTCAAGTTGGCGCTGCAAACCATGCTAGTGCTTCAGCTGACGCAGAAGCTGCAGCTAGTTCTGAAGTTATTTCAGTTCCTGTAGTTGTTTCTAGTACTGAAATAGTACCTACTACTCAAATAATTTTAAAACTGGTACCTCCTGTTATTTCGACCACTCAAAAAATGTTAGTACCCGAACTTCGCGCCGCTTTAAGTACTGAAAATGTTGTAGTACCTACAACCACAGAGACTTTAAGAACCACAGAAAAATTTCCAGTACCTACCTCTTCTACAGTTTATATAACAAATACTGAAGAAATTACTGTACCTACTTCTACTTCAGTATCTACTAATACTGAAAAAGTTGTAGTACCTTCTAGTACAGTGACTTCAACTAGTACAGAAAAAACTCCAGTACCTATTTCTACTTCAGTATCTACTAGTACTGAAAAAGTTATAGTACCTTCTAGTACAGTGACTTCAACTAGTACAGAAAAAATTTCAGTACCTATTTCTACTTCAGTACCTACTAGTACTGAAAAAATTATAGTACCTACATCTACTACAGTTTCTACCACTAGTACTGAAAAGGTTACTGAAAAAGTTACAGTACCTACTTCTACTGAAAAACACAAGAAAAAACATAAAACAACTAAAAAACCTAAATCTACAACACCACTAGAACTAATAATATATTTATGGTCGTCTGAAGAAAGTTCTTGTAGTTCAAGTTCAGAAGAAGGTAATGCAATAAAATATTCATAATTAGAAATTAGAAGCTAAGTTAATTATAATTTTCTTTTATAGTGTTTTACTCGGAATCCTCAGAATATTCATCTTACAGTTCAGATAAATAGTTAAATGGCAGAATTAGTTTTTATGTTTAATACCTATTTATAAATTATAATTACCTAATGTATATTTTACGGAATAAAATACAAAATATAAAAATGTACACACTAATATTGTTTTATTTACCTTTTTTATCCTATTTCCTGAGATGTCTTAGGATTCTTTGAATATTCTTTCATGATTCAAAATTTTGAGACAAATGAAAATTACCTGTCAAATGGTAGTGCCGCTTAATTGAATCTTGAATGAGTCTTGGAAAAGAAGAATTTTTAATTTATTAAAGCTCTGGAAGGTTAACACTGGGCTACTTACATTACATTTTTATTAAATATTTTTAAAAAAGAGGTCAGAACTTGGGACGCGTATTTTTTAATTTGACAGAAAATTTAATTACAAGCACAAAATAAAAATGAAAATAATTATTGAATACTATATGACGTATATAACTCCTCCTGTTCAATATAATGACGTCATAGAAAATTTACTAAAAACATAGAATTTTTTAAATAAAATGTATATATTTACATAAATTTTCAACCTAACATTAGATACATAGAAATCTCATTTTCATTACAATGCAAGTAGCCCAATGTTTAAATCTGAATGTACAGTTTGGAATGCTGATTACGAATCAAAAAGAATTTTTCAAAAACTCCAAAAATAAATTGCAAAATATCTAAAGCGAACATAAGAGCTAATTTGTTTAACATAATTTAAATAATTCAAATTTTAAATAATTGTAGGTAATAGGCTAGTTGCATGACTTTATTAATTACATATTTTTAAGAAAGAGATAAAAACTTGGGACACGTATTTTTTATTTTGACAATTCCACTCATAGTTTTTCATCCAATCAAAACACAGTATTTTGCTGAATTGTACCAATCTCAGATGAACTACAGTGACAATTTTCACTAGTGAAAATTACACTGACAATTTTCACTAGTGAAAATTACCGCGAAGTGTTGCTTAGATATTATGTCAGTTGTGATGATTGTTTTAAAAATACAATACTTTTTTGGAATAAATAAAATAATTCTAGAAATTGTCAAGCCGAATACCATACGTGACTATGATTTTTTGGTAATTTTTGCCGTCTGGCCAGTCCTGCTTGTTGCTATAGAAAATAAACACTCGTGCTACGCACTCGTCTTTATTTTCGACGCAACAAGCAGTCGTGACCAGACGGCAAAAATTGCCGACAAAATCATAGTCACTAATGGTATTATAGGTTGGTGGAGGTGAAATACGAACATAGGGAAATATATGACAATGGAGTTATCATGCTAGGCTATACGTGGAATAAGTACTGTCAATGTCAAAGTACCTGTCATATTATTGAAATTTTTATTTTCATTAAAATATTTTCTTTGCATAATAATGTATGTGTACGAGCAGAACGAGAAAGTTTACATGCACTTTTAGATTTTATTATTGATTACTCTTTTTGCCACACAAATTCACATTACTTCGTTTTGTGAAACTACTACAAAATATATCAAGATACCTGATGGCATGAAAGTTCGATTGTCATATATGTTCCCTATGTTCGCATTTCACCTCCACCAACCTGTATATGAATATTTCATACACGTCATTTTTGACCAATTAGAATGCTAGAAGTCGTATTCAGCATCAAAAACGTATGTACTACCTATCGTCTGTGTAGCCAGAATTGGCCGGAAAGATAAGGGAGATAAAGAATGTGCCTATGTTCTACACAGAGCTGAGTCAAAGTTCGCCAACTTTTATTACTCGCTTGAACGCAACTGAGCAATTTCAATCAATTTCTACCTCCGCTAGATAAATATTGTTTACCATTTTAAAATTCCTAAGACCGGCCATCTCTTATTTCGCGAACTGTAGGTACTTCGCAGTTATGATACACCCTGTATAGTTATTATGTTTCTACCTACTATTTTATAAATAGGATTTAATTAAAGATTATGTATTCTATTCAAATTTAGAATTAATTATGCTAATCATAAAAAGACAAAACGCAATTTTCAGCAAATAGTGAAAATGGAACTACGATATACGATGTAGCCAAATGTAGCAAAAATCCTAAAAATATTATTCTGTAAAGCACAAAATTGTACTCTAAAATTTAATAGTTATCAATAATAGCTATTTATGTAACAAGTGCATAATTTAGGACTTTCTTGGACGAGCCAAGGTTTACGGCAGAGCGAGCGCAGCGAGCGAGGCTGATAAGGCGAGAGTAATATGTTTATTATTTGAAAAAATTTGCATCTCATAGTGTGTAGTGTTGTTGTTTTGTTCAACAATATTTTGATAATTTTTAAATTGTCAAATTTGTGAAAAAAATGTTCTAGTTCTAGCACAATTTATATACCTATTTAATTTATTAAAATGCATTAAATTATAACATTTATATTGACATGATATTGACAGCAGTACAATTTTGCATTTTTATGGTACCTAGTCCAAAAATGTACCCGTTTATAAACAGTAAACAGTGTCATAAAACAAGGTAATATGATGTAGTCAAACATGAAAGCATTTCTCTATTCTGGAATGAATTACATTCTCGTATTTGTTTCTTAGTCTCCTTCTGATTAACATTGCAAAAAAATGAATCATGTATGTGCGTGTTATCATTACTGTTTTTTTAGGACACATTAAATTTTGAAGTAAAATTATAAATAAATATATTTTCGTGTATTTTCTAATATAAATGTTGTGTAGACCAAGATCCGTATCTATTGCAATAAATTTATGTAACTTTACAACTTTTTTTAAGTGACCACAAAGTATAAAATAGAAACATTTATTTTACAATTGTCAGTTATGCTCATTTGAATTTATTATGGTGAAAACAGTTTTACAAGGAGTAGTCATATTTTTTTTAGCCACATCATTTTCTGTGAGTAAAATTTAAATAATTAATTTTTTTCCTAAGTGATTACTTTCTTTTAGAAGCCTGTAAATGCCGGAGGCAGTAATAATGACAGTAACGGAGTTACTGGTGAGTAATAATTTATTTACCGCCAGGTCTTGAAACGGATTAACGCTAATACCAATTTACTAATTTCTGGTACTGGCCTTCTAATATATAAGTTTTAGATTCATTTTTAATGTTGATAAATAAAGGAGTGCAACATAGTAACGAATTGAATTTTTCTCAAATTGTTTCCAATTTATCAAACATGCCATCAGTTGAGATTCTGGTATGTATTTTATTTCTAGATTAAGTTTAACAAAATTTAGACTGTATATTGTATTTATTTTTATTTAACATTATTTCAATATACGAAAACTTTATTATAACCATAAAATAAAGTAGAGAACTTGGAAATAGTTTATTCAGTATCATCATTTATAGTTTTATCAGAATCACAATAATTATAGCAGTTCGAATTTATTTTCTATAGAATTAATTAATTAGATTATTAATTTATTGGTACATTTAATTTACATTAACAGAAATTTAGAGTTAAAGTTAATTCAAAACTTTTTAATAATTATAAAATAATGTTCTCGAACCCATTTGCATTTATGATCGATATTTATATCAGTGGAGAAGTGAAGCTAGGTAATGTGGTAGATTATGACTACTGTCGTTAAAATGGTGAAAAGTATGTTTAGTTTTTCCCTTACAATTGAAGTAAAAATTTAAATTGCCGAAAAAACGAAGGCATTTTTTCTCTAATGCCATTTTTATAGTTTTTTTCTTCATTTATTTATGTGCGGTGATAAAATATGGCCTATGTTTTATAATTATTTATGTAACTAGTACGCAAAATTGAGTTTTAGAGGAAGAATTCATTTACGGACGAGGCGCAAGCCGAGTCTTTAAATTAGGTGAATCCTATAAAACTCAGTTTGTGTACATGTTACATACAATTTTTTTAGTATATTATGCTCTCCAACTAGTTAGATATTATTCTGAAATATAAATTTAAAATAAAATTTTGAAAAACGTAGGCGATGAAGCAATGAAAATCAGTGAAAATAATGATATAAAATGTAAATAGCTCAATGTCCAGGTTACGTTATTTTAAAGGACTGGATCCCCTAAAATATTATTTTGCGAATTTAAAATAGTTTGCAAAGTAGGTACCGATATTAGAGAGCATGTACCTACTAAAAATATTTTGACGACTGGTGTTGATCTATTTTAAATTTAATATATGGTTTACAAATCGCAAAAAGAATGTATTTATTCCCGAAACCCATAATTTGACTAGTGTTAGCGTTGATCATATTCTAACTATGGTGCCTTATATTTTGATTAAAATTTTATAGGCACTGACGGCAGAAGAGCTGATGCAGATTTTACAAGTAGTTCAAGCAATTCTACAAGCTTTAGGTTTTGGTTTATGCGTCTCAGTAATATTAGCCATAATAGAAATGCTTATTTAGGCCCTATTTCCATTAATAATAAACATGCGAACATCACCCCACATAGAAAAAATAATAATGAAACTGCAAAATATGATAATCAAAATAATATTGTCGGTGTTGGAAATGTAACTCAAGATAGAAATAAAACAGGTAAGGTGAGTAGTATTCACTTATTTCAAATATTCGACTTTATAATTCCGTATATACGGGCGACTGCCCAATCTGGAAAGAGACAAGAAAATGCATAGGAACCTACATAAATAGATGCATAAATTTAAAAAATTCAAATCTAGAAAAAAGCGATTGTGAAACGATGATTAAGAAATAATTTTTGCTTAACAACAAACTCGCTGTACGCTTTTTAAGGGAATGCTTTCAACAGCAGAATATTCATAATCCGAATCATGTTACAGCCGAATATTCATTTTCAGAATTTTCAAATTCCGAAAGTTTTAGGTTTGCACAGAAATTATTCAAATTCCGAAACATGTTAATGCAGAATATTCATTTTCAGAATATTCATAAACCGAAAAATTTAGGTCTGACCAGAATTATTGAAATTTCGAAACTTGTTACAGCGGAATATTCATTTTCAGAATATTCAAATTCCGAAATATTAAAATTTCGAAACATACTGCAGCCGAATATTAATTATCAGAATATTCATATTCCGAAAGTTTTAGGTTTACACGGAATCATTCAAATTCCGAAACATGTTGAAACCGAATATTCATTTTCAGAATGTACATATTTTAAAGGTTTCATTAAGTTAGGAGCTACCACGTCACTTGTTCTACCATATAAATGACATAATTATTTGAAAAATAATTTTCCTGATTAAATCAGGATTTTAATGATATTTAGATTAAAAGACAGTAAAACGTTGATATAAGATTTTATTAAAATTAGAAAAAGATACAAAAAAATTTATATATTTTTGGAAATTGAATATTCGGCTGAAACGTAATTCGGCATTTGAATAAATTTTTACAAACCTAAAACTTTCGGAATATGTACATTCTGAAAACGAATATTCGGTTTCAACATGTTTCGGAATTTGAATAATTCCGTGCAAACCTAAAACTTTCGGAATATGAATATTCTGAAAATTAATATTCGGCTGCAGTATGTTTCGGAATTTTAATATTTCGGAATTTGAATATTCTGAAGATGAATATTCGGCTGTAACATATTTCGGAATTTTAATAATTTTGGCCAGACCTAAAATTTTCGGATTATGAATATTCTGAAAATGATGATTCGGCTGTGACATACTTCGGAATTTGAATAATTCTGTGCAAACCTAAAAAATTCGGAATTTGAATATTCTGAAAATGAATATTAGGCTGTAACATGATTCGGAATTTGAATATTCTGTTGTTGACACGGCACCCGCTTTTTAAACTATGATTGTCCCTAACATACAGAAAACGCCGCTGCGTGCAGCTTGTGGGACTGCCACAACGGGAGGCGACTAAAAGGGGTGCACTATACTCATCGTGTTTTATTTTCAACTTTGTTTAAATATTGTTGACACTCGAGCAGAACATGACTGGCACATGTGTAATGAAGGCGGCCATATTTATTATAGATTTGATTATTCCTTTTAGAGTGCTCATGGCCAATTATTATTTTCACTTTTG
Organism: Agonum fuliginosum; assembly: GCA_947534325.1. NCBI lineage: Eukaryota > Metazoa > Arthropoda > Insecta > Coleoptera > Carabidae > Agonum > Agonum fuliginosum. The sequence continues at coordinate 24,077,117 of OX384040.1, read as the reverse complement.
TGAGGGAGTCGGAGTTACAATCTGAAATTTTCACACAAAAAAGTTAATTATCTAGCAAATATAAATTTCAAATGTGTTAAAAAATAATGAAGACAAAAGGGCATTAGATTTAAAATTCGAGTTAGGCACATAATGGATAATTCTGCATTTTTACGAATAAAAAAATCGTCAACTTGTGTGCCGGCCTATTTTTAATTATTTCTTGAATTATAATCGATACATTGTGGCTTACAGGCTTCAGAAACTTTAAATTGAATTTACTCGGAAAGAACAATGGAAAAAATCAACAAAAATTAACCAAATTTTAGGTTTACACTAGTTTATCTCAGAAACTAAGACCTTTATCAAAAAATAGTATTTTATACAAAAGTTTCTTTGATCTTTTAGGTCACGCACGATAGTGTATTTTTATAATTATGAAATTTCGACTGATTTTTATGATTCAAGTATTGAAGACGTTCCTACCTATACTTATATTTAAGTACTGATTAATTTTTAATAGTACCTAGTACATATTATAAAATCGACTATTTGAAATGAGCGAATATTATAGTTACTACAACTATTGCAAGTACTGCTGGTAACGTAAATACTTCTATGTTGCAAGTACCACAAGTGGTACAAGTACTTCCACCAGTAGTGGGGCTAGTACTGGTACTACCAGTAGTTCTTGTACTAGTGGTACAAGTACTTGCAGTTCAAGTAGTCCTAATAATCAGAATCAAGCTACTGGTACAAATAATAATAGCGCCAATAATACTAGTACTGGTACACTTAATGGTACAAGTAAAACTAATGGTGCAAGTTCTAGCATTTCACTTGAACCTAGAAGTGCAAGTCCAGGTACTGGTGAAGGTACTAATAGCGCAAGTAATCCAAGTACTTGTGCAAGTAATGGTAATGGTACTTCTAACGGTGCAAATATTCCTGATCCGACTGGTGGTACTAGTGGCGTTCTGGTTCAAGCTGCTGCTAACGCTAGCGCAGCTAGTAGTGCAGCTAGTGGTCCTAGTGGGCCTGAAAGTAGTGCTGTAGCTGCAGCTGATGCTGAAGCAGCTGTAAAAGATATTTCAGATCCTAATATCACACCTACTCAAAATAATATTGTACCACCGGTTGTGTTAAGTACAGAAAAAAATATACCACGTAATACAACTACTAAAAAACATAAGAAGAAACGGAAACATAAACATAGAAAACCTAAAACAACGACTGTATCATCAAATCTATTAAGAAAGTTATTATCATACGAAGATAGTTCCTCTAGTTCAAGTTCAAGTTCTAGCTCTAGCAGTTCTTCAGAAGAAGGTAATGCTATTGAAACAAGCTTTTTTTTAATATACCTAATATATCTTGTAAATTTATTATATTTGATATGTTTTCTTTTTATCTTTTTTATACCCAGTTTCTTATTTGGAATCATCACAATATTCATCATCTAGTTCAGACTAATTATTATTATTAGTTATTACAATAAATAAACGCAAATTTAAAATAATGTTTCTACTTAAAACTTTATAAATAATTATAATTCTCAATATGCTAAATGTTTATTATGAATAATAATTGGAAATTAAGAATAAAACATGTAAATTGGTTTATGTAAATAAAATAAAATAAATACTTTATATTCGATTCGATTCAATTTAAAGTTCTAGTGATGACGGGTACCCATTCTACACTAGCGACTAGAAAATAAAATCTACTGTGGCAAAGAGAGTACTTCCCCGACCCCCGACTATAAATGTCAACGTGACAAACGTCAATGTCAAAGTGACAGCGGTGATAATTGCATATTTACATTTATTAGACATGATACGAGCAAAATTTAAATTAAATTAAGTAATAATAGTGAAAGCGCAAATGTTAACAATATTTTCACCAATTGAAAAACTATTTAAAAAATGAATTAATTAATAAACTTTTTTGTAAAAAGCTAAAATAAAATTTCAGCCGAAAATTCGTACGCGTTCTCAAGTTATCTGAAAGCGTATTAAACGAACAATTCGGAACAACCCAGTACCACTCTTGAGTTTCGTATTCTCGGTTCTGACAATAACTTTTCTAGATTTGCATCTTCCTGTGTTTTCATTTATGCCGAATTTAAAATTCTTTAAATTTCCTGTGAATCTTTTGAGTTGGTTAGATTTGCATCTTGGTGTTGCATATTTTCCTACGTATGAATATTTTAGATTTTTATTTACTGGTGTTGAATCCATTCCTGTTATATAACTTTATAAGCATACAAGGTTCAAATTAATTGAGATTCAAGATCCAATTCAACTGTGTAGCCGCGCCCGAATCCCGTTCGCGGATCAATACTACAGTGTAGGTCTGCCATGCGCAGAACGCTTTTGCTTCGTACGCAAACGTCAAAAAGCTGTTTATGTCAAGTTTCAAGCAAAAGCAGTTCTGCTGCGTCTAGTACAGAATATTTACTCTAAAATGCGTTAAAATAGTGTTAAACAATGGCCTCAATATTAACGAAAAACGTACGGGAATTGGTGAAGCAATTAATTTTCCAAGTGTCAGGATTTGACGTAAGTAAACCTAACCTCAAATATATGGGAATAATAATAATTTATTCATTAATAGGAGACGTCTGAATATTATAATACAGTAGAAGATTTTGCTTTTACGCATATAGCCAGTCCAGATTATTATTTTACGTACGACAGAAAAGATATTGAAAAAACTGTAACCAGTTTAGGAGAAAAATATCGTTTTCATGGATTTATAGAACAATCGAACGCAATTATCAAGCTAACTAAAAAGTTTTTTGATGCATCAACGTCTTCAGATGATAAAGAGGTCCGTGTATCGTTAATGAAATTTTTATTAGCCATTTCTCACAGCCCTACAAATAAATTCATTGAAAACCCCAAGTTATACAAGCCAGTAGAGTTTGAAGTAGAAGAAGAAGTTACAGACTGGGGCGAGTATTTAAAAGACAGTAAAGTTATTCAGTCATTCAGCGACAGCGGCGTAAGTATTTTTAACAGGGACTCGAACCGCACAAATTAACGATTCAGGATCGGTTTGCGGTTCACTGCTTGATATGGTTCGGTTTTGTTTTAAAAAGCGGTTCATTTTCCGATTTCGGTTCAATATAAAATAACAAGCAATTAATTTTAAAAATTCTTGACCAAACTAAAGAAAATACAACAATTTTCATAAAAAATTAAATAACATTTCATCGGTTCGGCTCCGGTTATAAATTTGACAAATTATTTTTAACGGTTCGGTTTGGTTTGTGGTTCGATCCGTTTTTCATTGCTGTTCCGATTCGTTTCGAGTCCCTGATTATTAATTAATTAATTTATAAAGTCTCTAATTGTTTTAATAAATTTAGGAGTCCCAAAATTGGTCCGATTTATCTGACTGTTCCTCAGATTCATTTACTTTGGAAACTGAGAAAATAGCGGATGTTTTTGATACTGTTGATACAATCTACACTTTTAAAAAACCAAGTGGAGGATCTTCAAAAGTAAGTATAAGAGATGAAGCCAAAATTGCAAGAGAAGAATTGTTAAAAAGTATTCAAACCGGCTGGTGGAATAAAGAAAATGTTTTGATTGTTCCTACCAGCAGCTCTGACGAATCGCGCGTGGCCTTAGAATGGTAAGATAATTTTTAATATTCTACAGGGTAATTCACAACTTCATACATATATTTTAATGGCATATAGTGCAGAACTCATTATATCACGGTTCTGAAATAATTCTTTCAAAATTCGTTCCCTGATATTTTAATGGAATGATTTTCATTAATTTACTTTTCTTGCCATTGCACAACTTATTTAAATTTATTCTATTCATAGTTAATCAGATATCCATTATACAATCAACAATCCAGAGATTTAAAAACGCGAAAACTATCCTTAAATTTACGGATTTAAAATAATAATTTATTTCATGATCAGTACATTAATGTAATTACTTAATTTGCTGGTAACAATTAATAATAATAATAACAGGATTAATCCCAATTACAGAATAGTAGATGTTATTATAGTGGAACCCAACCACTTTTAGACCGATTCGTCTTGGTGCAGTCAGAATCTCATTCCGTGCGACGACCTTTGAAATTCAAAGCGGCAACGGAGAGATTCCTATGCAACCAGGACTACATTTAAGACGGTCAAGTGGTTAGCTTGAAGCATCAGAGTGCGATTTAATTGCAAGATGTTTTTGAAATTTAACGACAATCACACACTGCCGGCCGAGAGACTCGAACCACGGAGCTCCGGATTCATACACGCGTAGGTACTGCCTCGAGCCTCGATATATGCCATTAAAATATATACACGAAGTTGTGAATCATCCTGTATAATTTTTTATTTAATGTGCTCGTATTTAGGGATCATTTTTTAAACGAACTATCTATGGGCTTAAATAGTTCGAAAACTAATATCGTTCCAGAGTATAAAATAATGCGAGAGATAATATGGCAGTTTTTTGAAACAAACTCATGTTTCTCTTTCGGATTTGAGGATGGCAAATTTGTACCAAAATCTGGAATGACTATAGGCAGCGTTCGTTCCGTAAGTTTTTTATATTTATTTCTAACATTTTTGTAACAACATGTTTACAGCATACATTTCAATATTTCTTACACGAATTCGTGCCACATTTCGAAATGATGAAATCATTTAGAAATTTCCAAAAAAGTTTGTATGGAGAATATTTTATTGCATCTATTCCCGATTCGTATAGAAGCTACTCAGAAGCCATTCAAGAAATTATTGAACCTGTTTACGAAAAAATTCGAGACATTGAAAACCGAATCCGAAGACAAGGTAAGAAAATTGTTTAATACAATTAATTTTTTATTAACTTTTTTGAGGAATGGAGAGAAGTTACTGGAATGCTGTCAACAATAATATATATTTCCCAATCGACTAGTTTCGACGTCACATACGTCATCATCAGGAGCTATATTAATGAAATAACAATTAATTTTTTAAATAATAATCAGTACAAAACAATAACTTACATGAGAAATTTAAATTTATGTAATTTACATGAAAATATCATTGATAGGAATGTATAACATTTATTTATCTACATTCCTCATTATCTACCACCAGTCAAGTAAACTAATTCATCTATTAACTTTTTTGTTTGCAGACCAACCTATGACAATATTAACAATAACAAGCGAATTAAGACCTTTATTTAAAAATCTAGAACCTTTATACTGTGTTCATAAAGAAATAACAGATGATTTTAATGTGGACAACAGCTACAAAAACTCTACTTATTTGTTATCTCGTTTATATTATGGTTTGTTAAATTCTTCTAATAAATCTGAACAAAATCTGTTTTTAACGTTGTATTTAAATAGTTTATACAAATATTTCACTGTCATTGAAATTTGGTTGTCTCAAGATATGTTGGACGATTCTACAGACGAATTTGTTATACTCGAGTAAGAAACAAAAAATATTTTAATGATTCTTAAATTATTTTATGAATATTTCAGTAAAAGTTCGAACAACCATACAGATGAAGAATGGCAAATAGATTACGTTGTTCGAGATTTAGATCCCGTTTCGCAAGTTGATGGAATGTTGAATATAATTTGCACGAAAATATTACAGCTTGCGAAAAATATACATTTGTTGCGCTTATTAGGAAAACTACATCTTATTACGAGCGAATTCGGATCATTTAAAAGTAAGTCAAAACTTCTATGATCGCTTAACAATAATTATATTCGGGAACGTCTTCAACATTAGAATATTATAACTAGAGAGCTGGGCAGAGAGGTCGCGGGTTCGAATCCCGGCCAGGTCAAGGAATTTTCACAGTCTGATTTAAATCGGTACCCACTCCCGTTACCATTACAAGTTGGCCGGAAATAATATGTCTGTTCTATACAGAACCCGGTTAAAGTTCGCGAACTTATTACTTGCCTAGTACGCAACTGAGCCAAGAGAAAAACTGAGCTGGTCAACTTCTGTATACACTATTTCAATGTAGCGAAGCGGTTTCTGTCAAAAATTTACTGATAATCTATGTGATTAATATTGTTACCAATTTAAAATTCCTAAGTCCGGCCATCTCTTCGCGTACTGTATATTAGTAAAAATAATACTGTGTGTGCCATCAAGTCATCCTAGGGGCATAACCCAAAGAGGTTCTAATCCCGAAACGTTAATAATTAAATGATCTATTTTAGATTCACTCCACGAAGAATTCGTGCATAAAGTCCTGGAAGAAGCCGTAAATTTCAACAAAGAATCAATAGATAAAGAACAAAAGAATGATGCAACAAAAGAAACTCTCAATGATTCCGGTGACAAATTGACCGTCATTTGTCCAGAACAAAAAACATCGCAAACCGGAATGGATTCAATAGATAATTTTCTGGATTTTTCGGACGGATTCTTGGCATTAGTTTTTGAGAAATACGTTCATCAACAGGAGGCGGAAAATACATCAAAGAAAAATGACGAAAAATCGTTGTTTGAAACGTAAGTTTTAACTAGAAACTTAAAACATTTGTTTGATTTGCATTTTTTAGGGTAAACGAAACTATTACTAAAATGTTCCCAGCGAAACAAATATTAGAAAAAACGTTTTTGGATGTTTTAAATTCAAGATACAGCGTTCCAGGATTAATGGTCAAAAATATGCTAATAAATCAGTTTGATTTGAAAAAACATTTTCAGTTATTCAAACATTTATATCTATTTGAAGACGATATTATTTTCCCGTTTTACAAAACCATGTTCAAACAGGTAATTAAATAAAATCACATAAATATGTATCATGCTTTCTGTCAAACTTGGGTGTGGCAGCCTCACATAATGTGATCGGTAAAGATATACTTAATACAGAATGTAATAAATTACACTTCGCGGACAAAAATTAAGGGAGAATTTTTGTATTGTCCGTGAAAAGTAAGTTGGCCGATAAGTAAGGGAGAGGAAGGTTGTACCTATGTTTTGCATAGAACTGAGTCACAGTTCGCCAACTTGTTACTCGCCTGAACGCAACTGAGCCAAGAGAAAAACCGACCTGTACGACTTCTTTATACAATATTTGAAGGTAGCGAAGCGGTTTCTACTAAAAAATTGCTAATAATCTATGTTCGCTCGATTAATATTGTTTACCAATTTAAAATTTCTAAGACCGGCCATCTCATATTTAGCGTACTGTATATGCGACTGTAATTATGAAAATGTTTCTTCAGTTTGAATCTCAACAAGCGTGGGGCAATTTCTTCTGGCTGACGTCACAGCTTCAAGATCTGCTCATGGATTTGTACCCTGAGTTTTACGAGTTCTGTCGAGTTGACGTTGAACCTAATTGGAGATTGTGCACCAATCCAATTTCAGCTTGCGAGCTGGTCACAGTTCATTGTAAAATCAATTGGCCAATCAACATAATTATTACACCAATACATCTTGTCAAGTATCACGAAGTTTTCCACTTTATTTTGAAACTCAAGTGGGCTATGAATACTCTAAATCGCTTGAAATTCACAGGTAAGATAAGATTTTTAAATCAATAATTAGTTGCTATAAGCAAAATTAGTTCAAAAATGTAAAAAAGCATTCAATGGTTTGCGCTTTCGTGAAGATAGTACAAGGACCTCTTTCCCATAGATCTATATATAAATTGTCAGATAGCTTGTTCCATGTATTCCGTTTGTGCCAGCATGTAGGTCGAGCGCCATATTAAGTAATGTACGTATAGTCCATCCAGCGAATCAACCATTTCCGTCACAATCATTTTGTTACTTCATTGTGACGGAATCAGTTTATTCGCTGGATGGACTATACCATCAGCGCGAGTGCGCAGTTAGTTTGATCACATGACGTATGGCGTCAATTTCAACGAATTTATTAGTCAATCATTTTATGTTATTTAATATGGCAGCTGAATACATGGTTCCACATTGGGGCACTAGGGATGAAGTGTGACTTTTCTGTTTACCTTTTAAAGAGAGACAGATAATGCGGGCCAGCTGAGAGCATGCATACTATGACGATAAATAACGGTAACATAGTAACGCACGGGCCGTGTAGTGATCTTTCTCTCTCGCACAGGGTAAATAGAAATGCCACGAATCTACAGTATTGCTAAGAAACAGAGTGTCCACTCCTGTGTTTATATTATACTTCGTGGTAGATACATAATAATAGAATACCATGCAAGTAGCCCATTGTATAGCACAGTTTTTCCTATTTTATGCAGCTATATTACGCTCTTAATGACGATTTTCTCTGCAGAAATTGAGCCAAAGAATAAGCCATTTAAGTCTCAATCAATTCTACTGAAGCAAAGAATCAGAAAACTACAATCAATGAGATTTTTCTTATTAAACGACGTCAGCAGTATTCAGCATTATGTGTTAGGCCATTTGTTTTCTGGAGTTTGGAAAACATTCGACAGACATTTAGAAGATTCTTATGACTTGGAATCAATAAAAATAGCGCACGATAAATTCATACGCAGGATTTACACGTTTTGTGTCAAACTAAGAGATGAAATGAGTGAAGTTTATGGTTTTAAAAAGGTAATATTTTATTAACTAAATAATTCGATTTATTTATTGTTATTTCTCTTGCAGATTTTGTCGTTGGTGTTTCTACTTCAAGAAATGTGGAGTGATATACATAATATTAATGATCAAATATTGAATTCTTGTGAAAAGGATTACAGAAAGTGCCATAAGTTTTTGAGGCCAATTATTGAGATAGAGGTCGCCACTATGTAATTAATATTTTATTATATATTTTTATATTTATTGTTAATAACATTGTGCTATTTGTAACATAATTTATTTAATAAATAACAATTTTCTAATAATTGCGATTTTAATTATTTAAATACAATTGTTCTAATTACTACATCTATGATTTTTAAATATATAATTTTCCATATGGTTTGAAGTACCGTGGTTTGAAGTGATTTTGCCCAATGGATACTACTAGGTTAAGGTGCGTCAATATTTTATACTTAATATAAATAAAAATGCTAACCTGAAGAGGATATTATTCCTAACATGAATCCCGAATTTTCATTTTGACAAATTCAGTTTACCCCACCCCCCTCCTACCAAAACGGTCAGAAATTTACGTCAGAGATAAACACAAGTTAAAACCCCGCCCTTTTATGACACTATCATGAGTTACGCCGTAAAATAGGCAAAATTTGTTCAAAAGTGATCATTTTCTGGAACAAAATACAGCCGCAAAAACAAACTTACAAGCTTGAAATTTTGTATACTTCTAAATAAAGGTTGTGTACAGTCCGCTATCTCAGTAATATATCAATATTTAGGTTTTTTATATACTTAATTTATTGTCAAAAATTGGTGTATTTTTTAAGGCAATTAAACATTTTGCCAACATTGAAAAATGAATAATTTGGAGTTAGCGGACTATTTTCATCTCTTATGCATATAATAGTAAAAATAGTCTTTTTTTCGAGTGGAATTATGTCCTCTTAAGGCTGGTTACACACTGAGCGGTTTTTGCCGCGGCGGTAAATTTATCGTCGCCGCCTAAAGAATTTGAGGTGTTTGCACATTCAGCGGTAAAAACGCCGTCGCTTAAAAGCGGTAAAAGATAATTTAGTTTATGTCGTGTTTGATTACTTGGTCATTGTGGTTAAAATAGTTAAATATAATAATATAAATGAATCGTAAGGAAGTTCTCGCTTTATGGCTACCCCGCCGTCGGAGGAATAGAAAATAGCATTTCTGGTAGGAGCCTGATCTTTAAAAATATCCAATGATTTGTCCTACAAAGCTGGTATTGCTTCCACCAGCGAAATGATAAGATCGGTATCAATTAGAACTTCACTCATATTTATATTTTTAACTGTTTAGATGTTATTTAAACAAAATAGTACACAAACAAGCGGCTAAAAATCCGCCAAGTGTGTAAACACCTATTTGGCCTCGTGCGCCACTATATAGGCGGCGACGGCAAAACTACCGTCAGCTCTATAGTTGAATTTTTTTTGCAGAGGAGTCATGTCATCAAAACATTACAAAATGGAAAATAACTGTAATAATGACCGAGTGATGTTAAATGAATAAAATAAATACTACTTTTTTGCATACTATAAGAATAATGCATTTTCATTAAATTTATAATAATTTTAATGGCGAACATAATGTTTTTAATGCATTTTAAATTTATTTCAAATAATTGTAGTTTGTTTTTTCACCACATATTGGCATTACTGAATTAAGAATTGTGTTTTTTGTTGTACGTTTACATGACATTCAAATTTTTCTGTAACGCTATAGAGTTCTAACTGGAAATATATTAAATTTTACAATGATATTTAAATATTAATTGTCTAATAATTCAATTAAATTGATCGCAAAAATAAGCATCGCATGTAAATTCAATAATGCAACACAAATTACATATACAAAATATTAAATTAGTGTACTATGTAAATCTAGTATTCCGTGACGTCATTATCTGGTTCCGTGATGTCATTATCTAGTGACCAACATTGATGACGTGACTCCTCTCCAAAAAAATTTTTACTATAGTGGCAGTGAGCGGCTGCACAGCTACCGCCAACGGCAAATCTCCCGCGTGGTTTTTCTACCGCCCAGTGTGTAAGCTCCCATTTGATTTTTCGTGCCACTACTGAAACGACGGCGACGGTAGATTTACCGTCGCGGCAAAAAACGCTCAGTGTGTAACCAGCCTTAGTGTACTCTGTCGTGGTGCATCCTATGTGGGTAATTCCATAACGTCTTTAAATTGCTTATGACACTACACTTTAAATTTAAAATAGTCTTTATTATTTTTATATCGTTTTACGCATTAAAAAGCTCAATTACAAGCAATTAATAGACATTTCTTCATTTAAATACATCAAAATATATACACAATATTATTAATTTTGTCATATAAACATAAACATTGATACATGAACTGCAACAAACCGCGGTTGAGCGTAAACAAGGTTTCAAAAGGTTTAGATTATTTCTCTCATAAGAATATTATGTGAAAATATTGTTTGATTTTAATTTCGTAAATCAGTGATACTCAAATTGTTTTTTTATTAATATTAGTGTTGATGTTGATAAAGTGAATCTAAAATATAGGTATATCAAATGTATAAATATAAAATCAACATTTATTTTCTACATTTTATGGTCTCCTCCTTATACTTTTTTAGATCCGTCTCTGCAGTTACCAGGCTTCAACTCATGGGTACCTAGTCATCGTTTGGAGGGTACACTACAGATATGATTTTTGTGCCGTGTCATAATGAAAACATTATAAGCCTCAATTAAAGGACCATAATAGCATTCTTTATAGGCCAAGGATCATAATGAATCCAGTATGGTACTAGTACCATAATTAAATAAAAAACAAATCATTCCTAAGGAAGTTTCAAAAATAACATAACTACCTGACTTTTTTAGATTTAAATTTTTTGTTCAATACCAAATAATTTATTTTACTTTTTGACTAATTTACACTAGCAGATAAAATTTTGTATGCAATACAACCAATCATTGTGTTGCACGTCGTGTTATCAAACTCGGCTTCGCCTCGTCCGATAAACTTCACTACTAGTACCATAATGATTAACGATCCTTATAACATAAATAAATATTATTTGAAGATTATCAAACGAAGTGAAATCGAGTTTGATAACACGATGTTTACGATCCGAATTGCATACAATTTTATCTGCTCGCGTAAATTAGTCGAAAAGTACAAAAATTAATAATTTGGTATTGAACAAAAAAATTAAATCTAAAACAATCAGATGACTATATGCTACTTTTGAAACTTCCTTAATCACGAGTTTCTTATTATCCAGTATGGTACTGAGATACCATACTGGATTCATAATGGTCCTTGCCCTATAATGAACGCTATTATGGTCCTCAAATTGAGGCTTATAATGTTGTTATATAACTATAAAATTCTGTATTTTTGTTATTCTGTACTTTTGTTACTGCATGACTATTTATTTTAAATTCATATAATTAATAAACAATAAATTCTATATTGAATTACAATACATTATAGATTTACAAAAAATAAAATAAATTACATACTCCGTTGAAGTTAAACAATATGTTTGTATTCCCGTATTTTATTTTTCAAAATACATTTGCATAGTTTGTTAGTTTTCAGTAAGCAAACAAATTTTTAATTTTCTAAAAAATGAATCAAACATCTTCATGCTAAAGTAAACATCAAGCTCGATTGGAATCTATTAATAGTTTTTTTTTTATAAATAAATGATTAAATTTTATAACATGCGAGTTCCCAATAAATCAATCCATTTATGTGGTTGCAGCGGTATACCGCGAAGTAATTGGAATTAAACTAACAATTTTCAAGCAAATTGCTGAGGGCTTTAGCGTAAATTGAAATTTCAAAGTTTAGATAACCGCAAACGAATTCTAGCTATTTGTTTTCGATTATTTTAGATTAACACCGAATAAAATAAATTAATAGTATATTATGCAATGAGTTTATAATAAATAATAGCTACTAAGGCGATTCACTGCTAGTACCTACCTACCTACCCTAAACCCCGAAAATTGCTTGTTACTATTCCTATTAAAATCAGCTCTAAATGAAAGATTTTTATGAATACTAAGCTATCAATCGATAGATAAAAGTTTTCATAATGGCAGATTTTTCATTTTTTTCCAGCATTTTTTATTTAGTTAATTCAAAAATGTCATTTTCATTACGGATATAACATAGATATGACACAAATTTTTGGAAAACTCTGTCATTAGAAAAGCATAGTGTGATGAATTTTCTACCAAATTATTACAAAGTTAGTACAATAATTATCTCAATATTAACCATAATTTGGACAGAATTACGAAAGTCATATTACACGAAATTTTCACCTTCAAATACGATAGAGACTCCTGAACTAAGCTCCACATCTATAAGACGTAGTACACTCCTATGCAAAAGAAAATTTAACGTGCCTAAATTGAATGTGAAAATTGTTATTTTAGAATTGGGGAAACACTTGTATGATGGCTTACTTGCTACCCCCCTATACACCTACAATGATGGTTGTTGATTGGAGGTCGTCCGCCTTAATACGCGAGTATGAAATTTGCAATACGAGAGCCTTGGAGAGTGTCATAATTCATACGAGTGTATTCATAGTCATACACGAGTTGCAAACACTATTTTTTCTACTCCCCAAATTTACTTGGGTGTTTCATAATGAAAATCTGTATCGAAATAATTTCATTCTAGTACAGAAGTACAGGCAATGCATAATTTGGGAGTAGAAAATAGTACCTATATTATGCAACGAGTTTGTATTGACGAGTATGATCTTGTATGAGAGTATGAGTATGAAATTTACGATACGAGCCTTTTGTGAGTGTTGTACTTTATACGAGTGTATTAATAGTCATTATACACGAGTTACACACTATTTTTCTACTAACGTATAAAAAAAACTATTTATCTACGACTACTATGAAAAGTTTATATTTACGCTTTCAATTGTCAACGTAAAGTTGATTGTTACTGAGGACCAAGCAAAAAAACATTTTATTGCGCGTCTCCTATATGACAACGCTCAATAAAGTACTTTTTGATTACATAAAATAAAAGAAAATGACAGAATCAAACAAATTTTTTTATTTATTTATTTCGATATTATTGGTATCGTCATGGTTACGAATCAAACATAAATTGATTGAACGCAGATTGAACTAACTGAATACTATTATTATTATAACAAATAATTTTAGTCGTAGATAAAATTATGTGTGTATTACGAGCATAAAGTGTCTTTGTTCCTCTTGCACTATTGCAGCTCTCGCCTTCGGCTCGCGCTGCAATTACAGTGCGCGAGTAACAAAGAGTCACTTTATGCTCTTAATACACAAATAACTATTAAGTGCATGAAATTTACTATGCATTATAATAAAAATCTGTGTCAAAATGAATCTATTTCGATACAGATTACATGAAAATTTGTATCCTGTATCGAAATGAAAATCTATATCGAAATAAATGTTATTAAAGTACAGATGACAGATATAAAATAAATAAATTATAGTATGGGAGTACAACAAATAATATTAAATGAACTTCCTAGTTATTTAATGAATAAAATTTGCTGCCATCTAAAGTCTATAAATAATTAAATTGTAATATATGTGTAAAAAACAATTTTATTAAATATATGAAATATTAGTTTGACGAAAACGAAAGAATTTAATAATAAACGAGTTATTTTTCTAACAACGTTCTTACTGAATATTAAACGAAAAAATCTATCTAAATTTCTTGTAAATTCGTCGACAAGAGAATTATGCTTGCTACTGTAAAACAAGAAACAAAGAAAAATGTATTTACTTTCTTTATTAAAAGTCTTACAGCAAGAGCTACGTGATACTTTTACAGAGAACATTGAAGTTGGGTTGAAGAGAATTAAAGAAAATGGAAGCAGGAAAAATATACATTCTGAGGTTTATCGTCTTATATTTTTATTTGTATTTTAATCAAAAAAAGTTAGATAACTCTCTGCATCAAGGAACTGGTGAAATGTTTTATTTAATTTTCTTTTCAATTTGATTTTAATTTAATATGGAGTATTTGATGTCATCTTGTACTGCGTAGGTACCGCAATATTCTTAATATAAAATGAAATAATAAAAAATAAAAAAATAAGTTTTTAAATCTGACTTATTGGGACGTTTCAGTAAATTACATTTATCTTAAGGCGGGTTTATACAGCTCACATCAACAACTAAACTAACACTAAATTAACATTAGCATTAGCGCTAACACTAAGAAAAAATTTATGCGTTTATACAGAAAATTAACGAAAGGTTTAAAATTAATCATAATATGTGTTCTATATAAACAGAAATATTGCTATATTTAACTAACTAAAAACTAATATAGTGTTATTAGTTTATACATCTATTTTTATTTATTACAATTAATTATACCCACAAATGCTAAACAAACCTGCAAAATAAACGTCAAAAGACCAAAGTCACCAACTATGCGCATGCGTGGAGTAATTTACATTAAGAATTAAACTAGAAAGATAAAAGTTGGTTATCTTCTTAGTGTAGTTCTTAATTTACTTAGTTCCTAATTCTGTGTATAAACGGGTACATATACTTCTGTACATTTATCTTTTTAATGTTAGTTTCTAATTTAATTCTTAGTGTAATTTGTGCTGTATAAACCCACCTTACAAATTTGCTGAATTGTTTTCTATAATCACAACTGTTTTCATTAGGATACATACATACCGATATCTAACACACTTACCCAGCTTCCCATCCCATACTGAGATTTAACTACTGGATGATTCACAAATTTATGTATAATAGGTAGTATCTATATTATATTATAAAATCATAATAATGCAGTACTCAACTTTTTGACCAAGGAACTGGAAAATTTGGAATTTCCAGTTTATTAATAAAACAATTTTGGGCCAATGGTTCCATATGGAATGGAATTATGCAATCTTCAATCCAGTGGTATAAAAATATACTTGTTGTAAAAACTGCTTTAAATTTTATTTGTTTGTTTCATAATCATAACCTACCTAAAGTTGAGTAGTTATATGCCATTAAAACATAAAAAATCTGACGTGGACACCACATGACTTCCTTGTACGCCTTGTGTGTTCATACTTTTCTTAATAACTAAAATGTAGAATAATATAACAAATTCTTTTAACTTATTATACTAGTATACTCACAAATATATTTTAGTCATTTTATTTAAACTGCAGAAGAAGATATAAAGCATATTTTACTATTGTCACTGTCATGTCATAATCATTTAAATTTTACGTAGTAACAAATGTTAATCGATTATGGACTACAAGATACCGAAATACTAAATTATAAATATATACTTTAATTATTCCTAAATGATACCAGATACAAAAATATTTATAAAATACCGATTGTAGGTAATAATCACATAATCTTTCATTTAAAATAAAAAAAATTGTCTTAAATTAAATATTTATCTAAATATTTGAAAAAAGTACTACTTCCGGTTTGTAGATTGAAACAAAAAATAGGAGGTGCACAACTAGATGCTATAACAGTCCTAAATACAAAATTTCAACTTTCTACGTCTAACCGAATTTGAGTTACGCGACACACATACGTACGCCCGTACGTACATACGTACGTACGTACGTACAGACGTCACGACGAAACTAGTCATAATGGATTCAGAAAAGGTCAAAACGGATATTTCTGTAAAAATCTGAGAACCGAAATTTTTCACGATTACAATACTTCCTTATTACTCCGTACAAGGAAGTAAAAAGGAAGTTATGAATCATCCTCTATATATCACAGCATAGCTAATATACACAATTTGTATGTAGCAACCAGAGCTCACATATTGTGAGTCACCGATATAGATATAACCCATAACCTGAGGTAGGTACTGATTATAGAACAAAAATAATTTTTTGAAAATTCGAAAATTAATTTTTGAGGTTTGTGATATTTTGGGCCACTGGTTTATGGGAGTTTTAATATTAAATATTACGTTGTAACTAATTAATAACTATGTTTGCATAATAAAATAACTGAATTTAGTTTCAAGTTGCAGGCTACATAACTCTATCTTTATTCAAAATAAATAGTATTCCAATGGTACTAAAAATGTTTTCCTGAAGTAAACTATCCTTATTTATAGGAAATTCGAAAAAAATATTTTTTTCCATGCCATTACAAACAATACCTACCTCAAGTTATGGTACATTCTGTTTATAAATCGTCAGTCGATAATTAGATTGTTCTAACTAGCATTTTCGCATCTCTCTTTTTATTGTATAGATATTGCGTCTCAATAATTATTCGTATGAAATACATTGAAACTATTTTATGTATTAATTTTTGTTTTTAAAAAATACATAGAAAAAAAGTTACAAGGCAATAAATTTTTTGTAGATAGAACATTTTGCTAAAATATTGATTGAAATTTTTTTTGGTTACTGTAGGTAATCATTTGTTCTATCTGAATATAGTTTAAAAACAGAAATTAGTATAATAATTATTTAAATAACATTTTATTCTAAAACTCATGTTTACTTTATTCCGGTTGTTGGCTGTAGTTATTTTAAATTTTTATAGTTCTCATATTCAAACAATAATGTATTGAACAATTTTTTGTCACCTTGTGGCATAAATTTAAATAAACTATTGAGGTCTAATACTTTTTCTTGAGAAATTAATCATATTTTTATGACAGGGCAAATTTTTACGAAGGAAAATTAAATAAGTAAGTATTTTGCTATTTTTTTCTGGGATGAACGATTTAATTTCCCTGATGTTAAAAATGATACCTATTTAAATTCACAAACTGATTTTTACTGAATAATATAAAACGCAGGATCTGTAAATAAACTTATAAATTGTTTACATTTTATAATGTTCTATCTACAACTGTCTTGCAATATGATTGGCTAGAACGCACATACACTATTATAGCATTAACGTTACTACTTGGAAAGCAGATAGAATAAACTAGTATTGGCATTATTTCAGCTATATAAGTTCAGTTTTTATAGATAGTCATGTAGATAGAACAAAATAATACCGACAATCATTTAGGCATTAATTCCGAAAATGAAAAAATGTAGATAGAACAATATAATACATTCGACTGACGAAATATTATTAGTTAGAGTATAGGTATAGGTATTAGGTACACCACAGTTTTTTAAGGATACTAAACACTGGACATCAATTTATTTTAGATAAATATACCTTTTGACAGGGGGCAATTATCTGATTTCATCTAAATATCTTATTAACATTTCTGTCTTCATATTTCATTTAATTATCCTGATTTTTTAGAAGTTTAGAAGTACCTCTGAAAGATATCATTTTACTCCTTTTTACTGCTGAAATTTCACTTTACACTTTGAAAATTGACACCCATCATACCATCTTTTAACCATCACTGCGACGCGATCAAAATTTTGCGTCTTACGTTTCAGCGATGCTTCCAAGTCTCACTCGAGACCAAGAATCAAGATCACGTGGATACGGACGATGGGTTTTGCATAAAGAACTGAACACTGAAGAACTGAAGTACCTGCTGAAGAAGAAATGTGTGGGGATGAATTTGAGTTAGAATTTCAGGAGTGGAGTGGGAAACTATTGTAAGATTGTAAGTTTGTTAAGAATGAGTAGGTTTTCTTGAAATGATGAGATTTGTTATACGTGTTTTTTATAGCAATAGCAACTGTATGATACATACATAATAGTATATTACATAACAAAAGTTGTAAGAAGCATATTACGCACGAGTGAAAAAGTTACACAAGAACCGTAGGCGAGTGTGTAATGTCACGAGTGCGTAATTGCTTTACAACAACTCATGTTGTGTACCTACTATACTTTTTCTACGATCACGACCATGTTTATTTCTATTTGATAAAAATTTTGTTTTATTTTTTATGTTATTTATAATAATTATTATCCATAATTTTTTGGTACACAATGTTATATTTTTAACGGGGTTTTATCAGTAGATGATTATTGTTTACTTGGTAACATCAGGCGGTGTGCAAAATGTATTATCAGAGTAGCTTATTGACTTCAAAATAAAACATAAATTCCCTAATCGTGCGATCGACCTACTTTACGCACGGCCGTGCGTAAGGACAAGCTTACATATTATTTATGTTTTGTACAATAATGCTCACTTACAGTAGTGGTCGTAGAAAAACTTATTTATCACACCTTTTTCACCAAATTTAGATGCGGCAAGTGGTATCATTAGTATATCAGTAAAAATATACAGTTTTACTGTGTGTGCAGTTATCTGCCGTCACTTTACGGGTACTGATAGATACCTATTAGTAAATAGTACACAATAGGAGAGATTTTTGTGTAGTCAAATTGAAATGCGTACCAGTTTGAATAATTGAAGAGTGTAAGTGTCAAAGGTTGTAAGTGCCAATTTTAAAGTTTTGTAGGAAATGAAAATATTTCTTTAACAAAATACCCTGTTCATAAATATTGACAGAAAATTCGTTTTATTTCTATAGACATAGCTACAAATATGGTAATAAACATAAAATATATTAATTAATAACATTGACATAAAAATATGAACATGTAATGGGAACTGGATATAAGTGCCTCATACTATAGTTCTAATTGAATCTAAGTGCCAAAAATTCATATTGAATTTATGTGCAGTGTAATTCATTATTATTGTAGATTTAAATAAAATTGTTTCTGTTCTTCTGTTTTCAAATAAGGGATCATGTCTAATAGATCTTTCATCTTATCTTTGTTTATCGGTACTCTCATTTCCTTTGCAACGAGTTTTATTTCTTTAATATCATTCACGCTGTTTTACCTTTCTTCAAAACTCTGTATGTAGTCCAATCATCTAAATCCCCATAAGTGATTTTTGTATCACCATTTGCAGGATTTGTACATTTTACTCTTATTTGGGTAGCTTTAGATATATTTAGCTTTGAAGTATTTATAAGATTATCAGCTGCTGATTGAAAATCAAAAAACGTATTTTTTGACATATAACGTTGAATGGGTTGGTGTGTTTGGAACTTTTAACAATGTTATGTAAATCTTCAGGAATATAAGCTTTTGTATGTTTTTCCTTTTTTTCAATTTGTGCAAAGTCTCTATCGCAACTCAAAAAACTGTCCGCTCATTAGAAATTTCTGAGTTATTTCGTCAAAGTGTCCATTTCCTACCAAATACATTAATAGAAAAACCATCATTCTATTCTTATTTTGTCCTGCGCAGTTGTCCGACCAAATAACATATATTTAACATCAAAATGACACTGTTGTCCCGTAATGCCTAAACGTACATACACCTAGCGCAATCTTTGAGGTGGCTTTTAAATTATTTATGATTTTTTTCTGACTTAGATCTCTTGGCAGGTTATTGGCGTTGGCACTTAGAACCTTTTCATAAAAAAAACTCTATTTCGGATTTTTTGGCACTTACAACCTTTGACACTTACACTCTTCAATTCCAAATGGTGTTGTCTCATGTCATTCATCACAATATAGTTTAGAAGACAGCAGCATAATATTTCATAACATTACCGACTGAAAAAATTTTCAATAATACTTTAGACAAGCGTCAATTAGATGCACTTTGTCTGAAAAATCGTTCGTACCAATTCTGGATCAGTTCATTCAATTATTTGGTTTGCAACCAAGTATAAATAACATAAAAAAGTCAGATAATATTCAGATAGAAAGATTAAATGCAAATTATTCAGCTGCATATGAATTTTGTGTCGTTCTATTATGAACATTCATATTTTATGCTCGAATTTTATGTTAGAGAAAAGATAAACAACTACGAAACAAGTAGAATAATGCTTTCTTAGCTTCTTTCAAAACCTACCTAACATTTAACTTCAGCATTTATGAGACATAAAGCATCGTAATGTTTTGTTTCTGCACATCAATTTTAATTT
The DNA here is from genome assembly GCA_947534325.1 of Agonum fuliginosum. Lineage (NCBI taxonomy): Eukaryota > Metazoa > Arthropoda > Insecta > Coleoptera > Carabidae > Agonum > Agonum fuliginosum. The sequence goes on along the minus strand of OX384040.1, from coordinate 24,056,653 downwards.
AAATATATTATATCCTCGCTCTGCATGAACATTGAAATATGTCAGTAAATATTGGAAGTGGTGAATGCAGAAACAGAAACGTGCGCTAACTGTTAAATAGAAAATTTTACGTAAAACTGAGAGCTTGCGGTTTGTGGACGAAAAGAAAAGAAAACGAATCAAGTTCAAAATAGAAAAGGTGAATAACGACCGTAGAATTATATTATAACGAATAAAAAGCGACCTAAAAGGAAAGAAAAATAAAAGATGTAAGTGTTTTAAAAGACGGTTGAGCTTTAACCAATTTTATATATACATAGGACACCAGTGGCGCACCCAGGATTGCATGTTGGGGGGGGCTAAGAATATTTTGTTATGAAACCTGTAGTACGACACAAGAAAGAAATGCGCCGCAGGCGAATTTTTTTTAGAGTTCAAGGTCAAACACTTTTAAATTGAAAGTTTCATTATTTTAAAGATAAACAGTTGCACGTTTTACTCTCTTTCTTCTGCACACACATTGTTTTTTCGGCAGCTCTCTTGATATAATTTCATAAGAACGACTCTGAGCAGAGTTATGTCAGTTATATAGAAAAATACATATATTTTAATTTTAGTTCATATTTAATGTATCCGTTCTTTCTTTCAACTTTTTAGTTTCACTCCCAAGTGCACCGTTGTTTAAGTTCAAATTTTCACCACAAGGTTCACATTCTTATTAAAATATCCCAATAATCGTACACATGCGTTATACGGAGTGTATATTATTGTATAATTTGAACTATTTGAATTTAAGATAGTCATAAAAACAGATAAAAGGCGATTATTTTTAGTCTTCAGTGAACTTAAATAATCTTACATAACGTTTAAATTTTTTAATGAAAAAATTTGAAACAAGTCCAGTCGTCTGGGGGGGGCTCAAGCCCCACGAGCCCCCCCCTTGAGTGCGCCCCTGTAGGACACAGTCAGAGCTGGGCAAGTATCGAAATCCAAATATTTATGTATAAGTACCAGTACTTGTTACCAAGTACATTTTCAAGAAAAGCTTCACATTACTTAGGTAAAGTATAAGTTTTTCTTGTCAAAAGTACTTACTTAAAAATAAGTATTTTCAAAATGATATAATAAATTGCATGGTTGTAACCAGGGATGGCAAACGTAACGTAACGATACCCGATAACGTTATAATAACGTTTCATTTATGATTTTTTTAAAAATAACGTAACAATTAACGTTATATAACCGTAACGTAACAAATAACGATTCAATATAACGTTATCCAGTTTACAAATTTAAAATATAAGTACCTACCTATCTATAACTATTATATTTTATTCAATTTTATTTGAATTTTTCAATATTATTTTTTACATTTATGCATAAATTTATGGTTTAACTAGTAATGTTTGTTTTGTAGTTAGTAAGTAATATTCATTTCCGGATAAGGTAAGGTTAAGTACGTATATGTTTTTATTTTTTAATATATTTTTTCATGAGTTATGTTTTATTACAAATTTAAGGAAAAATAACATTGTAACGTTATAATAACGAAACAAAAATAACGTTATTATAACGTTATATAATGTTATTTAGTTGTTTTTAAAGTTATTTATAACGTTATGTAACAATTTTTTTTTTTATAACGTTACCAAATAACGTAACGCTTCGGTAGCGTTATGCCATCCCTGGTTGTAACCTTACCTTACCTTCGATTATTACCTTTTTTATCGAAGAAAATTAATTCGCAGTAAAAATGTCGTATTCCGTCGCTGTGGTCGCAGGTTGAACAGTATAATTAATTAAATTATTGAAAAAACTTAAGTACTTTTACATTATTTCAGTATTATTGAAAAACTTAAGTATTTTAAAAAGTACTTCAATATTATTTACGATTATGAAATGAAAATAAGTCTTAAGTACAAGTTTTTATTTTAATACTTAAAATTTTAAATTAGTAAGTAAAAATACTTATACTTAAGTACAAGTATTAAGTAATAGTTGTTATTAAAATTGATACTTAAGTACCTAAAGAATTAACTTAAATTCTCAGCTCTGAACACAGTTTAGTAAATATTTAAGCAGGGAATAATGTACCTACACGTAAATAAATAACCAAATTCAGATCTTGATGTTTTGGTAATGCAAAATTACAATGAGGGACGCTTGATTATTATTAATTATTTATTTATTTCATTACCTATAAGCAGTGTTGTGACTGATCTAGATCAATTGATCTAGATCACTGATCTAGCTCAATTTACGTGATCTTTGATCTGATCTAGATCATCTTATTTTTAAGGATCTTGAGTTTGATCTAGATCAAATAAATATGATCTACGATCTTAAAATAAGATCATATTTTTAGATTTTTTTCTACGCTATATGCAAGTTAAAGCATGAAATTGAAAATTTAAAAAAGTTTAATATTTTTAATGTTTTAATTTTAAACTATAGATTAAATCTCATGAATATTAAGTTTTTTTTTCTTTTTTATGTAATGTAATACAACATAAATATTTTGTCTAATATTGATCTTTTTACGATCTAAAGAAAAAAAGATCGCTAATTTCTGATCTGATCTAAAAAAAAGATCCTATCATAAAAATTGATCTATGATCTGATCTAGATCATATTAAACGAGAAGATCTTGATCTTGATCTAGCTCCATTTTAAAATGATCTGTCACAACACTGCCTATAAGTATATGAGTCATAGACTTCAAGATAATGTTTATATAAACATTTAATAAAGAAAGAATGGATCTACAGATGTGACTTTTTAAAATTTTGAAAATAAATATTTATTAGGATATAAAACCGTGTAAATTTTGCATAAATTGGAAACTTTTATGAATTTTCGAAATTTTTATAATCATGTACATTTTTTTAATTATAATTTTAAAAAGGCACAACTGTTAATTGATCCTTTAAGTATATAATCCTTGTTGAAATACAAGTTTACCATTCTTGTACTGGCTACAAAACATTCGCTACGTTGGTACGTTTTATGCTGGATTTCAGGAGGTAGACAGGCCTCTTAAGGCGAATCTTGATTTCAAATTCAAAGCAGAAAAGCATGTTACTACTTATATTACATAACGAGCGAGGAAAGTGGTTGATATCGTCTATCGTGTGAGTGAGAATGTTGACGCACGAGGCTTGCCTGTAACTACTTGTGACTTCTTCATAATATTTTTATGACACTACTAATAACCACCAAACTGAAGTTATCCTTTCCACAAAACATAAAAAACAAATTAACAAGAAACCATCTTCCTAGTCCCTGCGGTTTTTCATCCCCAGGTTTATTTCGCCTCCGCGTAGTGATTCGGATTCCTCGCGTATTCGGGGACATCGTTCCTGTACCGCTAAGTTTGCTGGGTTCCCGAGGGAATGCCCGACATCCTGGTCTGCAAACCTCGGGGACAAGAACTGAGGACCAGGACCGAGAACGAGGACCGAGAGTCGAGAGTCTCGAGGGTTGAGTCTCGAAGGCTGGGGGACTCGCCGAATGCCGATTCCATTGCGTTTCTTGTATCTTTTTTCTTTTCTTGCTCTTCGCGAGATTGTGAAACATATCGATCTTCTGTTAGGAATGTGAAAAGTAGGTACTATACAACATTTTTGATGGTAAATGTAATCATAAAAGATTTGGTAAAAGAAGAGTGCTTGTTATTTTATTTGGGATTTCGGTTTTTTGTCTTTGGTTATTTGTGTTATATTCCATGATTTCTATGTTTCAGGATACAGTAAATAAATACGCAAATTGTTTTTGCTTTTATAGTTAATTATATATCTAGGATAAAAAGTGAAACATTGAGATACAAGTAAATTACTTGCGAGTACTTTAATGACACTGTCTAAGATACATACAAAATTTTATTTCGTACTCTTTCTTTTCGAGTGCTGTCTCAAATGACTTGAATATTCTTGTTTTATAAATGAGGTTACCTAGCATTGACCTTGATATAGGCTGCAAAATTCTATTTTGCGGCCTAAAGTAAAATGTTGCAGCCTAGGCCTTTAAAATTCTATTTTGCGGGCTATAATGCGTGATTTTTATGTATGTATCTATGGATTATTACTTGTTACTTGTTATCTGAAGATGGGAACACATCGTTTCCGAAATGCCGCATTTTAAATTAAATAAACAGAAATATATAGGTAGTTTGAAGTGAAGAGTCGGTTCAGCTGCGCGAACGGGCGGAGCTAATTTTTGTGTACTACACGTATTACACAATTTGACGTTGTACCGCTTGCTATATTGCATTTCACACCATAACAATAAAAGTACTGTATAAGTAACGACAACGACAAACAGAACACTGAACACAGTACAACTATCAAACCAAATTATTCACTAAGGGATGCAATCATCAGTATGAGAAAATGCCTGATTGATGTTTCTGATATAGAGAGTAAGTATTCTCTTTATATTATTATATCTTTAATATTTTCGTTAAGTTACTTATGTTATATAAATCGCTCAAAGTGAGTTATAAGTTATAAAAAATTATAATGAACCTATTTTTTTCCTCATTAGACTTCTTGTAAAAAGGTTTTTAACCCATTCAATACAACATTCAAATGCAATCGTTCGTAAGTCTCAATAATAAAATATTACTCAAAAATTTGTTGATAAACAACAGCACCTCTTCTATTAGATTCTAATATGGCAAGTTTGTAATAAAAGTGAGTTAACAGTTTACGAGAAATGATTCTTGATTTATTTCTCCATTAAAATTAGAAAAACTTTACATCTTCCTATAAAAATTTCTATTTATATGTAGACATCAAAATCGAATAAGCCAACAAAATTACATTTTTATAATCCGAGCTTTTTATGTAACCCATAAAAAGGGTATAAATTTTCTAGCTGAAAAGAAAGAAATTCGTATATAACACACTCAGAAAACCTTTACGTAATTTTCACATTAAATCGCATCCTTTGAATTCTCGTAACGTATTTTCCGAGAGGAAATTGTCAACAAAGGAAAGAAAAGACATTTCCGTGAATTTTCCGGGAAAGTTGTCCACGGAGCGCACGAAAAGTAGTCGCGCATAGATCTGAAAATCTAACTGAAGCTAGTTTCAACGTTCGAAAACTCGGAAACATAAGAGCTCTATAAAGAGGGACACCAATTAGCAGACACTTTAAAAACTTCAAAGCTTTGAAAAGTAGAAGTAGGGAAGTAGGTACCTAGTTAATATGATTCATCAGGGCAAAAACAACTATTTGTAATTCAAATATAAGTGACCGACTGTGGTTCTGACAACTCGGATTTGAATCCAAACAGATACATTTCAGTTTAACTCCACAAAAATCTCCCGTATTGTGTGATTACTTTGCATTTGCACTAAATGATGTTGTTAATATAGTGGAATCCAACCTCTTCGACCGGTTCATCTTGATACAGTCATAGAACATTTGAAATTCAAAGCGGCAACGGAGATATTCTTTTTGCAACCAGGACTACATTTGAAGTGGTCAGCTCTACTGTCCGAATGCGATTTAACTGAAAGATGTCTTTACAATTTAACGACAATCACACACTGCCGGCCGAGAGACTCAAACCACAGAACTCCGAGTTTGTTTCGAACATCATCACCATGCAAAGATCTGGACTTGAATCCTCGCAGCTACTGCCCTATTTTTAATATTAAACATGCGAATCCAGTGTAAAAAACTATACATTAATTTTTTTAATTGCTGTAAAAATCTTCTAAATTCGTAATCAGCATATCATCAAACTGTATAGGTATATCTTAGAGTATAGAAAATTATAGAGGAGCATACTCTGATTTTATTGATGAGGGGTTGAAGCCGTGAATGGTGGTGTGCTATCAGAGCATACCAATATGGCGGATATAATTATAAAAATTTTGAAAATTTTATAAATAATAACCATGTCACGGCAAGAACAGAATGCATAAAATGTTATTACTGATCTTATATTTTAAATAAAACATACGTTGTAATACAAAAAATTTCCATCTGTCAAATTCTGAGAAATGTTAATGGCAAAATAACCTTATTTAACTGTTCTTGTCCCTTTTATCTGTTTTATCTATTGTCATTCTATATTGCGCGAAGAAATATTATATAATAATAATTTATATAACGGTATTAATAATAAAAAAATACTTCGGAAACAAATTAATACATTTGCGTTCAAATGTACAAATAGAGCATACCAGGATGCAGTGTTGTAATAGATAACAATATTTTAAAGATAAGCTAATAGATAAATAAGAAAAAAATATGTAAAAAAGAAAATAGATAAAAATATATTATCTATATGATTTAACTAGATAAAATTATCTAGATAAGTTACAACACTGCCAAGATGGCGGATAACAACTTTAGCAAAATTGCTTCATTATTTTGTTTCAATGCTCCCTTTATAAATTTCTATCCTCTAAACGTCTAAACTAAGGTATATACACCCTTAACATATGGTATAAAGTTTAATATTTCACTCGAATTTAAAATGGTAATTACTCAATTGACAATTTTTCTTGCCTAAGTCATGAATTAAAGTTTCATTTTTATAAGTACATTACTCTCATGAATAATAATGTAAGGCTGCCACATCCAAATGTAAAAGATTATGTTGTATAATATGTAGTATACATTTTATTTATCAAATAAAATATTTCAAACTTTCTAGAGGTGGTTGTTTGAAGTCGATTTTATTCACGTCAAAAAATATTCCATTGAATTTCCAACAGGATCAGGATTATGATGCATGAATTCAGTTCATTGATTTGATACACGACTGATACACGAGTTCCATGTAGGTAGCTTTATTGCTTCCATTCAGGGCCGATTCTGTACTGTCGGCTGCCCAGGTGCGGGTCAAAAATATGCCGCCCTTACAAAGTAAATGGAAGAAAATAAGTGCAGTAATTTGAAATTGCGAGAGAACATTGAAAAGAATTGCGCCGCAGGCAATTTTTTTTAAAAATTCATAGTCAATACCTTCAAATTGAGAGTAATATTTCAGGAAATTAACGAAAACTATCGCATTAAATAAAACATAATTAAAAGTATTATTTGAATTAGTTTTTGTGATAATTTAGATTCATAAATATTTTTTAAAGTGACGTTTCGGCCGCCCCAAATTTTGGCCGCCCACGTGCGGGGGCACGCTCTGCACGTACGCCAGAATCGGCCCTGTTTCCATTAATGAGAATTATAATTGTACGTTCAAAATGATATTTTCGATCAACAACTTGTGATAATTTGATTATTAATTTTATCGCAGTAGGTAATTTAATCTTTAAATTATCTCGTAAATAGCTAATGGCGTCCGACTAATTTATTTCAATTATAATTATTGTCGTGTCAACCAATTTTGAATTTATAATATTATTTAATTAACGTTATTAGGGAAATTCGATATAGTTCACGAGATATAAAATTAAATTATACACTTGAATCAGCTAAACGATGATTTAATTCGATCAAAATTTGTATGCGCTGATTATAATTTAATAACAACTAAAGAAAATCATTACATACATCACTAAGCTCTGAATTTGTACATTAAGTTCAATAATAATAGCTACAAGCTACAAAGGCTACAAGTTACAGGAATGAAATTAAATTTTAAGCTCTGGAATCTCTTTTGATTTCTTGTTAGAACAAACTTATTTGATTTGAGATTTCAAGGAATTGTTGTTTTAATAAATATGATAAGATTCATAAATTGAAAGAAATTTTCAGGATTCATATATTTTTCTTTTTTCATATTCTGTAATCTTTTTACGAAAGAAATTATAACTAAATTTAAAGTAAACATTGTAATGATGTTAATTTATTTACATATTCGGGACTTGAAACAGAGCAATTTCGTAGTGAAATTTTATAAAGCTAAATTTGTAAGTTTGTTCAAAATTTAATTCTGTAACTACTCGTAATAACAACTTTCTTGCTCGTGTTTTCATCAATAAGTTAGTAAGTTTATTACTTCACTCCGTCGTACGCGAATGAAATAATAAGTAAATTATACAATGTTACATTTTACTTACACTACAGAAACTAATTTCTGATTCTCAGATTCTTATTAAAAGAGAACTAGCAATGCGGAGCAACGGAAATGTTATTGATTATGGAAATTTAACAAATTTAATATTATTTAGATTCAAATGCAGTCCTACTTGACTAAATAAAATGCCCAGAAGATTGAATGTGAACATCCCTGCTTGTTACTTGATATATTTGCCTATTAACATCCTATTAATATCTTTGTGATTGCTAATGCCCGCCCTTAGTAACATTATCCATGTAACATCCCAATGTTAGTAATTTTAAAATAATATCCCAATTAAGTGTCCCATGTAGTTCTCTGAGATGTTTTTATTGAGTATTTAATTTTTGATCGTACTCAGGATGTGGCAAGGATAGGCTTAAGTAATATTACTTGGTTGATATTATCTTTCACACATAATTGATATCGATCAATAAGCATATGATTCAATAAAGATATCAAAATAATTTGAACGCAATAATTTTTTTTACTATCCACAAGATGGCTCAATTAATAAAATCTGTGCTCGTTTAAGTATGTAGTTATAATTTTTCTGTTGGTATTGGTGTATAAACTTAATTATTCAATGATACCACCTACATAGGTAGAAGCTTGTTTCTTTGTAAAAGCTAAAATTATCTGCAGTTTACAACTTTCCTACTAATTATATCATCTTACTTGTTGACTATAATACTCTCCCTTAGGTAGGTATGACATTTACAAGCAATTTGTATTCAGCTAATTCTAATTTCAAATGCAAACTACTCCGTATACTAATTAGAACCATTTACAAGTATTTCAGCCGTAGGACTAATGGGCTAGGCCATGAATAAGAGAAGAACATGATGTGGTTGCGATTAAATGTAATTTACTAAATAATTATATATTCTATTTGCAAATGCAAAGTGAAAAATTGCATAGGTACTAACTAAAATTATAAAAATGCAGTGTATTGTATTTTTACCTTCCGCTTACCTGTAAAGGAAGGTATTGGAATCATGCAAAAAATCGGGTAGTGAGTTTTTAGTGGATGAGCACGAATTAGGGTCCTTACAACTCATTTTTGATAGTTTCCCGATGATGTCTGTATGTATGTGTGTGTGTGTGTGTGCGTGTGTGTGTGTGTGTGTGTGTGTATGTGTGTGGTCCGGGCCGATGCCGTCTGTTGGATAACTCAAATACGAATTACCCAAAAATTTTGATATTTGGTATTTTACAATTGTATACGAATAGGAAGAGCTCATTAGATTTTGGTACAAATATCTTCACCGGAAGTGATATTTTTTGAAGATTGAAAAGATTAAGTGTAAAAAATTTCTATAAATTTTGATAAATATAGTATTTATTTGTAATAAGAATAAGAGGAAAAGTTATTTGCAATCCACGTTATAAAAAAATTGTCTTTATCTGGTAGCATTAAAGAACTGCAGTAAAATTTAAAAAATAAATTTATCAAATAAAACATTGAAATCTTGTAATCCATGTTCGGTTGATTTTTGTTTTTGTATAAAAAATATTGACAGATGAGACGGGTGACAAGTTGGCATACTAGCGCTATATAAGTCATAATTAAGCTATTAAATGTAGTTCCTAACTGAACGTAGGATTGCTTCAACACAGAAGAGTTTTCGTGTGAATGAATCTTTTGATTCAGGTGATACTAATTTCTGTGTTTGAATATTTTAGATTTTTATTTGTATATTTTAAATAGGCACCAGATTGTACGTATACATTTCTGTTTAAAGTCTAGATATGGCGGAAGGTTGTGTGATGGCCACGTCAGATTTTTGTTTCTGCATAAAAAATATTGACAGATGAGACGGGTGACAAGTTGGCATACTAGCGCTATATAGGTCATAACTAAGCTATTAAATGTAGTAACTGAACGGAGGATTGCTTCAACACAGAAGAGTTTTCGTGTGAATGAATCTTTTGATTCAGGTGATACTAATTTCTGTGTTTGAATATTTTAGATTTTTATTTGTATATTTTAAATGGGCACCAGATTGTACGTATACATTTCTGTTTAAAGTCTAGATATGGCGGAAGGTTGTGTGATGGCCACGTCAGATTTTTAACTATTGAAAAATAATAGTATTGAAACCGAAAGTAAAAGAGTAGTTACATAGTGCAGCTTTCACAAGGGTTTTGATCTATTCTCGTAAAAGAATTTGAAAAGTTTTTGTTCGAAATACGCGTTTGCTTCTGCTGCCATTATACACTATTATTATATATTCATGGCATTTTTTCTTAAAATAAATTCTTTTATGTTATACAAACTGTCTACACTCTACAGACTAGTTTTTTAAAACAGCACCTATCAGAAATATAGAAAGTCAATTATTGTGTTCAATTTGCTATTATCTGTGAAAAACAACAATACATTTTTGTTAGATAATGGTAATGCTAGAGCTAGATAATGTTAGTTGCGGTAACGTCATTAGTTAATTTGGTATATTATGATAAGCTTTGCTAATTAATTACTGTTTATCTACAACAATAGAATAATGTATTCATTATATACGTGAAAGTAGTATAAGAAACCCCTCCATAAGGACACATTATGAAATAATTAATTCATTATTTCACACTGTTAAATAATGAGTACTTTATTCTCTCGAACTGTCAAACTGCCATCACATCTGTTTTAATGTTAGTGTTACATCAAGTTATCATTTTATGACGTTGTAAGCAGAAACAGTAAAAATAATAATAATTTGTAAAACGCTGTATATGACTAGCCCATAATAGTTCGAAATTACTCGGATAAATTGTCATCACACCAAAGTTTGAGGTTAGGTTAATATCAATACAACTTTGTAGTAAGAAAATGTTGCATTACTTAAAAAGTTGTAGATGTCGTATTTGACTCGAAAATAATGGCTATAATTAACTCTGATGATTTATACACTCGCCTTCGGCTCGTGAACAAACTTTCATCCTCATTAATTATAGCCTACATTATTTACTCGTTAAATAATATACTATTATTGTTACATAAGTAGGAACTTCAATCGTGTATATTTGGGAATGTAGTTAGTATTGATTGAGCAGTTTTGGAGCAATAAACCAGTTGTAAAAGTTATTTTGTATAATTATTTCTGTGTGTGTTACCCTGCATTGAACATTTTGTTAGCCAAAAACAAATTAAATACTTTATTGTATTATTAAACTACAAACAAGTCTATCTATAGGGGTGTATTATTTAACAATCATACATCAATAATATTTTTAAGGAAGTTAAAAAGCGGAATATTACTGAAAATTGATTTTAATGTAATAATAGAAAAAGTGACCTATTAAGTTAAACTAATGCACTTCTATAAATACATTTATCAATAAATAACCAATTTGATTGCTGATAATTTATTTCACATATTGTGTCATGACAGCGTGGGTGTGCCAATCTACAATACAATACTTAGGTAGATAATGTTGTGTTCGGTATTGATCTGTAAAATAATACATACACAATAAAATTTATCAATGAAATTCAGACATTGGGAAATTAGAACAATTCTTTTAGATGAAGAATGAAGAAATATTTCAATTTATTAAAAATTTCTACAAAATTCTAAAACGTGATTAGTATACACGATTTCCCAAAAGTCCCAAGACGGAACTATGAGTTTTGAACGAGTAAAAAACAAATTTGGGGATCACTAAAGCGTTTGGGTGATTGCGAGACAGAAGAAGGTCGACAATTCGAACATTTGTTATAAAAATCGTAATAAACGTGCAAAAAACATTAAAATTAAATTCTTGACAGAATTTGAAAACTTTTGGTATATGGAGATGTGTTTCTTTAAAAAATAAGGTGAAACTCGACAGAGGTTGCTATTTAAAAATGTTGGGGAGGTCATCTCCTAAAAAAACTTCACGTTGCATGGAAGTTCTAAACTATCTAAGAATGTGGTTTTTATGACTCTTTAGCGATCCCCAAATTTTCAATTTTTTTCTTTGCTCGTTCAAAACTTATAGCTCCGTCTCGGGATTTTTGGGAAACCCTGTATAAACCTTAATTTGAGGACCATAAAGTCGTTTATTATAGACTAAGGACCATAATGAATCTAATATGGTAGGGAGCTATACCAAATAATTTATTTGATTTTTTGACTAAAGCCTAGTTCGAGATTGATCCGAGAAGTTCCTAGCCATTTCTAGTATAAGTAATGTAAATCAGAAATTCCCATCCGAGTTCCGTTCGATTTCCATACTTTTTTCTAGTATAGAAATATACGCCCGGCTCTATTTTTCTATTCGAGAATCATACTAGATTTGTCTACGCATGCGCAGTTCAATCTGGAGTCAGTTTGACAAACCTTTAAAAGTTTTAATATTTTGTTTTGATTTGTTCACGTTGACGTTTTGGACTTGTACTTATTATTCAAGTTGTGTTAATATTTTTTCCATTATAAATTCTAACCTTCAAATCTTAAGTTGTCACTTGTCAGAATAAGTAAGAATATTATGTATTATTTTGAAGTTGCCTAACTTGGACCACTTCGGAAAAAATCGAAGAATTCCGATTGTATACGAATAGTTTCGAAATAAAGTATGAAAATCGAACGAATCTCGGATGGAAATCAAACGAGAAATCTAGTATGAATCTAGACGAAAGAAGTATAATGTAAAACACTTAAGACACACCAGCAGATAAAATTATTTTGTATGCAATTCGGATCGTAACCAATCATTATGGTACACGTCGTGTTATCAAACTCGGCTTCGCCTCGTCTGATAATCTTCACGACCAGTACATCCTTGTAACATGAATAAATATTTTACAATTTTGGACTAACATACCTGCAAAAAATCTAAAACCAAACAATATTGAAGGAAAATAGAAAACTACAATTTTCCTAAAAATTCAATTAAAAATAGGATAATGTAAAAACAACATTTGTATTTATGATGAAAACTGTTCCGAACCGGTTCACAAATACTGGTTCGTCTCCGGTTATGTGTTCAATCAATTTAATTGGAAGAAGAAGTGAGGTATTATTCCGGTTCACTTAAATAGCTGTGATTCGTTCCGGTTTTCGTTCCTATTCCGGTTCGGTCAAATACATTGTCATGAATATTTCCATAACGTTATAACCTTCATATCATCGCACAAAAAGCTCCCTCCCTAATGAAGTTAAATTTAGCTCATTTCATTTACAGAATAAACCGCGCGTATTTTATAATCGAAATGAGGCCAGCAATTCGACATCGACGTTTTAAATAGTGCAAGGTCAGGGCTGCGCCGGTTAATAGAGCTTTGAGCTTTGTGTTCCGGTTCCAAGCTCCGTGTTTAACGAACCGGCGGTAATGGCGTGACGCTATCTATCGGCTTATCGCTTTAGTTGTAAAAGCTCAAGGTAGGCCGGACGCCTGCGAGATGTTAGGTTAGTTAGCCTACGAATGATATCGGAATTTATGTTTACAAGGTTAGAGCTTTTTATTGCTTACGTGACTACAGACAGTAAGATGGTAATGGGCGAAGGAGTGATTTATAATGTGATTACTTAGTTCGGATATTGTGATATTAGATTCTGGTTGTTCAGAAATTGATATCATGAAACAAGAAATTATTTACCGTACGTTTGAATATTAATCGTGGATAGATACGCCACATAAGTCAAGTTTATGAAAAACGTTCATGCCAAATATGTATCGCTTGCGAATGGCGATCAGCTGTTGGAAGACAGCCGACAATAGTATGTTAAAGAATAAGTTTTATAAGACATGATTTTTTCGCACGCGTCCAAATTTAGTATAAAATGAGCCCTCGGGCGAGTTTATTAAAGGACAAGTGCGAAAAAAGTCTTATAAAATGAGTTCTTTATACTATTTTTTCTATTTGGCATCTTCTTAATATTAAAATTTAAATTAAACTGTCATAATAATACACTAAGTTGATTTAGGGAAATTTATGTGTGTAACGTTTTGGTTTGTTGGCATTACAATTGCCATTTATTTAACTGTCACTGTCTCTATAAAAGTATATAATTATTGAACTATTCTCGGTGATTAGTGCAGACATAATAGAAAATATTGATTTTTTATGTTTTCTATTACTATTAGGTACATTAGTTTTATTGAATAAAAACTAATTTATTAAGCAAAACTTATTTGGAGGTTATACTGATATTTGTACGTTCTCAGTTTTGACGTTTGAGAATTGAAGTAATGACATCTGAATACTACCAATACCAACATTCTAAAAAAATATATTGCGTGTCACAAAGTGAACTCTGGCGACATTCAGTTACGTTTCACAAAATTAACTTTGTAAACGCCAAATAGAAAAACTAAGTTTTGCACAACAAAAGCAGCAGGTAACAATAAAAATATCAACAAGTATTTGTTTGACTGATTGGACCGCCTCTTCCAACAGCTGATCACAAGCGATTTTCAACTATACATCTTTAGCATAGTGCACAAGTACGAAGTCTTATTATTATGGAAATCCATTTTTTGTAGGTTGATTACTAAGGTCTAATTTAAATCTCTACAATTTTTGTAAGATTCGCTAATTTTTAAATCACTCATAAATAGTGATGCCGAGAAACGAGAAATAGTCAATTCGTCGTCTCGTCTCAATTGATCGAAAAATTTTTGTTGCCTTCTCATTAAAATACATTAACATTAAATCGAAGAAAGTTTCGATAATTCTCGATTTTTGGAGAAATATTTCCTGTTTCATAATAATTATGAATCTCGTATTGAAAATCTCAAACGAGAATTTTAATGGCTCTGGTCTCTTTATGTCGAACAAGACAACCCACTTGACATGAATCGTCGATGGCATGTTTAAAAATATCTTATTCTTGTACTTTAAGTGATATTACATAAGTCTATCCTAGCCACATCCTGAGTAGGTACGATCAAAAATTACATACTCAATAAAAACATCGAAGAGAATTACATGGGATACACAATAATTGGAATATTATAACCAAATTATTAACATTGGGATGTTACATAGATAATGTTATTTAGGGTGGATATTAGGAATCGCTAGGATATTAATAGGATGTAAATGGGCAAAGATACCTACTACCAAGCCGGAATGTTCACATTTTTGAAGTGTTCTGGGGTTTTTATTTTGTCAAATGTGAAGAATTGATTACGAAAAATTTCTCGTCTTGGCAGCATCACTATTCAAATGTATTATACACACGGTAATTTTTTTATATATCTGTACCGATGACTAACAGTGTGTGAGGATGCTATACCCAAATTAGATAAAAGGCGTGATATAGACATAGAGGTATGTATGTAGTATTGTAAAGAAAAATAAAAACTTTCTGGAATGTGTAATATTTATCATGTCCAACAGCGTATATTTCAATTTCTAAAAGAATTTGCATTTCAGTCGTCTCAGCTTTTGACATTTTGTATATAAGAATGGATATGAAACGTTAAAAGGGATACAGCAAGCTTCATAGGATAGTATACATAGTAGTTTTATTATAAAGTTCTTCAGAACGTCGTCAACAAATGATGTCTCTTCTTGGAAAATAGTTGTTTTTTTAAAAATAAGATTCATTATTTTAATATCTTTGTATAATTTCAAGCATTTGATCAACAAATTCATTACCTATATTTAGATACTGCGTACAAACAGACTGAAATAGTAAAACGAAAAAAGGAAGAATAGGACTAAAAGTAAGAACGTAATATTGAACATAAAATAATAACATAAATGACATTAATCTATTTTGTGAGCTTTGTGTTTGTCAGGCTGTTATGATTGAGACCTTGATGTAATATATTGTTTATTGCGGTGATGCGGTTTCTCCAGTCAAACGCATTACACCATGAAATGAGTGACGCGCTGTCCTTATAGCATCCTGAAACATACGACATGTTTCAGTTGCTAGTTAGAAATTTATAGACATAGATATATCTTTTATTATTTAAAAAAAATTGGTACTGGCTCTTTAACATCATAGATTATATTATATCGCTTCGCTCGTGACACAAACTTCGAGCTCGAGTGCGAAAAAGAAGCGCTTTCCTCTCTAGTTGGACAAATAACTATTTCATCTATCGCATGTCAATGTCAATTGTTTTTACAAATATTCAATTTTGAAACCATGCTTGATTTTCTTTATTTCGACTTTTTGTTGGGATATTTTGCACGAAATCTAGACTTGTGATACATCATTGGATTTAGAATCGTACGTAGAATTCAAATATGTAAAAATATACAGGGTGTTGATGTCATTTCCTGTTTAACCGGAAGTTATATTTTTGTAAATAATATATATTTCGATGTCTCCTTATGCCTAATTTACTGATATAAAATTTCAGAACGATTGCTTTATTAATAAAAAAGTTATTTCGAGCGTACCATTTTTTTGGGACAAATATATTTATTTTTTTTGTCTTCCTAGTATGTAATTGTTTATTATGTCATGCATACGAGAAACGTTATATGCTCATTGTGCCCTTGGGCATTAAGAAATTACCATGGTAAAATTGATACATCAGAAATCTTTTTCTTCTGAATATAATATATTTCCCGTTCGTAGCTATAGGATACCAAAAATATTAATAAAGTTTGAAACGTCAAATTGATATGAAATTTTAAATAAAATACTGTACCCGCCCCGCCACGGGCATCATTGATGTTTTTTATATTCGCGGACGATTTACAGACCCTCGGGCCAGAGGCTCTTGGGCTTGTAAACATGTCGCCCTCGGACTTCATCATGATGCCCTTGATACATAAATAGGTAACTATTATAAAGGTGCTTACAAAACAAATAGTCCGTGGGCCCGCCGACATAAAGTTTCATTTATACATAACCGGCTGCAACTTCTTGAGATGTTTTATTGAGGTGAGTCTACCACATCTTTCGCTAAGAAAATTTTCGATCTCGAGGCGTTTCCTCAATAATTCTACCGGAAGTCGACTATTCGTATTAGTTGCAAAATTTATACATACTCTAATTTTGAATGAGGGAATCGAATAAGAATTAACTGAAACGCATGAAAAAAAAGTTGTCCGACAAAATATATGCAGCATCAAGCGTGTCTACCAAGATAGACATGCAAAAATTTCGACCTCGAAAAATTTATTGATAGCGTTCCAATTTTTTCATAATTTGTTGATGAGAACGTATCTAAATCAAATATTCAATTGTCCGACAAAAATCATTTTGCGATTTTTCAGTTCGACGCGTGGAAATTGTCCGTTTCCTGAGGACCAAAAATTTATGTATAAATGAAACTTTATGTCGGCGGGCCCACGGACTAAAAAGTAAAACCAATAAGAAAATTAATCACTGAAACTAAAAAAAAATGTTGTTAAGAAAATACGTTTCTCATTCCTCTTTGGGAAATATAATTCCCTGATTAGTTTACCAGATAATTCATTGAACAGGAAATCTCAAGGAAAACAATAGTAAACATAGTAATAAAACCACAAGTACAAGTAACAAGTAGTACAAGTTCCTGACCTTTTTACTGATATCTGTTCTGTTGACGAGCTGCGAACAATTTCCTTAAAGTGCATTACTTGGTGTATTGGATAACCTCGCGAGAAATAGGGAGACGGAAATAGAAATCTACTGCGGAAAACACTGACTTAGATGAAAGATGATATATGGTAGTTTTAGATTGCAAGTTGAAGATGTTTTTTGTAAGTGATGTTTTATTTATTTTTCAGAAACCACGCCGTAAAAATAAAATTTGACCAAACCTTGCAGGAATTCATTCTACCATAAGAATGATCTTCGCCATTTTTGTAAAATTATAATATGTATCGCCAATCTGCTATTTTGTATTTCTATTTTAAGCATTTAACAGGATTAATTAATTTATGTGGAAACCGGTGGAAACCAAGCACTCGGGCTCGAACCCGGTTGTTGACATTTTTCTTAACCAATATATTGTGTGATACTCAGAGCACGAAGTACAGGATACAGGAGTGTATACTCCGCATCTTAGCAGTGTAGATTCGTGGGATTTTTGTTTACCCTGTGCGAGAGAGAAAGATCACTACAGAGCCCGTGCGTTACCACCGTTATTAATATCGTTGTTTATCGTCATATAATTCAAGCTCCGAGCGGGCTCGTATTTTCTGTCTTTCTTTAAAAGGTAAACAGAAAGGCCACACTTCATCAGCCCAGTGTGCACTCCTGTCATATATTATACTTCGTAGCTCAGGGTAAAAAACTTACCAGAGAGAGAAAAGTCTAATTTTACTGTCCTACGTAGGATGCACATGCATTATATTTTTTCCTTGATGTTGAGATATAGGTACTTAGTATATTAAGTATCAAGGACGGTATGTGCAGTGCAGCATCGATGCAATAAAAATAAATTAAATTTTTTTTATTTTTGGTTATGTAGGTAGGTTTAGTTTGCATTTTGATGCTGTTTCCTTGGTTTCTGTTGTTGTTTAGTGCTTTCCGCCTTCAGTATGGGTTCTTACCACTTTCTAAGATTGCTTACCTTCTAATTTGTAAACAAAACCTACTACCGTGGAAATAGAGCAAATAAACGCTAAAATGACCGATTATGTAAAAAAATATATAAGTAGCTTTTATTATAATAAATAGGCGGATAAAGAGCAATTTTCATAGCAACGATAATGTACTTATTCCCTCTAGTAAGTTCTTTACTCTGAGAGTATATTCGCTTTTAAATTACCCCAATTATGTAAAATGTAACAAAACAGTTGCGCAAAATTGCACCGAATATAAAAAAAATTGTTCATACGAAATGAAGTACCAACATTAGTATAAAACAACAAGAAAATGAAGCTCAACCACGCTTGAAAAACTCCCCAAAACAACAACGCGCTAATTACACACAACGTTCCCTTAATAACCCTTCATCAACCCTCCCACATTTCCACCCTAATGCCGGAATGCCCCGAACGCCTCGAACTCCACAATTTCATTTCAGCGCAGCAAGTAAACACTTCTTCGCTGTTCGATGGGCTGTTCGTTGCGTTGCCGTTGTCGGTTTATTACCTTAGGGGGGGGGGGGGGTTGTGGTTGTTCTAGATCTAGATGGCGTGCGACGGTGATATAAAAGGCCTAGACCCCGCGACCTGAAACCTTGGGGTGTAAATCGCGACATTGACACATCACTGGTGATGGCGGTGCAGGATGAAATAAGGGTGAAAGGTTACCAAGGTTGGGGTAGTTTTAGATTGAGACAGGTCAGGTGTGGGAAGTGGGACTAAAGGAAATTAGAATAGATTGTTGTGGAAGGGTAACCTACTTTTTTTATCAAGTAGCTTGCCAGCTTGTCAAAATGTTTAATAACCAAGGAGACTATTACAAATCTGTATTTTCTGTGGCACTACTCGTGTCTTCCTCAAGGCTGGTAGATTAATTTAAATAGTGTTAAGAGAAATCTCCTCAAGCTTTGAAGGTCCATTTAGTGAATCAAGTGATGTTGTCACTTTTTACAAATTATATATTAATAAAGGCCATTCTATGCTCGCTTAGTGTCACTTTAGTATTTTAATACTTTACCTTCAAAGGAGCTTTAAAGAACATGTAAAATTTTAAATTAAAACAAAATGGCACTAGACTGACCTACAGACATCTTTTATCGAAAATAACGAACAAAAATAGAGCAAGCAAATCGGAGTGAATTTCATCTCCCCCAATGAAAACATATTTTTAATTTATTTTGTAAAAGTGGGCAGTAAATCCATTGGTAGTGACAACCCAAAATATGATTTCAATTAATATACAGCATTCATTACAAATTGTAGAATTCAGATAAAAATTTAAATTTATAGGTAACCGTTGAAATAACGAAGATAATTGAATTTAAATTTGACACTAAAACGTGATAAAATGCATTGCGTATGGAGGTTAGCACTAGTTTTACTAAACGATTTGAAAATGTTACATCATAAGAACCCAAACCATGTTTGGTAAACGTTATTCTTTGATAATTGATATATTTATTTAAAAAAAAAAATATTATGAGAAATCGCACGTAAAAGGTTCTAGTCTGAAGAAAAATTATATTTTTGATGTCAAACTTCTGTATTTTTCAGTGTAAACTTTAATTTAAATTATCTATTTTATTTCGATGGATACCTATGATTTGTAATTTACATCCAAATCTACGATTTTTAATGATTTATTTGTCATTATTCAACTGCTTTGGTCACACCTCACACCGAAATCACGCACGCTTATGACCGGCGGATTTTCTACCTTAAATGTGTATAGGAGCCGGTATAGCTGAGTGTCTAACATGACCGATTGTGGCTCTGAAAACTCAGGTTTGAATTCAGACAGGAACACAATCTTGTTTAACCAATGGCCGAAACGTAGCAAAAGCCAAATCTTCAAACAGCTCATAGCATTTTGAAACCCATGTTTTCTAGTAACGATTATTTTAAATTCCAGTAGAAATATAAATAAATAATACTAGATTTCCTTTTCTCTATGCCATTAATTTGAATAATTTGTGTTTGAAATTGAAGTACGTGAAATAATATTCTTCCATTAATTATGTCATTTCCATTACTTTCACGTTTTCCACCACACCACGTATGCCTCGTTTCAATTCAAATAAAAATTGACATTTATTGGTACTTTGATTTTCATTCCAATTTGTTAATTTGTACATTGCTAATTGCTAATTGACAGATGAACCTTTGATCATTGGTAGAATTTACTGTTTCAATCAAGCAAATCATATTCATTCTGATTCCGATGGTAAAAAGTATTAGAATGCCAACGTATCAAAAACGAGAACGTAGTATAATATTACGTTTTCTGTGATGTTTTAATTATAAAGCTAGTTTCTTTATAAAACACAAAGAGAAAAAGCAAACATTGAAAAGTGTAGTTTTTGCTTTGTAAAATAAAAGTAGGCAAAGAAAGATTAAATATTGCAATATGTCTGCTTCAATATTCTGTTTTGTACAAAGTAGGTACCAATTAAGGAAAATCCAACATAACATTTTAATGATTCTATAAATAAATTTAAATAGCAGGTATTTTTTAGTACTACTAAATTGCATTTTGCTCAACATAACATATTATTGCATTTTTGAATTGGTAGGTATCATAAATAAAATAAAATTTAAAAGACGTCTCAGTCGTCAAAGGAAAAAGTTTTAACAACTCATGTCTATTCGATATGTATAGGTACTTGCTTGCAATTAGTAAGAAAATATTGTGAAATATAAAATATCACAAACTACACACAATTTTTTAACTTTTTAAAAGTTATGTTATGTCTTGTTAATAATCCCATGTATAAGGTACTTTATAAATTATAATGTACCTTTAATAGGGCATAAATACCATTGCAAATGTAGAAGAAACACGCAACTAGAAGTTAGGTTAACTGCCGTCTGTCAGAATGACGATTAAAAACAATGAAACGTTCCACTGCAGCCAATGTCCCAAATTAAATTTAAATTGTAAAATTGTGAAATTGTAGAAAAAGAAAGTATAAAACCCAATAATAAAAATAATAGTTTACAATATATCACTATAAAATTAGAATATTTAACAAAATAATAAATTAACTTAAAATTTTAAAAACATTTCATCGTAAAATAATACTAGTGGTAACATTGTTTACTTTCCTCTCTAGAGAGAAAACTTACTTTTCTCACTATTTCGCGAGAAGAAAATTGTGTTTTCTCTGCCATCTCTTATTTCGCGTACTGTACACAGAGCTTAGTCAAAGTTCGCCAACTTATTACTTGCCTCAACGCAACTGAGTCAAGAGAAAAACATAGCTGGACGACTTCTTCATATAAGTAGGTACAATTACTGTACTCTGTAGGTACTGCTAGTTCGCGAAATAAGAGAAGACGGGGATTAGGAATTTCAAATTGATAAACAATATAATTATTAATCAGCAAATTATTTGACATAAACCGCTTCGCTACCTTGAAATAGTGTATAAAGAAATCGTCCAGCTCGGTTTTTCTCTCGACTCAGTTGCGTTCAGGAGAGTAATAAGTTGGTGAACTTTGACTCAGCTCTGTAGAATATAGGCACATACTTTCTCTTCCTTACCGCTCCGGCCAACTTTGACTGCAAGCTTTGGTACCTGCTATATTTGCCATTATCATCCTATTAATATCCTAATATCCGCCGTTAGTAACATTACGTAACACCCCAATGTTAATAATTTGATAATTATATCCCAATTATGTATCTCGTGTATGAGATGTTTGATGGTGATTCTCTGAAATGTTTGTATTGAGTATGTAATTTTTGATCGTACTCACAATACACTTACGTAATATCTCTTAATTTCTTAAAGTACAAGTTAAGATATTTTTAACCATTCCATGCCATGGACGACTAATGTTCATGTCGCACGTAGGTTTCGTACTTTATATTAATCTCCCAATCTAATTAACAAATTCTTCCCTCAACTAAAAGTGCCACCCATTGTATCCTTATTGCCAACCCGTGTAGAGTAATGCAGTTGGCTAATGTTATCAATATTGAATTACGTTCGCTTGTTCTCCGGACGTCCGCGGGGAGGCGGCGGCGCTAGTGTGCGGGTCCTGCGGGATCGGAAGATTAGCTTCCGGGACTCGGGAACCGCCGGGAGCGGCCGGGATAGATTTATAATTCAAGTGCAGACGAATATGTTATGGGGAGTTATAGGGAGATTCCACGAGTTATAAGTGGCGCAGGGTTGGATGGATGGATGGTTAAGACGATTGTAATTGGATTCTAGAGGAGTTTAAGACTTGGAATTTTATATTTTAAGGCTGAATCTAAATTGAAGTATCTTTTGGTATTATCTTTGTATCATGTCGTCCTTTTTATTTAACTTTCCAACGGAAAATATATGTAGTACAGTACGCGAAATAAGAGAAGGCGGGGCTTAGGAATTTCAACTTGGTAAAAATATTAATCGGGCGGACATAGAATATCAGCAAAATTTTTGACAGAAACCGCTTCGCTACGTTGAAATAGTGTATAAAAAAAGTCGTCCAGCTCGGTTTTTCTCTTGACTCAGTTGCGTTCAGAAGCTCGATTCTTAAACCATGCAAAAGATTTCGTGCATGCAGATATTCGAGCCGTGATATTCGTATACGACTAGTCGAATGCGCATGGGAGGTATTCTTGACTGTGACAGAAAGTTGCTTCGAAGTTTCGTATCTGAATTAGGAAAATGACGAAAGTAAACGAACGCACATTTTGCAACCAATGAAATCGTGTTATTTAATCACATTTTTCTTTGGATTTTGAAGTAAGGTTATCTGTTACTTATATATTTATTCTTATTACGGGAATTAAATTTTCGATGGTTAAAATCAAACAAACTTTAATATATTTTAGAGAAATGGTTTAATCATATTAATTTTTAAGAAACTATAATGGGTTTAGTTCTGTATACCTACATATTTTATTTCTTTTTTTCTATAAATATAATTTATTTTGTGAAATAGATATAACTTATATTATAATTAGTGTTTAATTAATCTTTGTCGCATTGTTCGACCCGTCGTCCCTTTGAGAAAACTAGATTCACTCGTCCTATTTGTTCATGATTATACGATCACGATCATGTATAAAACCTAAATATACCTATATTGTATATCTTCTTTCTCTTCATTTTTGATATTATCACAACTTGAAATCACAAAATCACATACCTACGAATGTTTACTTTCGAGTAAAAGACCCTTACTTTTAGCTTCAAGAGTACCATTCGGTAGGTTTTATACGCATCTCGCACATTTTCGCATACGTAAAATTTTAAGAATCGAACTCCAGGCGAGTAATAAGTTGGCGAACTTTGACTCATCTATGTAGAACATAACTACATACTTTCTCTTCCTTACCGTCCTGCCAACTTTGGCTGCAAACACAGTACTAAGTATAGTATGTCTTTATATTGTTACTGGACGGTGTAAAACTTAAACTCAGAATTACACTCTTAAAAATATCCACACCATGTTTTGTTTTAACTATAAACTGTAATTCACAAAGTATTTTAATATACTGCGTTGAAATTAGAAAAACGAATTTCAGATATTTTCGTGTATTTTAATAACTTTATAATAATACCAGTGAATTCATAATTATAATATCTATCCATAGTACCGATAACTCACAATATCTGCATGAGATTGTCATACTCAAGTAATGATAATCGCCACTATATCTTTAATAATAAAATAACTCATCGAAATATGTATTTTTCTATATGAAATTAAGAAATTCCACAATTCACTTTTCCTTTAAAAACGTTTAAATAGGAAACCACTTGCTAATAATAAATTAAACGAATGAAACTGTGAAACAGACATTTTAAAGGTATTCGTCTGCAAGATCATTTTATATAACAAAGAAAAAAAACTTGAAAACCGTCCTTAATGTGATTATACACCAGAAAGAAGATTGCGAACAAAAGTTGAGAAAATATTGTATAAGTTTTCTCTTTGATATAGAATTACAAAGAACGATGATTTTAAAGTTCCTTATTCAGTACAAAAATTCCTTCTAATAATGAAGCACTAATCTTTATATTTATTGCTCTAATAAATAAATTACATTAATTTGCATATTATAACATGCTATAAACACAACATGCAGTTCCTTAATTTGCATAATATCACTTACAATTTTTCTTTCCTCGACGATGACGTCATCAGGGTTGCTGGGGTGGGGGTAGGCCAAACCCCCCTCTATGAGGTACTGACCTCCCACTCCTAAATGCACCATTTTTTCGAAAGTCACAGCACAATTCTCAAAAAGTTGTTATAATTGTCAGTTTTTAGTTGAGATCTAAAATGATAAACATTTTTATTGAAAATACTGTTCTATAAAAATGGCGTTATTTGGTAATTATTGGTGTTGCTAAGAGTGACATTATTCTTATAAAATATTAATAAAATAAGAAAAAGCAAATTATTTGAATTTTTGACGTGTACAGGTTTAGTTCTGATCTACTGAATCAATAGGTATTAGTAAAATGGTTAAAAATGCAAAACGCAATTTTCCAAATTTTAAGGTTCTTTAAATTTACTCCCATTTATAGAATGGTAGATGTTATTATAATGGAATCTAACAACTTTGGCCACTTTTTGGTGCAGTCAGAATCTCAATCCGTGTGACAACCTTTAAAATTCAAAGCGGCAACGAAATTTTTTATATTTTTTTAAAACCAGGGCAACATTTAAGACGATCAAGTGGTCAGCTTGAAGCATCCAAGTGCGATGAACCATGGAACTTCGAGTTCACACGTCATCACATGCAGAAAGCTGTGCTTAAACCAGCGCAGCTACTGTTAGTTTAAAAAGCTCGTTTCGTGATGAATTCGTACATAAAGCCTCATTCACATAAGCATTTAGTGTTAAGGTTTACATTTATGTAAAGTACAGAAGACGAACTGTGGATGCTCATATTTAGATAGATGTATTTAAACTTTATATAAATGTAAACCTTAAAACTAAATGCTTATGTGAATGAGGCTTTACAGATAACAACACGGGAGTGATATTGCTTTTGAATCAGCCACATTTTGGTGCAGCAAATATTTGATGCACTCAAAATAACAGCTCAAAATAAATTATGCACAATTACAAAAAAAATATAATAATGTAAATAATAATGACACCAGTTCTTAGATAAAATATCAAACACCTAACCGTCTGTTGCGTTTCAAATTATGTCACCAGATTTAATCTGAGTTCCCTTGATGACATTTCTATCAACTTTATTTGGTTATAAACTTTTATTTACCCTCAACTTTTCTGGCCGGGTGCCAAAATGTCGCGGCCTTGAAAATTATGATTCTGTCTACGCTATGCATTGCTTTGCATTTATCGATTGTCCTTTGTTCCACTGACCTCACTCCTTTCAAGGATAACTTGATCCTGATATGCCACTGTGGCTACATAAGCCAGGTGCTATCGAAAAATCTAATTGTAATTACCACGTACGACCCACGATTTATAAGATTATTTTTTAATGTGCTACGTAGAATAATGTATGCTAATTTTACCCGCATGCGCAAATAATTGTAGACATTTTTTTATGAGAACACAAAAATATAATTACATAAAAATGCAATTTATAATATGAGATTAAAACATTTTTATTGTTAATATTGTAAATGTTATCATACGTATGAAAACATTGCTACAAATAAATTTTTAATTTAACCATTGATAAACATTTATATTACAGGGAATTTGTGTGCAGTTATAAGTGCAGTTTTTCCTCTCAGACAAAAATGTAACTTTTAATTTAAACAAATTTTGAATTGAAATATATAGGTTCAATCCCTATACAATTAAATCTACACATAAAAACCCCTAAATTTTCATTTTAACACATTGAGTGCCATGGCAGACACCGGTGTCTGCTCGTTGATTTAATAATATGTGTCTGCTTTTTCGTCTGCTTTGGTCCACTGATGATATGATTTTTCAAATTCTACGACAGGGCAAAAGCAGACACGGTGACGTTATATTCATAATAAATAAATATACAATATTGCAAAGCTAATTACATCCGTCTATAAGATCTGCTGCTCATATTGGCCATTTTTTTACAACTGCATTTGTTTCTAACAATTACACTAATTAAAATACACTCGCGAAAATCCAGGTGCCGACGTGTCTGCTAACAAAGTACGTGTCTGCTAAAAGTGTCTGTTTGAGCCCTGTGATAGCTCACGCTGTGTCTGAAAAACGTCTCTGCTTTCGCCTAGAATTGCAAACTTTTATCACAAGACCAGCGCAGACACCGGTGTCTGTTTTATATTTAAAAAATCAGCTTAGGGATGTTATTTGTAAAAATTGGTAATAGAAAAAGATCTGGTAATGGCTCTGTGATGCAAATTTTAAAATTTACCTGGGCACTCAATGTGGTAAATAAAACGAATACTATAAGTCTTAAAAAGGTAAATCTGTTCCATGAAAATTAAGGTAGACGATCCAATAATTAATTGAACAAGTCAAAGTTTGGATCTCAATATAAAAGTAATATACCTTTCGTTAAAATCGTTTAACCATGAACTAAGTGAGTTTTCCAATACATGTACCTATGACAATCAAAGATGTTTGTTCACAATGTTTGAACGCTTGGCTCTTCGCATTCGTAAAATGGTTCGTTGGTATGTATGCCCACCACATGAACAAGCACAAAAATTATTGACTGCACTGAATTTTGTCTATGTTAACCTCATTTTCTCATACAAAAGTTTGTTGACATTTGAAAAAACTATTCCATGTAAATTGGAACCATAAAAAATATAATAATGCCGCTTTGTGTCTAGCCAAGAGCGGTTTCATTTTTATAGCGTTCAATATACTACATAACGTAATAATCATAAATAAAAACGCATTATTTATTTAGGAAAACTGGATTCTAAATCACGCATTTAAACCAGGATATTTTTTATGATTTATAACTCATATACCTACAACAATTTAATTGTCTTATCGTAGGCATTGTTTTCTAATTTTCATATTTATTGGTTATACCAGAAAAATAATCTTTGACACAACTTGTACCATTTCTTCAAAATTTTACTGTAAAATTAGCAATAGATTTTGATAAAGCCTAAAGATTTGTCATACCGACGTGACATAGGTATAAGGTATGTTTAAATGATTATTTTTGCACATAGGAAATAAAATTGTATAATTATGTATATTATCTAATAAAAAATGACAACGATAACAAAATAACAAATATGAATATCAACTTCATTTAGTTCCTTCAATTCAGTTACTATATAAATAATTATTTTGTATTTTAAACATCTAATGTAATATACAATAATCTTCTAAAAGTGTCCGTAACGGATTCTTTGAGAATTATTTCATGGTTTTGAATCCTGGAAAAAAATAACTTTTTTGAAGCTATCAATGAATTACAAATACTTCTTTTTATCATATGTATTTTGCTGGTAATAATTCAACGGGATTTACTCCCAATTATAGAATGGGAGATGTTATTATAGTGGAATCCAACCACATCGACTGATTCGTCTTGGCGCAGTCAGAACCTCAATTCGTGTGACGACCTTTGAAAATAAAGCGGAATTAGAGATTCTTTTTGCAACCAGGGCTACACTTAAGACAATCAAGTAGTCAGTTTGAGTGCGATTTAATAACAAGATATTTAACGATATTAAATTTAGCGGCACCGCTATTTCTCAGACAACTCTGACCAGGATATTTTTTTTCAAAATTCAGAAGCACGAAAGAATCCTCAAAGAATCCTTGAGAGAAAAGGGCTTAAGGGAGTTTTATCGCTCAGCTAGGCTCACAAATCTCCGCCATTTCAGGTACCCGCACTGACAACCTATGAGCTATGACAGGGATGGGAAAATATCGATATTTATCGATATATCGATATGAACATCAGTATATTTTATTTTTTGTTAGGTATCGATGTATGGATTGCATAAGTCGATATTATCGATATATCGATAATTTCCCATCCCTAGCTATGAGTACATGTTGTTTCTATTTATCTAATTGCTATATTTCGCTCTGTTCTAGTTTAGAAAATACTCAATTTGATTGGCTAGCGCGCTTTGAATTTTTAAATTAAGATTAAATTAACAAATTAACTCTACTACTATTTGAAAATTTTATACAATAATATGATACAAACATTTTAATTTACAATGAAATCAGAGTTACAAAGAGTTTTTCTCAGTTATTTTTTAAAATCTGTTTATAAATGAAAATATAATGACAATTCAAAAAATTCAACATTGTAGCTAGTTTTTTACTGCCTTTGTCCTTATATGTTTTTTTAGATTTATAGGTTTAATAGATTGGGAGTAATTTGTTAAATCCTTTTTTACTGTGAGAGAAGTCCGCTAAGAGAGGCTGTTACGCCAAATGTGGTTAAAATGTGTGATTGTATGTTTGTATGTGTGTATGTATAAATAAAATTTCTGCATCCAATCTACACAATATATAACCGCATTAACCACTAATTAGCAACATAATCCCACAATTGCTACAATAATTATAATTATGCTTTTCTCTCACGCATTTCCACATTGATTTTATTCGATATCAATTTGTCAACAGTGCCTTGGACTTCAGCGCTGTATTTATCAGCGTATAATTGAATCCATTGTGTTTAGATTTCGTAGTTAATTGAATAAATTGCTTTTAGTTCAGCTGGTTTGCATAATCACATCAAATAACCGCGAAATCACGATGTATGCGCTGAGTGCAAGCGTGAAGTTAGCTGCCTGACCTCTAAGTGATTTGCATATTAATGGCGCAATTTTAACTTAAGCCACCCCTGAGATTTGTCTGTTTAATCATAAATTAAATTTACTTCCCTGCCCCAATCCTGAGTAAGTTTATGCTGGGTTAAATTTGGACATCTTTCTGGAATTTTTAATAACACTGGAATTTTTTATAAGATTAATTTTGCAAGACACTTGTTGCAAATATGAGAATATTAAAGTTTATTTTCAGTTTATGGCAGTTTATATAAACGAGATATAAAGCAGAGATTCTGGTTATACTAGACGTGCATGTGGTGATAATCAACTTTTATATTAAGCTTTCAAAAAGCTTTTGATTGATACTATTTTCGGTATGACTTTTCAGTTTATAAATCGGATTAAATATTGCAGCCGGTGAAACTAGAAGTGTTATTTAATACAATAAAAGTTAGGTTATTTAAAAAAAGGTTATACCTATATCATATTATGAGAAGATTTTTTAGAATTTGTAGTGTTGTTGTCATTAATGTTGTAAATTAATGCATCAAAATTTTTAATGAGTGTAATTTGAAATAATTTGCAGGTTTTGATGTAAAGTAGATTTTGAAAAGATTATTCGTAATTCAATTCTATTCCTAAGTCTGTTTTTAAACTAGAACGTGTAAAAACATAAAATAGATATGACTAGGACTTTATATTTAATTTTCATTAAATTTTAAATTACATCTACAAAACTGTTATTCACAAGTTATATTATTTTATACTGAAATCAAATTTAAAGACCAAAATTTAAAAACACAATTAATGTTCACCTTATTGAATAAAGCTACGTTTCGACCTCTTAAAGCGCTACACTTGTGCCAAAAATATAGTGAAAAGTGACCTCGTTATATTACAAACTGAGCTCTTACACCTACACTGTTCAAATTTTATATATTGATAGGTAAAAGGTGACTCTAGAGTACTATGATTTTGTAATTTTTGAAATACTTAATTGTCTTTTAGTAATAAATTTGTAAAAATCGTCTATTTGACCGATTTTTTACTATTTTTTCATCAGATAATTTTTTTGACAAAAAATATTTTCATAGCTTTCTTACGACTAATGCAAGGAATCGACTATTACAAAATTAATAAATATGCATTAATGAGGCCATAATTTGTAATATTAAAATGTATAAATTAATTATTATTTTCTCCAATTGTTGTCGCAACAATATATTGTATGATTTTTTCGATTAAGTAATGCTTTGTTATTACGCATGGTAAATATCAGATTTTTTATTTTGAGCGATATAACGAGAATCATGAATTCTGATTCTATTGCAGTAATATTGCAGTCAACAAGTGTAGAGCCTTAACAAAAACATAACCTGTTTGACATACCTACGTAAATTATTTTAAATTAAACTAGGATTTTTTTAAGTGGGCCAGTAAAACAGTAAAGTGGGCTACACTTTCTATAGTAAAATTTTTGTTTTGAAAAATTGTTTCACTGCTAATAGAATTTGACCTAGTTCCATCTGAAATTAATTTCGTAGTAAAACAGTACCCAATTAAGAAAATATCAAATTTGTATGCATAGATAAATATTGCACGAGCACTCAGACTGATAAGTTAATACATTATATCTATTTAAAATACAAAATTTACCAGCAATCTATCAGCTATTCATATTCATAAACATTTATTTTGCCTCAATTAAGTATAAACCTAGGTGTAGGTACCTATATGTTTTCTCTAGTATCATGTAAGGCATTATTAAATATTTTAAATATAGGTATCTCTTCCATAAACGAATGTAAAAATATTTTTACATAGTTTATTGTGAAATTTTTGGGTGGGTCACTGGGTGGGCCAAGACTTTGCAGGGTGGACCCTGGACACTCAGGTTCATCTTTAGTTACGTCCCTGTCCACAACAAAAATTACGACAATGTTCAAAACAGTATGTTGAAACGATCACCCAGATTTACTTATGTCAAATATCTTATAAGGTTATGTCTACTAAAACAGTGTTTATGTTAGGCCCTGTTCACACGAGGATTCCATGAAGATTCTGAATACTGGAAAAAATAAATTCACGGTTTTCTTCATAAAATCCTCGAGTGAACAAGGGCTTATGCGGTCGAAACGTATTTAAAACTTACAAATGAAAATTTGATAATAACCATTAATACGATACTACTTCATTTAAAATGTTTCGAGTGCTCGAGACAACCACAAGTATAAAAAATCTGCTGTGGCCACCACACGACCTCTCGCTTAATTCTGCTTGTTGTACTAATCTAATAAATAGTTTTACTTACATTTTAATAGTTTCATGTTCATGTAATATGTAAACGATAATGTAAACCAATATGCAAGCAAAAGATGTCAACTGTACTGTCACTGTCATAATAATTCAAATTTTATGTAGAAACAAATTTCATATCATGGACAACAAGATACTGGAATTTCAAAAAAATAGAATATTAATTGTACTTTATTTTATTGTTAAATACTTCTATATTCAGCAATTTGTATTTATAATTAACTGTACACATAGATAATCACAATTTCTTTTATTTTTAATTACAAAAATTGTCATAAATAAATAATGTACCAATATATTTAAGGAAAACTTTTCCAAACTTCTAAAAGTACTACTTCCGGTTTGCGGATTTCTGCCAAAATCTTATCCGGTGTTAAGATACTTATTAAAACCTTAAATATGAAATTTGGTTATAAACGGTTTGATACTTTTTAAGTTATCGTGGACGAAAAATCGTCGGTTCATACAAACGCACACACACACACACACACACACACACACACACACACACACACACACACACACACAGACATCATCGTGAAAATAGTAAATTCGTATTCTAGAGACCTTGAAACGTGCTTATCCACCAAAAACTCATACTCGAAAATTTTGACCCATTACAATACCTCTCTTATAGAATATGAGGCGAGAGGTAAAAATTTAGAATCAATTAGTTTTATTTCTCCCAGTCCAAGAATAAAATTTAATTAGGTATAATTTATTCATAAACTGAAAAGAATCATAATAAATACATAAAAACTGCACAAAATAATAATAACAATACTTAATTGTCTAGATAAGATAAACTATGTAACAAGTAACAACTACGTAACCATTTTACATAGTTGTATATACAGTAGCAGGAATCTCCATTGTGCTTTTATTATTTTGTCGCCTCCTGCTGCGACCTAAAATGTTTACTTAACAGGAAATTATGGCTTCTGTACACTTCCATTAAAAAGTAAAATGAATTTGTAGTACAGTCACACACTCACATGTGTGAACCTACACGATGCCCTATTTTGATAAAGAACTGTCACTTGATAATGGCTTTGTTTTAAAATTAATTTCTGTCCTGGTTTAAGATATATCAACGAGTAGTATACTTTACCGGCTGTTGTATTAATTATTCATATCATATTTCACTTGGGATTTGCATTAATTATTGTTATTAGCGCGATATTATTAAATTTTCATTAACAAAACTTTGTTCATTTTGCAGTTTATGTTTTATTTGATACTTTATATCCGAATATAACAGTACAAATTACAGTTGGATCGTACCATCAACTGTTATTATCTTTTAATGTTTTAATTATGAAAAATTTATTGATATAAACAACATAATACGTTAGTTAATTATAATACATTAGTTATGAACGTTAGATACAATTATAAAAACATCAAACCCTTATGTAATATGCTTTTCAAGTAATTTTATTGCTTTTACATGACAGATAAAATTGATTATTTGTTTTAACATCGTATATTGCGATTTTATCCCTCTCGCATGTTTAAAGAGACTCGGTTTTACCTCGTCGCTTAGCAATATTATCAACTGTAATTACACAAGCGCTTTTATTTCGTCGGATAAATTTGTTTGTATGGAAACCTTATTGCCTAGCAATTTAAAAAGAAAAATTGTTTAATAAAATCACGACAACGTAAGTCAAATTGCTGTTGAGTTGAGATGTCAAACAGAAATTTATTCGGAGGATATAAAATGCTGAAGTGTAATTCAACGAGATAATTTAACGACTCCTTTGGATCTTCTTCACAAATATTCCCAAAATCTAATAATTTTACTGACAAATATTTCATTGTTTGGTTGCTAAGAAAAAGGTAAATAAGGTTTTATCACTTGCAAAAATTTACCTTCCTTTTTATCCGCTGTTAAAGCGATAAAATTGTGTTTTGTTTATGGATTAATTTATACAGGTGTGGAATTATCATATATAATATCCCAAGTGCATGTCAAATAGTCGATAATTTCCTCAAGTGCGCGAAGCGCACGAGAGAAAATTATCGATAAATACATACACGAGGGATATTCGAAGGACTATTTCCCGATTAAAATTTAGCCAAACGCTGTTTCTCTCATGAAAAATAAAGCAAAATTGAAGTTAGAATCACTTTCCAACGCCGTATCCAAATACGATAATTTTGCACTAGTGCAAATTATCGATAATTTGGAATTCTACGTTGATTGGTCAACATTCAGAAATGTCAGACTTCTGATTAGCTTAAATTTTATGAGGGAAATAGTCAATATTATAAATCAAATAATATTCATGTGTTAGGTACCTATATAAAAAGCAATATACAGTGAGTTTATTTTAACGTGAAACATGGGATATATCTTTGGGATATATCATATTCATGGTTACGAATTTGACAGAAATATATTAGAGCGTTCTATTTAAAATGAAACATAGGGAATAAATTTGAATTTGGTTATTGGTGTCACACTGCTGCTACCTGAAAATACGATGTATACTTTGAACAATTAAAAGTTTCTGTTGAAAGCGTCCCTTGTAACTATTGCAGCTTTGATTCTCTACCTATGTTTCATTTGAAAAAGAACGCTCTAATACATTGCTGTCAACGTAGTAACCATGGATATGATAAATTCCATGTTTCATGTTAAAATAAATTAACTGTATACTATACAAAAATATTATAAACATTAAACACTAAAGTAATTACGAATATTTAAAAAAATTGTAGTTAAGAATAGAGCTGTTTTTAAAATTATAGTTCTTTTGTTTTTTGTATAAATTATACCTTCTTTGAATATGGAATATGAATATTAATTACTTGAGGCTTACTTTTGTTCTTTTTATCCCTACACGTTAAAAGCAGTCTTATGCCTTTAGCGACAGTTTCATTAAACTTTATTTTTATTTGTGATGCTGAAATATTGACAGAATTTGTAACTTTGTAGTCTAAAGTTTTGTGCTTATGAGTACCTTTTAGAAACTTTTTTTGGTCGTCAGTAATGCAACAAAAGACATAAATTTATTAGTGAATCAAGATAAAAAATTGCATGGACCAAATATGGTACCATTCTGAAAATATCGGCCGAAGTCGGCACTCTTCTCTAAGTTAAAGAAGCTTCTCTAAGAATAACAGAGAGAAACACATGTTAATATAGAAGATATAAAAGATGTTTCCACGGTAATTAGAAAAGAATTTGTAAATCAGCGATACCTTCAAAACAGTGAATTTTAGTGTTGCCGCGAGAGTCGAGAGTAGTCTCGGTCTCGTCTCGTCTCGTCTTGTCGAGAAAATCGAGACGAGGACGAGACCATGAGGCAACTCTCGACTACAAATTCGAACCGAGACGAGACCAGTATCAAGTCTCGCCGAGAGTCTCGTCGAGACTCTCGAGTCTCGTCTTATATAATTGATTAGTAACTATTTGCTTAATTAAAATTAACAGAAATATGCTTTTGTGAATAATATGATAGGATTAAACAATCACTCTCGAAAATTTTTCACGTCTTGTCCGTGACGCATTTTTAGATGCTAATGATGCTGGAATATCAGAACCAGATCATAAATGGGATCTTTCACAAAAAAGTTGTATTTTAAGTAATATTCCCAAGATCAACTAACAATAAATGTATACAAACTTACATGTTTAAAAATAAAATCTTTATTTTGATCTACACATACATAAATCAATTAGATATTTAATAAAAATAATATCTATTCCTAAAATTATGTAACAGTTATTAGCAAAATAATAAGTTTAGTAAAGATATAGGTATACGAAACATTTTTATTAATTAACAAAAATTAATTTTAATTATAAAAATTATAAATTTAGGTACCTAACTAGTCAATTATAGATGAAGTACCGTGGAATAAAATAAACATGTATGAGTTAGAGTTAAATATATCACAAAAGAGTTATTTCGTACAAAATACGTATAAGTAATCCAATAAGACTGGGCCTAGGCCGCACTAACACTAACAAACTAATACTGACTTGTTTTGCATGTCAAATAAATAAATACCACACAACCCAAGTTGATTCGAGATTTTCGAGACTCTCGACTCCATGTCGAGATTAGTCGAGAAATTTCGAGACGAGACGAGAGTGACTTTTATTAGTTTTGGAAATTCCGAGTCGAGACGAGAGTCGGGTGCACTCTCGACTACTCTCGACAAACGGCATCACTAGTGAATTTCTTCTATTCCAGAATTCAGACGCATAAAAATATCCTCGAAAAATATGTGTGTGATCAGGGTTTTAGATAAAATTATTTGAAAAATCACCTCATATTTCATTTCAATTCATACCTGTCTGTTACGATATGTTACTGTCGATTTTACTTTTTTTCTATTCCACTCTTTTTCCCACTACTATGACTGCCAAAAACCAGCCCTAAATTCGTACTTTACCGCATCCTAGCAATGCAATATCAATTGAACTTCAATGTTATGTTTTTATTCGGTTTTAATAAACATTTAATAGAGAAAAAATGGATCTACAGGTGCTGTTTTAAAATTTTTAAAATATATTTCTATCAAGAGATAACCATGTAAACTTTGCATAAATTTGAAATTTTTATGATTTTTTCAGAATTTTTATAACCAAGTACAATTTTTTAATAAATATTTTAAAAAGGCAATTTATCTTTTAAAGTATATAATCCATGTTGAAATACAATTTTATCATTCTTATACTGGCCACAAAACACTATATATGCTATATTTTAGGATGTAGACGGGCCTCTTAACATAATACACATAAATTAATGTTTGAATCTGTATCTATTTTAGTTATTAATCATAATAGAGAACTGAACCGGTATAATTTATCATTTAGCATAATCTCAGTATTAGGTGTGTTCATCATTATAGTTCTGCCAGTTCAAATATACATCAGTGAAAACAGTCATGTATCATCTATAAATTTAAATCCCAAGAGCATTAAATACGACTATTGTGGCGATGGCGAACATTCGAGTGCTTTATGTGGCTGACTGTGGTTCTAACAACTCAGGTTCAAATTCAGTCAAATACTGCATTATAATTTGACTGCACAAAAATCTCCATTAAAATAACATCTACCATTCTGTAATGGTTACCATCTAAAATAAAAATAAAATAAAGGTGAATTTATATAGAAAAAACATTGTTATTTTTTAGATTAAGTTGTAGCTACTTATTCATTTTAGACAAGACTTGTTCAAAATTAAAATCTACACAATATGAGACCAAATGTCGATCATATTACCGCTACCGCTTATAAAATAAAATCGCCAGAACATTTCAAGAATCTGCACATTCCGGTTTGTTATTTGCTATTTTGCCCAATAACATCCTATTAATATCCTAACAATTTCTAATGTCCGCCCTTAGTAACATTATGTAACACCCCAATGTTAATAATTTGGTAATAATATCCCAATTTTGTATCCCATGTAATTCTCTGAGATGTTTATATTGAGTATGTAATTTTTAATCGAACTCAGGATGTGGCTAGAATAGACTTACGTAATATTCTTTAAAACACAAAAATTAGATATTTTAAACATCATATAGACTATTCATTCATATTCATTCATATTTCAGGGTGCCAGAGAACAAGGGATGTTCTTTTCACAATTTTAAGTTAAAATAATAAAAAAAACTAATAAAAGTGTAATTAAACATAGAAAAGAAAGTATTAAAAAACATCGCTGGTACCATAGTACTCTGAAATAATGCAATAAAGGGGCTATTATATTTTTTTCGAGAAATAATAAAGCAATATGTGTTTACTTTTTAATCATCTAAAATGTAACATCTATAGCAAAATTAAAAAAAAAAAACAGATTTAAAGTGGGCACACGATTCTATACATAACGGGATAAATGCATGATATTTATGTTTTGTGTTTTCTACAAAGTGTGTATTAAGGCTCTACACTTGTTGAACGCAATATTGCTTCAACAGAATCAGAATTCAAGATTCTGGCTATATTGCTCAAAATAAAAATCTGAAATTTACCATAAGTAATTACAAAGCATTATTTGATCGAAAAATTCATACAATACAATGTTGCGACAACAATTAGAGAAAATAAGAATTAAATTATGCATTTTAATATTACAAACTACGGCCTTATTATTGCATATTTATTAATTTTGTTTTAAATAGTCGATTCCTTGCATTGTTCGTGAGAGTGCTAAGAAAATATTTTTTTCAAAAAAATTACACATCTGACGAAAAAAAATATTCAAAATTCGGCCAAATTGACTATTTTTACTAATTTATTACTAAAATACCATTAAGTATTTCAAAAATCTAATTTTTTAGCACTCTAGAGTCATGTCTTAACTATGTACATATAAAATATGAACAGTGTAGGTGTACTAACAAGAGCTCAGTTTGTAATATAGCAAGGTCCCTTTTTCACTATATTTTTGGCACAAGTGTAGCGCCTTAAGAAAACTAGTATCTAGTTAATATTTTAGAATGTTTCCAAGACATCATTAAATTCTAAATAATAAAAAGTGCATTTGCTTGAAAAGAAGCTGTAAACATTTAATTGCAACCACTAAAGAAAAGCTCTAAGCTCCAATGTGTATCTGTTTTATTTTCTTTTAAAACACTTGTTCCCGTAATAAACTCGTGTTTTGCTTTAGCATTTCCACGACCTTTATCTTTGTTCTAATGGACATAGTTTCAAGAGAACTCAAGACATTCTAAAGTTCTTGCTAACTGAGTGCAGTATATTCAACTAGTCTCCTAGGCCAAGTTCACATCAAGTACTCACAACAAGAACAACAACAGCAAGATTCATTTAATATGAATGCAATGAATGATAAAATGCTTTGTTTTATTTGGAGAAAAGAGGAGAGAATAAAAACTAGATTTAAACTTTAAGACGATCTTCTACCGTGCCAGAAACTGCCAAAAACATGTATATATCGCGCGCCACTCTACAGCGTTGATTGTTTTGTTAAATATAATAATCTAAAGAAATTGTTGAAGGTAAAAGTACAATCCACAAAAGGGTCGAAGTAGAATTTCAAAATTTTGCTTTAAAATCGAAATATGTTAATTTGAATTTTGACAATTTGTGTTATTTTTTTAACACAAATATCTTCTATTTTAAAACAAATTTTAAAAATCCAATCGGTTATTTCGCAGATTCATGTTTTGTTCACAACATATTAAAATTTGACGTTAATTCACCTATAAATATTAATATTATTTTTAAAAATACAAATTAATAAATTCCTCGAAAAGTTAGTTCATTTATTCAGAACTTACTGAAAACAGTCGTATAATGAATGTATTATTTAATAGTTTCAATAGCTTTATTATATTCTATTTTAAATATGATTATTAAAATAATTACAATAATGAAAGTAGTATAATCTGTTTAAAATTTAATTTAGGTTAAACTTGTTCTCTTGTTAAAATATACTTACAATAAAATATGAGTTGACAAGTATAGGTTAGGTACTAAATAATGTAAGCACTACTGTATAAATTATGTAGAAAAGAAAAACAATTTATTCAAACGAATGACAGGTAAAGTGACGCTATATCTACCTACTAATAAAATTGATTATCACCTAAATAAATAAATAAATGGAAATAATAATGTACATTTTTTGTCTATTGATCGTGGTCATCACAAAGATTCCATAAAAGAAATTAATAAAATTTTATGAATATAGTTTTTTTGTAATTCTGATAAAGTGTGCAATGAATCTTTTTATATGCAGCTAAAATTTATTTGTAGAATAGTTATTCTGAATCAACAAAAATTCAGGATTATTTTGATCAAATTTAGAATTTAACACTTTCTCGACAACTATGCAAACTTTTTTTCTGCAATCTGCATTTCATAGTGACAAAAATAAATAATTCATTATTTCACCTGGCATTTTGCAGACTTTCTCACTTAGTTACTATCCAACGAGCACTTGGGAAACTTTTTTAAAATATTCAGGAATTGTGAGCAGAACTTCGACAATATTTTCCGAATTTCCCAACGCAGTTTTCTCGAATATTTCCATAATAAATAAGGTTACATTTGCCATTAAAACAACTTAAAACGATCGCTAGTGTTATGTTGGTGCACAGCCAGCTTAGATCATAAAACGATGTTACAAAATATACCGAGTGTTTCAAAACAAAAGTAGAATAGAAAATAAAAAGACGCCAAAATAGTAGGTAGGTATATTTTGAATAGAATTTTTCATAATAGTAAAATATTTATTTGGGTCTGGTTCTGTAAGTATATATTTTAATTGACGACTATTAAATAATAAATTCATTACCAATACAATTGTATGCAGGTATTAGGTAACCCACTTGATAAAATAAAATCTCCACAACATTTCAAGAATGTGAACTTGTAACTTGCTATTTTTGCCTATTAACATCCTATTTATATCCTAACGATTGCTATGTAATATCCCAATGTTAATAATTTGGTAATAAAATTCTCTGAGATGTTTGTATTGGGTATGTAATTTTTGATGTGGCTAGAATAGACTTAATATTAATAACACCAACAGATGGGTAAGCGTAACTTTTGTACATTACCACACGCACATACAGTGTTTTCTAATCATATTCCCGTACGTCTCATTTCAATCTTGGCTTACATTTTCGAAGAGTAAATACCGAAAATGAGAATTTGGGTGACAGGCGATTTATTTTGACCACTTTTAATGTTTACAAATTTGTTGTAAACTCTCATTAAAGTTGCAATGTAAACTGTGTGCTCGTGTATTGTTTCATTCATAGTTAACTATGATCATTATAACAGAACTTCTGTTTCAGTGAAATGTTAATATTCTATGGCCTCATCCTCTTCGGCGTGACGTCACACAGCGCGCTGAAAGCCGCGGAATTTATGCGCATTATTCATGAAATTTCGCTTTAAAATGTTTTGTGTCGGGCAAGAAAAAAGGTAAACATAGACTTTAGGGATGAACGAAAGTCTAGATAAATTGAGATTTTTTAATTCTCACGCCTATGGTGCAAATAATTTACGGATTATGTTAAATTATTATTTAATAAGTGAAAGGAAAACTATCATTATATTAAGTACCTACTGTAAAGTAAATAATAGGTACAATGTTTATTTGGGTTTATGCCTCATTCACATAAGCATTTAGTTTTAAAGTTTACATTTATGTTTCGGTTTAAGAAAGTTTAAATACATCTAACTAAATACGAACATTCACAGTTCTTGAAAGTGCGACGTGTTAATGCTCGTATCTAGTTATATGAATTTAAACTTTCTTAAACGTAAACATAAATGTATACCTTAAAACAAATGCTTATGTTAATTAATAAGGCTTTAGTTCTGTATACAAGTGTGATTCAAACCTTCGTGCATATTTTAATGGCATCTCATCAACATATTTTTTGTAAATTTCAGTGTAGTTTTTGCAAGAAACACAGTCTTGGAACCACTGGATTGAATATTGCATGATGGTTATGTCTGACTAACTATGAATGAAATAAAATTAAATATTAATAAATTATATACAATAGCAACACAGTTACAAATTAAATAAACTCATGAAAGATGTAAACATTTTAATGTTTTTTCTGGACGATTGCTAGGTATGTAAATTTTTTGACTGTTTGATTAAAAACCTGTGAATAAAAATTGAAATTTTGAAAAAAATCTTTAATTTCCATATTCAGTAACTTGAGTAGGTATACTATGCCATTAAAATATATGCACGAAGTTGTGAATCATCCGGTAAAAGAATTTTGTATTTATTTACGGAATTTAAAGATAACCAATGTCTATTTATAATACATATGTATTAATTCATATCAAGGTACCAACAAACAACGTATCTACAGGATTTTATTTGTAGCAGAAATTATTTTTATTTTGTTTTGTGTACATACTGTACAAAGTATTTCATTTTAGCAAGTTATGAATATAAAAAGATTTGTTGCATAAACGCAAGATTATAAAAGTAGCTATTCAAGCACAACTGTAGTCTGCGCAGAATATAACAATAATAAAACAGCAAAAGATTCAAGTGTAGTCGGATTTTTACATAAAATAATAAAGCACATAAAAGACGAATACAAAACTAGTAGTTATTCTATGTGTGTATACAGAAATAATAACTTATGCTGTAACCTTTTTTCAAGTGCTATATTTATTTACAATCAAATCAGACTGTTTCATAAAATTGATTTTACCTTTAACAATAAAATACATCCTAGTACCCTCTTATAAGCCTCATTAATAAATAAGTATTGAGTTTGAAGGTTTACATTTACGTTTACGGTTAAGAAAGTTTGTATACATCTAACTAAATATGAGCATTTACAGTACATGAAAGTGAGAAGAGTGAATGTTCGTATTTAGTTATATGATTTTCAACTTTCTTAAACGTACATAAATGTAAATATTAAAACTAAATGCTTATGTGAATGAGGCTTAACAGATTATAAATCAATTAATTTTTTACTGAAACTAAAATAAGTAACTATTTAAGGTACTGAACACTAAGTTGATGCTTTAAATGT
The DNA here is from genome assembly GCA_947534325.1 of Agonum fuliginosum. Taxonomy (NCBI): domain Eukaryota; kingdom Metazoa; phylum Arthropoda; class Insecta; order Coleoptera; family Carabidae; genus Agonum; species Agonum fuliginosum. Next base: position 24,014,637 of record OX384040.1, on the reverse strand, counting down.
TTACATTTTTATAGAATTGTTTTTACTGATTTTGCAGGACTAATAGCCAAATTTATCGATAACTTTTGACATATTTTTAATAATTACTAAGTAATTATGCAGTAGTGTGTATTTTTTATATTGTGTTATTAAACCAGCGTATAAAATATTGTTTTAGATAAACTATAATAATTGTCAAGAACTAAATCTTCAGTAAAATTTATTTTCACTGATTCCAATTCAGCAAATACCTCGACTGAAAAAAAACAAACGCTATCTCATGTGTCACTCTAGCAACACCAATAACTGTCAAAGTAAACAACCCAAAGATTTTCACGATTTCCTCGATTTTCACGAAGATTCAGAGCTTTTCACAAAAATTCACAGTCACCACACAAATGCAAAAACTTCACGCGGTTAGAATCACTGCAAAAATGCCGGAAAATCCGCGAAAACTCTGCACGTTAGCGGGAAAATGCTCGGAAAATGCACGGACAGACCGGCGAACAGACACCGGAGAAATAATACTTCCAGTTTGAGTTTTCCACCTCAGTGTGGAAATCGACCCGCTCGGGGAAATCCGGCGCCGGTCGGGAAAATTCGGGAAAATTCAGTAATTTAATTGGAAAATGTAAAATGCTTTATTACTTTGTTTGAATGGGAATTGAGTAGAATATTAAATGCTTAATTTTCAATTAGAAAACTGTTTTAGTGGCGATAATTTAATTTATTTTGACGTTTTATTTTTAAGATGCGGTGATACTGATAACTAAGTTGTGAAATGTTTTATTCTTTTTTATAGAAATCAATATTTATATTCAATTAACTTACTTGTGTACTTATGATATGAATAATAAAAGAAAATGTGGGAAGTAGGCGTCGAAATTTAAACAATAATCAAATTGCTATAACATGACCATTTTCTTGACAATTCCTTCAATTTATCTAGCCTTTTTTAACAATTATAACCACATGTTTAAGAAAAATGTCCACATCTAGAAAATAAAGTAAAAACATGTTATCATTTAGGAGATGAAATTGACTCTAATTTTGGTTCGATTTGCTAGCTCTTTTTTATCTCGCCTTATATTCTATAAAAGAGAGCTTTTGTGACGGGTCCAAATTTTCGAGTGTGTGTTTTTGGTGGATAAACACGATTTAGGGTCCCTAGAGTAAGAATTTATCATTTCCGAAATGATGTGTGTGTGCGTTCGTTCGTTCGTTCCTTACTACGCGTGTTACAATTTTTCAGGAACGATAACTCAAACAATATTAAACATTAAAATTCCAAATTTTATATCTAAGGTTTTCATACGAATCTTAATAACCTAATATAAAATTTTAGTTTCAATCTACAAATCGGAAGTAGTACTTTTTAAAATTTAAGAATAATTAAAGTCTATACCTACTTATAATGTTATAATTTAGTATTTCGGTATCTTGTAGTCCATGATCGTTTAACATCTGTTACTACGTAAAATTTAAATGATTATGACATGACAGTGACAGTGACAATAATAAAATATCGTTTTTCTACTCCTCGTATTAAAACATCACAAACGAACTGGTTTCCATGGCGCTAAATAACATTTTAAACACACTTCGACAAGTCGTGGCTTTGGCCGTTTTTAGTCATGGGCTGAACATAGAAATTGGCATATTAAGCACGGGGTGAAGTTGGCTCCTATATTTGACATTAAATTTTCGTAAAAAAATGACTGAAATTAATGATTTCTTTCAATCATTGTCATTTTTTTCCAATATAATATTTAAATACACTTCCCTAAGTAGAATTTTGTAGCTATGTATAATATCCTTATGATTTACCCTAAATGTTAGAATTATTTTAAATGAAATTTTATATATTTAAGTTGTTTAATTTGTGGTCGTAGAAAAAGTATAGCATGTGATTCGTTTATAAACTCTCTAGATACTCGTTTTTAACTCGCTGCGCTCGTTCCTAAAAATGACTAAAATGACACGTTTATAAAACTTCTTCTGCACTTCTTCTTCTGACTAAAATATATTTGTGAGTAGTAGTACGTACTTACCTATATACGTATTAATATATTTGTATAAGTAAAAGAATAGAGTTATGACGGGAGGTCTTGTGCTGGCCACATCAGATCTTTTTTAATGATAAAATTACTCACGAACATGAAAATTTAAGTAATCCATAGCATTTTAGCCGGAGAACACATTGCAATATTATTACCTGTTTAACACACAGTTAATATTAGGTAATTTGTTTTGCAAAAAGAATAAGAGAACCTTGTTGTATATTGATTACTATTTTACTGGTTAATATAAATAGTATCACCTTGCCCTACTATTTCTCATTTCTAGCAAACTATCACTTAAAAACTTTATGTAGGTACCTCTTTAATTCTTTATTTTCTTTCAGTGTCACTAACATCGCAAGGAATAAACTATATAACGTGGGTCAAATCGATTTAGTTTGTAAACTTCTTGAATTATTTGTTAGGCAGTCTTTTCTATTCACCTGTAGCACAACGTGTCACTAACAGGTAGCTGTAACGCTTTATTTTCTTTTTTAAATACACTTTTTATCTTTAATATGGAGCGGGTAGCTGAGTGCGTGTTAATCGACTGTGATTCTGTAAACTCAGGTTGGAATAATACAGGTAACACATTACAGTTTGCACAATAATCTGCCTAGAGTTGTACTTTTCACTAACAGACATGAGGGACTTAACTAGTAACCGCACATAAAATGTAACTAGTAACTATATCAATAACTCATAAAATGTCTGAGGGTAGTTACTAAAATCTTCCATGTGATGAACTCTCCACTAACAACTATGAGTGAATTGACAGCTGATAACCGCACACCTGGTAACATAAATATCTATGTACTAATGACTTGACTCATAGTATTTATTTAAGACTATCACACTATCAGTTGGGTAAAAGGTGTGATAGATATGGTAACTATGTCATGTACCTATGTACTATGTAATAATAATTAACATTTTTTTTTCGGAACGTTGCACAAATATATCTCCAGTGGTGTATAATCTATAACGGTATGTGAAACTGCGACTGGCATATTCAAGTTGGATAAAAATCATAATACAGGTGATCCGTTTGAAATGACAATACCGTGAGTTTATTTTAACGTGAAACATGGGATTTTCCATATCCATGGTTATGAATTTGACAGCAATGTATTAGAGCGTTCTTTTTAAAATCGAACATAGGGAATCAATATAACTGTATTATTCTTGACCAATATAACATATTTGGGCAGCTGTAATAGTTCCAAGAGACGCTTTCAACATGAACTTTTAATTGTTTAAACTTAAACTATACCTACATCGTATTTCCAGGTAGCATCAGTTTGACTTCAATTAACAAATTTAAATGTTGCTACCTGGAAATACGATGTAGGTATAGTTTAAACAATTACAAGTTTATGTTGAAGGCGTCTTTTGCAACTATTACAGCTGCCCAAATATGTATTATTAGTCAAGAATAATACAGTTAAATTGATTCCCTATGTTCGATTTTAAAAAGAACGCTCTAATACATTGCTGTCAAATTCGTAACCATGGATATGAAAAGTCCTATGTTTCATGTTAAAATAAATTCACGGTATAATAAACACTTACAAATACCATAAGTAGTCGTAGTTATGTCGCTTATTTTTCTGGTAGTATTACGAATGTTCCTTGTGCTTAGACCCGTAATATTCGCAAGCACAAGCTACATGAGTGTATAATAAAAATACCAGAAAATTAATCTAATTAACTATGACTACGAATGGTACCTATTCAAGAGATTATTCTTTGAATCAGAACCAGTTATATATTAAAATGGTAAATACGCAGTTATCCATGATTTCAGAAAACAAATATTTTGATAATATTTAGACGTAACGTTAAATGTGTTTTTTGGTGTATCTTTACAAATAAAATAGTGAATTTCAAGCGAAAATTTTTCTAGTCCTTTGAAGAAAACCCAGAGATAGAAATGGTGCAATAAAAATAGGAAATATGGATTATAATAAAATTGTTCACTTGTTAAATAGTTAGGTACCTAAAAGTACTAGTAGTGAATATCCGACACACAACCTCACTAGTACAAAATAATCAAGTCTACTCATTTTGATTGGTTGTGAAATTCAATATTCTGCATTTTTATTGGTCTTTTTTGGACAGATGACAGATGATGTGAATAATCATCGATAATTTGAAAACCTCAAAAAAATTCGAGTGGCTCTATATAAAAATATTTAAAATATTTTGCAAAAGTTAGTGGAGTAAGACCTGTTGAAATAGGAGGAACAAAATATTTAATTATAAAGAAACAGTTTGTTTTCTATTGTACAATGAAATGAAGTAGAAAATCAGTTGTTCAAATTTTCAATCTCTGTATCCCAAAAGTCGCGTACTGTAATTATTAATAGGCCAGTGAAGCAATAAAAAATGAAATGACACATGAGTAATACAGTGACAAACTCAAATTTTGTATGTTCGGGTTTGGTATAATCTAATAGTTCTAAGTAACATGCAAGAATACAAGCTTTTAAATTTTTTGTCATTGCAAATCATATAAATAATATAATCCTATAATGCGCTTTACATACTTCCGCATTGTTTAAAACTATTGCAATAAAAGAGAGACAGAAAGTATATATTTTATCTCACTCGTTGAGACAAATAAAGTAAGCGTATTTTAATTTTAAAATGCCATTTAAAATTTTTTAAATGCAAATGTAATAAATCAGATTGCTAATGTGCAATGCTATAAAAATATAACTTTTGCAATAAAAAGAAAATAAAATGAAATAAAAATAAACCATTTTGTCACTAGTTCTTGTGCTATAAAAAAAATTTACCTTGCCACTTGGATTTAATATTTGCTACTAGGATTTAATATTTGCTACTTGGATTTAATATTTGCTACACGGATTTAATATTTTTTGCTAAACCGTTCTTGAGTCCAACAGAACTCCGTTTTTTTGACATAAACTAATCTATGCTAACAAAACCCTTCTTGAGTCCAACAGAACTCCGTTTTTTTTACATAAACTAATCTATGCTAACAAAACCGTTCTTGAGTCCAACAGAACTCCGTTTTTTGACTATACTAATCTATGCTAACAAAACCCTTCTTGAGTCCAACAGAACTCCGTTTTTTTAACATAAACTAATCTATGCTAACAAACCCCTTCTTGAGTTCAACAGAACTCCGTTTTTTGACATAAACTAATCTATGCTAGTGGCAAATATTAAATGCAAGTGACAAATATTTAATCCGAGTAGCAAATATTAAATTCAAGTGGCAAATATTAATATCAAGTGCAAATATTTAATTCAAGTAGCAAAAATTAAATCCAAGTTGCATTTATATTATTTATTATAGCATGGTGTAAGTGACAAATTGAAAAAATCTGACGTGGCCATCACACAACCTTCCGCCATATCTAGACTTTAAACAGAAATGTATACGTACAATCCGGTACCCATTTAAAATATACAAATAAAAATCTAAAATATTCAAACACAGAAATTAGTATCACCTGAATCAAAAGATTCATTCACACGAAAACTCTTCTGTGTTGAAGCAATCCTCCGTTCAGTTACTACATTTAATAGCTTACTTATGACTTATATAGCGCTAGTATGCCAACTTGTCACCCGTCTCATCTGTCAATATTTTTTATGCAGAAACAAAAATCAACCGAACATGGATTACAAGATTTCAACGTTTTATTTGATAAATTTATTTTTTAAATTTTACTGCAGTTCTTTAATGCTACCAGATAAAGACAATTTTTTTATGACGTAAATTGCAAATAACTTTTCCTCTTATTCTTATTACAAATAAATACTATATTTATCCAAATTTATACAAATTTTTGACACTTAATCATTTCAATCTTCAAGAAATATCACTTCCGGTGAAGATATTTGTACCAAAATCTAATGAGCTCTTCTTATTCGTATACAATTGTAAAATTCCAAATATCAAAATTTTTGTGTAATTCGTATTTGAGTTATGCGACACACGGCATCGGCCCGGACCACACACATACACACACACACACACACACACACACACACACACACACACACACACACACACACACACACACACACACACACACACACACACACATACATACAGACATCATCGGGAAACTATCAAAAATGAGTTGTAAGGACCCTAATTCGTGCTCATCCACTAAAAACTCACTACCCGATTTTTTGCATGATTCCAATACCTTCCTTTACAGGTAAGCGGAAGGTAAAAAACTAAAAAATTTATAGCAAATAATTTGTGCTCAAAAAGTAATAGCATGCGTCTGTATAGTATGTGCCTAGGAATTTATAGTGTCAAAATTGAATAATTAAAAAAAAATTGTACTAAACTTACTGAAAATGCTAAATTATTGTGTGTTCTCTCTATTATTACATAATATAATTTTCAAATAACTCCTAAAATCTATATTATTGTACTGAAATTTCGAATTGTAAACGTCAGTTTGACAGAATGTAGTGTTGGTGTCTCAACAAGTGAGATAGAAATATATCTTCTATCACATATTTCTTGCAACATCCAGGATCATTATAGAATTTTATTATTTGTAAACGGATCAAACTATACATCTTTATAATAAATATCTATGTATGTATCTATAAGAAAGTAGCAAGCACAGAATTTAATTAAAATTACATATCTAACTCATCCACTTTAACATTGTATGCATAAGGAACTTTGGCGGGAAATGAAAATATTTATTTTATCCCGAATTGTTTGCCGCTCGTTAACTCTAACGCTGAAAGCTAAACCGTAAGTCAAACGGCACGATTTGTAATTTATAGCCTTGTTAATTACATAAATAAGCTTTATGCTCACGGTAATTACGTCTGCCCGCATTGCACTCTTGTGACTTGTGACGAAGTTGCATTGCGCTATAAAAGAATTTACAAAAAAAGGTCTAAACATTGTTTTCAGTTTATTGCATCTGTAACATAATATTGCGTAAATAAAGTTGTAAAGAGCGTATTATCTACGAGAAATTGTTGCACAATACGTATTCCAACGTAGGAGAAGATGTAATTGCTTACAATTTGAGATGTGTGTACTACATCGTATCGACATCGATCATGATTCATTTAGCAATAAATATAGAAGATAATTATATCAAGTAAATTTGATGTGACAATAAATATCCTCCTTATTATTTGCTATATAAAAATCGAACTGTTTTGAGTCCTCAAAATAATATTTTAGGGTATCCAGTCTCTCCCAAAAAGGTAAACAGAATGGCCACACTTCATCCGTCCTAGTGTCCACTCCAGTCATATTATTATACTCAGTGGTCTTAGAGTACTTATAGAAAATTATAGAGGGAGCATACTCGGATTTTTTGATGTGGGATTGAAGCCGTGAGACGGAAGGGAGGTGTGCTATCAGAGCATACCAATATGAAAGTTTTATAAATAGTATCTAATAAACATGCCATGGAAAGAACAGAATGCTGAAAATGTTATTGCTGATCTTATAATTTCAAATAAAACTTTAAACTACGTTCAAATTTGGTTCAAATTAAATATGACATAATACAAAACATTTTCATCAAATTCTGAGAAATGTCAATGTCAAAATAATCTTACTTAGGGTATGTTCCAAAATTAAACCACATGTACCATGGTAATTTTTTTCAGGACGTACTAATTTGAAACGCGGTAACTGAAAACAGCGGTAAATTTTCGCACATATTCGTTACCACGATCACCGTGCTGAGAGGATATTTGTGGTAAATTTGTATTTGTGTATCGGGATCTCACAGTTTTAACTTAAAAATGTTGGTTTGTTTTGTTGTTGAATGGTTGATTTTTCTCTGTTGGAAATGATTATATACTAACGGATATATCTATTCGAAAAATTTGCGAAATTGTATGTAAACATGTATTATTTGTGTAATATTATATTATGCTTTTATTTAAGGATGAAAAATTATATTTTTGTGACTTTTGTGCTTCCATTTCAACTTAAATGTCAAAATTTTACCGAAGCGTTTCACAAGAATTACCGTAACATAATACCACGGTAAACATGGTTTAATTTTGGAACATACCCTTAACTGTTATTGTCTCTTTTATCTGTATATAAATGTCATTCTGTATTGCATGAAAAACTATTATAGTAAAAATATCACGGCACTAAATAATAAAATACTTCGAAAACTAATGCATTGCCTTCAAATATGCAAATAGAGCATACCAAGATGGCGGATAATAACTTTAGCCAAATTGCTTTATTGTTTTGTTCCAATGCTCTCTCTATAAATATCTATCCGCTAAGTTCGTGGTGTAGTCAACGAAATATATGTATAATAAAAACATAGGAGTGGACCATCGTTATTTATTGTCATATAATGCTATAGCTTCGAGCGGGCCCGTATTTTATGTCTCTCTCTAAACAGAAAGGCCACACATCATCCGCCCTAGTGTCCACTCCTGTCATATCTAATACTTCGGGGTACAAGCCTAATTGAAATAAATTCACAGTGTTATAATATGCAGTTAGCAATATCAAGCTCTCAAGCCCCAAGGTCGGAAGTGGCAAGCATTCATCTTCTTCTAACGACGCTGCCGACACCTGTCGTGTGCGAATAGAATTAATGTACGTGGCAGACGAACTCAGGTGAAAATATTTCACCTGGTTCTGTCTCTTTCGCTCAACAAGAGTTTTTAATCTAGTTACCTTGCTGGGAATTACACTCGTTAAATATTGATGCTCGCTTTTCTTACAAAAGGTGCGGGCTCATTTTTCATCCGCTTTCCGGGAATTTTTAATTGTGTGATTAATAAGAAAAGCCGAAAGACTGATTAGAACTTCGTAAGTTTAATACAGTTTGTAAATATTAATGTCAAAGGTTGTAGAGTTCTAGAAGGAATCAACTGATTGGTTTCAAAGAATGTTTTATTCAAAATTTTATAGAAATCACGTGAATCGATTTCGAAATATCTCCAAAAATACAAACATTTCTATCACGTCGTTTCGTGAACTTGGGTGTCAGCCTTATCTACATGTTGTGAATAATCCGCATATATACGGGGTGACCACTCAAAGCCAGAAAATAAAATTATAGAAAATTCATTCACAGAAAAATGCATACAAAAGAAAATTCAAATCTTGAAAATTTATTACATTACAAAATCCTGCAGTAAAAGATTCATTCACAGGAAAATGCAAATCTAGATTCGGAATAAATGCAAAGATAAGAAAAATGCAAACTTAGGTCTAGAAAACAATTTGACTGTTTTGGCCTCACGCCTCACCTCACACCGAAATCACGCACGCTTATGACCGACGGATTTTGTATCTTAAGGAGGTTGTTGACCATATATTAAAATGATGATGAGAGGCTGAAATTTATACAGTGCCTTTATTACACTATTGAGATTCTAAAAAATTAAATTTTCGGCTATCTGGTTTTTGAGAAATTGAACGTTGAAATTACGTTCGTTTTATATGGACTCCTATGGCAATTTCTTGTTTTGCATGCTTTAAACTGTGTGATAAAATGATGAAAAATTCATAGAACTTGTATTATATTTCCCAAAAACCTTTAAAAATAAGTTCATGAAGATTTTGTGTACCTTATCTAAACCATTCCCAAGTTATTTAAAAAAATGTATTGTAAACCTATATCACCGCAACTGAACGAATTGCAATGATATCAGCTAACGCGCGTTGAGCGAATTTTGTTTTACATTATCAAAAATATTCTAATTTTCATATCCGCCCCAACGGTTAATATTTGGGTACGCCACTGCAGGAGTCCCAAACTTCCTTAAAATTATTAAAAGTTATGTTTAAATAATTATCAATTCAGTGGAATAAATATTATACCATGGCGTGCTGTTTTTCAGTCAAACTTTGTAAATATAAAACAATTATTTATCATAAAAATTAGCATCTCCCTATAGGGATTAATAATTACTTGACCAAATTCCAAAATCAATCATTTTTAATTTATAAACTTCATCATTATTGTAATTATTTTAAATCCAATTGATTTATTTGATTTAATTGAAATGAGTATACGACATAGGTACAAATTAATAATCAAAAAATTATTAAGTCTTTTCAAATAACAAGTTCATAGATTTCCCAAAAACCTTTAAAAATAAGTTCATGAAGATTTTGTGTACCTTATCTAAACCATTCCCAAGTTATTTAAAAAAATGTATTGTAAACCTATATCACCGCAACTGAACGAATTGCAATGATATCAGCTAACGCGCGTTGAGCGAATTTTGTTTTACATTATCAAAAATATTCTAATTTTCATATCCGCCCCAACGGTTAATATTTGGGTACGCCACTGCAGGAGTCCCAAACTTCCTTAAAATTATTAAAAGTTATGTTTAAATAATTATCAATTCAGTGGAATAAATATTATACCATGGCGTGCTGTTTTTCAGTCAAACTTTGTAAATATAAAACAATTATTTATCATAAAAATTAGCATCTCCCTATAGGGATTAATAATTACTTGACCAAATTCCAAAATCAATCATTTTTAATTTATAAACTTCATCATTATTGTAATTATTTTAAATCCAATTGATTTATTTGATTTAATTGAAATGAGTATACGACATAGGTACAAATTAATAATCAAAAAATTATTAAGTCTTTTCAAATAACAAGTTCATAGATTTTAAAAATTAAGTAACATAACTGACTGTTAAGTAATGTATTTTGCTTTGAGTTTCACAACAAGAATCTAAGAATCCCGCCACATTAAGTAGTATCAGCATCTAATCAACTACTTGCAAACTTTTAATTAGATAAGTGAAACTGAAACTTAATTATAATTAAGTATATATAACTTAATTACTAGCAAGCTGCTATGCCGTCAGAGAGTTCTGTGACTTTACTAAAAGTTCTAAGAAAGAAAGATCCATTAATAAACTAAACTAGGCAATCATACCAAATTAAAAATAATAACAATTTAGATTGTAACTTAATTGTTCAACTGGCAAATGTACATGAAAATGTTATAAATAAATTAGTAAAAGGGTAGAAATGTGTTTTGCATATTAAACACGTAGGAAGCCATATAAATTATTTATAATTTTAGGACGTAATGTAAAATTAAACAAATGGAATATATTTAGTATTAACGAACGCCACATTCTGTTGAATCTTTTATAATACGTTCATATAATATTTTATTACAGGAAAATGTATGATTCATAATTAATTTTAATGGATATAACTAAAAAATATTTTTTCGGTGGAAAGTCACTTTACCAATCCATTTTTACCTTCCGCTTACCTGTAAAGGAAGGTTGGAATCATGCTAAAAATCGGGTAGTGAGTTTTTAGTGGATGAGCACAAATTAGTGTCCTTACAACTCATTTCTGATAGTTTCCGGATGATGTCTGTATGTATGTGTGTGTGTATGTGGTCAAGGCCGGGGTGTAAGTCGGATAACTCAAATAAGAGTTACCAAAAAAAAATTATATTTGGTATTTAACATTTGTATATAAATTGGAAGAGCTCAGATTTTGGTACAAATATCTTCACTGGAAGTGATTTTTTTGAATATTGAAAAGGTTAATTGTCAAAAATTTATATAAATTTTGAAAAATATAGTATTTATTGGTAATAAGAATAAGAGGAAAAGTTATTTTCAACTTACTTTATTAAAAAATTGTCTTTATCTGGTACCTAGCATTAAAGAACTGCAGTAAAATTTAAAAACTAAATTTATCAGATAAATCGTTGAAATCTTGTAATCCATGTTCGGTTGATTTTTGTTTCTGCGTAAAAATATTGACAGGTGAGACGGGTGACAAGGTGGCATACTAGCGCCATATTAAGATATTAAATAAGTAAGATATTAAATATAGTAATTGAACGGAAGATGGCTTCAACACAGAAGAGTTTTCCTGTGAATGAATCTTTTGATTCATGTGATGCAAATTTCTGTGTTTGAATATTTCAGATTTTTACCTTCCGCTTACCTGTAAAGGAAGGTATTGGAATCATGCAAAAAATCGGGTGGTGAATTTTTAGTGGATGAGCACGAATTAGGGTCCTTACAACTTATTTTTGATAGTTTCACGATGATGTCTGTGTGTATGTGTGTGTGTGTATGTATGTGTGTGTGTGTGTGTGTGTGTGTGTGTGTGTGTGTGTGTGTGTGTGTGTGTGTGTGTGTGTGTGTGTGTGTGTGTGTGTGTGTGTGTGTGTGTGTGTGTGTGTGTGTGTGTGTGTGTGTGTGTGTGTGTGTGTGTGTGTGTGTGTGTGTGTGTGTGTGTGTGTGTGTGTGTGTGTGTGTGTGTGTGTGTGTGTGTGTGTGTGTGTGTGTGTGTGTGTGTGTGTGTGTGTGTGTGTGTGTGTGTGTGTGTGTGTGTGTGTGTGTGTGTGTGTGTGTGTGTGTGTGTGTGTGTGTGTGTGTGTGTGTGTGTGTGTGTGTGTGTGTGTGTGTGTGTGTGTGTGTGTGTGTGTGTGTGTGTGTGTGTGTGTGTGTGTGTGTGTGTGTGTGTGTGTGTGTGTGTGTGTGTGTGTGTGTGTGTGTGTGTGTGTGTGTGTGTGTGTGTGTGTGTGTGTGTGTGTGTGTGTGTGTGTGTGTGTGTGTGTGTGTGTGTGTGTGTGTGTGTGTGTGTGTGTGTGTGTGTGTGTGTGTGTGTGTGTGTGTGTGTGTGTGTGTGTGTGTGTGTGTGTGTGTGTGTGTGTGTGTGTGTGTGTGTGTGTGTGTGTGTGTGTGTGTGTGTGTGTGTGTGTGTGTGTGTGTGTGTGTGTGTGTGTGTGTGTGTGTGTGTGTGTGTGTGTGTGTGTGTGTGTGTGTGTGTGTGTGTGTGTGTGTGTGTGTGTGTGTGTGTGTGTGTGTGTGTGTGTGTGTGTGTGTGTGTGTGTGTGTGTGTGTGTGTGTGTGTGTGTGTGTGTGTGTGTGTGTGTGTGTGTGTGTGTGTGTGTGTGTGTGTGTGTGTGTGTACAGACATCATCGGGAAACTTTTACAAATGAGTTGTAAGGAACCTAATTCGTGCTCATCCACTAAAAACTCACTACCCGATTTTTTACATGATTCCAATACCTTCCTTTACAGGTAAGCGGAAGGTAACTTTTTGCAAGTGATAAAACCTTATTTACCTTCTTCTTAGCAACCAAACAATACACAAAACACTAAAATGTTATTTGCTTCATATTTCTAATATTTGTCAGTGAAATGATTCGATTTTGGGACACCTACGGTGTTGTGATTTTATTAAACAATTTTTCTTTTCAAATTGCTAGCCAACAAGGTATCAATACAAACAGAAATTTATCTGGCGAAATAAAAAGCTCTTGTGTAATTACAGTTGATAATATTACAAAAGGACGGACATTAGCAATCGCTATGAAATTAATAGGATGTAAATGAGCAAAAAGCAAGTAACAAGCCGGCATGTTCACATTCTTGAAATGATCCGTGGATTTTATTTTGTCAAGTGGTAACCTCCACAAATACGTGGGAAAACAGCATTAAATAATACATAATTCAGTGTTTTAATTAATAATAACGTCGACATGAGTCACGTTTACTGGACAAAACATAGAATAAAACGCTAGTTCTAGTTTGATAAGTTGACATCTTATTGCACGAATCGTGTAATCAGAAACAACTGTTGTCTATTCCTTAATAGTTGGTAGTTATGGTAAAGTTGCAATGACATGACTTGGAGCTATACATTGTATTGTCTTCATCTTCATATTTTGCGTCATTATTTTGCATGTTAGTTTTGTAACGTTATTAAATCTATTTTTAAATATTCTTCGTTAAAAATTATGTCTGCTATTATTCTATTTAAAACTTTAAATTAAATTATTGAGTTTGTTCTAAAAATACCTTCATTAATTATTATAAATTGTACAATATACCCGTAGTATACGTACCTATTTAATAATATAATAAGGTGTTTATATTTATATAGAATTATATTTCGAGCCTCGTTCTCGTAATTACAACTATGTAGTAACGCTTTGCCGGTACGATTATGTCACAATGTTTAGTAAAAACAAAAAACGTAATGTGTTACGTCCCCCTGGATTCCTCTGTCTCCGATCTCCGTGATAATATTTAATCATTACGCTTTCTTGTGCGGTTGTGGTCACATCGGCTCCGATTAATTAAATGTTACAAAGTTAGTGTACAGTGTTCTGCAATTATTTAAGAAGATTGGGAAAAGAAGAGAGGATAGAGACTCGCGGATGAGGAAAAAGGGAAACTCGAAAGGAAAATAGCGCAGTCCTCGGCAAATTCAAATTCTTCTTCATCAGAGGAAATTTTAGAAAATAAACAAGGTAAATTATTACCGGTGGTGGTCATGATTTTCGAATTTTGTTTTCAGAAGTAGATTATTGCATTTATTACAAGTCCGAAAGTTGGTTATACACTTATAACTATAACAATTAAATTGAGGGTGATGCGGTTTTGCATATGTTTTTGTTTTTATAATATTGAATCGGTATTTTTCTTAGAGGGGCAAGAACCCTTATACTTCGAAGTCTTAGTTTAGCACTGTTTTATTTGACTTCTTAGTTAGCATAAAGGGGCAAGTACCCTTATACTTCGAAGTCTTAGTTTAGCACTGTTTTATTTGACTTCTTAGTTAGCATAAAGGGGCAAGTACCCTTATAGAGGGGCAAGTACCCTTATACTTCGAAGTCTTAGTTTAGCACTGTTTTATTTGACTTCTTAGTTAGCATAAAGGGGCAAGTACCCTTATAAAGGGGCAAGTACTCTTATAAAGGGACAAGTACCCTTATAAAGGGGCAAGTACCCTTATAAAGAGGCAAGTACTCTTATAAAGGGGCAAGTCCCCTTATAGAGGGGCAAGTACCCTTATAAAGGGGCAAGTACCCTTATACTTCGAAGTCTTAGTTTAGCACTGTTTTATTTGACTTCTTAGTTAGCATAAAGGGGCAAGTACCCTTATAGAGAGGCAAGAACTCTTATAGAGGGGCAAGAACCCTTATACTTCGAAGTCTTAGTTTAGCACTGTTTTATTTGACTTCTTAGTTAGCAGTACGAGTTCACACAAGAGGTGAAACATCTGCAATTACATAACTGAAAATCACGCAAGTAGTGAAGCAGTTACATAATGAATCTTATCGATTTCGGTTTTATAAAGATTAAAACATTATGCATATTACTCATCCCAAAAGGTATATATTTTCAACCAATTAGCAGCTAGATTAATTTAACACGAGAGATTAAACAGTCTGTTTTAATTGACCTCTTAATTAGCAGTACGAGTTCACACAAGTGGTGCAACATCTGCAATTATATAACTGAAACTCACGCAAGTAGTGAAGCAGTTACAAAATGGATCTTATTGATTTAAATTTTACAAAAATTAAAACATGCATATTACTTATCCTAAAAGTAAATATTTTCAAACTTCTTAAAAGAAGAAAAATATGCAATTAGTCATTCGAGAAGTAAATTACTAGCCTTGTCAGACTAATTAGCATCGGAGATTCTCGTATCTCCGAAATAATTACCCATTAACAAATTCGAAATCGAACCACTCTTCATGCAACAAACACGCATCTGCATCCAGATGCTGAAAAACTGTAATTGGAAAAACTCTATCCAATATTTTGTCAGAAGAGGAGTGGGTTAAATATTTTTTAACTGGAAACGCTCACCACCTCAGGGCTACACAGGCGCAGATGGGCGCTCGAGGTGCGACAGCATAGGCCCAAAAACCGAGTTGTAGTTTCGCAGACTCACAACCGAGCTGCAGCGATACAAACAAGGTTCAGGTTTTCAGCGAAAACTTAACGCCGGTGAGCTGTAAACATGCAGTCTCAACGACGACAACACAGCAATAGTAATTCCAGAGGTAAGTGCTGGTCGTCTTAAGGTTTCTAACAAATATGGAAATTGTTTACAAAGGATACCTTTGTAGTTGAGCTGCATTAAGGGTTACGAGTTGCCCTTCGCTAGTCAGCTAAAGCAAAAATTTGTGCCAAAGGTAACTAAAAATAACTGAACACAGTTACATATTGCTATACAGAATTCAATAAATTATTTTCACCAACTGTTTGAAAATGGAGGACACCAGAAAAGCGACTAAATTGCTTAGCCCCGGTTCATTTAGATGCCCACTGGGATCTAAAGGATGTATATATTTTTTTAAATTTCCAGTAGCTAAAAGTAGCAGCAAATATTGAGTTTTTCTTACAATAACAAATTGTATCAGTTCACTGGTTTGCCGTTGGACTTTGTACAAGTCCTTTTCATTTTACAAAAATTATGAGGATAGTAGTACAGAGCTTAAGATAGCAAGGAGTTCTATAACTTTTATTTAGATGATTTTTTGTATTTCGTCAATTCATTTGAACATTGTTTATCTAATTTGCGAAAGATTATTGATCGTTTACAATACCATGGGTTGTACTAAATATTTGAAAAAAGTAGTTTAACACCTAGTACTAAATATTATATTTAGAGTTATTATAAATTCTAGTAATTACTTGTTGGAATTACCAGAACATAAGAAAATTATGTTAATTACCAAAATAAAATTTTTGTTGGGAAAGAAATTAATTTCAATCAGTTCTTTTGTACAGCTGGCTTTACACAAAAGCAGTTGGAGACAGATAAAAACATAGCTCTGTATAAAAGTAACGGCGATTTGGATAAAATTATGTTTTTACCCGATAAATTAAACACAAAATTAAATGGTCGATAAATAATTTAAGTTCTAAAAATCCCATAAGACATTTCAAATTCGATTTGAATTTAATAATTTTTCCTGATACTTCTAAGCATGGTTCGGGTATATTTTGTGCAGGTCAAACTGCACATAGTCTTTGGAATCGTGCTTAAAGAAAAGAACATATTATGAACTATTTGTATTTACTGGCAATTTTATAGACCTTCACTGATTTGCAAGAGTTAAAGTAAATTGCGAAAGCTGGTTGAGAATAGACAATACAACAGCGATCTCATATGTTAATAAAATGAGTGGAGCGCAACTTAACAAATTACATAATTTAGCAAAATTGTGCGAACAGAAAAATATTTGGCTTTACGCCTAGTATATACCATCCAAAAGAAAATAAATGCTAAATGTGAAAAGTTCTGTTCATGGCATAGTGATCCTTATTGTTTAATTATTGTTGATGCACTCACTATATCATGGAAAAACCTATATAATTATGCGTTTCCACCGTTTGCTATGATTTTAAAGGTCTTACATAAAATTATAGAAGATTAAGCAGAGGGAATTTTAATATATTGGTAAGCAACCTTGTTTCCTTTTTTTTTTTTTTTTGTTAGTTTAAAAGATAAACCATTAGTTTGTCACTCTGCTAATACATTATTGTTATCCTCTTGCAGAACATAAGTTCACCCATTTGCAACCAATCTATCCTTAATAGCAGGAAGATTGTGTGGGAAGCGTTCGAAACCGAAACTCTAAATTATTCGCCAGCCACTGTTGATATTTTAATATCTTTTTTATCGGGCGCAACGCTAAAACAATATCAGGGGGTTTTTATAAACTAAAAATTTTGTTCTGTGATAGTCACGGATATAAGTTGTTTATGACGACAGAATATAACTTATAGTCCAGTAAATGAAGGGTCCAACCTTGACAAAATCGCTCACCAATGTAATTTTTATATTAATTTGTCGAGATTGACACGTAATTTAAAATAAGAAAAAGTTCTGTAAAAAATTTTCTTGTACGGGGGAGAAAAAGTCCCAAAGGTTCCAAAAATCGTTTTTCCGCCAATATCTGCTAAAATATAGCATTTAGAGAATTTTTTGTTTAGAGAAAAATCAAGATCAAAAAATGGTCCTTAATATTTTTCTCTAAAATTTGACCGTTTTCCGAGATAAACGGGCCCAAGCGCACCCTGGATTTTGAGCTTCTGCGCTGCATGCCGGAGAGCATCTACACAGGAGCGGGCGGACAAAAGTCCAATAACTTGGGTAAAAATGTATATTTTTTATTATTCAAAGTTTCGGTGAAAGGGGAAATCTACAGCTATCATACCCGGTGACTCGAGTCACGTTTTGATTTTTTGATATTTTAGATATTTAGATAATTTAGATATTTTAGTATTTCAATTTATACAAGGTGCGGTTTACGGCAACCCCAATTCAGCACGGTCGGCAATTTCCTATATTCTGGGGGCCTATTAACAAATAGCACTTTTATAAAGAGATTTTTTAAGGGAATATTCAGATTGAAACCATTATTTCCTAAGATTCAGTAAAATAGGGGATACTAATATCGTAGGTATTAGACAAATTAGCAACTGAAAGTCATTTAGATAAATTATCATTAAAAAATTTAACAAAAAGATTAAGTACCTTATTTGCACTAGTTTCAGTGCATAGAGTCCAAATTTTAGCAGAAATTGAGATAAATAATATTCATCAAACACAGACCGGCATTGAAATTGAGATAAATTCTTTCATTGAAACCTCAGGACCAAGCCCAAATCAATTTTTTCTAGATTTTCTTAGAAAAACCTAATTTACGTGTGGCTAGTACTAAACCTTTATTTAGAGAAAACCAAATTAGTGCGGCATACCAATAAATGGTTTTATTTCCTGGAATAAACCACATACAGCTGTAGGTGCACAAACTTTTTCTAGATGAATTAAAACAGTTTCAGATGAATGTGGAATTAATATAAAGCCGGTTTTCATCGCATAGTACAAGACATGCGTCAACATTAGCAGGGTGTAAGAGGAATTAGTTTGGATGTAAGTAATAAGAAACACAGCTGGCTGGTCGCGGAATTGTCAGATATTGCAAAGTGTTATAATAGACATGTGTCTAATTATAATAAGGAAAATTTTGGGGTTACAATCCTAAATGGATAACTATAACAATGCTGGTTTATTATTAAGTATGTGGTTGGTTTTAGGGCAAAATATAGCAATAAAATTTCAGCTTTTTCATAAATCTAAACATCTACATAGTTGTAATTACGAGAACGAGGCTCGAAATATAATTGAAGATTAAACGAACTTACCTGTAAGTGAAGTTCAATCGAAATTATATGAGAGCCTCGTTCGAAGTAATTACAACCTCCCACCCATTTCCCAACCCCATAGGAAAATAGCAGAAATTTTCTTTCCGCTCTAAACGAAATGATTAAATATTATCACGGAGATCGGAGACAGAGGAATCCAGGGGGACGTAACACATTACGTTTTTTGTTTTTACTAAACATTGTGACATAATCGTACCGGCAAAGCGTTACTACATAGTTGTAATTACTTCGAACGAGGCTCTCATATAATTTCGATTGAACTTCACTTACAGGTAAGTTCGTTTAATCTTCAAATATGATCTAAAGGTTAAATGAGAAATAATGTATTTATTTTGTATAACATACATTATTTCTCATTTAACCTTTCGATCATATTTCTAAAATAAATTCATGTTTATGTCAACCATGGTTTAAAGAAATTATTTCTTTATTCTTTAATTTCTTTTTAAAGTAAAATCTTAGTTCAGAAAATGTGAAATTAGCGTCAATTTTTCCTAGATTTTTACTTCCTCGACCTATGTAATAGGAGGAAGTATTGCAATTATTGTGATTTCTTCACAGTTCCAGATTTTGATGAATCTTCAAGATTTAGATGTTGGATAACTTAAAAACGCGTTGAAATTTTGAACTGAAATTTTATATTTATGATCTTGAACCAAAAACTGACTTAAAGTTCGTTAATGAGCTTTATTCAATCAGTGGTACCAACTTTATAATCACTTAACGACCGTCACTTTTTTTTATAAATTATTCAAATTATCTCGGGGAGATAAGTTTAGTAAAACCAACGTATAAAAATGACATTTATGCAATTTTCAATTGTATCTCAAAACAATTATTCAATTTTTTCAAGTCAAATTAAAGCTCTCTGGGAAAAAATCTAGTCGAAGAATCAAAAACTAAATCAAAAATTAAAGCCTTTACGAAAGCAAGTTATTAAAACTTATAGTCGGGAAAGTACTGTGGTGGCCACAGCAGATTTTTTCTGGGTAAAGGAATTTATAACTACGTTAAAGGTATAATGTTGTTTGATATGCTGATTACGAATTAAAAAGAATTTTTTTAAATTCGAAAAATTAAGAGTAGGTAGTTACCTGCAGCATTTTGTAGTACTCACTGGATTTGTTTTCCTATTAAACGCAAACAATAGAAGTAGGTAATCAACATCTTAAAATAGTAAAATTCAATTATTTTTAATGAAACAATAATTACTACACCCAGTGGCAGTGGCAACGAAAAATTTTTGACTGGGAAAGTTGGAAATTAATTTTTCGATTTAAAAAAATCTTTTTGATTCGTAATCAGCAAATTAAATAACATATACTCTTACCTGATGTTATGAAACACCCTGTTTAGGTAAGTATGTTCAATTATAGATAGTGTTTAATGTTTGTCTGTACACGTTTCTACAAATGATCCTTTGAGCTTTCAGTTATTGTGCGAGCTTTTATCAGATGTGGAAATGTAGCGATTTACTGGTATCCCGTATAATATATTTTAGTGGCATAAGGGTAACGAACAAAAACTATATAACATGGCAACGTTAGTAAACGTAGAGATATAAATAATATCAGATATTACGGTGGTATAGTAGGTATACACAAGCCACTAATTAAACCTTACATACCTAACTGAAATTATGATATTAGAACAAAAGTTTGTTATTATAAAATATTAAACATATCAAAATGATCAAACATTTATTAAATTGATAACCTTGGATAACACAACGTTTAACTTTTATTTTGAATTTAAAAAAAAATTCTTTTTGGTCGTTAATCAGCATATCAAACTATAGATACCTTATTACCAGTAACGTGTACTTAGGATGTACTGGAAGTTATCATACACTCTGTATTTTCTACCGGGTGTGCGGTTACCGCAGTCATCAACTCACGGGTAATCATGGTTGCTAGTGCAGAGTACATCAAATAGAAATTTTTAGAATAAAACGCTGATCAGCGCTAAACGCTGAAATGCGTTGATCTGCGAGTAAATGCACAGATACACGTAAAAGGAATAAAATCAATCCAAACCGAGTATGTGGGACTGAAGAAGGGTTTTGTTTCTCTGTTTAGTTCAATTCAATCAGAGTTTTTACAAAAACTGGTAATTTGAATTTGGAACTCAAGGGTGTTAGGTTTCTTAATTTAGTTTAGTTAAATGGAAATCAGCGGGTTTTTACGTGCATCTGTGCAGTTCTTCGAAGATCAGCGCGTTTTAGCGGTCAGCGTTTTATTCCTAGCCGTTAAGCAAGAATGAGTCGAAATCAGAAAATGTTTATCCGATTAAAAATATTAATATTTCTAATACTACAATTACGCATATTTTGAAGAAAAATAAAAGTTTACAGTTACAATCAAAAATTTAAAATGAATAACAATTGCACGTTTGTCAGACGTAAAACTCCAATTAAAAAATTCGTTCACTTTCGCTTTGAGGCGTCCTGATCAAAGCCAAAATATATTTACACTCTGCCGCTTGCGACAAAAAGAATCCAATTAAATAAAAATTCCATCAAAAATGACTTTCCGAAGTCATCGAAATCTATAACCAGAAACCCGGTAACATATTTTATTTCCCTTTCGACAAACATAAAAAGGTATCATATCATTGAACCGCTCCTATGTTCGCATCACCGACCAATTTTCCTTTTTACCGGTTCGGAATGAACGATTTTCCTCTGTTTTCCTTCGGAGGGATTTTACACCGACTGTCGCTTGTATGTGGAGCGCACGCGGGCCAATCACGAGCTATGACGTCACAGGGCAGGAGTCCGTAAAAGCGCGGGAACAACGGAGCAAGTTTAAATTGGACTAAACTTGATATGAGTTTTTTGAAGTATGTAATTTGTTTTAAAGTTTACGTTTTCTTGAAAAGATATACGAAAGTTAGATTACTATTTAATATCTATGGGAATTTTGAAGGATTATTATTTTGTCAAGACCACTTTTGTTTCTTAGATTATGCTCTTGATATCAAAAATATAATAAAAATTTAAAAGCAATAACTGTAGTTATTTTTTATAACAGATTTAATTTATTAAATTGTTCACGAGTATGAAAGCTCTCTGGCATGTGATTACACACCAACCTCCGGAGTTCCGTGGTTCAAATCTCTCGGCCGTCAGTGTAAATGATTGTCATTAAATTATAAAACATCAGCAAAACTTGCAACATTGAATTTCAAAAGTCGTCGCATGGATTGAGATTCTGATTGCTTCAGACGAATTGGTCGAAGTGGTTGGATTTCACTATAAAAACATCTACAATTAAATTCTACACTCGAGGAAAAAAAACGCACCAAACCTGGTAAATATTCAGGGTACCATAACTCGGTTGCATTTTGTCGAAATTGGATAAATCTTTGAGTTCTGAAAAGTTTGAAGTTTTCTCTTTGTGGTGTGTGCAAGTCAATGTGATGCCAAATCCATTCCACCCCCTTCATACGAAAAAAAGTTCTTGATTTCAAAAAATGTCCAACTTTGACAGCTCGTACAGAAAATCCTGGACACAATTGACAAGTTATAAATTTAAAAAAAAGATTTTGTCCTCGATTGTATAATTGGGAGTGAATTATGTTGAATGGTTAGCAGAAAGATGAAAAATAAAAACCTAGATAATTTTTAAAATAAAAATATTAACAATAAGGTTCCAATCAGGGTGAAAAAATTGCTTTCAATTTTTTTTCATTTGTCCTCTTGTCTTTTAATAAGTGATAAATTATGAAAGCTGCTAGCAATCTTCTAGAGCTAAACAAACTGATTAATAATCAACTCGATTTTCCTCATTAATCTACCTCTCCATGGTTCCATTTTAATTAACACTGTACCTACATGAATGTTGTTCCTATTAACAGAACATTACACTTTACACACACATATGCTTTTGTGCCATCATAATTTCCCCAACTTATTGCAAAATCCCTCCACCTAAATAGAAAGCAAGCAGACAGGTCTTGTGAAGTTCCCCCACTACTTCGAAGTGCAGGTTACCCCCACCATCAATTTGACGCAGTGGTGCAGCAGGAAATATATCGCAGGAATTTAGCGGAGATATTTTTAATTGTTTTGTTTGTTTTTGTAAATCTGAATTACTGCAATACTACAATTATTGTTGTGTAATCACGCCTTTTATTTAACTTGGGTGTGGCAGTCTCACATACTGCGATACATCGAAACAGATATACTATTCATGCAGCTAGAGTTGGCCGGTGCGGGAGGGGTGCGTCAGTGAATGTATTTGAAAATAAAACATGAGATTTTTCACATTCATGGTTCGAATTTGACAGCAATGTATTAGAGCGTCCTTTTAAAAGTAAAACATATAAACGCCGGAAAAATTTTACTGAATTATTCTTTAAGAGTTTTCATAATGTAGATTGAAAAAAATTTTCAGAACTCATAATAATATTAATAATAAGAAATTATTTATTTGAGCTGTGCATAGTTTATTATATTTTATTTTTAATAATGATGTTTGGGGATCATTGTGCTTCTTTCAGACAATAAATAAATTAGTTTACACAATTAACAAGCAATTATTTACAAAATCAAAATACAAAAATTAAAAACCTTTGAAATTTGTTTGATGTTCAAACGTTCAAAAATATTTCAATCACATTTTTTTACACTCATTTATAAAATGTTGTAATGCTAAGTGCGCTATGACATGTATTAATCCCGCAGGGAATAATACCAGAGAATAATAGTCATGATTCTCTGCTTTGCACCAATCAGAAAATTACTTTGCCTGAATTAATTTCTCTGTGCAAATTATTTTAAGAAAACATTGTAATGTTTAATGGTGGAACTATGGTGATAGAGAATTTGCATCTAAAAATAAATTTTTGCGTGTTGGTATATATTTTATTAAAATCTTGTACCTACGCAATAATATAGTCGTAGATAACTCGCTATAATGGCTATTATTTCCTCCGATTAAAACTCTCTCTTTGCTCGCTCTCGTGTTGTAAACTTCATCTTCGGGAATAATAGCATCCATTATAGTGTCGTTGTATAATATACTATTATATAACTACCGATGAATCGCAATGTGAGGCTGTCACACTCAAATATGAAAGAGACATAAGTATTATATGACAATGGGCGAGATTCAGCCAGGGCTGTTCTTCCATAACCTTTTCGTGTAAGCTCTTGTTACAACCAGTAGCCGGTGCCCGATAGCTTTGTGGTTGCCAAGTTAATTGTATCCCAACTTGGAACAGTATCAAATCAAGCTATGAAAATATCACACCTGACCCAGACACGACCTTTTGTAATCAGGGCCAAACACTCTACCACTACGCTAGTAAATTAAGGGCGCGCTTAAATATGCAAAAACCGTAACACGAAGTCTGTAATGGTAATGTTTTTAACCCGATAATAATAAAAATCTTATTATACGTCATAATTAATTTTTTTAAATAATCATTTTTTATGTAACAATTAGCGACACTTTAAAACTTTGACATGGCTCATTATGCACATGCTTTCTGCATAAATTTCGAATAAACGATGTACCTAACCTACAATATTACACAATGGAAATATATTTATTCCACATTGCCTTATTCTAAAAATTATGTCTAATAGTTTGCGATTTGATGAATTTTGCCCCCTCTTCTTTCTTTTCTATTGCAAATTATATTTATTTTCAGCTATTCTTATTTAGCATAAGGCAATCTAGAAACTAATGCCTAGTGCACATGGAGAAACATTTGGACATGTTTCCTGAAAAAAAGTTTCCGAAAACTTCAAAGTTTTAACGGCGACTGTAAAAATGAGGCGTTTCCAGGAAACGTTGTGAAGTGCAACTAACTTCTTATTTATCAAATCGTCAAATGTGATGTGATCATAAACATATTTATTGTTTCTGCGTGTGCACTGAGCATAATGATTCGATTGATATATTATTTATGCCAATTGCTGTTCCTATTTGCAGAAATTTATAGAGATAAGGTGCATAAAAATGACTATTTGAAAACGGTTTCGAGCGCGACCTTAAGTTAATTTACAGCTCTGCAATGCCACAAAATAATCAAGTAAGTACGTTACACCCTAAGGAAATTCTAATTGTAATATTCGCAGTGGCACGTGTTGTTTTCATCATCTTCTCTACTCCCCTGTGGAAGAGCTTAGAAGTAATTGAGGAGCGGCTAGCAAATCTTAGGCTGGTTACACACTGAACGGTTTTTGCCGCGGCGGTAAATCTACCGTCGCCGTCGTTTCAGTAGTGGCACGAAGAATCAAATGGGAGCTTACACACTGGGCGGTAGAAAAACCGCGCGGAAGATTTGCCGTTGACGGTAGCTGTGCAGCCGCTCACTGCCACTAGCGCCGACGGTAGTTTTGCCGTCGCCGCCTATATAGTGGCTCACGTGGCCAAATAGGTGTTTACACACTTAGCGGATTTTTAACCGCTTGTTTGTGTACAGTTTTGTTTAAATATCATCTAAACAGTTAAAAATATAAATATGAGTGAAGTTCTAATTGATACCGATCTTACCATTTCCTTGGTGGAAGCAAGACCAGTTTTGTGGGACAAATCTTTGGATATTTTTAAAGATCGGGACGCTACCAGGAATGCTCTTTTTCTATTCCTATGACAGCGGAGTAGCCATAAAGCGAGACCTTCCTTACGATTCATTTATATTATTATATTTAACTATTTTAACCACAATGATCAAGTAATCAAACACGACACAAACAAAATTTTATTTTACCGCTTTTAAGCGACGGCGCTTTTACCGCTGAATTTGCAAACACCTCAAATTCTTTAGGCGGCGACGGTAAATTTACCGCCGCGGCAAAAACCGCTCAGTGTGTAACCAGCCTAAGGCTTCAACAGGTATCTTGTTAGAGGATAGAATTTCCTTATCAATATTTCCCGCCGTATAATTAATTTCTTGTATCTTTTAATTAATACGTTACCCGCTATAATTATACGCTATTATGGGGTATGAAATATTTGTATCGAAGATTTTACACCGCTTAGACTAAATTGGTTTGGTAATTACCTTGAAACATGATACCTGATATTACGTTTTGTAGCTGAATTTTATCATAAAATAAAATTTTAAATTAGTCTAAAATAACTTAAGTTCATTAGGATTACATTTACGTTCAGTTTGGCCACAACAACTTATTGCAATTTCACTCCACAGAACATCAAGGAAAATTTCCCTCAACTGCGTTTCATGAAATTGTAAGAAATAAGTTTGCCGTGGAAACGACAGAATATTCTCAAAAAATTAACATTTCTTATGGTGTTTTCATATATAATACCATTAGTGACTATAATTTTGCCGGCAATTTTTGCCGTCTGGTCACGACTGCGTGTTGCGTTGAAAATAAACACGAGTGCGTAGCACGAGTGGCAAAAATTACCAAAAAATCATAGTCACGTGGTATTCGGCTTGACAATTTCTCGAATTATTTTATTTATTCCAAAAAAAGTAATGTATTTTTAAAACAATCATCAACTGACATAATATCTAAGCAACGCTTCGCGGCAATTTTCACTAGTGAAAATTATCAGTGTAATTTTCACAAGTGAAAATTGTCACTGTAGTTCAGTGTTGTGACTGATCTAGATCAATTGATCTAGATCACTGATCTAGCTCAATTTACTTGATCTTTGATCTGATCTAGATCAACTTATTTTTATGGATCTTGTGTTCGATCTAGATCAAATAAATATGATCTACGATCTTAAAATAAGATCATATTTTTAGATTTTTTTCTAAACTATGTGCAAGTTAAAGTATGAAATTGAAAATTTAGCAAGAGTAAGAGTTTCATATTTTTAATATGTTTTAATTTTAAACTGCAGATTAAATTGCTTGAATACTACGTATTTTTTCTTTTTGTAATGCAATACAACAATTAAATATTTTGTCTAATATTGATCTTTTTATGATCTAAAGAAAAAAAGATCAATAATATTTGATCTGATCTAAAAAAAAGATCCTATCATAAAAATTGATCTATGATCTGATCTAGATCACATTAAACGAGAAGATCTTGATCTTTATCTAGATCCATTTTAAAATGATCTGTCACAACACTGCTGTAGTTCGTCTGTTATTGGTACAATTCAGCAAAATACTGTGTTTTGATTGGATGAAAAACTATAAGTGGAATTGTCAACAGAGCTTTTTATTTTGTCAGATAAATTTCTGTTTGTATTGAAACCTGGTTGCCTAGCAATTTGAAAAGAAAAATTGTAGGAGGAGTTATTTTATTTTAAAACAATAAATATCATATTGCTGTCAGGTGACAAGGTTGAGATGTCAAACAGAAATTTATTCGGAGGAAATAAAATGCTCGAGTGTAATAATTCAACGAGATAATTTAACGACTCTGTTGGTTCTTCTTCACAAATATTCCCAAAATCTAATCATTTCGCTGACAAATATTAGAAATATGAAGCAAATGACATTTTAGTGCTTTGTTTGGATGCTAAAAAAGGTAAATAAGGTTTTATCATTTGAAAAAAGTTACCTTCCCTTTTATCCGCTGTCTAAGTAATAAAATTGTGTTTTGTTTATGGCTTATTACTTTATACAGGAGTGAAATTATCAAAAATAAAATCATTTTAGTAATAAATTTTCTAATATAATATATAGGTACTAGATCTGAACGTTAGTACGTCTGTCGGTCTGTCTGTCTGTTTGTTTTGTATCTACATCTAGACCGTTTGTCCGATCCTCATGAAATTTTGCATGCAGGTCTCTTTTAACAAAGGTAATATTGTGAAAATTTGTCTTTTAAAATCAACTAATATCGCAATAATGCACACCTGTATGAAATGAGATTATATTTTAAGAAATACTCACTTATAATACCAGTCGTAGTTATGTTGATTATTTTTCTGGTAGGTAGTATTACGAATGTTCCTTGTGCTTGGATATTAATATATACTTCTACTTCATCTACTTAACTATGACTACGAATCGTATTCAAGAGATTATTTATTGAATCAGATCCAGTTTTAAATTAAAGTGGCAAAAATGCAGTTATCCATGATTTCAGAAAACAAATATTTTGATAAAATTTAGACGTAACATCAAATATGTTTTAAATGTATTTTGGTGTTTCTACAAATAAAATAGTGAATTTCAAGTAATGAAAAACGTTCTAGCCCTTTGAAGAAAACTCAGAGATAGAAATGGTGCAATTAAAATGGGAAATATACTTAGATTATAATGAAAATGTTCATTTGTTAAATAGTCACCTAAAAGTACTAGTAGTGTATAGTCGACACATAACCTTACTAGTATAATAATAATCAAGTCTACTCATTTTGATTGGCTGTGAAATTCAATATTCTGCATTTTTATTGGTCTTTTTTGACAGATGACAGATCTTGTGAATAATCAATCATATTTAATAAACAAATTTAAACATGAATGTAACACCTTTTCCAGTGAAATTAAACATTAAAATATTTCAAAACTTGGGTAGATAAGGTATCATTGTGAAAAGGAGATTTTAAAATTAAATGTTGAACGTACATTTCACTGAGAGGATTTTTCTGGAAGAATAAAAGCAAATATTTTTCTCTAATATACGTGCTGTTGCCATCGCAACCAAAGATAATATTTTCCAGAATATTTTGACAGGACTTTGTGTCTATAAACTGAAGTTTTCACATATTTCACAGTAGAGTAGACTTGTTTTTTTTTTAAATAAAATAAGTGCAAAAGTTTGGATGTAGCATAAGACTACCTTTTATTTTCATTTATTTTATTTTTGAAGCATGTATCATTCGCTATACCTTTCATAAAATTCTTAGATATTTATAAATACATTCAGTTCAAAGGAAGATATGTTTTTAAAAGGAGAACTATATTTACATTTTTATTTACAAACATATAAAAGACAGAAATGCGTATTTACATGTAATAGAAAATATATCGGTTTATATTCAAATATTAGTAACGACTATTATCCTTGAAAATTAAATGTATAAAAATATACTATGCATAAGAAGTATGCTATTCATAACAAAATAATTTTATCTGCATCAAATTTTGCTGTCATACCCAAGTTTGATAAAAAGAATAATAAAAATGTACGTTTTATTTATTTGTTACCACGACCAAAAGTTAAATAATTATTTACCTTTTAGATACTGAATTGTGGAATTTGCCTGTGACTGTTGTAAATATCATAACTATTATTGTTAAGTTTAAATGGCATATTTTGAATTACCCGCCAGATGTTGACACGCGACGGTTGTTGCGACTGAATGTTCCTAAATAAAAAGTGTGTGTTGTAAACCGCCTTGAAAGCGTGATTGAGATTGCAAATAAAGATATTTAAACCAAAGAAAATAATTTACTCAATTACCACCAAAAGAGAAAACATCAACAATTATTGTCAATAATTTCGTTCACTTGTTGCACTATGTATTGTTCACGTTATATACAACAAAATTATATACCAACTCATACCGTGAGTTTTATTTAACGTGAAACATGGGATCTTTCATATCCATGGTTACGAATTTGACAGCAATGTATTAGAGCGATTCATTTAAAATAGAACATAGGCTGTCATTATCAAGTAAATATTACCTCTCAATTAGGGTTGTGTTGTTGAAAATAAGGTATACAATTGAAGAAAAGGTGCAAATGATATGTTGGTATAATGCAGATGTTAGCCTCAGACAAGTACCTATCTGATTTATTTCGTGTATTTGAGAATTTGTTATAAATTGTATTCTGAGAAAATATCTATTAAATGTTTATATTTCTTGCAACTTTTTCATCTAAAATGATTAAAAATACATACATATTTCTTTTGCTATGTTCTATTTTAAATGAAACGCTCTAATACATTGCTGTCAAAATCGTAACCATGGATATGAAAGATCCTATGTTTCACGTTAAATAAATCTCACGGTATAACAAATTCACTTCTAAATAATACAGAAAAAATATATTTATACATTCGATTGATATGTGCTCAAATCAAAGGTTAATTGTCTACTAACATACACGTTTACGAAAGAATAATTTAATTATTCGGGATTATTCACTTAGACTTGTCTGTAACTGCGATAAATTCATTCGTATTTTTATTTAGCTGAAGTCAGTGTACCTATAAAATATATGGGAAATATATTCTATATTCTTATTATATTGTTAAAAAAATTAATATTGCTGTTTTGGTGAAATATGAATTTAGAAAAATAAAACATGACATAAAAATTGATATTTGACATAATGAAATTACAGGAAGTCAAACGTATACATATAATATTTTAAAGCGGATACATGCAGCCATTTACATTTACGTTTACATTTAATTTTCATCTTCATTTAATTTTCATTTATCTATTTTAAAATGTGGCTTTCATAGTCCAGTCGACAGAACGAAAAAAAAGCGTCTACCTACTCTGAGGCGTCGAATCTGAGTTTTCGACCTCGAGGGCCCTGTGCTAACTTGGAGAGGTGGGAAAAACCACTATTATTTTTATTACCTTTTTCCGGTTTTTCGCCTATAACTCAAAAACTATGGGTCCTACGAACTTTTCATTTTGTGGATAGAACATTAAATTTTTTGACCCAATAGGTACCGATGAGAGACAAGCGTTCAAAAGGAAATGTTTCTCAAAATGCCATTTTCAGTAGCCACACATTGACATTTAGCAGGAAATTGTTTTTGGCTCGTAACTTTAGTTTTTCAACATACCTATCTATATATACAGGCTGAGTCATCGAAATGCCCGTCATCGATATCTCCCATGTCGTTAAAAATACAGCACAAATTTATTAACAGAATTTTTCGTCTACTCAAGGAGCATAACTTAAAATTATTTTCACATATACCGGGTGTTGCATAACGACTTGGCAATAATTGTTCGCCTTTTTTTAAATGAAACACCCTATATATTTTTATATATTTTGAATTGTATTTTATTTACCTATACGAACATATAAATTTCATTTTAGTTTTCCGCGGCGTTGCCAAGTTATTCAATTTTTTTCTCTAAAAAAAAACCGAATACACGTATTGTTTTATAAAGGCGTACTGAAGTTATTTTAATAGTAAAAATTAAGAATTTTTTTTCTGTACAACTGTAACTATGCTCTTTGTTCTGACATAACTTTTTTTAAATGTTATTATACAGGGTGTTAAGTATAGAGAATCAAATTTAATCAATTTCAAATGGCTATAACTCGTAAATGGTACATTCATTGGACCCCACATACTACCAACCAGAATGAACGGAAATAATTATTTACATTTTCTTCAAAATAATTTACCGGAATTTTTGGAAGATGTTCCTTTAAATGTGCGTCAACAAGCTTGGTTCATGCATGACGGTGCACCACCGCATTTTACAAGAAATGTTCGGCAACATTTAAATGAAGTGTTTGAAGATAGATGGATAGGTCGCGGTGAACCTGTATCATGGCCTCCTAGGTCACCAAATCTTAATCCATTGGATTTTTATTTATGGGGACATTTAAAATCTCTAGTGTATGACAATCAAAATGAACCAGAAACAGTCGAAGAATTGCGACAACGTATTGAAAACTGCGGAAATAATAAGGCAACAAAATACATTGCATCGGGCGTGTAGTGTGTGTTTGATACAACGTGCTGCATTTTGTACAGCTGCAGGAGGAAATAATTTTGAACAATTTTTATAACAATGAGTTGTTGTAGTTTATTTTGATGAAATTAAAAAAAAAGATATCCTACCCTACCCTAACAATCAAAACATTCACTTGTTACTGAAAATTACATAATACTTTTAATTTAATTAGTTTTGTTTATTTTATTTCATTAGTAACATAATTTTAAATAATTAAATGTAGCATCAAACCAGTGGCACTAAACGAGCAACGAGTATACTACCTTTATTTTTGCGAATTTCAAAAAATTAGATACTATTGAATTATACATTAATTATGTAGGCAACTGTAGTAAGATAAATCCCTCCATCAGATACACTTGTATTATGAATTTATTATTGAATACTATTGTATTATGAGTTCATTATTCAACACAACTGTCACTGTTATCGTGTTATCTCATCAAAATAAGAGATTAGATTAATATTTTAATGAATAATAATTTGTAAAGAAATGTTTCATTTAAAAAGTCGTAGATAAAACGTTGTATCTGACTCGCACATAATGGCTATAATTAACTCACCTTCAGCTCGTGCTTAAAATTTCATCCTCTGGATTATATCCAACATTATGTGCTCGTTAAATAATATGCTATTATCTAATACTCCAAAATATATTTATATTATATTTCAGTTGTAAATAAAGGATTTCCGTCTGCGAAACCTGTTGTTGATGTAATGAAGGAA
Organism: Agonum fuliginosum; assembly: GCA_947534325.1. Taxonomy (NCBI): domain Eukaryota; kingdom Metazoa; phylum Arthropoda; class Insecta; order Coleoptera; family Carabidae; genus Agonum; species Agonum fuliginosum. Next base: position 23,982,260 of record OX384040.1, on the reverse strand, counting down.
TTTGCGCGAACAGAAAGATGATCTAAAATATATTGATGAACAAACTTACTACACGATTGCAACATTTTTAAAAGGATTGAAGGTATTATCATCATCAAATATTAATGTTTAGTATATTTTTTATTAAATTGTTTGCTAGGTTTCGTATGAAATACCGAACCATTCTGCATTTGGCCGCATATTTTTTGTAAACTATTTAGGTGATTCTTCAGAAATTGCTAGACGCTAGACTTGTCATAGACGGAAAACAGTTATCTATTGTCCAATATTTGACGTCAAAAAAGCTGGTACTCCACTTTGTTATAAAAAAAAATTGGTCAACAATTTTAGACTCATTTTAGACAATTATAGACCACCAAATTTGAATTTTAGACCAACTTACATTTAGGAGATTGGACAAAATTGTAAACCAAGGACTCAAGCTGGTACCCCCACAAACATAAAATCACAAAAAGTCTGGTCTGTAATTGTAAAATAATTTTAGACTACCTATTAGTCATATTGCTAATTTTTCAAATCCACCCCTTGAGGGTGAATACCACCCCCTTCGTATATCGAGTACATAAAGTCTGAAAAAAATACTGCCAACTAGGTTTATAATTTTAGACCAATTTTAGTCTCCCGATTAGACATATTGCCGACTTTCCAAATCCATCCCTTGGAGGTGAATCCCGCCCCTTCATATATTCAGAACATATAGACTGAAAGAAATACAACCAACTAGGTTTATAATTTTAGACTAATTTTAGACTACCTATTAGTCATATTACCAATTTTAAAATTAGATTGCCGTAATGTCAAATACCCGCTCAGCTGACATATTTCAACTTTTCAACTCGTTTTTAGTTTAGCCTGCGGCGCACTTTAAAAAATAACTCGAGGACTGCGCGCTTCGCGCTCCAACTCGCGCTGCGCGCAGCTTGTGGGACGCACAGAAAGTCATTATGGCGGGGACAAGGTCCAACTGGGATAGTAAGAGCCCCACAAACTCGGTTTTGGTATTTACTACACTAACAAAGCTAACAAAACCGTACTAAAGCACCACAAACTCGGTTTTGATATTTACTACACTAACAAAGCTAACAAAACCGTACTAGAGCCCCACAAACTCGGTTTGGGTATTTACTACACTAACAAAGCTAATAGTCCAGGCAAAATGCTACAAAATTCGCCAAATAAACAAAAAAAGTAGGAGACTTCTGAAAATTTGCAGAGTTATAAAAAAATATGTAACATTCAAGATTCCGATGAGTCCCCATCAGCAGAAAGTGTGCTCGAGCCGCCATATTGAAAAAAAAATTTTTTTTCAAAAAAACTCGGTAACTTTAAATTTTACGGTAAATATTGATATTATAATATTGTAGCTTATAAAATTTCCTACAAAAAGATGCTAACACTTTTTTATATAGAACTACTTAATAGTTTACGAGAAAAACGAGAAAAAATATTTTGGTAGAACGAAAATAATTAAATCATGCCTTAACTTTGTTTCCTGACACAAAAACGGCTGTAACTTGCGAACGTATAGAAAAAACGACTTCCGGTTTGAAGCATTCGATTCTACGGACATTTTTCTATCAAATATATTATTTTTAATTTTTCAGGGGAGTCTGGTTTAGCCACAATTTATTATAGAAATTTAAAAAATGTTAGTTTATTTTTAAAACTTTTTGTGTCATTTTATATTTTTAATATTTGAAACAATTAAGTACATATACACAGTATTTTTAGTCAAATTTGAACACTGATCCAGTTGTAAATGCATTTGGTTTGAGTATCGGACATAATTTTGAAAAAATCAATGCTAGATTATTGTCTCCTCCGTCATTGCAATACAAAAGTGAACAATTAGTTACGCCTCAAAAAGGGGTTCGGAGGGCAATCAAATTTTTACAAGCTGTTACTCTTAAATAATATTATATTGCGTCATAAGGGAAGATATAGGCATATTACATCCCGACGATTTCTGATGCACGAGCGAGCGAGGGCAGCAAAAGCCGAGGGATGTAATAAACCTTCGAGCATATACTGACTAGAGACCGCGTTACGGCGTTTGTTGTGATCGGAAGATATGCGGCGGGGGAGATTTGCGGGGTCGGAAGCCGTGATGTATTGAGGGATGCGTAATTTCTTAGTATTATTCCACAAAGTAAAATAATACTCACAAAACCTCATAAAGCTTTTCACAAAGTAAACGCAGAACTTAAGGTTAAATAAAATGACATGTGTGACAAGAAGTAACAAAGAATAACAGCAAAACGCTGCCCGCAATACACCATGACTTCCAGCCCCGCAAGTCCCCCCTTCTGCATATCTTCCGATCACAACAAGCAATGCATTGGTATAGGGAATTACTTCTCTAGTCAGTATATGCTCGAAGTAATAAACCATTAGATTCCAGTTGGGCGCAAGATATTTTTCCGTATCCATAAGAGGCACGTATTATTTAAAAGGAGTTAATTTTGTAATGTAGAATACAATCCTATGACAGTGTGTCGCTTTCCTGTTCACAACTCAGAATCCAAAACCATGGCAACATGTACCTACCTTAAAAATATTAATAAAAAATTCTGACAGTAATATAGAATACTGTAACTTACAGTATGGATAAAAAATACTTCTTTTGTAATGTTGATTTGTTCATTAAATTAATTGGCAACAATAAAGTGCTGTTATAAACATCATTCCAAAGGATTACAAAATAATAATTGTGTGTATGTGTACGCAGTGTGTACGTATCTTTTTGACACATAACCTCCTCCATAATCTGTCAAATTTGAAGGGTGTAATTTTCGTGTTAAAAATAATTTTTATAATTAATTTATTTTAAATTAATTTGAAGTTATATTCGTATTTATTTCAACTTAATACTATAATAGCACCTAGTAATCACCGAAGAGGACATCGTCCCTTCAGCGGTGCGGGTGCAGCAGGCACCCGATATACCTTGATTTGATTGATTAATTCTAATCATTTATATTAATATTGAAGTTTTCTGAGTAGTCAAAAAGTCAAATTATTTTGATTCTAATTCTATCGGTAGATGTCGCGTCGTACGCATGAACTGTAAAAACCCGCCAATTTTCATTACGTTCCACGTTTCATAATTACCTGCAATTGTTAACATCAAATAAGGTAAACAATTCGTCAATTATATCAATGGATACAGAAAAATAATTTATTTCTCTCTCGCTCTCTCTCTCTCTCTCGCTCTTTCACCAATGATGATACGATCGACTATATATAGGTACCTATCGAAAACGCATAGTTTACGAGTTATTAGGCAACAACTGAAAAAATTCCGAAAATTTTGCAGGTTTTTGCGTATTACGCAGGAAGCACAGGTTTTTCGAAGCTGCAAACTTGAATTCACACTACCTTAACTGATCCTAACATATTAAAAAATCAGAACTACATCACGCTTTGCGATTTTAGTCTTTTTTATGTAGGTACGATTTGACTGGCATACTCTTCGACCATATATAATGTAGACAAAGTATACTTGGAATTTCTTGAAAGCATCATGTGTAGCCGGGGAGGAGGGAAAAGTTTCCCCCATGGATCATTGTACTTTACACATTTCTTAGCAAATTATACAATAAACGTTCAACAAATGACTGTTGAATACCCTACATCTGTCAAACTGACGTTTACAATTCTAGATTTTAGATGCATTTATCTTAAGAAATATAAATAATAGAAACAATTTGTAAATAATATTAAGTAATAACAGAAGCAGCACGTATGTATGTAACATTTTCATCAATTTTAATAGGTATTATTTAAAAGCCATTTATCAAAACTAGAGTACCTAAATATACTAAAGCCTAGTTTCCATGCATGCGTTTCATCCGTTCCGTTCTATCCGTCGCTGCAAACTTGACGTCGTATGAAATTTAGACTGTTCACATGTGTCCGTTGCGTTCCATCCGTTTTGTTGTTTTGATTGGTACTTCTATTCACTGCTGTTATGACATAATATTAATTACGATTTTATAAACTTACGAAGCTAATCATGTTGCTTAGGTAAACCAAACAAATACAAATAACCGTATGAAACCACTTGCTAACTGTCAAAGTGACATCAAAGCATCCGTTTTCAAGGTCGCGCTGCAACGAGTAGAGAGTAGACGAACTCTGTCCGTCGCTGCATTTACCAACGCGCCAATTTTTCATAATTTGAACTAGCCAATCACAACTTGTGACGGATAGAACGGAACGGATGAAACGCATGCATGGAAACTAGGCTTTAGAGTACGGACAAAGAGTCCAAAATGGTTTAGCTTCTGTTTTCAGTTGTAACTGTATTTCTGATGTATACAAATATACAGCTCTGTCAAGATGACATAAAAAATTAAAAATTTATTCCTAAGACGGTTTAAACTTTAAAATATTGATAGAAAATATAACTACATAGTTCTAAATAATTAATTATAATTACCAGATCGCAATTATTCAGTTCCACAGATAAAATATTAATATCGGGATGCCGATCTACGATCTGGTCTCATTAGCCAAACTCTTTTTGTGAATTTATTTTTTGATGAATTGACTACCTGTTTAAAAGGATAATAGAATGGTTACTTAGTTGAAATAAAATTAAAACAATTTTAACACAATAAATATTATTTAATAAATTATACTAAATAATAAATTTTAAAATAACAAATGATTAGGTAATAAAAATTTTGAAAAACCAGCAGTAGAACATAACATACAGAAGTAAATGATTTTAAGTATTAAAAGCTAATTTGAAGATTTTTTAATGTAAAGGCTTCCAAATTTTCAAGGAAAAAATCTTCATCTTGGTAAACATCTAGTACGGTATTATTTTGCATTAGGTATAGTCATAGGAACCATTCTTGACCACCTCACATCAGGTAAGAATTTATGTGGGAATCAAAAATTTTATTTAATAGGTATGGCCATAGGTACCATTCTAGACCACCTCACATCAGGTAAGAATTTGTGGAAATCTAAAATTTTATTTAATAGGTGTGGCCACAGGTATCGTTCTTGACCACCTCACATCAGGTTACAATTTATGTGGCAATTTATATGGGAATCAAAAATTGTATTTAATAGTTATGGCCATAGGTACCATTCTTGACCACCTCACATCAGGTAAGAATTTATATGGGAATCAAAAATTTTATTTAATAGGTATGGCCATAGGTACCATTCTAGACCACCTCACATCAGGTAAGAATTTGTTAAAATCTAAAATTTTATTTAATAGGTGTGGCCACAGGTACCGTTCTTGACCACCTCACATCAGGTAAGAATTTATATGGGAATCAAAAATTTTATTTAATAGGTATGGCCATAGGTACCATTCTAGACCACCTCACATCAGGTAAGAATTTGTGGAAATCTAAAATTTTATTTAATAGGTGTGGCCACAGGTACCGTTCTTGACCACCCCACATCAGGTTAGAATTTATGCGGGAATTAAAAATTTTATTTAATAGGTATGGCCATAGATAGAGTTTTTAACCACCTCACATCAGGTAAGAATTTATGTGGGAATCAAAAATTTTATTTAATAGGTATGGCCATAGGTAGAGTCACAGCGCGGCAATTAGATACGCTCAGAAGTGTATACAGTAAAATATTCGAGTAGACGTGGTATAGGCGTAACCTAGTGTATTTTTGAACAGTGAAAAACTCGCTGAAAACGAGTTTTCTGGAAAATTTGAGTTACTCCGTTAGATTCCTGAGATTGAAAACCTCTTATATACCAACTTTCGAGAAAATCGTTAGAGCCGTTTTCGAGATAGCATGACCGTAAAAACATACAATTTCTTGCTCATTTAATAGAATAGATACCGTCATTTTTGACAACGTCAATCACTTATAGTTATTTAAGTATCAAGGTCAGTAAGTGCTTTCTACCGGTTGAGGATGATTTTACAATACATCCGATACCGGTAGGGCACTTACTGACCGCAATGCTTATTACGTTTTTTGCACGATCGGCGCAATAACGAAATTACAATTTAGAAATATTTGAAAATTGTTTTGACATTTTTAGTTGTCAGAGTTGTTTTTTTTTGCACATTATTTTTACAGTAAGCTTTGTTCGTTGTTATGTTGTCATGGACGTATGAAAACAATAATTATTTATTTATCAAGAGATTTTTTCTGTCAGTTCTTTGTAAAATAAAGCCTCATTCACAGCTCTAACATAGTCACTGTTTTTCGTCTTTGTCTTTGTCGCGTAGATTTGGCCCATTCTCAGCTGTTGACACAAACATTGTTTTTGTCTTCAGTTAAGTTCACACGTCTGCTAAACCAAATAAAAATATTATATAAAATACATTTTTATAATATAGAATATTATTAAACGTGCAGTGCTCGGTTTGTATAATTTCCTGTTATTACTTAGTTTAACGTATATCGAAAAAATGAAACCAAAATAAATGCTTACATGGATGTGGTGAACATACCATACCGCATCTCACTTCATTGCGAACATCACGTGGTTTTTTATAAACAAAGCCATTATTGTTGTTTTGGGTCATGCCTCGTGCAATAGCAGTTTTGTGTATATTGCTACTTCTGCTGCAGTTCGTCTTCATCTAACAATCGCAGTTATAATTTGTTTTGCTCTAAGATTCATTTTCCCACGTCAGAATATTGTGACAGATCAACGAAATAAACTGTTGTGAACATAGGTGTATATTGTCTACAAACTACTTTTAGGTTAAAACAAAGACAAAAAGTTTGAAGTTTGCATACTTTTATGTTTGTGTTTATGCTTAAGACAAAGACAAAGACTAAAACTAGAGCTGTGAATGGTTTCATGTTACTACGTATGTCAAACACTTCAAGGTTATTACATACGACAAAAACAGTGACTATGTTAAGAGCTGTGAATGAGGCTTAAAGCAAAATAATAGTATTTTATTGTGAAAAATGGATGACAGTGACGATTCTGATCTGGAAAATGCATGGAACATAGGATGTTCCTCAATTATTCCAGAAAAATCAAGAGAACGGTATGAAAATACCTATAAACTTTTCAAAGCATGGTGCAGTGAGAAACATTGTCAAAACATCACAGAAAAGGTACTCTTGGCCTATTTTGTACGAAGAAGTGATAAACTTAAATCTCCAGGGAGTTTATGGGCTGAGTACTACTACTACTATATCATTTTATAATTCAAACCGTGTTTTTTTTACTGTTTTTCTGCTTTGTCGCATAGTTGTGGGATTACAAACTTATAGCACATAGGTACTGTCAACTTTAAAACATTATTTTAATTACTAATTTATAAAAATATTTTTAAAATAAATAAATTTTAAAACAGATCTATACCAATAACAATACTGAAAAAATAATCGGTATTTGAATTGATGTAAAATAATATTTAAAAATATTTTTGTTATTAAGCAGATATTATATCATTACGAATTCGAAAAAAACTTTGGAAAATGAGAAGAAATGTAACAAATCTATTATTTGGTCACAAGAACTTAAAATTAACTAGACCTTTATCTTGTTGGTTTCTAAAAGCCATTTGGAAAAACAATAGTTATATTTTAGCCACATTTTAGCTTTTAAATAGTCATCGCAATTGTTTAATTTTCCTGCGTTTTCGCCATCTTTTCCTTTATACGTGAAGGCATCCATTGTTTTACAAATACTACAAAATGAAGATTAAAAGGTTTTTAAAGAGATTTTCTTATTTAAATCAGTATTTAAACATTACTCATATCCTTTTTTAGCATCTATATACAACCTGGTATTAAATTTTTTTAAATATATTTTTACAATATATTTAATTGATAAATTAAACCATGAAAGTAAAGCAAATAGGACCGGCGCACATAATTTTTCAAAGTATCTTTATAAGTTCTGCAATAAATATGATTGGGCATGTAAAATTTCTATATCGATTAATTTGATATTTCGGCAAATAATATTCTTATAATTACTATCTGTAAAAAGTATTGCTAGCCATTTTTCACTTAGTTATATTACGGACATTAGAGAACTAAATTGCTAACTACAATCCAAATAATAACCAAACAGTCAAAATATGGCAATTTATTGGTAATAACCAGTTTAAGACTTAATTGTAGCTTTATGCTTTTTGGTAATATTGTAGTAAAATTTCTGTCAAAATAATTTATAAAATGGCTAAAAAATAAGACACAACAACGTTTTCACAACCAAAATATAATTCCCCATTTACGTAAAGAAAACGTTTTCAAACTGTTTTAGAAAGGTCTTGATTTATGGTAATTATTGCCAAAAAGATATTCAAACTGTTCTCATGACGTTGTGATATTCAAAATACAGCAACAAATGCTACTTGGGTTCCTTCTAGGTATATGACGAGAAGTAAAAATATATTATGATCTTAAATTTGATATTATGTGTTATCAAAATAGTTATAAAATATCTAACACACAATTTATTAAAATAAGTATAAACAAAAAATAACTGGTGTTTTTGACTAGGTTATGGTATAGATATACTATCCTTATTAATATATTTAATAATTTCATATAGGTGGCTTATTTTAATTTTACATTCATATTCAATATTCGTCAGTCGCGTTGTTCATATCATAAGTAAAAGATTTTATTCTTGAGGAGTTTTCGTTTCAAAACATTGAATGTTAGAATTCTACCCAGAGGGATTAAGTTGTAAATGTTATGATTTATGATCCTTCTATGAAGAACATACCGACTGTGTTGTTCTGGTTGTATACCAAAAGGAGATTATTTGAAAACCCAGATGCGAAATTTTTGTTGAGGGTCGAAAAGCCTTAAGGCTACAATTTTTTTAAATGATGCGTCCGATATTTCGAAGTTTAAAACCTTAATTGCTTTTCTTAAGAGAAAAAATACCGGATATCGGCCTAAGAAATCAAAAGTTTTTTCTAAAGAAGATATGTTCAAGTTTCTTAAGGAATTTCCCGATGAAGTTTATTTAAATATGAAACTAGGTATGATATTTGGCATAGCAGGGGCGTGCAGAAGGGAGGAATTATATAATTTAAAATTAGAAGATATTTTCAAGATATTGGGTCCTTTATTATAGTCAATATTCCTAATACTAAAACCAATATTCCGCGAACTTTCACAATTACTACTCAAGGAAGCGAAACTATTAATTATTTGGATATTTATAGAAAATATTTGAAGTTACGACCAGAAAATTCAAAATCTTCTAACTTTTTCTTAGCAATGCGTAATGGAAAAGTCATTAATCAAGCAGTGGGCAAGAATACAATAGGAAGGTGGCCCTCGTAGATAGCGAAATGCCTGAATTTGTCAGATCCACTTTCTTATACCGGACATGCGTTCAGAAGAAGTTCGGCTACCTTTCTGGCGAACAAAGGTGTTGATGTTTTAGGCCTTAAAAGACATGGTGGGTGGCGCTCGTCTTCTGTCGCTGAGGGATATGTGGAGGATTCTCTCCAAAACAAAATTGAGTTTTAAAAAAAAAATTTAAGTGAAAATGGAGATAAACATTCTACTCCTAATACTTGGACTGCAGCATCGGAGAAGATTATTGCAGCAAACATCCCAAATACTTCGACTGTAACTGAAGTATCCAACACGGAAAATATTGTATCGGAGAAGATAATTGTATAAAACATCCCAATTACATTAAATACTCCGAGTACTTCGACTGCAGCATCGGAGAAGATTATTGCAGCAAACATCCCAATAACTTCGAGTACTTCGACTGTAACTGAAGTATCCAACACGGAAAATATTGTATCGGAGAAGATAATTGTATAAAACATCCTAATTACATTAAATACTCCGAGTACTTCGACTGCAGCATCGGAGAAGATTATTGCAGCAAACATCCCAATAACTTCGAGTACTTCGTCTGTAACTGAAGTATCCAACACGGAAAATATTGTATCGGAGAAGATAATTGCAGCAAACATCCCAATTACATTAAATAATTGTTCCAATTGTAATTTTAGTTTAATTTTTAATAAATCAGCTTAATTGAAAACTATAAAATTATACATTCATTCTTTATTTACTTACCGCCTCTGAGGTGGTAAGTAATTCACTTACCGCCCAGTAATTGTAAACAAAACTGCCCTGGAGACCCTATCGGTAAACCTCAAAAAATAGTCTGATCGTGCAAAAAATAATTTATAAAATAGTAGCCAAAGAGCAACATTGGAAAACAGTATGTAACTAAATATTGACATAAAAATATTAAATTCTGAGAGTTAAGTAAGCTGAAAAACAAGTGGAAACACAATTTGGACTACCAATAGAAAATGTCCAGTGCTTTGTCTATTAGTCTATTTAGGTACTCTAATCAAAACTGATATCTTATGCAACCCGCAATAAAATTCATGGGGGAAACTCAACCCCTCCCGCGCACCTCTTGTCAATATGATATTGGCTTCATCACCATGCCTACTTTGACTTGCATACTGTGTCTAGTAGACCCTAGACTATGTAAGGTCGTTGAGCATACTACATATTTCAAATGTTTGTATCGCGACAATAAGCAAAAATTGCGGACTGTTAGAAATGAAATAATGGAGGAAAACTTCATGTTTTTTTCTATAAAATTATACTTTTCTTTTTAATTATTTATCATAATATTTATTTATTTTATTATTTGATTGATTCATGTATTTTTTACATGTTTACTTTATAATTGACTTTGGAATATGGACATAAAAATTGCTTATCACAAAATAATTATTTTCAGCCAGATGTTTCAAAATAAATAAATTTAAAGACAGCATGATTTCTTCAGTTCATTTCGTTATATGATTATTTAAAATAAGGTCATCTTTAAAATATAAACAACATTTATTATTATTATTTCATTTATTAGTTGCAAATTGAACTAAATATTTCGTGTGAAATGAAAATTCGTATAAATTTATTGTAACATTCTTTATTTGAAAATTTGTTTGGTTTATATTTTGGTAATTAAATGAATGAAATGTTAATTATTAAAAATTATATTATGTATGAAATGTAAAAGAAAGATATATTTCCATTGTCATCCTTTAAAAACAGTTATATTGTTTCCACTCTAACACATGTACAGATATGCGAAAAATAAATTTCTATAATTACATGAAGTGACATAATTTAAATCGAGAGGCAATACAAGACTAAAGGCTTACTTTCTTAGGGGAAGCAATGCGCAATCCGGGCCCAGTTAGCATTACATAATACTTTATACATTTCTCCAATTTGTCGAAGCTATCCAAATATTGTTGAGGAAGAAATTTAACATCAGTTTCATGAGATGTCCGGTCTCCATACTCGAAGAAGATTTTCTTTTCTGAAGTTAATGATTTTGTGTTGATTGGTTCGAAATCGGTAGTGCGGTTTATGAGAACGACTTCTTGCCTGAAAAAAATATTACCGTAGTGTGAGGAGTATTTTTATTGATGATTTGACTTACTTTTGGAAACTAAATTGGGTGAATTTGTCGTTCGGCGTTGGTTGGTACGAAATTGATGTACTAATAAGTAAGTTAACAGGATAGGTGTTTATTTCTATAGTTGATTCTATTTTAAATGGACTATATTCGTTAGTTTTATGTTGGTAATGTACTCCTTTACACGAGTCATGATTGATTTTTTTAAGACAGGTTTCGTTACCTTTCCATGCAGTATTGGTTTCACAATTACCAAATATATGCCTCTAAACAGATAAATGGTAATTTAATTCTAGTGTTTATAAATAAAGATTTGTTTATTTACCTGATAATATTTTCCATTTTCTACAATCTTGTCTGAATCGCCTGCAATGCTTCTCTTGAAATTTACAGACCACAAAGGTTCATTTTCAGCAACGTAAAGAGCAGAAGTTTCATCGATTAGCATAAAAGGTTGTAGTAAAACTTCAGCATCTTTTGGAATATCTTTAAAAGTACTTTGAGTAAATTTTTCTCCATTATATAAGCTCGTTGTTAAATTAGACAACTAAAATACAAAGGTACGATCTGGTCAGTTCTCTCATGTGATGTACTCTCCAGTCTCCACTAACAACCATGAGTGAGTTGACGGCTGGTAAACGCTCACAGGGTATATTATAGTGCTGTCGATTTAAATAAAAAAGAATTCTAAAATTAATTTGAAGTTAAGATTTTGAATTTTGTAGAAAGTCAATATTAATTTTTCTGCGAAAATTCGAATTTTGAATTATAAATTGTAATTAATAACACACTAATAAACAACGAAAGAAAAAGGCGTGAAGCGTGATAGATAGGTAAAATATTTTGGAAATGTATGTAAGTAGGTATTTATATGTTTTTATCTATACTAATATAATAAAGAGGAAAGATTTGTGGCAAGCGCGTTCAAATTTGGTACAGTAATAGCTAAAGCCTCGTTCCCAGCTATTTCATTAATGCGTAGTGGATAGTGCATAATACATTAAACACAAGCGTTATGCGTAGTGTTTAGAAAGAAGTTTTAGGACCATTCCCAGCGAATGTTTTAATGCATAAATCGATAGTGATGACATCTATCGGACACAATGATACATGAATAGTTTTGTAGAATATCGACTTATCGACACTACGTCATTTTGTTTTTGAACTTGGTTTGAAAAGCATAGGCAGATATTTGTTTCGTGTTTTGTTTGATTGTTTGATTGATAAAAACTGATTGACATTTAGTCTAGTATAATCAAAAAATAAAACTTCGTCACAAAGCCTCATTTCTCTGATTAAATTATCCCAATCACCTTGCAATAAACGTTTTTGATTGATAGGGTGAACCCACCATCTACGCTTGCGACGCTTTTTATTTATTGCAGAAGACTGCATAATAAAAACGGAAGCTGTCGTAGCAACTGCTATTCTTCTACGTCTTATGACCTCATATACAGCATTCACTGTTAGATTATAGATGTTAGAATTCTGCTATTCTTACAGTTCGACGTAGAAAGACAAGGGCAACTATATATCATTTATATCTCTATCTCACAATAACGCTTACGCATAGTGTCTAAAAGCTTGAACCTTGCAAGCATTTGCGCTAGTGCACTACGCTTGTGCACTACGCACAACTCTTGAACAGACGTGGGAATGCTTCAGCGAGAGTCCATCGTACAAACTTTTATGCATTATCTACTAGCTACTATACACGCTCACGCTATCCACTACGCGTTAAAACGATAGCTGGGAATGAGGCTTAAGAATCTGTCTTGAAACATAAGTATATTAAAATGTTAGTCCGCCATCTTGAAACAAAATGGTGGCTAGTTAACTCAAAATGTACCTACTAGACCGATTGGGTTCAAATTTGTAATGGTTATAACTTATGATCTAACTTATGACATGAGCATATAGTCTAAGAGGCAGTTTTTGCCATACCATACATGGTGGCAATTCTACGCCCATGATATACAACCCAATCGGTTATCGCCATTTTGTTTAAAGATGGCAAACTTATATTTTAGTATTAGTCTAAATCCCCATTCACATAAGCATTTATATTTAAGCTTTACATTTATGTTTACGTTTAAGAAAGTTTGAATACATCCAACTAAATACGAGCATTCACAGTGCTTAAAAGTGGGACGTGTGAATGGTCGTATTTAGTTACATGAATTTTAACTTTCTTAAACGTAAACATAAATGAAAACCTTAAAACTAAATGCTTATGTGAATGAGGCTTTAGAGCCAGTGAATTTTTTTTCAAGTCATTTAGTAATGAAAATTGTATAATTTTTATGATTGTACTCATTATGAGGATTACGAAAGTCAAAGTCTGCCTACTAGGTCTCGAGCAATAAAAGGGGGGTAAACCCCCGAAGTTGTCAAATAATTAGTCCCCAACAAGTCATAGCGTCAAAGCTAAAAATTTTATATACTTACCTTTAATTACATCCCCAGGAGTATATATCTAAAATGGCAGACCGATAGCTTAGGCAGAAAGGGGTGGCAGACCCCTTTAAAAATGTTCCTCAACGTATAATTTTTAAGTTATTTTGTCAAAGCTGAAAATTTGAGTATCAACTCATATTGAAAGTTATAAATATAGATAACACATTTTTTAGATATCCCGCTCGAAACGAAACATAATGTAACAAAATTCGGGGGATGTTTGACACAGTCTGCCGCCCCTTTCTGCTCAACCCATCGGTCTGCCATTTTAGATATAGTCTACCTAGGATGTACTTAAAGATAAGTTAAAATTACTTAAAAATTATACGTTGAGGAACATTTTTAAAAGGGTCTGCCACCCCTTTCTTCTTAAGCTATCGGTCTGCCATTTTAGATATATACTCCTGGGGATGTATTTAAAGGTATATAAAATTTTTGTTTTGACGCTATGATTTGTTGGGAACTATTTGACAACTTCGGGGGTTTACCCCCCTTTTATTGCTCGAGACCTATTAGGCAGGCAGACTTTGACTTTCATAACCTTCATAATGAGTACACAATCATAAAAATAATAAAATTTTCATTACTAAATGACTTGAAAAAAAAATTCACTGGCTCTTAGACTAATACTAAAATATAAGTTCGCCATCTTTAAACAAAATGACGATAACCGATTGGGTTGTATCATGGGAGTAGTTAGAATTGCCACCATGTATGGTATGGCAAAAACTTAGAATTCTTATAACGAGATTCCTTTAAATTCGAGTTGAAAGCGTAGCAACGCGAGCCGGGTTCGCTAATACGGGTGCGGCACAAAGGACGGACGCTTTTGAAATGGCTCGTACTCTCGCCCTGTTAGTGCGAGAGAGGTGAGGAGTATGTCATTCGACTCGTGAGTTCCTAGCATTTTGTTATCTACTCGTATTGACATTATGGAGCCGTGGTCGCTTGAGCACCGCGTTTTCGCGTACGACAGTTTTGTCCGAAATAATGACTGTATTACGGCTGTACGACGTGAGTTTCGTAGCCATTTCAACATTCATCGGAATCGAGCTGTTCCTTCTCGAAACACCATCCTTCGTTGGGTTAAAGCACTTCGCACACGTGGTGTACTGATGAACAAAAGGTCACCAGGAGCTCCACGAACGGGTCAAAGCCCTGAAAATGTGGAACGCATTCGACATGCTCTTCTTCGCAGACCGACTGGTTAACCATGCCATTAAGATGAAAGTGAGCTTCATCACTCATGAATAAAATGAGTGCTTCCATCTCACGTGCGAAGTTCATTCGTTGTGGGTAATCTCCAGGCTGTAACTGTTGCACAATGGCCAATTTGTAAGGATGGAAGTGGAGTTCCAAATGCAAAATACGGCTTACCGAACGAGCACTGAGGCGAAGTTCAGCAGCATGTCGCCGAGCAGATCGAGTCGGACTGCGAAGAAGGGCATGTCGAACGCGTTCCACATTTTCAGGGGTTTGACCCGTTCGTGGAGCTCCTGGTGACCTTTTGTTCATCAGTACACCACGTGCGCGAAGTGCTTTAACCCAACGAAGGATGGTGTTTCGAGAAGGAACAGCTCGATTCCCATGAATGTTGAAATGGCTACGAAACTCACGCCGTACAGCCGTAATACAGTCATTATTTCGGACAAAACTGTCGTACGCGAAAACGTGGTGCTCAAGCGACCACGGCTCCATAATGTCAATAGATAACAAAATGCTAGGAACTCACGAGTCGAATGACATACTCCTCACCTCTCTTGCACTAATAGGGCGAGAGTACGAGCCATTTCTAAACCGTCCGTCCTTTGTGCCGCACCTGTATAATAAAGAAAGATTTGATTGTTTGTTTGTTTGCATTGAATAGGCTCCGAAACTACTGGAGCGATTTCAAAAATCCTACCGTTGGGAAGCTACACTATCCCCGGGTGACATAGGCTATACTATATTTTCAAAAAAAAATCAAAATTGTTTCTTCTTATGACGAAAATGTACAGTGATTGTCACTTAATTGAACAAAATAACAAACAGATAAGATAAGCAGACTTTTAATTAAACTACTACTACAGCGCGTTCAAATTTGGTACAGCAATAGCTAAGAATCTGTCTTGAAACATAGGTAAGTATATTAAAATGTTAGTCCGCCATCTTGAAAAAAATGGTGGCTAGCTAACTCAAAATGTACTCCACCGATAGGATTTAAATTTGTAATGGTTATAACTTATGACATGAGCATACTAAATATCAGTCCACCATCTTTAAACAAAATGGCGATAACCGATTGGGTTCAAATTTGGTATGGTATCATGGGCGTAGTTAGAATAATTGTCACCATATTGTATGGTAATATTTTTTTCTTATTCCTTTAAATTCGAGTTGGAGGCGTAGCAACGCGAGCCGGGTTCGCTAGTATGAAGATAAAATGTGAATTGTGTAGTAAAATATAAGAATTAGTATATAGTTAATAGATTTACCTGGTATATGGTAAAATTTTGAGCGATTTGAAGAGTTAAATAACCTTCAATGCTCCATCTTCCAATAATACCATTTGACGCAATTTCAATATAAGCCTTATAAGAACAAATCCATTGACTGTATTTTTCTGATGAAATAAATAAAAGACCAAGACTTTCATTTTGCAAAGCACCAAAGCTACGAAAAAATAATGAAGATGGTTAACTAAGTAAATAGAATAATAAAGTAATTATTTAATGACTTACCTACTAAATAAGTAAAGTGCTTCATGGTTGCAGGCTGAACACGGATTAATTTTGTTTTCTAAAATCTTCACTTTTACTGTTAATCATTAATTAAGGAATAAAGTTAGAGGTCACGATTTGCATCGCGATAATATGTAAAAATAAGATATCAATTCTTATTACATAATACATAAATAATAATTTATTTAGAGTTTTGTTAACATTATGATTGTAAGATTTTTTAATTTTTAATATATGATATAAAATTATATTGATAGGTACTACGAACCAAAAGCTATGAATAACAGTTTGGGTATTTTTGTTTTTGTATTTAATATTTGTCAACAATTATTTAGAATTTAAAATGCTAGTTTTATATTTTGCCAGTGCATATGCATACTAAAAATTGTCTGTAATTTAATTTTCGGAGGTATTTTGTATTCAAGATGCGTTATACTAATTTTGAGCAATTGCTTAATTTAAAAAATAATTTTCTTACATTATTTATGTCTTTATTTCTCTTAGAATATGTACCGACATGGCAACCCTGGCATTTTAATTATTTATTTATACCGATGTGGCAACTGGCAGTTTACCCGCAACGAAAACGTTTTTACAGTATTTTTCAACTTCAAAAAGACATTACATAGCTAAGATGCGACTAAGTACGAGTTTCGGGCTGGTTTCAGACACCCGTAGTAGTGGTAGGGGGGAAATCAGTGGAATAGAAAAAACAGGAAAATCGAGAATATTTTGGGCATTCGGAAATAACGTAGACGGGCCGCTTAATTTATTATAAATAAAAAACACTATCAAGTAAATCCTATCAAATAAAAATCAAGTATTACGAGATTGCAAATACCTCAGTTTCTCATTAATCCAATATTAACTTCTATTGCATTCCAGGAATTTTCTCGTTTCATTTAAGATAAATATAGATTTTCATTGACGGGTTTTGAACGAGAAACACAATAAAATCGTGTTCAATTAGACAAACAGCTGCATTCCTTACCCACGCAATGTACAAGGGCTGTTATTTACCAGCGGGGAGAATTATTTCCTCAAACCCTAATCACACTCAAGCACGCAACATGTAGGGTAGGTTTGGTGGTAATAAACTAAAGTTGGTACGACTTGTGACGTGTTACATATGATGGTGAATTTGAATATAACATGCGTGGAATGTTTTCTTTATTATTGCCTCCCGCCATAACTTAAATGTCAAAGAGTAAAAGGTCAAAGTTCAAACCACGAAGTATTATAAACACAGGAGTGAAAATTCCATATCTTAGCAATACTTCAGATTTGGGTTGGCCATTCTACACCAGAAATTCTAGAATATTCATACACAGGAAAATGTATGCACAAGAAGATACAAATCTAGAAAATTTATACTTATATTAGCGCATCAGAACTCTCAGCAGCAGAACAGAATGAGCAGTATTATTACTTACGAAGGTGAACACTACCGCCACGCTTTCTAAAAGATTATTTTCCGCGAATTCCGATGCGTCTGGACGTAAATCACATGAAAGCTGAACAACGCATGAGCCTCAAAACTCTGTAATTATTACAATCGTATTAACGCGGAAGTACGAACGTTCGAGGCCTGTATGACCATATAGAGATCCGCTTGATCTCTGAGACTCGCATGGTCTCTTACCACGAACGGGGTGCTATAGTGTAAGCGTAAGGTCCGCATAACCTTTAGAGATCCACTTGATCTCTGAGACCCGCATGGTCTCTCACCACGAACGGGGTGATATAGTGTAAGCGTAAGGTCCGCATAACCTTTAGAGATCCGCTTGATCTCTGAGACCCGCATGGTCTCTCACCACGAACGGGGTGATATAGTGTAAGCGTAAGGTCCGCATAACCTTTAGAGATCCGCTTGATCTCTGAGACCCGCATGGTCTCTCACTACGAACGGAGTGATATAGTGCAAGCGATCTGGTCTCATTAGCCAAACTCTCGCTTCGTTTTGTATCTTATTTTATCTTGTGCTATAAAATAACTAAAAATTGCATGTAAGTATGTATTTTTTCCGATCATCTTAACTTTTATCTATCCCCGATGAAAATAAATTATAAAATTGTCTTTAAACATCATTTTTGTGATTTTTTTTTGTTAATTTATTTTTTGATCAATTGACTACCTATTTAAAAGGATGTTGAAATGGTTACTTAGTTGAAATGAAATTAAAAAAATTTTAACAATAAATATTATTTAATAAATTATACAAAATAATAAAATTTAAAATAACAAATGATTAATAAAATTTTTGTAAAACCAGCAGTAAAACATAACAAACAGAAGTAAATGATTTTAAGTATTAAAAGCTAATTTGAAGATTTTCTAATGTAAAGACTTCCAAAAAAAATCTTCATCTTCATCTTGGTAAACATCTGGTACGGTATTATTCTGCATTAGGTATGGCCATAGATACCATTCTTGACCACCTCACATCAGGTAAGAAATTTATGTGGGAATCAAGAATTTTATTTAATAGGCATGGCCATAGGTACCATTCTTGACCACCTCACGTCAGGTAAGAATTTATATGGGAATCTAAAATTTTATTTAATATGTATGGCCATAGGTATTATATTGTTACGAACTGTGGGTTACAAAACACTAGTTTTATTAATATTTATTAAATACAATACAATATTACACCAAACTCAATAATCTTTTCCTTGACAGTTCTATTTCGCCTTCTCTGTTTTTGTTTCTACTCGCCGCCTCCTATTTTTCGATAACCCCTTCCATTACACTGCTCCCCTCTCAGTCCTAATCGTCCCGATTAGGTGAACAAATAAAATTAATCAATTCAAAGCACGGTGCCAGCCGATTAAGATGAACTACTTTAGCTTTATTCCGTGCTCCTCGTTGTATGCGGTATAACAAATCATTTATTCGGGTTATTATTAAATACGGTCCTTCCCAAGAAGTTTGTAGCTTTGGTGATTTTCCTTTTTTTCGATGTGGATTATAAAACCAAACTTTCTGTCCTTCCTGAAAACCTGCAATGTTTGCTTTCAAATCAAGTTACAAGATGATTCGGGTACCTGAACAGAAATTAATTTGATAGCAGCATTATCATTGGTATGGCAAAGCTTACAATTTTTTTCGCAGGGTCGTCTTGACAGAGCATCCGCATTTCTATGTTGTTGGCCTTGTCGATGTCTGGTATCAAAGTCATATTCCTGCAGTTTCTCTAACCATCGGGCCACTAGTCCTTCAGGATTTTGAAAATTGAGCAGCCATGTAAGTGCGGCATGATCAGTTCGTAGCAAGAATTTTCGTCCGTAAAGGTACTTATGAAAATGGTCAAGTGTCTTTACCACTGCTAAAAGCTCTTTTCGTGTGACGCAGTAGTTTCTTTCAGATTTTGAAAGAATTTTACTGAAATATGCGATGACTCGCTCTTCTCCGTCTTGAATATGTGAAAGAACACCTCCGATGCCCACGTTACTCGCGTCAGTATCAACAATAAAGTCTCCTGTATTTTTTGGATAAGCCAAAATCGGTGTCGAACAAAGTTTTTCTTTTAGAACTTGGTATTCACGGGATATTTCAGTCAAACGATTGAGTGGTTTTGCAATTTTTGCAAATTGATGAACGAATCGACGATAGTACATACCTAGTCCAAGGACGCTTCGTAATTCGCGTTTATTCTGATGTGCAGGCCACGATTTAACCATGTCTACTTTGTTTGGATCAGTGCTAATACCTCTCGCTGAAACAATATGACCATGATATTCGATTTCTTTTTGGAAAAAATTGCATTTTTTGTGATTAAGATGTAAATTGGCTTCTTTTAAACGATTGAGTACGTTCTTTAGATTTTTAAGATGATCATCAAATGTTTCCCCAAAAACAATTATGTCGTCCAAATATACAAGACATATTTGCCAAGAGAGGCCACGTAAAATCGATTCCATTAAGCGTTCAAATGTAGCCGGAGCATTGTCCGAAAGGGAGAACTTTAAATTGCCAAAGACCACTCCCAATTGAAAATGCCGTCTTCTCTCTATCGTCGGGGTGAATACCTGCCAATATCCACTTTTTAAATCTAAGGTGGAAAACCACTTCGCACCAGCAAGATTATCTAGAGTATCATCTATCCGGGGTAGCGGATAGCTATCCTTCTTAGTGACAGCATTCAATTGTCGATAATCGACACAGAATCTCGTCGATCCAACTTTTTTACCTCCCGCCACATATAATATAAAAGAGGTATTGTGATTGGTCAAAATTTTCGAGTGTGAGTTTTTTGTGGTTAAGCACGTTTTAGGATCCATATAATACGACTTAAGTATTTCCGAGATGGTGTGTGTGTGCGTTAGGTTGTATGTAACGTTTTTTTCGTTTTCTATAACTCAAAAAGTTACAAAAATTTAACAACCAAATTTTATATTTAAGATTTTAATACGAATCTTAAGAGCTCAGTAAATTTTGGTACCAATTCATAAACCGGAAGTAGTACCTTTTAAAAATATTTCGATAAATAATTAATTTAAGACAATTTTTGTTATTTTAGATGACATATTATGTGATTATTCTTTACAATCGGTATTTTATAAATTTGTTTGTATCTGCTATCATGTAAGAATAATTAAAGTATAATACTTATAATTTAGTATTTCTATATCTTGTAGTTCATGATCGTTTAACATTTGTTACTACGTAAAATTTAAATAATTGACATGACAGTGACAATAGTAAAATATCGTTTATATCTTCTTCTGCAGTTTAAATAAAATAACTAAAATATATTTGTAAGTAGTAGCAGTAGTAGTAAGTAATAGTACTTATATATTAATATATTTGTATAGGTAATAAGTAAAAATCTGACGTGGACACCACATGACTTCCTTGTACGCCTTGTTTGTTCATACTTTTCTTAATAACTAAAATGTAGAATAATATAAAAAATTCTTTGAACTTATTATACTAGTATACTCACAAATATATTTTAGTCATTTTATTTAAACTGCAGAAGAAGATATAAACGATATTTTACTATTGTCACTGAAACTGTCACTGTCATGTCATAATCATTTAAATTTTACGTAGTAACAAATGTTAATCGATCATGGACTACAAGATACCGAAATACTAAATTATAAGTATATACTTTAATTATTCTTATAAGATAGAAGATACAGAAAAATTTATAAAATACCGATTGTAGGTAATAATCACATAATCTTTCATTTAAAATAAAAAAAATTGCCTAAAATTAATTATTTATCAAAATATTTTTAAAAAGTACTACTTCCGGTTTGTAGATTGAAACCAAAAATAGGAGGTGCACAACTAGATGCTATAACAGTCCTAAATACAAAATTTCAACTTTCTACGTATAACCGAATTTGAGTTATGCGACACACATACGTACGCCCGTACATACATACGTACATACGTACAGACGTCACGACGAAACTAGTCATAATGGATTCAGAAAAGGTCAAAACGGATATTTCCATCAAAATCTGAAAACCGAAATTTTTCGCGATTACAATACTTCCTTATTACTCCGTACAAGGAAGTAAAAATAATAAAGTAGGTATGGCGGGAGGTCTTGTGGTGGCCACGTCAGATTTTTTCGTACTAAAACCACCGGCGAAATCCATGGACTGTTTGATTCTTCAATAACATCTTGATCTTTCATGTTGTCGATTATTTTAAAAGGTTCTTGTCGCTTTGCCAAAGGAAGTCGTCTAGGCGTTTGACGTATAGGTTGAGCAGCTCCAGTGTTTATTCTATGGCTGACGATATGTGTCCTACCTTGAAGCCCAGCTTCTGTAGCAAACACATCGTGGTATGTGGTTAATAATTGCTCAACTTTCTTAGTTTCTTCTTTATTCAAGTACTTAATAGATTTGGCAATCATATCTTGTAAGTTTTTAAATAGTTGCTTTAGAGTCTCCTTTTCGGTTATTCTATTACACTGTGTTAAGGAAGAAAATGGCGTACATGTTGCAATTTGGGTATTACGTTTGAGTTTATTTTCGAAAGAATTCATGGTTATTACTCGGATCGGAACTATTTGCCGCGTTTTTACTACTGCTTTAGCAACAAGGATTGTTCTCCTCGAAAATTGCCATCTAAATGTGCTGATAAAATCTTCTCAGTTCGAGCAGGGACATTCACATCTTCACTCAGTACAACTCTTAGTATTTTCTCGTCAGGGAAATGTAGAGGTATCTCATCATTATTCATTTTTAAAATTTTGTTTTTTAAATCCAGAGTAAACCCTTCATCCTTCATTAAATCGACACCCAGAATAACTTCATCAGTAATGTCGGCTACAACAACCGTGTGCGAGAACTTTGAACTCCCTAATCCAATCTCGACTATCATTTCTCCATAATATTTCTCTCTGTAGTAGAACTTGCGTTTTTTTTAAATAACGTGGTTTATTGACTACATCAGGTCGTACGATAGTTCTAGTTGCACCAGTATCTAGCAGAAGTGAATAAGGTTTCCCATTAATTGTACCATCAATCAACAAGCTATTCTGTTGATGACTTAATGTAGCTACTTGAATGTTTATTTCTGGGGCTGTTTTTGGAAGAGTAAATGTTTGCCCCCAGACATCAATTCTTACTCGTTTTCCTGGTTATTACTGTTGTCTCCCTTGTTATCTAGCCTATCGAGTCGAACACGACAGTTTCGTTGAATGTGGCCTCCTACATTTTTACGTTTCTTTTCTAATTCCTCCATAACTCTGTTTACAACGACAGTAATATCGCCGTCTTCTATTGCTTGAGTTTGAAGAATTCAAATTTTTGAGTATACGTTGCCAGCCGCATTCTTCCCTGCTTCAAACTCGAGAGCGTGTGATAGGGCTTCACCACAAGTTTTAGGACGAGCTAAACGAAGAGCCTTTGAAGTTCTTTATCTGAAACGCCACGAATGAATGTTTGTAACGCAACAATTTCAATGACACTTTCTGATATTTGGGTTGTTGAAGACCCATATGCGAGATTTGCAAGACGCTGTACTTCGGTTTCAAATTCCTGAAGGCTTTCGCCACGTTTCTGTTCTAAATTGTGCAGTAGAACATGATATACGTGGTTCATATGTTGATCACCAAACCGACGTTATAATTTGACAACTAAATTTTCATAGATCAATTCTTCAAGAGGTAATGTTTGTATAATTTCAAGCGCCGAACCAGCTAGAGCATTTAGCAGATATATCAATTTTTCATTTGATTCCCAACCGGCTGTTAAGGTGTCGAATCGTTTCTTATATGCTCTCCAAGAAGTTTTTCCGTCAAATGGCTGTGACTTTATTGAACTGGCAGTATAATTTACACTTCCACTCGGCTTAGTGATTTGACAAAGTTTTAAATTCCGTAATTCATTTCTAATTTCATTCATTTCTTGTTTATTTCCTAAAAATTGTTGTTCAACTTTTGATTCTATTTCTTCTTTTAAATTGCTAGATATATTTGTTAATTTTTCATCCATTTTAATAGAATATTCTTTAACAGACGTTTCAAGTTTTTCTTTCAATATCCTTGAATGTTCAATTTGATTTAGATTCAGTTCTTCTATAGTCTTAGAAAATTCTGCGGCTTGTATTTTCATCCAGCTTGATAGAAATTTCATCTTGTTTCTTATAGTATTCTTCTGCATGTTTTTCTATTTATCTTCAAGTGATGAAAATATTCTAAAATTTTCTTCCTGATTTACTGTCAGCTGTTCCAGTTTCTCGTCCAATGCCATAAATTCGAATTCGTCTGGATCATTACCCTCTTTTACTAGAGCTTCCCTTAATCTTAACTGAAGCTCCGTTTTAGTGCCTTTAATAGAAAGCTCCCGCTCTTCCAGTTCATCTTTTAGTTGTTTGATTTTCAAAATATGTAATTTCATAATTGTTATTTTGGCTGGAATGTAGAATAGGTGTTTAAGAGAAAATGCGTTTTTTTTTCGGAGATCGTTTATTATGCTTAAATATGACCTAAACAAGCAAAATTAGACCACGGAAGAGTGTTTTTAACAAGATTTTTTGAAGAAAATGAAATTTTTTTGGTTAACCTCAATGTGTCAAAATTGAAAAAAATTTAATAAAATGACGTTTTTGTATGTTAAACTGAATGTGCTAAAATGGCTAAAAATAAAGCCCCACAAGCCACAAACTCGGTTTTGGTATTCACTACACTAACAAAGCTAACAAAACCGTACTAGAGCCCCACAAACGCGGATTTTGTTTTTACTACACTAACATAGCTAACAAAACCGTACTAGAGCCCCACAAACTCGGTTTTGGTATTTACTACACTAACAAAGCTAACAAAACCGTACTAGAGCCCCACAAACTCGGTTTTGGTATTTGCTACACTAACAAAGCTAACAAAACCGTACTAGAGCCCCACAAACTCGGTTTTGGTATTTACTACACTAACAAAACCGTACTATAGCCCCACAAACTATTAATGGTAAAACGGAATAGCGGTAAAAAATTAAAAAACAATCAATAATTTGCATTGTATAATGATAAAACAATGTACGTACCGATTTTCAACCGGAACCATAAAAACCCTGCCAGTTCCTCGCTCGTAACCGCCAAATACCCACTGGCCATCAATTCGATGACCCCTGTTCTGACATCTCCAAATCCTGTCGTGTATACGAGAAGAATCCTCGGTCAACGTCAGGCTGCCCCCACATTTACGACACCGTCTAGTTCGTGGAATCAAGTTCCACTCCTGCAACTGGTGCAAAAGAGCAGACTTGTCCTCACAAAGCTTGTACAACGAGATGACGTTTTCTACAGACATCGTGTACAACAACTGAGCAATCTTTTTTTTTTGTATCCATGTTTTTAAAACACTATTGAAATTTATATTAATCTAAAACAAATGTAATATTTATGTCAAATAATTTCGAAAACTTAGAAAAACAGGTAATAAAAATCTGACGTGGCCATCACACAACCTTCCGCCATATCTAGACTTTAAACAGAAATGTATACGTGCAATCCGGTGCCCATTTAAAATATACAAATAAAAATCTCAAATATTCAAACACAGAAATTTGCATCACCTGAATAAAAAGATTCATTCACAGGAAAACTCTGCTGTGTTGAAGCCATTCTCCGTTCAATTACTACATTTAATATCTTACTTAGGACTTATATAGCGCTAGTATGCCAACTTGTCACCCGTCTCACCTGTCAATATTTTTTACGCAGAAACAAAAATCAACCGATCATGGATTACAAGATATCAACGTTTTATTTGATAAATTTATTTTTTAAATTTTACTGCAGTTCTTTAATGCTACCAGATAAAGACAATTTTTTTATAACGTAAGTTGCAAATAACTTTTCCTCTTATTCTCATTACAAATAAATACTATATTTTTCCAAATTTATATACAATTTTGACAATTAACCTTTTCAATCTTCAAAAAATATCACTTCCGATGAAGATATTTGTACCAAAATCTAGGGAGCTCTTCCAATTTATATACAAATGTTAAATACCAAATATCAAAATTTTCGGGTAATTCGTATTTGAGTTATGCGACTAACAACCCTTGACCACACACACACACACATACACACACACATACACACAGACATCATCGTGAAACTATCAAAAATGAGTTGTAAGGACCCTAATTCGTGCTCATCCACTAAAATTTCACCACCCGATTTTTTGCATGATTCCAATACCTTCCTTTACAGGTAAGCGGAAGGTAAAAAGCCTTATATCTGTGAAAAATATATTTATTTATTGATATCTCCATTACATAAATGTATAAAAACGTTAAATCACATGTTTTATCTGTTAATTTTTCAGCATAACCAATGTTGACAGTTGTCCCAAATTTTACCCTAAAAACTAACAAAATCGGCCCAAATCCTTGCTTCCGCGGCCTAATAGGAATGAACCGATTAACACCAAAAAAAGTGAAATTCCTCTTAAACAACTATTCTACACTTTAGCCGTTATTTTTAGATAATACCACTTCTGACACAAAATGTTACGAACTGTGGGTTACAAACACTAGTTTTATTAATATTTATTAAATACAATACAATATTACACCAAACTCAATAATCTGTTCCTTGACAGTTCTATTTCGCCTTCTCTGTTTTTGTTTCTACTCGCCGCCTCCTATTTTTCGATAACCCCTTCCATTACACTTTTTTTCCAAAAAGAAGGTTAATCACTATTGTTGTGATCAACCTATTATTATCGAGTGATTTTACTGCCATCTATACGCGGCACCCAGGACTATAAGCATTCCCGTGATTTTACATGCGCACGCGCAGTCAGATACCTATTGTTATTGTTAATTTAAAATGTCAATATTTCGATTTCAATTGTTGAGTGCTACATGAAAATTTTTGCAATAAGCATATTAATTGAGATGGTAAGTAATAATGATAATTGTATAATACCAAAGAATATGAATTTTAATATACTATTTTTAGTAGGTAGTATTGTTGTTTTGCTTCTGCTAAAATCTAAATTCATTCCAAAAAATGATGAACAACTAAGAACATGGTTAACAGCAGCTATTAATCATCAAAAACAGAACTAGAAATCAACATCTCATTTTAAAAATAATCAGGAGCATCTCCTGACAAATGTAATAATGAAGTTCTTTCTACGGTGTTGGTTTCTATTGCAAGGTTCCTATTTAATAACATTTTCCGTTGATCGTTTATTAATGAGTATCATTAATGTAAAAAAATCATGCATGATTTTTTATTAATCAACGATTTATTGGATGCTTTCAATACACGTAATATTGTATTATATTGACCAGCTCTAAGCTTTACCAAAATACAAAACAGAATTAAAAGAAATGATTTTCACACTTCTAGGTAAATAATATTTACGTAGAATTGTTTTAAAATGAATATAAAAGTAATAACATTATTCTAAAAACGAAAAACCCTTAAAATTTAGTACTGCTAATCAATATTAAGTGAACTGACTGCACCCGCTTCTCCCTGAAAACAGTTGATTTTTATTGTTGAGTTGTCCATTATTGTCGATCCAATTGTGGTGAACATTTGAAGCGGTCCTGATTTGATATGGAATAAAATAGAAATTTTATCAAATTCAAAAGGTATGACCAACGGAAAAATATTGTAACTAACTCATGTGTTAATAGGCGATTAATAATCTCAACAATTAACGCGTTCGCTTCTCTCACGCGTTAAAAAGTCTCAATTATTAATCGCCCTCATTAACACACTAGTTTGTTAAATAACTATTTCCAGTAATATAGAAATCGTAGTCGTACCTAGCTCATGCGTAAAATATTATACAAGTATCGCAATTCAAGTTACAAAATAATATGAACACTCATGATACACTAATAGCAATTTTTATTTTGCAGGTTATGAAAATGTTACATTGCGTAAAATAGAAAATTATTTTCGCGTAAGTCGAAGTTGATCAGCAGAGATCAGCAAAATGTACCGACTGATCAAGAGAAAGGAACATCTACTAAGAGTAATAAAGGCTGCAAGAATTAATAAACAAACTGAGTATTACAAAACGAAAATAATTTCTCTATAAATTAAATTCTTTTTTCCCTTCTGTTCAAATTTCCATTATCCATAGGCATCTTCTGCGTCTAATAAAACTTCATGTCGTTTTGCCCTATAGGATAAATTATTATTTTTATCTATATACCGATACAGTCTGAAATGGTAGTTACAAATCTTTAAAATCTTTGGTCCACACGCTTCCACCTTAACTTTTGCACCATGTACGCGCACCCATACACAATGCTTTATCTAATTATATATTATTGTTATTGTACTAATTTGGTAATATGAACTGATAAATAAATATTTTGTTCTTAATATAATGATTTCTTATTTCCTTCATAAGTTTTAATAATTTAAATAGAAGTCCAGGGAATTTACTATAAAAATGCCTCAAACTTTGGACAAACTGCAACAAAAGCTTTCTCGACGGAATCCAATACAGAAAAATGTGCTTTTTAACATATCAAAAGTTTCCGGAAATCACCGTACCGAAAACCATTGAAATTTTGAAAAAATGACCGCTATTTTTGGTTTTTTAAGTTTAACTTATCTTTAGCTTATCATTACGAGACAAACATTTATATGAGATTAGGGCACAAAATTATCAATAAAAATGATGCATGGGATTTTTATGTCAGTTAACCTGTTTTCGAAAAAATAATAAAAATGGGTTTAGGAAATTTTCAGTAATTTAAATCAAGTGGTAGTATTTTCTCTTGACATAATAATGACTTCCATATTTTAACGGACAAAAATATCGTCATCCGGTTTTCAGCATATGATTTCTATAACAATTTTCTATAATACCCATTATTTTTATAATTTTTAAGGCTCTCAATTAGTTACAAATTGGAAATTTTCTTAAAGTAAAATTAGATAATATTTAGTATTTTTTGTGTTTATTCAGCTGTTATTTCGGGATGGATTCAAATATTGACTTTCGGTCTTGAACATATAAAAGAAAAAGCTTTTACATATCCTTTACTGAAAACCGGAAGTCTTTATTGTATTCCGTTCCCAAACGCGAGTTGATTAAAATCAACTAATAAAAACTTACAAAAATGTCTTTTTTTTCCTTTGGTAAATGTTATCAAAATTCCGCTTAACTAAGGAAATCAATTTTTTTTATAAATAATGCTCCTTATAGAAGAATGTTTGTGAAATCTAATGCCGAAAACCGGAAGTCAATATCTGAATTTGTTAAGAATTGACAGCTAATTAAAAACAATAATTTTCAAAATATTGAAATATTTACATTATCTCTTGAAGAAAATATTTAAGCCTAGACTAAAACCATGAGTGAATTTCAAAAAAAAAATAAAGCATGTAAGAGAAGAATGTTCGAAAAATTTAATACAGAAAACCGGAACTTAATATCTGAATCCATCCCGAAATAACAGCTGAATAAACACAAAAATTACTAAATTTTATCTAATTTTACTTTAAGAACATTTCCAATTTGTGACTAACTGAGAGCCTCAAAAATTATAAAAATAATGGGTATTATAGAAAATTGTTATAGAAATCATATGCTGAAAACCGGATGGCGATATTTTTGTCCGTTAAAATATGGCAATCATTATTATGTCAAGAGAAAATATTACCACTTGATTTAAATTACTGAAAATTTCCTAAACCCATTTTTATAATTTTTTTCGAAAACAGGTTAACTGACATAAAAATCCTATGCATCATTTTTATAGATAATTTTGTGCTGTAACCTCATATGTTAAAAAGCACATTTTTCTGTATTGGATTCCGTCGAGAAAGATTTTGTTGCAGTTTGTCCGAAGTGAAATTATAAATTCCCTGGACTATGGGTAAATAATTCGCATGAGATTCATATACGACTGCTATGATCCTCACTACTTGAGTTAGTTCATGGTGCCGCGTATAGATGGCTCCAAAATCAACATGATAAATTCAAAATAGCAGGCTTGTGTCTCTTATTTATACTGTTTTTGTTCTGTGCGTGTCATCAAGATCTTTTATCGTTATCTGTTAAGAATTATCACTCACTACATTAGTATATGAGACTTATTCGTTCGAACGATATCCATATTTTTCTTCATCATTCGAAATGGGTCACGGATCAGTAACAGAAGGTATCCGAAATGGAGTTATTGATTTAATTGCTGGCTCATTGGGTGGCACAGCATTGGTTTTAGTTGGACAACCATTTGATACAGTGAAAGTAAAAATGCAAACATTTCCATCGATGTACAAAAATATGATAGATTGTTTCAGAAAAACTTTTCAAAGTGATGGTGTAAGAGGATTATATGCAGGAACTGTGCCGTCAATAGTTGCAAATGTTGCAGAAAATTCCGTATTATTTGCAGGATTCGGTTTTTGTCAAAGAATAATAATGAACGTATCAAATGCTCAAGATGTAGCAGAATTGTCAATTTTTCAAAATGCATTATCTGGATGTTTAGCTGCATTCGGAGCATCTTTTGCTTTGTGTCCAACGGAATTAATAAAATGTAGACTTCAAGCAATAAGAGAAATGGGAATGTTAGAACCAAAAATTAATCCAGGACGTATTGGTCCGGTAACACTAACCCAGCAAATTATTAAAACCGAAGGTTTTCGGGGTCTATTTAATGGACTAGGTGCCACAATACTCCGAGAAGTGCCGGGATATTTCTTCTTTTTCGGCGGATATGAAGGAACTAGAGAATTGTTACGTGGTCCAAATCAACACAAAGACGATATTGGTATACTAAAAACTATGGCTGCTGGTTCAGTCGCAGGTGTAGTGTTTTGGGTTGTGATATTCCCAGCAGATGTTGTAAAATCAAGATTACAAATAACAAATGCTAAAGTTAGTGTAAGTCAACTTACTATAGAAATATTTAAAAAAGAAGGAATACTAGCTTTATACAACGGGTTGTTACCATCAGTTATGAGAACTATTCCAGCCGCTGCCACATTATTTGTAGTTTTTGAGTATAGTAAGAAATTCATGAATTCATTTTTTTAATGATACTGCCGTGCAAAATTAAACTCGGAAAATATATTGTAAACCGAGGACAAAACATTCTAAATATTTAAATATAATTAAATAATTTTTACCATTTAACTAAATAACAAGTGCCTGTTTCATTGTTAGTATTATCTGTATTGCCTTCCGCTTACCTGTAAAGGAAGGTATTGGAATCATGCAAAAAATCGAGTTGTGAGTTTTAAGTGGATGAGCACGAATTAGGGTCCTTACAACTTATTTTTGATAGTTTCTCGATGATGTCTGTATGTATGCGTGTGTGTGTGTGTGTGTGTGTGTGTGTGTGTGTGTGTGTGTGTGTGTGTGTGTGTGTGTGTGTGTGTGTGTGTGTGTGTGTGTGTGTGTGTGTGTGTGTGTGTGTGTGTGTGTGTGTGTGTGTGTGTGTGTGTGTGTGTGTGTGTGTGTGTGTGTGTGTGTGTGTGTGTGTGTGTGTGTGTGTGTGTGTGTGTGTGTGTGTGTGTGTGTGTGTGTGTGTGTGTGTGTGTGTGTGTGTGTGTATGTGTGTGTGTGTGTGTGTGTGTGTGTGTGTGTGTGTGTGTGTGTGTGTGTGTGTGTGTGTGTGTGTGTGTGTGCGTGTATGTATGTGTGTGGTCCGGGCCGATGCCAGATGTCGCATAACTCAAATATGAATTACCCAAAAATTTTGATATTTGGTATTTTACAATTGTATACGAATAGGAAGAGCTCATTAGATTTTGGTACAAATATCTTACCCGGAAGTGATATTTTTTGAAGATTGAAAAAGATAATTATCAAAAATTTATATAAATTTGGATAAATATAGTATTTATTTGCAATTAGGATAAGAAGCAAAGTTATTTGCAACTCACGTTATAAAAAAATTGTCTTTATCTGGTAGCATTAAAGAACTGCAGTAAAATTTAAAAAATAAATTTATCAAATAAAACGTTAAAATCTTGTAATCCATGTTCGGTTGATTTTTGTTTCTGCGTAAAAAATATTGACAGGTGAGACGGGTGACAAGTTGACATACTAGCGCCATATAAGTCATAAGTCAGATATTAAATGTAGTAATTGAACGGAGGATGGCTTCAACACAGAAGAGTTTTCTTGTGAATGAATCTTTTGATTCAGGTGATACTAATTTCTGTGTTTGAATATTTTAGATTTTTATTTTTATATTTTAAATGGGCAACGGATTGTACGTATACATTTCTGTTTAAAGTGTAGATATGGCGGAAGGTTGTGTGATGGCCACGTCAGATTTTTTTTAATACAATACAATATTACACCAAACTCAGTAATCTGTTCCTTGACAGTTCTATTTCGCCTTCTTTGTTTTTGTTTCTACTCGCCGCCTCCTATTTTTTGATAACCCCTTCTATTACAATATTATATTATTTTATCGACTGTAGAGCAAGTTACATATGCACAGTACGTCCTATTTTACATTTAAAACAAAACTTATTATATGGATACATATTTTTGATTTATTAAAATATTAAGGATATTCACTCGGGTGGTGCGGGATAAGGGGAAGTGCTCTATGATCTCAATGTAAAAGACTGCAGGGTGACAACTTTTAAATCTGAAATTTTATTCAAAAAAATGTATTTAAATAAATATTTATTTGAATTTTTAAGGAGGTTCCCTACACATGCAGTGGCGTACTTAGATATCAGCCTTTAATTAATAAAAATATTTTTATTAACGTAAAACAAAATTCGGTCAACGGGTGTTAGTTGATATTGCAATTCGTTCAGTTGCGGTGATATATTTTTACAATAATTTCTAATTCACTAATCAAAAAATGCTTGAAGATTTTTTTACAACAACAACAATATTGTTACAACTATGTGGTCAACCTTCTTCAAATTTTGGGAAATTGATGTCCGTGCTTGCGTACGTTTATATACCAAAAATTAAGTAAATAGAACATTTCTAACATCTTTTTATTTAATCAATTAATGGAAAGCCATAAGAGCCCATGTAAAATATTAAAATTTAACAATTAATTTCGTTCAAACTACGTAGTCAAAAATTTCCCAAAAATTCAGGTATTATTTTTATGACACAGACAACATAAATTCAAAGTTTGGTTGCATTAGAACATTTTTTAAAATGTCTAGGGAACCTCCTTAATGTAAATTCATTATCTAATGTCATAACTAATTACGTGAAATTATTATTTAAATTTATGTGCAATTAATTTTGAAATATAAATATACTGAGATAATGGTGGAAACAACGGCAACAATGTAAAACGTAGAACAAGTTTTCGCTCCACATAGTTGGTTGCCTGGGTGGCACCTAACCTCTCAACTTATATATTTTTACATTTTTCTCATATAAATTCGAAATTGAAAAACATTAATTATTTATTTAATTCATTTATAAAAATAATAATAGTAAAAAACTTATTAATTAGAACCCGTTCACTTTTTTCATTATAATATTTGCCAATGTGAAAACTGTCAACCAATGTTGCCACGTTTATACATCATAACGTCTTTACTGTCACCGAGTTCAGTTTAGAGTGTTAATTAATAGCTAAATACTCTTCATCAACACGGTAAAGCTCGATTTAAAAAATCTTATGACATAGATAAGGTTTTGTAGTTACTATGTGCAAATTTTCAGATTTTTCTCTGTATTTTTTGATTAACTTTATGCGTCATTTATGCGATGTTCCATTTAATCCTATGCTATAAACTCGATTTTAAAAATTTATTTTCTCTATATCTAAACGGTAAAAAAATCTGAAAAAATTAGTAGTTCATTTTTTCATCATAAAGAACGATATTCTCAATTTTCATTTAATTCTCTGTATTTAGGATAGGACGAGTGAATATCCTTAACACCTATAATCAAACAATAAAGTTGAAACTTTGTTGCTGAGTTAACAAATCAGAAATTTTCATCTGTCATATATTCCTCAATACTATAATAATACTTCAATATTAACTTTCGTGATATAGTAGATTTAAATTTATTTAAATCCAAATCCCTTATGGCACAAGGAAGTTTATTAAAAAGGTTTATATTTATGTTATTTACGTTAACATTTTTTGATATATTTTTTGGAACAATTAAATTTTTGTTGTTTCTCGTATGGTAGGTACGATTATCAGCATGTGTTTTAAAGTGTGTAAATTTTTCTTAATATTACCATTCTTGACCACCTCACATCGGGTAAGAATTTATGTGGGAATCAAAAATTTTATTTAATAGGTATGACCATAGGTACCATTCTTGACCACCTCACATTAGGTAAGAATTTTATTTAATAGGTATGGCCATAAGTAGAGTTTTTGACCATCTCACATCAGGTAAGAATTTATGTGGGAATCAAAATTTTTATTTAATATGTACCTATTGCCACAGGTACCGATTTTGATCACCTAACATCAGGTAAGAATTTATATGGTAATCAAAAATTTTATTTAATAGGTATGGTCATAGGTAAATTTTTTGACCACCTCACATCAGGTAAGAATTTATGTGGAAATCAAAAATTTTATTTAATAGGTATGGCCACAGGTACTGATTTTGACCACCTAACATCAGGTAAGAATTTATATGGAAATCAAAAATTTTATTTAATAGGTATGGCCACAGGTACCGATTTTGACCACCTAAGATCAGGTAAAAATTTATATGGGAATCAAAAATTGTATTTAATAGGTATGGCTACAGGTAGAGTTTTTTGGGAATCAAAAATTTTATTTAATAGGTATGCCAATAGGTAGAGTCACAGCGCGGCAATTAGATACGCTCAGAAGTGTATACAGCAAAATATTCGAGTAGACGTGGCATAGGCGTGTCGTAGTGTATTTTTGAACAGCAAAAAACTTTCTGAAAACGAGTTTTCTGAACTGAGAGTAATGATATACGGATCTGGCCGCCATATTTGTTCCAAATGCAGTTTACTGGATTGGCTATTCGAATCATGACGTCATAAGTAGTAAGTGACAACTACTGTCAATCTGACATTTGGAAACATTCAATTTAACCTTGATACTGTGCTAAATGAAGATTTAAACAATGATAAAATAGTAAATTATAAACCGAATTAAAATAACGAAAACAAATAATTGGGGTGGAAATAAATAAACTCTATGTGTAATTAAATCAAACGTTCAACAGTTTGACATTGGAACAAACATGGTGAACATTCATCAGCCAATTAAAAGAAAGACCACTATTGTCATCACTCTGTCTTATAGGCACTCTAATTATTCACCCTAGTGTCCCCTCCTGTCATAAATTATACTTTGTAGTAGAAGCGTAGGACCTTGGAAAATATAGTTCATCTCATTTCTGATAGAAAGATTCATTTGACAAACATGTTCGTTTTTGGAAGCGATGCTAACACAATGTAGCACAGAGACAGGATATATAGTACTTATCTTTTGTTAGTTCGAAAGATAATGACGTGCGTTTTATCAGAAATAAAATGAACTATAGGTACCTACTGTTGTCGATATTTTTTGCATTTCACTGTCAAACGAATAGTATAAATGAAGACATATTTTGTAATTTTGAAGCTAGATTCAGTTCTACACAATTATAAGTGTAAGTGGCTAATTTAACCAATCAGCGCTCAACGTTCACACCTATAATTACAATTTTGTGGCAGCGCTGGTTGGTTAATTTAGCACTTATACTTATAACTGAGTAGGTCTGAATCTAGCTTTAGTCCTCTTAAACAAATAATTAGTACAGCCAATAGTATATTGTATCAAGAACGGTAAGGACAGTTTACCGATGGAAGAAAAATTTGGCTGACATCGGTAATTCCTTAACGTTCGTGATGCTTATATCATTTTTTGCACTATTGGTCGTTTTTATCCATAAGCAAATATTAATTTCTTTGTCATTAATATTAAATTTACTTACCGTTCTGTTAGTTTACTTATCGTTCAGTTTGAATTTACTTACAGTTCAGTGAACGGTAAGTAAATTACTTACCGTTTTGTTTAGCCTAGCAACCGATAAGATCAACATACTGTCTTGGAAACAGGCATGGTAAGTTGATAAAAAAGACCAATTGAGCAAAAAATAATTTTTGTTCAAGACCTTTAAATTAAATAAAACATTAAAAACACGTTTTTTTATTTTTTTTATCAATGTTATAATAATATAAATTGTTCATTTGTTGCATCTACAATAATTTTATAAAACATCTAATATTACGGTTACTGGCAATCAAAATTTTTTAACAACCTAAAGCATTATTCACATAAGCATTTAGTTTTAAAGTTTAGATTTATGTTTACGTTTAAGAAAGTTTGAATACATCTAACTAAATATGAGCATTCACAGTGCATGAAAGTGGGAAGTGTGAATGCTCGTATTTAATTACATGAATTTAAACTTTCTTAAACGTAAACATAAATGCAAACCTTAAAACTAAATGCTTATGTGAATGAGGCTTTAGGCTTTTTATTTGTACAAGGTTTGAATATATTCATTCATTTCCAGCAAGTGATCTCTTTGTGGCACCAATTGTTACATGACACGTAATGAGTTTGAAGTTTGAAATGCGTAGGAGGCACTGGGTAGGCGGAAGCACGTGGTGTCCCTTTGGACTGCTCTAATTTATTAATGAATGCCATGTGGATTGACATTGTTTTATTTTACGTGACAACTGAAGTATAATGGCATAATTAAAATTTCATTACATTCGTTATGAAAAGACAAAGGGCATCTAGAATGATATGACGATTTTAGTTAGAAGGAGCAATAATTCTAAGCACGTCATAATAATGTAACTTTGCAAAATGAAGCTATAGAAATGCTTAAAATTATATATAAATTATATATAAAAAATAACTATTTTATGTAACAAGGAAACGAAGGTTGTTATCTTACGTATGTGATATTTGTAGCCCAGTTCTGCAAACACATAAATAAGGTCGGAATAGGGTAGTTTACCAATTTTTTTTAAATTTTTTTATTGAAACTTCAAGTTATTTGAAAGCGATTGAGAGTACTGATAAGCCTTAATTGTTCTTAATAAAGCTGTAATTAATTTTTAAAGTTTGTGTGACGTAGATGTACAACTGAAAATCTTCTCAAACAATGGGGCTGGAATTAAAATGTACTCATGTAAAATCAACTGTTTTTAAATGTTACAAAATATAAAATACAATTTGGTAGTTTCTTTATTACTGTATGTAAGAATACACGTGAAAATATATTATTTATATATATAATTTATAAATTTGCCTTCAAAAATTTGATCCTGAGTTTTAGTACCACTTATATGATTCGCAGACCTATGTCATTCAACATCTCTTGCATTGGGAGTATTCGGTCAAAGCTTATCAATTTTCATTACAGATTTAGCAAAAAAAGTATAATTTTATGCTAGCGCGCCAAACTGCACATATTTTACTACAAAATTCTGGCAAGGTACATTGGAATTATCAAAGAATTTAATTTAATTTTTGTTACTTCAATTAATGACATTGCTTGGAATGATAACGGATCCACGATATCTACGAAATATATTATAAAATGTCAAATTGGTTAAATATTTTGACAATTATATCGTTTGTCTGTCCCTATGGTTTGTATTTATATTTTACGGCTAATATCGAAGACTCAACGAAGCTAAGTCTCTAACGTGTAACTTTATTTGGCAGAAATCGTTATAAATAAATTTTATTTCTTGTGATTAATTTTTAAAGTACATTACTTTACATGACAGTTCATAGATAAAGAAACACTACGTTGAACAAAGATAGACGGCATACACGTTGCAATAATTCAGAATAGGATAGATGTGTGAGAGAGAGAGCTTGAGAGAGAACGCATTACTGTGACGTAGATGTACGATACATAAAATCTCAAATATTTAAAGAACTATTAACTTTTTGAAAACTTTTTTCATGGCAATAACTTATTACTGGGGTCTCCTTTCAATATAATTGACTGGATTGCTAATTTGCTACTAAGGTAAACTACCCTATTCCTTACGTGTTGGATGCAATATTTTTCTACTATCGTTCGAATAAGAGGAGTTTTTCTTGAAATTATGAAATTTTGACATTTAATGACACTTCTCACAGACAGGCGCGGCCGCGGTAGCGGTGGCGGTGGCGGCTTGCGGCCGCGGCCAGACAACAACACATAGCCTCGGTGGCGACTTGCGGCTGCGGCCAGAAAACAACCGCGGTGTTTTTAGATTCATTTGTTGCCTACTGTTGTCACTGTTCATTATGTTTGCACAACAAGAAGACGAGTTTTTGCTTTTTAGTTCGAAAGTTACAAGCATTTTAAATTTTTATTTGAGCGCACGGCGCACAATGCACATTATTTCTGTCATGCATAACCACAAATTCACACCATGCAAAAGTTTGAAGACTAGAAAATCAAAATGTTTAAAAAAATTAAATTAAAAATGATAAACGATATTCAAGTGACAGATGACAGATGTAAACGTATACTGGGAGTTTCATTAAAATTATATTTAAAAACTTACTTTATGAACAATTTTCATTGTAGTAGTTTTTAAACATATTATTACGTCCTAATATAATTAAAAATTGTATGTAGCATGCATTATCAAATAACTTGACAGTACGGTTTGAGGGAGAGAGATTAATAAAAAAGTTGAGATGGACAACTAAATTTCGTCTGTGTAAACTTGCCCGCGATTTGAACCAATCAGAGATCAAGATTAAATGAGTCCTATCGTATCCACACAGAATTCTTAAAAAAATAAATATAATGTATTTCAATTTAATTAAATTAATCACGTTTTATACATATTTTTATTTGATTATTTCATGTTTTATTTGGTTTCCCTTTGTGCAGTCTGCAATAAAATATAATTCGATTTGTTAAATAGAAATTAATTATATTTATAATTTAAGTAAAATAATTTTTAATTAATCTTTATCGCATTGCTAATTTGACCTTTTGACATTTATTCTAGATTAACTCGTCCTATTTGTTCATGTATGATTCCTAAATCTATATTCTTTATCTTCTTTCTTTTCATTTGTTCATTTATATTAACACAATATGAAATCACAAATTAATAACCTATAAAGCAACTGACATTTGCAGTTTCGCATACGAATGTTTACTCTCCGGTTACTACCCATGCGCATGAAAGAAACAGATGCGGATGCGGACGCGGAGGGGGCGGAGTTTGCGGCTGCGGCCGGCTGCGTACAGAACGCGCCGCGGCCGCGTATGTGTGTGCACCTCATAGTACTGAGAGCAAAGACAACAGGCCGCCACCGCGACCGCCACCGCTGGCCGCGCCTGTCTGTGAGAGCCTTTATACATTTTGACAAAAACATCGAAAAAATTTGCAATTGCAAATCAAAACTATTTTATATTGAAGTCTCTTTACAATGTGGTTTGTAATTTTTTTAATAAATGTAGTTCTATGTGTACATGTGTATGTGTAATGAATTCATTATTTCACACTGTTAAATAATGAGTACTTTATTCTCTCGAACTGTCAAACTGCCATCACATCTGTTTTAATATTAGTGTTACATCAAGTTATAATTTTATGACGTTGTAAGCAGAAACAGTAAAAATAATAAAAATTTGTAAAACGCTGTATATACTAGCCCATAATAGTTCTAAATTACTCAGATAAATTGTTATCACACCAAAGTTTGAGGTTAGGTTAATATCAATACAAATTTCTAGTAAGAAAATGTTGTTTTATTTAAAAAGTTGTAGATAAAACGTCGTATTTGACTCGAAAATAATGGCTATAATTAACTCGGATGATTTATACACTTGCCTTCGGCTCGTGAACAAACTTTCATCCTCATTAATTATAGCCTACATTATTTACTCGTTAAATAATATACTATTATAACCTTACGAAAATTAGTGAAATAAATTGTTTATTAACTAACGAAATTTTGGATTTAAAAATCATTACATTTACATTCAAGTTTTGATGCTATGCTATACATCACCTCCTAAAATCCAGCATAAAATGTACTAAAGTAGCGACTGTTTTGTGGCCAGCATAAGAATGGTAAAATTCCATTCCAACAAAGATTATACACTGAAAGGATCAATTAATAGTTGTGCATTTTTTAAATTTTTATAAAAACATTTCCAATTTATGCAATTTTTACACGGTTATATCACATGATAGGAATTTATTTTCAAAAGGTATATCTGTATGTAGATCCATTCTTTCTCTATTAAATGCTTAAAAAGGGCATTATCTTGAAGTCAATAAAAAACACTTTTACAGTATTTTTCAACTTAAAAATGATATTGCATAGTTAGGCGGCGGTAAAGTACGAGTTTCGGGCTTTTTTTTCGGGCAGCTGTAGTAGTGGGGAATGGAATAGAAGAACAAGTAAAATCGAGAGTATTCTAGGAATTCGGAAAAAAACCGCCTAAAGGCGCCTTTCCATGGCGCGAGGCTCGTACGCGCCGCTACCTGGTTTGGCGAGCCACGCGTCGTGGGAAGAGGTTGGCTCGTGGCTCGTTCTAGAGCATTCGCGTTGAGAACCCGTCCCGTCAATTGTCGGTAAATTTGACACGAGTCACGAGTCCAAGGAAACCTCTGTACTCAGGTAGTGGCGCGACGAGCTACGCGTCGTGGGAAGCCGCCTTAAGGCGGGAATGTAGCTGTATGAGAAAGAGGTAAAACAGTGCTCTACGGTTTGTATAATATTGAATCTAATACTAACGTAAGATCATTGAAATTTTTTTACGACAATATTTAATATTTATTCTATAGTGCGGCGCATCGATTTTTCCAAATTTGTTCATAGTATTGTTTTAAAAAAATGCCGAATAAAGAAAAAATACTACTTTTACATGTTTATTTTAGGGCCGCACTGTAGGTAACATGTTATACAGTATATAAATAACGTGTTTGATTATTTTTTTGTCTTATAAATACAATATCATACAAATACGATGCCACTTTTAGAGAGCGTTCGCTATTGCTGCCTTTGTTCGACACACTAAATCTGTATATATCTCTCCTTTTTCTCGACGAAATCGTGGACAGCTACATTCCGGCCTTAAGAGCGCACTGTTTCCACGTAGCTGTAGATTTGATATTATAGTAATGCATGTATGGCTTTATACTTAAAAATCTGACGTGGCCATCACACAACCTTCCGCCATATCTAGACCTTAAACAGAAATGTATACGTACAATCCGGTGCCCATTTAAAATATACAAATAAAAATCTAAAATATTCAAACACAGAAATTTGCATCACCTGAATAAAAAGATTCATTCACAGGAAAACTCTGCTTTGTTGAAGCCATCCTCCGTTCAATTACTACATTTTAATATCTTACTTATAACGCTAGTATGCCAACTTGTCACCCGTCTCACCTGTCAATATTTTTTACGCAGAAACAAAAATCAACCGATCATGGATTACAAGATATCAACGTTTTATTTGATAAATTAATTTTTTAAATGTTACTGCAGTTCTTTAATGCTACCAGTTAAAGACAATTTTTTTATAACGTAAGTTGCAAATAACTTTTCCTCTTATTCTTATTACAAATAAATACCTACTATATTTTTCCAAATTTATATACAATTTTGAAAATTAAGTTATGCGACTAACACCCGGCCTTGACACACACACGCACACACACACACACACGCACACACACACGCGCGCGCGCGCACACAGAAACACACGCGCACACACACAAACACACGCACGCGCACGCGCACGCGCACACACAAACACACGCACGCGCACGCGCACACACACACACACGCGCGCACGCGCACACGCGCACGCGCACACACACACACACACACACACACACATACACACACACAAATGGTCTATTAGTCCAGCCGAATTAGCATCCATCGATGATGGAATCCATCATCGACATCGACCAGGTAAAACTTTACAAGCAATAAAAAACTACGAATACCGGACAGCACTGCCAAAGAATGAAATCCGAATTAACAATAATACTATTGATATAACATTTAAATTGTATTTGTGTAAACCGCTCTTGACAACTAAGAGCACGAAGCAACCAATAGAATAACAAAAATATTTATCTGTTAAAACTCTAGTATCGTTTTTACAAATTGGGTATAGGTAATGTTCTTTCCATGTTGATGTTTTCACATTGTCACGTGTGTGTAATAACAGCATTCATTAATTGCGTGGATCACATATCGCAGTTCGCGTCTACAACGTTGCATTTGTAATTATCCGACACCAAATAAACCACTCCACATGCAGATTGGGATATTATACCCACCGTTATTGCGCTTCAGATGCAATTGCCCATGTGTGTGCTTTCAGACAGCAAAACTACGGATTTGTAACAAAATTACATTGTGATCTTTGAACAGTAGATAGATTTGATTGATTTGAAACTTTAAAATATCGATTAATATATAAAAGACTTAGTAGGTACATTTATCTGGTTAAGGTTCTTGCCTACCAAAATCGATGACGACAAAAATAAATAAAATTTGTATAGGACATTTATCTGATAATAATACAATTTAAATAAATTATATTCAGACAATCGTCAGTTTCGTTTGGTAACTATATAGCTATAAAGTTGACCAATTTTACATTGCAAGGATAGGAAGATGACTTGAAATCGTGCATTATTATGCGACCCGTCTACGTTTTTTCCGAATTCCTAGAAATCCATTGATTTTACTTTTTTTCTGTATCACTCTTTTCCTCACTACTACGACTGCCTAAAACCAGTTCAAAACTCGTACTTTACTGCATCCTAGCAATGCAATGTCATTTTGAAGTTGAAACATACTGTAAAAGTGTTTTCGTTGCGTTTGTGTTTGTTTTTATAATCATTAAATAGAGAGAGAATGGATCTACAGATGTGCCTTTTTAAAATTTTAAAAATAACGGTGGGATTCTGTGCAAATCTATAAGTGTTATAAATTTGTAAATCTTTAAATATTGAACAAAATCACATCAATATTTGTTGCCACATATAAAAATGTTCATATGATTCTAAATTTTATTGTGATTTTGTTCTATTTACAATTTTATAGATCTATGTAGCAACTATAGATTTTCAGAGAATCCCACTATAGATTTCTAGCAAGAAATATAACCGTCTAAATTTTGCATAAATTGGAAATTTTTATGAATTTTTTGGAATTTATATAATCATGTAATTTGATCCTTTAAGTATATTATAAATCTTGTTGAAATACAATTTTACCATTCTTGTACTGGCCACAAAACACTCGCTACGTTAGTACATTTTATGCTGGATTTTAGGAAGTAGACGGGCCTCTTAAATTAGTGTATCTAAAGAAGACGACATTTTAACGAAAAATTAACAGCATATTAATTAAATATAGAAGAAGATCGTATTAAATTTTGAAGGGAATTGTCAGTTTTATAAAAATGATATTTAATTTTAAATTCAATTTAAATTGAGGTTATAAAGTATCAAAAAGATAACGATATTTCCATTTACCGGACATTTCAAACGTAAAACTTATTTCCCGACTAATACTATAGCACATCATGTGCCACTGTGGTAGTGTAATGCCAAATTTGTTTACTTTTTTACTTCCTTGTACGAAGTAAGGAAGTATTGTAATCGCGAAAAATTTCGGTTCTCAGATTTTGACGGAAATATCCGTTTTGACCTTTTCTGAATCCATTATGACTAGTTTCGACGTGACGTCTGTACGTACGTACGTACGTACGTACGTACGGACGTACGTACGTACGTACGGACGGACGGACGGACGTATGTGTGTCGCATAACTCAAATACGGTTAGACGTAGAAAGTTGAAATTTTGTATTTAGGACTGTTATAGCATCTAGTTGTGCACCTCCTATTTTTGGTTTCAGTCTACAAACCGGAAGTAGTACTTTTTAAAAATATTTCGATAAATATTTAATTTTAGACAATTTTTTTTATTTTAAATGAAAGATTATGTCATTATTACCTACAATCGGTATTTTATAAATATTTTTGTATCTGGTATCATTTAAAAATAATTAAAGTATATATTTATAATTTATAGTATTTCGGTATCTTGTAGTCCATGATCGATTAACATTTGTTACTACGTAAAATTTAAATGATTATGACATGACAGTGACAATAGTAAAATATGCTTTATATCTTCTTCTGCAGTTTAAATAAAATGACTAAAATATATTTGTGAGTATACTAGTATAATAACTTAAAAGAATTTTTAATATTATTTTACATTTTAGTTATTAAGAAAAGTATGAACACACAAGGCGTACAAGGAAGTCATGTGGTGTCCACTTCAGATTTTTTATCCTCTTCGAAATAAGCTACACTTCATGAAGTCTACCGTCCGATGTCGCTAGTTTCGGTAGGCAACAACCTTAAATATCAAGAAGGCAATGAGGTTCTGACAACTCAGGTTCGAATCCTATCTGGTACACATCTCAATTTAACTGCACACAAATCCCCCTG
Source organism: Agonum fuliginosum (assembly GCA_947534325.1). Classification (NCBI taxonomy): domain Eukaryota; kingdom Metazoa; phylum Arthropoda; class Insecta; order Coleoptera; family Carabidae; genus Agonum; species Agonum fuliginosum. The sequence goes on along the minus strand of OX384040.1, from coordinate 23,937,759 downwards.
TGGTGTATTCTCACCACTAAGGTTACAACAACACAGCACACACGGTATAAAATATATCTACATCAATGACTCACAATATGTGAGGCTGCCACACTCAAATATGTAGAAAGAAAATAGTATATTGTGCATCAAATGTCGAAAAGCATCTTACATGCGAGAAACATGAACATGTAGGGGCATTTCAATAAGTGTTGCACACTGTACTTTTTCTACAACTCTATACTTACTTACATTTTCATTAATTTACACGCACTATACGACATTTCATTTTGATACATTGACATTATTGATTTTTGATGAATAACGCGGTATCATAACAACAGATGCATGTTTAAATAATTACGAGACGCTCATGCTTCATGCAGCATCTTCGATTAATATTCCCACACGGCGTTCTACTGTTTGTAAGTTGACACTTTCGAAGAGTGCAGTGAATGTCGGATGAGCGATTTCGGTGAGGCGTAGAAAAAAGTATTTGATTTGTGTAAGCCTTCAATGAAGTAATATTTTAGGGGTTTGAGTTGGTTTTGTTCAGAAGTTTTAAGATTTTAGTATTTAAAGAGTGAAAAAATTGAGCTGAGAACAGAGAACAAATACAGTTGTTTACAATTTTCCCATTTGTGTGCTTATTTTATTTTTCAATTCGTATCAGTCTATGTCAATTGCGCATTAGAAGAATCATGTTAGTGGAAGCTAGCAAACAATTTTATGATACTGCGTTACTCATAGATTCCTTAGATTTTACTTTAGTCACGTAGAACTCTAAAGCTTCTCTAGTGCAATAAAACATAAAGTTATTGCTTTCCTTAAAAAGCATTTAAAATAACAGAGACCTTATAGCAAAATAATGAAAAAAAAATCTGACGTGGACACCACATGACTTCCTTGTACGCCTTGTTTGTTCATACTTTTCTTAATAACTAAAATGTAGAATAATATAAAAAATTCTTTTAACTTATTATACTAGTATACTCACAAATATATTTTAGTCATTTTATTTAAACTGCAGAAGAAGATATAAACGATATTTTACTATTGTCACTGCTACTGTCACTGTCATGTCATAATCATTTAAATTTTACGTAGTAACAAATGTTAATCGATCATGGACTACAAGATACCGAAATATTAAATTATAAGTATATACTTTAATTATTCTTAAATGATAGAAGATACAGAAAAATTTATAAAATACCGATTGTAGATAATAATCACATAATCTTTCATTTAAAATAAAAAAAATTGCCTAAAATTAATTATTTATCAAATTTTTTTTTAAATTTACTATTTCCGGTTTGTAGATTGAAACCAAAAATAGGAGGTGCACAACTAGATGCTATAACAGTCCTAAATACAAAATTTCAGCTTTCTACGTCTAACCGTATTTGAGTTATGCGACACACATACGTCCGTACGTACGTACGCACGTACGTACAGACGTCACGACGAAACTAGTCATAATGGATTCAGAAAAGGTCAAAACGGATATTTCCGTCAAAATCTGAGAACCGAAATTTTTCGCGATTACAATACTTCCTTACTCCGTACAAGGAAGTAACAATAACACAGAATTTAAAGAGGAATCCCCACTAGTTTTGAAGATCCATTTAACGAATGAAGCGATGCCGTCACAAACCATTGTTACCCATTGTGACGACATCGGTTGATTCGATGAATGAACCGTATTTAGCCATTTTCTACTGCAAAAGGGGTTTCGTTGGGCACATGAAATTACCACTAATTTTAAATATTTTTAAACAATTTTTTTTTAAATTATAGATTAAAGTCTAGGCTATGTCCGCTTAGTGTCACTTTTTAAATTTTTACTTTAGTTTTTAATATTTTATCTTCAAGTTCTTAAAATTTTACTAACTTTGGAGATTAAAAAATACATGTAAAAATTTAAATTAAAAAAAAATGGCACTAGAGACAGACCTAGAGACATCTTTTATCTTTAAATTTAAAAAAAGAGCAAACAAATCGGACCAAAATTAAAGTCAATTTCATGGGCCCAACGAGAACATATTTTTGCTTAATTTTGTAGGGGTGGGCATTCCTCTTAACAACCTTTATAATTGTTCACCACTTTTAAGAAATAGTACGTATATGGCTTGTATGTGACCTTAAATTATGCACTAATAAATGTACTTGTTTTCCAGTTCTTAAAGGTTCAGTACTATTTAACATCTAATTGTTAATTCTATCGTAAAACAGGAAAAAAATTAAATTATTAGTCCTATTAAATAATATGTAGCAAAACCCTAAAACCTAAAATTGTATGCAAGTATATGTAACAGCAATAAAATAATAATACTGTAAAAGTCTATTTATCTGTCTATTAGTTATTTATTATTTTACAAGGACGTTGGAATAGTGCGGACTGAAAATTTTAGATGGTTACAATTTAAATTACACAACATTTATGAAACATAACTGTAGGTATTGTAATTTACTACAATATGGAAAAGAGGAAAAGCAATAGAAATATGAATACACTTCAGTTTGTAGGTTTCCCAAAGCATTATTCCATCATTCTCATTTAAATTTCCGGGTTGAAACCAGGTTAAATAAAACAGTAATAACGAAAGATAGAACCTCTTGCTCGATAGATGTTTACCAAACAACTAACTCCTAAATTATTAATAAGTAGTGCTTTATTCCTTTTGAAGCTATTTCTCGTCTATGCATGCTTTATATTTCAACAAACTGCTTAGGGTGAAGTGGGGTATCTGCGACCCCCAAAATGAAAAATTCATTTTAAACTACGTCAAACTTATGCTACGAACCATAAATATTTTCAAACTATACACAAATCAAAGTATACAGTCCTAAATTATATATTAGACAATATTTTGTTATTTTATTTGTACACGTGAATTTGTTATAATTATTTTAGATTTTTTTTTGTGGGGTGGTCGCACTTGCCCCAATTTTGGGGCAAGTGCACTTCCTACTTTTATTTGCAACGTTTAGTAGTTTACAAGTCTTATGAGATATGTGCGTTTAGTATAAATATTGACGATATTTTTGCAATTTGGTTTGTCTTATTATCTTGTAAACTTCAAAAGTTATACAATTTTTCCGTAATAAAAGATGATCAGGGGTAATACCATAAGAGATAATAATTTTTTGAGAATTGTTTTGTCGTTTCCACGGCAACTTATTTCTAACAATTTCACGACACAAAACATCATCTATCAATTTCCCGAAACGAAGTTGAGGGGAATTGTCAGATGATGTTTTGTGGAGTGAAATTGCAATAAGTTGCCGTGGAATAGACAAAAATTCTCTCAAAAAATTATTATCTCGAATGGTATTTAGGAAGAATATTTTTCTTGTTAAAAATACTACCAAAACGACTCATTTTGCTAAATATTTTTGACGTTTCATGTGACAAATTAATTAATTTTTTGTTACTGACGTAACAAAATAAAACCTAATCTACAAAATTATTTTGTCAGATACATCATTTTACATTTTCAATTCTATTGGTTGCATTACGTCATTTGACGTCATCATTACACAATATGATTGGTTAAACCATCTGTCAAAAAATATTCACATAAATTTTTCCAAAAATAGATTTCATATTATTTTACATTTATCGATCATAGAAAGTCAGTTCCATAAGTTAGTAATTATAATGAATAAACTTAACATTGATGAACTTTTAACACCTCTTCGTTTTTTTATATGGTCTCTAATGGTTGTTTTCGGTATTTTATAAATTTTACTTGCGCGAAAAACACTACCTCGTCCTGAAGTTACAAATGAAATAGCATCTTGCAAATCTTCCTTAGGGTATGAAGCTTTATTTGTCTTTCGCACGTAATTGCGTGGCATTTTTTCTAAATATAATAATAAGAATTAGGTATTATAAAAAATACCTATGTTAAATAGCAATTTTTGCAATATTCAACACAACATGGGGTAAGTGCACCCAGTAGGTGCACTTTCCCCAGCTTTTCAGTCGCACTTACCCCATGCACAATATTATTAGGGGCAAGTGCGACCCTCAACCTAAGTCTGATTATAAACAAAAAAGTTTAATTTTGGGACTTACTTTACATTCCACAACCTATTACCACTAGTTTAATATATGAAACAATACAATACTTACATTATTTCTCATACAATCACTGTTTATTCGAAATACAAGTAATTTTACCACACAGTTGCACGCTGCAGACAAAAGCACATGGCTATAACAACAAAACTCTTCATGGTGTCGGTAAAGTAAGAATCAAATATGTACAAGAATGATAAGTAGAAATAAATACAATAGATGGAAGGTTCAAACTTATAATAACAAAAATTATATTAAGCAGAGTCGCACTTGCCCCAAAATCGAACTTACCCGACTTCACCCTATAACTTTATTAAACTACAACAACAACATAATCTTCATCGTGGCCTATCGATGTATGCTGTTCAACTATTATTAGAATAATCTCCGTTTGAAATAAATTTTCATAGTTTTCTTGTTATCTACGTTATTTCACAAACCAGAGGATGGCGTGCAATTTCATCCCATCCGAACTCGTACCATCTCCTGATTTCTATTGGCTGAATTACATTATATTTTCTTCGTCTAGATTCATCACAGATTTCTAGTTCAATTCGTTCGAGTTTCATACTTTATTTCCGAACTATTCATATTCAATCGGAAATCTTCGATTTTTTCCGAGCCAAAACTTTTAAAGATTGTCAAACTGACTGCACATGCGTAGCCAAATATAGTACGAATCTCCAATAGAAAAATAGAGCTGGCGTATATTTCTATACTAGAAAAATTATGGACATCGAACGGAACTCTGATGGGAATTTCTGATTTACATTATACTAGAAATGGTTAGGAACTTCTCGAAGTAGAATCTACACGAAAAAATCTGATGTGACCAGCACACAACCGCCCGCCATATCTAGACTTATAAACATAAATCTATACGTACAATTCGGTGTCCATTTAAAATATACAAATAAAAATCTAAAATATTCAAACACAGGAATTAGTATCACCTGAATCAGAAGATGCATTATCAGAAAAACTCTTCTGTGTTGAAGCCATCTTCTGTTCAATTACTACATTTAATATCTTACTTGACTTATATGACACACACACACACATACATACAGACATTATCGTGAAACTATCAAAAATGAGATGTAAGAAGCCAAATTCGAGCTCATCCACTAAAAACGCACTACCCGATTTTAAGCATGATTCCAATACCTTCCTTTACAGGTATGGCGGAATGTAAAAAGTATAATGCATAATTCAGCATTTATTAGTTTCTTGTGTTTTCGATGCATGTATCGTTCTGTAGCGTCGTGACGTCGTGTGCTTCACAAGACCTTGTTGTAATATTCAATGTATCAGAGTTGCAACCAAAACCGAGTTGTTCCTAAAAGTGAGTTCAGTATAAACAGGCGGAATATATTAGGGATGTTATAGTTAAAAGCACGCTTCGTGATGAACGGAACATGTATCGAGAATAGGGTTTCCAACTGTACGCTTTTGGAGCATACATACATACGCGTTTCCGAAATAAATTATTAATGTGCACGCTTTACGCACGCTTTTAAAGAAATTGTAGTAATGTACGCTTTTGGTAATCAGGTATTTGACCTATTTCAACAGTAGAATCCAAGATTTCCGAATCTTGATTATTAGCTATTGTGAGTCAACGTCAATCTCCGTCGGATAAAGTTCGGACATGATCGCAGATTGTAGGACTGTGACTGTTTTGTTTTTATGAAGTATTTCACACAGCGTGAGTTACAGATCTTTATAACTTGTTTTGTACGGCTAGGCGCGCTCTTGTGATTTTCGGTCGTTGCGATCGATAAATCGCAATCGCAAGAAAATGTAATGATACACGCACTTGCGATTAAACTATTGCAACTTTAAAATTGATTTTCAAGAAATATGTTGTGTTGTAGGTCTGTTGTTGTGTTTAAAAAGTAACAAATACCTTAACAAATTGAATACATTCCATTAATAGTGAAAGGCTTTTAAAGAGGAAATTTTATAAACTTCCTTTGGATTTCATAAATTACACCAAGATATTTGTTCAATTCTACAGAATGAATATTAAGAGCTCTGGTGAATTATATCAAATAATTGCACCTAAAAATTCAAATAGACGTAAAAGTGAAATCAAATCGGTCAGTTTCTCACCAAATATATACAGCAGCAGAAGCAAGTGTGCGCAGATTCATTCCTTTCTTTGTAACTCATTCTAAATAGCGCCAGTCGTGTCCCTAGAAAAATAGAGCTGGTTGTGGTTACATCTTTTTAATCGCTGCTATTTGTCAGTCGCATGTGCGCGCTTTTCCATTTAAAACTGTGTGTTCTATTTGTGCGACTATATAGCCGCGCGACAGAAAATCGCAAGTACGCGCCTAGGCTAATACGTAGGTAATCATTGCGTCAAATGATAGGGGGAATCATCTAAGACGGAGCTCGGAGCAGTAAGTTTAAGTTTTAATTTTTTCTGTTGTCAGTCGTGTAACTGCCTGCCTTAGTGCACAACAATCAACAATAAATAGCGTGCGTTTTATTAACGCGTCAATTTCAATTTTTATTTTAAATTAGTTAAATTTGCTTCATGATAAAGAATACTTGGTTATTCAACTTTGCATCAAAACACGCTTGAAAAGTATCAAAAAATCGCCTACGACGCATTTATTTCTTTATTTTTAAATCTATCGGTGTACGCTTTTGGGCAAATTCAGAATTGGCAAGCCTGATCGAGAACCAGAACAATCACATGGAAGTGGGGTAGATTTTGATCCAGCAACGATTTCATGCAGCGACGATGCACAATCATGGAGGTGGTTCGAGTTAGATTGGGATGAGTTAGCACTTTGTCAGGGCTACGCAGAGGCGATGAAGTCAAGTAGGAAAGCCATTACGGAGCTCCGTGGTGAAGACGGGGACCCCAGGCTTGCTTTGATGTGAGTTCAGCGAAGCCGAGGCTTCAGATACACTTTACCACCTACGAGTAGTGCTGCAGTTTCTTAAACTAAAATTTAAACGATGTTGAAAAGCCAAAAAGGAATAAACGTTCTGACAGGTACTGCGGGTGGTTTAATTTTTAACTCGTTTCTTCGGAAACCGGAAAGTTTCTGCATTTTAAATTAATATTTCTATGCACCGAGTTTTACATTACATAAAAAATTAGGTGTAAAAATATTAAGCTGTGAATTGTTCATTTTATTATTCAAATAATTCAGAAACAAAAGTGTAATTTGACAATGAAATAAAGGGTGTTCACAAAAACAGTACCTATAGTATTTTATGTATCATTCGGGTTATATTTGAAAAAATAATGTACATAATAAAAAAAATGCCAGCGTCAACCGTCCGCATTTGATACTATTATGTCATTATTATTATTTTTTAAAAGAACACTATTTGTTATGATCATTATAGCAACTGTACAAAAAGTAAATCATTCCTCGGACTAATACAAAAATGATTGTTGTCATGGTAAAAACAAATTGGTACCTATGTTTACATTTTAATTGTTGCGTAATATGAGAATATGCCAATTTAAATGAAATTACATCTTATTTAAGCGCTTAACGAAAAAAATATGATGTTTCATTCATACGAAAAATGCTTGTTTGAGACTCGTAATAAAACCATGCATTGTATTAATGAAACAAATTTTTATTGAAAAAGTATCGTAGAGGCACGGAATCAGACGAAGTGGGGATTCAAAAGAAATGGCCTATAAATGGCTATGACTCTGACTATGATCTATATGACGTCATCAACATGTAAAACTTTTATTTATGATTATATAGATCGTAGCCATAGTGTCATAGCCATTTATAGACCATTTATTTTGAATCCCCACCTGGTTTGATTATGTGCCACTGCTATAACTGCACACATATCGCGTAATTGAATAAAAGTATATAAATGTATTCTATGGAGACTAGTGATTTCACAATGATTTAAAAAAATTTTAATCAAAGTTTACAAGGATTTTACAAGTGGTTCATTTGTCGACCTGATTTATTTTTCCTACTTTAATTCAGTCTTGAAATGAAATTCCAAAGAGTGTTGAGTTCAATTTGTTTGCGATTTTATAAGGCATTGGTTACGGTTCTCAGTTTACGGTCTGCGGTTTACGGTTCTGACCTTCGTGGTAGATTCAATCAAGTATCGTGTTGTGATTTAGAAACCTGCGATTGGCGTTTGTTTTCATTCGATTTACTTGTAAATCGAATTGTCTACTTCAGAGGAGTCTTTTTGGTTAGTTAGTCTTTCAAAGAGAAAACAATCCTTTGTGACCCTCCGACCCTCGCCATTTGGTTCCACGCTTGTAAATTAAATAATTATTATCTCTGTTGTTATCTTATTATAAAATTTAAGAACATGTAGGAAGATATTTTTAAATTTTACTGTGATAGATGACAGCAAATGTGCAAGAATATAATCTGAAAATGTCAAAAGATTTTTACGAAAGCTTTGAAAAAAATGTGCTTGTAAAAAGAGCAAAGAGGCGGAACAGCTTTAATAAGAAATTTGAAGTACCTACTACAGCATATTTTTTTGTTTCTTGTGGTATTTTTAAAATGAAAGTTTACGAGTTATTTTATATTACTTACCTATGTATTTAGAATAAAGTTTTGTAAAATTATTGTATTTAAAACTTTTCGTACCTACTTCTACCAAGTAAATAGAAAGTTACTCTATGCAGTTATTTTATTTATTCATTAACGATCGTAGTTCAAAAATAACTTTTGCAGAACATGAGTTAGGTTCTAATCTCTTAACTAATGTTATTTGTATATATTATGGAGGTTTACGACGTACACTGTTAAAGGGTCTGATTAAGATCACATTATTATTATTTTTACTCCTGGTTTTAAAACATCATTTAATGAACTGGTTTCCAGGGCGCTAAATAACATTTTATACACACCTCAACAAGCCTTGTCTTTGACCGTTTTTGTTACGGGCTGAACATAGCAACTGACATATTAAGCACGGGGTGAAGTTGCCTTCTATTTCTTAAATTTAATTTTTGTGAAAACAGAGAAATTATTATTGATATTTTTCAATCATTGTCAATTTTTATTCCAATATAACAGTTAAATACAATAATTGCATAAGTAAAGTTTTGAAGCTATATGTATAATATCATTATGATTTAACCTAAATGTTCAAATTATTTTAAATGATATTTTACATATTTATCTTGTTTAATTTGTGGTTGTAGAAAGAGTATAGTGTGACTTGTTTATGAACTCTCTATAGATACTCGCTGCGCTCGTTCCTAAAAAACTTGTGACTAAGATGACGTTTATAAAACTTGATACATAATATACTATTATTTCCACCTTCTGTGTAACTAAGTAGGTAAATGAGTTATTACAGGGTTTAGACCTGTAATATATTGCAGGCTCATAAGGGACTTTACAATATCGTTGTCTTTTTGATATTTCATAACCTTAATTCTTCGATAAATTAAATATCATTTTTATAAATCAGACGATTCTCGTGAAATTTTAATACAATCTTCTTTTTAATTAAAATTATGTTAGTTTTTCGTAAAAATCTGTCCTCTGGTTTGGACGTTATAAAATAACCTTTCAAAAATTCACCCAAAAATAAGTATCTTTATGTTGTTGGTTATGACTGCCATTTGGATTATCTGCGGCATACTGATGTATCTCCATGCAAATTTAAATTTTCTATAAATAACCGTTTCGAAGATATAAGCCTGTGACAGACAGGGCGAACGGACAACAGAGTCTCACCATAAGAGTTCTGATTTTGTAAATCTCAGACGGAACCCTAAAAACACAAGTGATCGTCTAAATTTATTTCACAAAAATATGAATAACCTGCTAACAGCTTCTCTATATAGCTTTCTAGCATTTACCTCATAACCGCAACTGCCTTCCCATTCCAAGCTTTCATATTCCATTTCGCAGGAAAGCTCTGTTCCTGCTGTACGCCTACGGTACGTCACTAGACCTCAAAGCCAAAGCCAAAACTAAAAGCTTTCATCATAGCAGATGTGCATAGTACGCATTTCAATGTTATGTTCGTGTGTTACACTGCGACTACGAAACATGCCACTTAGTTTACAAATACATGACGTTAACCTGCTGTAGTATATTACAGCGGTAATGCGGTGTGTGTATGTATGGATGTGTATATTGACAGTAAACACAATTAATTGATGGCACACGAGTAAATACGTAAATTGTAAGTAAATAGTTCCTACTTAAATAATGATTGTTGTTTGGTTTCATCATTGGTGACATCAATTAAATAATATTATACATAGGTACATATCACGAAGTACAATACTCGTATAAACACAGGAGTGGACACTCCGTATCTTATCAATAGTGTAGATTTTTATTTGCCTTGTGCGAGAGAGAAAGATCACTACTGGGCCATCGCCTATGTTATCATGCAAGGTCTGGAAATACAATTTTCGTTGCTTGGGACAATTGAATGCAAAATTTGGTCGATTAAAAGCGCGTTTAAGAACCCCGGTTAAAGACCGGCAGTGTGATTTAAGAATTAAGTTATCTGTGACATACGTTAGCACAGAAAATCTGTTATATCATGTATTAAAATGTCAGAATTAAAAATTAAAATTAAATTGTTTCTAAAATGATGAAAATAATACAATCAATAATAATATAGAGTACATTTTTGATACATTATATTTTAAATTAGTATTAAAATTGATTTATTAATAACCGGAACCGGGTCTCTTAAAAGTCCCCAATGTTTTGTTAGCAACCGTCCTGCATTTCCAGGCCTTGAATAATAACGTATGCGTTACCGTTGTTTATCGTCATAGAATGTATAGTCCGAGCTGGTCCGTACTTTCTGTCTCTCTCTAAAAGGTAAACAGAAAGCACAGTATTATACTGTGCAGAAAGGCCACACTTCATCCGCCCTAGTGTCCACTTCTGTCATATATTATACTTTATACATATATTATACTTTGTGGTACATACATAAGTATTGAACGAGTGAAGAATAAAAAAATGAAAAATGTAGGGATCACTAAAGCATCATAAAAACTACATTCTTAGATAGTTTAGAACTTCCATGCAACATGGTTTTTTTTTAGGAGATGACCACCTCAACATTTTTAAATAGCAACCCCTGTCGAATTTCACCTTATTTTAAAGATAAATGAAAAAAGAAACACATCCCCATAAATCAAAACCCGATATCTTAATTCTTTCAAGAATTTAATTTTAATTAATTTTAATATTTTTTGCACGTTTATTACGATTTTTATAACAAATGTTCAAATTGTCGACCTTCTTCGGTCTTGCAATGACCCAAACGCTATAGTGATCCCCAAATTTTTATTTCTTTTCTTCACTCGTTCAAAACTTATAGCTCCGTCTCGGAACTTTTGGGAAACCGTTAGTGTTGCCACGAGACGAGACGAGACGAGACGAGATAATTACCTGTCTCGTCTCGTCTCGAAATACCGAGATAAAACCTTGCCGAGACGAGACGAGATACGGCCGAGATGAGACGAGATACTCTCTGTCTCGTCTCGTCTCGTTTTATCTCGTTTTTAAAGATCTAAATATTTTATTGAACAATATACATTCATACATACATAAATTCACGCTATTTGAACAATATAATAATATCTAAACTCGTAAAGATAACTCGATTCGATAAGTTTGAGTGGGTTTTTAAGAATAATAATCATGTTTAGTACAAAAGTTAAATTCACTGCCACTAGATGTCTCTGGGACTGGTTCGCTTTGTCTCAAATTCAATTTTTGTGCTTCCCCTTCATGTCTATGTTGTTACAAGTGTAGGTACCTTCACAACAATTTGCTACTGTACTTCTCGTAAATAAACATTTAATATTTATAATTTGCATATGAAAAAAATACGTACCTAGGTATATTATATTTGTCGCACTAATTGTTGTGTAAGTCTAGGCATTACAATAATTTTATTGCATAGGCACCAAAAGTTACACTTCACAGACTGCCAGCTGTCAATAAGATAGCACTTTGTCAATCTGCGAAAGTTTATTTTTTTACAATAATAATCCAAATTAAAACAAATATAATTCTGCATTTTATTTTAGTGTTTACCTTTCAAACAAACCTAAATTTGCTTCAGTTCTCCAACATTTTTTGTATTAAAAAAATTAATTATTTGCAGAAACAAAATCCTATACTTTTGTTTGCTTGCAAGTTCCAGACGTAAGCACATACACACATTATGGATCTAGCACCGTCTAGCACATTCAAATACATGGACATCTAATTAATCTACTTAATTTATTATCATAATCGAGACATTCGAGACGTCTCGTCCTCTCGTCTCGTCTCGTCTCGTCTCGACCCTATCTCGGCTTCTTTTATCTCGTCTCGTCTCGTCTCGAAAATCGAGATAAAATATCGCCGAGACGAGATAAACAGTAGGCGAAACGAGACGAGACATCTCGTTTGTCTCATCTCGTGGCAACACTAGAAACCGTGCGTATCTCGGCCTGCAGTGTGTGATTGTCACTTAATTGCAAAAACAACAAATAAATCGCACTCGGACGCTTCGACCTGACCACCTGATTGTCTTAAATGTAGTCCTGGTTCCTTAAAAATATCTCCGCTGCTGCTTTGAATTTTGTAGGTCGCCGCACGGATTGAGATTCTGACTGCATCAAGACGAATCCGTCGAAGTGGTTGGATTTCACTATAATAATTTTTATTTTTTATTTTTGCTGGTATAACCATCCTACAGAATTAACTCTCGGACCCAGTAGTATTATTGACGGTTGCGCTGGGAATCGAACTGGAGACCGCTAGCATGCTAGCTGGATCTTCTACCGCTGAGCTAACCACTGCTCTGCATTGTAATAAAAAATAGATGCTACAAAAACGTTACATTACACACTTTATTGTTCAATAGAGTCTGAAATTAATAAAAAAGATCAATTTTAAATGTGACATTTGCTGGCGCCATCTCTTATCCGATATTTCAAGGGTAATTTACAAAAAGGAATTTTAGTGCAAATGTCTAATGCATCTTACTTAACATCATAGAAAATAAGCGATACTTTCTATGAACAGATATGCCGGCCAAAAAATATAATACATAAAGTGTGCGATAGGTATTTGTACATTGCTCAGTTTTATTACTTATAATGTAAATAACTATTTTTAAACTCTTATTGTATAATACTTACCTAAACTATTTTGCTGGTATTTTTTTGCGTAACCACGCAACGTATTTTGTTCCCAATTATAGAATGGTAAATGTTATTTAAGTGGAATTCAACCACTTCGACCGATTCGTCTTGGTGAAGTCAGCATCTCACTCAAAGCAGCAGCGGAGATATTTTTATGGAACCAGGACTGCATTTAAAACGATCAATAAACCTAGTTTATTATATGTAGTTTTAGTTTGTGAATGAATTTACGACGTTAAGCTCATTAGCAAAACTTATTGTCGTATTTCATCTTCTTAAAGATTCTACAAACTGCGTATAGGCAAGATACTTTTTCTTCTATCCACTTACAACATAATATAAAAATGCCGTTTGCAAAGTTCTTCACAAGAGCTTTACAAATTAACTTTCAGCCTAGGGGTAGAAGGCGCGAGCTTCGCATCCTAACTAGTAAAACGCGAAGCTAAGCGGTAGACGAGCTTTTAAAAACGCTGAGCTTACAAAGCAAGTTGCAATTAAAGTGAAGAGCTTCATTTAGAACTATGACTGATGTTTCTTTATTTTGTACCAGCAAAATGTAAACGAAAAAATTTAAACCCATTGTTATGAATTTTCCTTTGAAAGGAAAAATTGGAGCGGCTTTTCAGAATTATACTTGACGTGGACAATGAAAAAAAGTTAAGCTGCTTATTTTAATAATTCATGTTGATATTGAGGTATCATTTTGATCGTTTTATGATACGAAATTTGATGAAAGAACAATCAATATAGCTTTTGATTTTGATTATATCACACAAACACACTTTTTAAAGGTGGTAGTTTCAGAAGTTGGTTTAAGTACTGTGACGCTCCTACCTGACTGATGTCGCAGATTTCCAGGTTTTGCTGCGGTAGTGGTTGCTCGGGCGCCTTAACTGACAGACGGAGCAGCGTCGAACCTGTAATTAGGGGTGCCGGATACTCAGAGGAAGCCAGGGGATTTGAAATTACTAACTCGCAACTTCGATGACAGAAATATAACGAATTTATTGAAATCATAAATTTAATACACGTTGTGTAATTATTTATTTCCTTAATATCTAAAATAATTGAAAATACGGAAAAATTATTTATCAAAAACTTGACTGGTGAACTAAATACATAAAATAAAAAAATAAAAAACAAAGTTGTCCCAAGCTGGGAATAGAACCCGGGTCCTCCGTGTGGCGAGCGAGATGCGTAACCACTAGACCGTACGGAGCTGTGATGGATTGAAGGTCGCACCTCGTCAAGTGAGCAGCAGTGGACGTCGTGAGACAGCGTTTTTGTTTGTTCTTATTTTATTCGCGTTGTATGATCAGAATTGGACAGCGGTAGACAGATTAAAGAAATGGAAACCGGGAGGGCCCTAGACTGCCAAGGCACTCGACCGTAGAGATTTGAGAAACACCCTAGACTGCCAAGGTGTTCAACTCACAGACACAAGTAAAGATGGGATCGCCCTAGACTACCAAGGCGATCACCCAGAAATGAAATAAACTAGAGGAACACCCTAGACTGCCAAGGTGTTCAACTCACAGACACAAGTAAAGATGGGACCGCCCTAGACTACCAAGGCGATCACTCAGAAATGAAATAAACTAGAGGAACACCCTAGACTGCCAAGGTGTTCAACTCACAGACACAAGTAAAGATGGGACCGCCCTAGACTACCAAGGCGATCACTCAGAAATGAAATAAACTAGAGGAACACCCTAGACTGCCAAGGTGTTCAACTCACAGAGACTTTGAAATTTAGAAAAATGTCTTACCAAGACAGATGACGGACAGCGGACTGTAGGTACTGGACTCAAGCGTTGATCTCCCTAGACTACCAAGGAGACTAACTACTTTGGCTGTGTTTAGCACGGCTTTTATACCCAAAACTTAATTAAAAATTAATTGTTCTGCGGCAAAAATGGAAAATTAAATTATTTTATTTAATCGACTGATGTCCGTTAACAAGTTCTGGCCGTTATTTTAAATTTAAGAATAAAAATAAAAATGAGAATCTAGTAGGATTCGAACCGTGACTCTCAATCTGTCTACCCGCTGTCTGCTGCTGCTTTACCGACTGAGCCATCCGGACTGCTTGCAGTGGGCGTTGCTTACGGTGTTCGGTATTGAGGCGAGGCGAGAAACGCTTCGTCACAGTACCTAAGCAATAGATTAAAATACTGATCGTGGATAATGAATAAAAAATAATACCTTATTTCTTACTCAAAAGTTCTTACATTATTTTACAGGAAATAGTATAACAATAAAATGCAGTCAAAACTTATACAAATTGACAAAGAAATATTAAACAATGATCTAAATCTACACTATATACCTAGTTATTCATTTATTTTAAGATAAGGAGACCGAGACGTAGTCGAATCAAATAATATCATCCTCAACCGGTAAACTGCACTTACCGCCCTTGATACTTAATATACTATCAAGTACTCATAGGTGAGGTGGTGGATACGTTTATTTAAAATTGTTTATTATAGAATCTTTACGACTTTTGCAAATTGAGCTTAGCTTTAAAATAAAATTTTGAAGTTTGTATTATTTATAGTTAGGTATCGTCTGTTTTAATTTATATCTTCTTCTATTTAGCGTCTCTGAAATATGTTTGGATTATTCTGCGCTGTAATTGCTGACATTTTGCCGCGCTATTCCTCGCTAATTACTTTTTAAATTAAGCGAGGTGTTAAAAAAGAAAAAAAAAACTTTATGAACATGTAAATGAGTTGATAACGAACTAAATGCGTTTCTATGGCAACCAATGCATTACAACTACGCACAGAGGCGATAAATTAATCAATATCTGTTCACTGATAGAGTTTTTACAATTGGTTATAATTGATAATAATCAAAATAAACATTACTGTGTTTTCATTATGTGTTCCAGTTCAAATAAACTGGAACTGTTTTTACAAAATATTTTATTCGCTAGGTACACAAATAACATTTTGATAACAAAAACTATTCAAAAAAATTAAATTGAGCCCAGGTGTACCAACAAATTACTACTTTGGTTTAAATTAATAAAGCAAAAACAGCATATGATAATTAAATGTCAAACGCAGTACCAGTTTATATTATGATTACTTAACACTTTTCAGCGCTTTTTAATTAGAACTTGAATCAAACAACAAAATTTTACGTAAATTAAATAATTTTATAAACGTGGCATAAGCAATCCCCTTTTTAAATTTTTTTGTTATGTGCATATACCTATTTTTGATAAACAATTTAAAAATATTTTTTTTTTTCAGGAACAGATTTCAGGCGTCGCGTTCACTAGAAATAATATCTATCGCCAACAAATTTCCAGACAAAATTAATTAAACAAATTGTATTTTTTATCGGTACCTATTAATTATAAAATTAATTATTTTTGTTCCGAAATGAAATATAATAGGTATTGGATATAATTAAAAATAATGAACGAAAGGAAATTGAAATCAAAAGTAATTTAAGTTTAATTTGATTGATCAGTAATTTCAAACTTTGTTTTTATGTTGAGTAAAAAAAAAATCTGACGTGGACACCACATGACTTCCTTGTACGCCTTGTGTGTTCATACTTTTCTTAATAACTAAAATGTAGAATAATATAAAAAATTCTTTTAACTTATTATACTAGTATACTCACAAATATATTTTAGTCATTTTATTTAAACTGCAGAAGAAGATATAAAGATTTTACTATTGTCACTGTCATGTCATTGCATGTCATAATCATTTAAATTTTACGTAGTAACAAATGTTAATCGATCATGGACTACAAGATAAAGAAATACTAAATTATACATATATACTTTAATTATTCCTAAATAATACCAGATACAAAAATATTTATAAAATACCGATTTTAGGTAATAATAACATAATCTTTCATTTAAAATAAAAAAATTTGTGTTAAATTAAATATTTATCGAAATATTTTTAAAAAGTACTACTTCCGGTTTATAGATTGAAACCAAAAATAGGAGGTGCACAACTAGATGCTATAACAGTCCTAAATACAAAATTTCAACTCTCTACGTCTAACCGTATTTGAGTTATGCGACACACATACGTCCGTACGTACGTACGTACGTACGTACGTACATACGTACGTACGTACAGACGTCACGTCGAAACTAGTCATAATGGATTCAGAAAAGGTCAAAACGGATATTTCCGTCAAAATCCGAGAACCGAAATTTTTCGCGATTACAATACTTCCTTACTTCGTACAAGGAAGTAATAATTAAATCATTTTATTTCAAAAAGAAATTGACTATTGACTTTTAGGTTTTTGCTATTAAATTGCAATTAAAAGTACCTATACTTAGATGATGGAGATTACTTTTGTGATATAAAGACTTTTTATTTTTAGGTACCTACTTCTATTAAAATTAATTGAAAGTATTGAAAATTGCAACTACCTAAAACTTAATATTTTTAATTACATTTTAAGTCGAGGTTTGACCCATTCAAAACTGAATTCAATATCAACAATAGTACAAAAAAAAGTCCAGTCAAATTAGAGTTTCACCTCGGAATGAGAGATAATAAGCTGGAAACTCGTATACACCTTCATTATGGCGTTCTAAAAGTTGTCTCAAAAGTCTCATAAAATCTCGTGTCTGCGTCGTAAGTTATTCGAGGTCAAAGGTCACAAAACTCGGTTTTTCGAGATTATCTAGGTTTCTATAGCTCCAATGATGTTAACCTATTATAAAAATTGTAGAGAATAAAATTTCCTACAACTTTGGTATTAAAAAAAATTTCTCCGATCAATAGTTCAAAAGTTACGGCCGAAAGAAAAAGGAACGCTTTTTAAAAATTTAATTATGGCATTACTTTATGTCATAATATACAAAAACGACTGTAAATTTTCAACACATTAAAATATTGACTTCCGGTCTGAAGCATGTTCACTGACATGTTTTGCTTAACATAACCTCAGGAATAAGCTCTGTTAACGTTTGTTCACTCGACCTGAAGCTATTTTGCATGTAAACAAATAATTATTCTTTAAAACAAGATATAAAATTTACTTACATACTACATTGTACACAATTGCTGGCATATATCCCTCATGTACCCTTACATACCTGAAACAAAAGCAATGAAATTAATTTTCACAAAAGCGAAAATAGCGTGATTTGACATCATTTAATTTGCCCTGGGTCACCATGCCGTAGAAACATTTCATGGCTGGCAGTTGGCAAACACAGAAACAGTGGACCGAGGTTGGTAATTGAATATTCTACGTTATTTTGTTTGTTTACTGTTGGTGGTAAACAAACACGGAAAGTACAATAGGCCAGATTTGGTCAGAGTGCTTAGTACAGACTGAATTATTAATTTCTTAATAATTTTAGAATAATGCTGTACTACTTTACTTTTCATATACATTGGGTTGGCACGAACCCCCTGAAATAAAATTTACATAATTATGCTTAACATATATTATCTAATCAAACATTGTAACATTCTAATTTTTCTAATTTTAATCCAATCATACTCCTTTTGCCTTGTCCGAAATCCATCGGTAATAGATTATTATTTATGTTTGTAAGTATGTTATGTAACTAGGTACTTAACTATTATATTACATGTGCATTAATTCTATCTGGAATTTAATTCGTGGTTTCCAACAACGTATTCATTGCCTCAAGTGGCACACGAGAGGCCGATTACGTTGTTAGAATGCACAATAAATATTTCTTGGACTTGAATTAATGCACGAGTGCAGGTTCAGCAAGAAAATCGTTATACCATTGTTTTTGTTTCTCTATTTTTCAAGATCTATTTACTATAGAAACTTGGCAGCTATATTATCCTTTGCATTACTGAGTGTATATTTACACTCAAAATGACAATTTAAACTATTTTTAATTCTAATGTCAAACTGGCATAAATGTCAAAAATTTCCATTTACTAATAGGTACCATAAAAATTTAATTATTATTGAAATCAAAATCAATTCTTACATATTGACTGTGGCTGTTAAGCGATTTTCAACTAAAAAATTAATACCTAGTCATTTACAAATGAGCTACTTGCATAGTATTAAAAATTATATTTTCATCACTACTTATCTAATGCCCTGTTCAAACGAGGAAAGTTTCACTAAAAAGTTTCTTGAAAGTAAAACAAGTGCTAGGAGCTGTCATAAATAAAAACTGTCAATACCGTTCATACAGGAAATGTAATTACTTTTATTAAATATATTTAAGATCACTAACTTTATTATATTTCTAAGAAATAATTTGTTCCCCGTATAACCGGTGTGACCAGGCCATAATGTTTGGTGGAAAACGTAGGTAAAAATATAAATATTAACTTAAAAAATTATATGTTTTTTAGAATATTGAGAAAGATATTTTTATGTGATGTAATTATTTTGTTTTCTACCTCAATTTTTATTAATATTATATTTGGGCTTGTTAATAAAATTTTTGTAAAAATAAAAAATACGGGTTTCAAGTTTTTATCTCTTTTAAAAAAATATTTAATACAAAAAATCATGCAAGTACCCCATTGTAAGTTTCTAAAAATAATAATTAAAATTAAAATTCAAGATGTTATAAAAATAGAATAACGCAATCAAGAATCACAACCGTCTCTGGCCTCTTCTAATTTAAATGAATTTAATTTCGCAGTTCGCCGACGCGCCTCGCGATTGCGATTTCATTCCTTGTTAATTAATTAATTCAAAGTCAAGTTGTAACTCCAAAACAAATAATACGGTTAACTAGCATTCGTTCAATCGCTAAAGCAGACAAAGATTATCTTAAAGTTAAAGAAGATTGTTGTAAAGATTACCATATATTTAAATAAGGGTTTTGTTTGTTTATAATTATTGTGTTCTTGGATAAGCAATCTATTTAAACAGTAAAAAACTTAATGACAAAAGTTTGTTCGTAGTTTCAAATGAATCTACGAGTATTTTAAATTAAAGAAGATCATTGTCCCCAAATAAAAGGCGTTAACATTAAATGTTTTTGTGACATATAAAATCTTGTATTGAAATAGTAATTTCATACAAAATAATTATAATTAGTAAAAGAAAAATTGTTAAAAAAATTTGTAGTTCAGAGATATAAGGTTTATAAAATTCATTACGTCATCTGTATTACCTTTGAAATTATTTTCCCGCTGTCCGACATTTAATTTATTCAGGAAGGCAACATGATGAATACAAATTTATTAAAAACTATCAGTTTTGTAAGTTGGAGTAATTTTTTCGTATGTACAAATAGCATTTTATCAAAATTTATTAAAAACTTATTAATCATGCAGAAAAAAGTTTCAAACTGACGATTTTAGTAATTTTAGTTCGACAACAAAAGCTCACCAGCGCCATTGAAACGTCAAAATCAGGAATGTCAAAATTACCAAAATATTATTTGACTATGTAGGTTTTAATATTAATTTTTATTTTCATAATGAAGATAGTTTATTATTGAACAAAGGTAAGATTTAATAATGTGTATTTACACTTTTAACAAATATAAAAAGGAGTAAATACAATACACATTAAAATAAACTGGTTGAGAGGTTGAGTGCCACTATTTAATACAGACCACGTCATAAATTAATTTTGAATTTAAAAAATATCATATCTGACTTAATAAATTTTCTAACCGGATTTTCACTCATCGATATATTATATTGTTATGAAGTTTCATAAAAAAATGAAACGATTGATGAGCTCATTGTACAAAATAATGATAAATCTATTCAATAATTGGTCATCTGTCACATCAAAAGAAATGTTATATTCCTTCTAACGACCAGACACTTTTTTTTAAATTTATATAAGTATAGGTACCTACACTTTTTAATGAATATCGTACCTACCTACCTACCTCCTTAATTAACAAAACTGTGTTCTAAAATAAAATGTTTTTTATTTCAAATAAATAATTTAAAATTAACAATAAGATGCCTTTTCCGAAAATATTTTATTCAGCTTTATAACATTAAGTTCCAAAATTCGAAATAAATACAATTTTTGTGTAAATGTCAAAAAATTTATTCGCAATTCAGGCCATGAAGTAAAACATTTGTGTATACGGTACATTTCGCGGCCGCGTTGCTATTAGCCTATTAGTAACGGCTGCGTATTTGAATTTATTGAAGTATGTGTATGTCAATGTCAAATATTTTTCTAGTTGTTACAAAAAATGTGTTTTTTATTATAAGAATTACACTAGCACGATATGGTTTTATCGTAATTATGAGACTAAATCAACATAGCCAGGCGCTTTTGCTTTGTTTATTGATTGTTTGAAATTACAGTAGAAATGTCATTTGAATGTTGTGTGTGCATTAAAAATTAATAAATTATGTGTTTTTGTGGTTGTCTATATATAATACCTTAGATAGGTACCTACTTATAATTCATTAGTTACGAACTTACCTTACCTTAGATACAACCATAATAACATCAAAAATTGTTCATTTTTTTACATTGCTCTTGTTGATGATACGATTAAGCTTTGAATATAACGCGAATATATGGGATTTAAGCCTCCTTGGATGTTCAAAGAGACTTGGTTTCACCTCGTCGCTTTATAAATCACATAATGTTCTTGTTATATTAATAGCTAGAATTTGTTTATTTTTACAACAAGGAAAGTGATTACCTATACTGCCGTCCTTAGGAAAAATGTCCTATCTGCAAAAATTTTGTTTTAGCTATTATTTTATATAAAAATTTGTGTGGAAACATCTATGCGGATTTTTACTATTAAAATTGCTTTATATAAATATAATAACCATGAATAATAAATTCTACCTTTTGTTAAGGCAGCTAGACATTCTATTTTGGTATATTTGTAATAATTTATGCAGATTACAAAAATCTCAAAATTTGCAGATAGGACATTCTTCCTAAGGAGGGCACTTGTATTACTTGTTACTTGAACATTAACTGTGCTATCTCGTCGTAAGATTTGCATAAATAGGTGTATGTTTAAGAATACATAGCCTTCTGCATGTGACAACGTACGAACTCGGAGTTCTGTGTTCAAGTCTTTCGGCCAGCATTGTCGTTAATTTGTAACACATCTTGCAATTAAATGGCACTCGGATGCTTCAAGCTGGCCACTTGATTGTCTTAAATGTAGTCCTGGTTCCATAAGAATCTCTCCGTTGCCGTTTTGAATTTCAAAAGTCGTCGCACGGATTGAGATTCTGACTGCATCAAGACGAATCGGTCGAAGTGGTTAGATTCCACTATAATAATAATATTTACCATTCTAAAATTGCTTTGCATTGTAATAAAAATCTGACGTGGACTCCACATGACTTCCTTGTACGCCTATTAAACTGTTCATACTTTTCTTAATAACTAAAATGTAGAATTATATTATACAAATATATTAATATATAAGTATTACTACTATTGCTACTATACTCACAAATATATTTTAGTCATTTTATTTAAACTGCAGAAGAAGATATAAACGATATTTTACTATTGTCACTACCACTGTCACTGTCATGTCATAATCATTTTAATTTTACGTAGTAACAAATGTTTATCAATCATGGACTACAAGATACCGAAATACTAAATTATAAATATATACTTTAATTATTCCTAAATGATACCAGATACAAAAATATTTATAAAATACCGATTGTAGGTAATAATCACATAATCTTTCATTTAAAATTAAAAAATTTGTCTTAAATTAAATATTTATCGAAATATTTGAAAAAAGTACTACTTTCGGTATATAGATTGATACCAAAAATAAATACAAAATTTCAACTTTCTACGTCTAACCGTATTTGAGTTATGCGACACACATACGTCCGTACATACGTACGTACGTACAGACGTCACGACGAAACTAGTCATAATGGATTCAGAAAAGGTCAAAACGGATATTTCCATCAAAATCTGAAAACCGACATTTTTCGCGATTACAATAGGTACTTCTTTACTCCGTACAAGGAAGTAAAAACAGATGCTACAAAAACGCTACTTTACACAATATATTGTTCAATAGAGTCTGAAATAAATAAAACAGATTAATTTTATATGACATTTGCTGGCGCCATCTCTTGCACAAGATTAATTGGTCGAATTGGTTGGATTCCACTATAATAACATCTACCATTCTACTAACAAAATAAAAATAATAATAAATTTCCTCTGAATCCGTCCCTGTTGAAACAACACAAATTCTACAGTCTCGAATACTCCAACTGAAACGTGCTTAAAATTCGCGTCGTCGCGGAAGCTTAAAAGCGCGAAGCTCAGGGAAGACACCGACTCGGGCGACAAAGTGGGTGCTTAAAATTAAGTTACTTTTCCCGCCGCCTAGCGCTAGCTGCATCGTAATTCGTGTTGTATGTCTAACTGCAAAGATCACTCAAAGTCTAAAGACTGGCGTATGTAGCGACCTACGGTTTTCTTACTTTCCGGAAAATTCTACTTGGATATGTATGACTCGGTTTGGTAAATTATTGAAGTTGTTGTTGGGTAATGTAATGGAAATGTTAAAAGAAAACTTGCGTTGTATAAAACCCTGTTCACAAAAGGACACACAGCGAACACAGTTGTTGCATTTTGCATATTATGGCAGGTTTTGATGTTATTATGGTTGTATCTAACGTATTAAGTTCGTAACTAACGAATTATGCTAAGGTATTATAAGTAACTAATGTATTATGTTGTTTATAATTATCAATAAATGTTGCATGTTAAAAGGAAATAACAGTTGATGATACGATTATATATTTTATAGAGAAAGAATGGATCTGCAGATGTGCTTTTATAAAATTTTAAAAATGAATTTCTATCTTGAGATAAATGCCCTATTTTTAAATTTTTAAATTAAAATATTATAAAGGCAGAACTGTTAATTTATCCTTTAAGTATATAATCCTTGTTGGAATGAAATTTTACTATTCTTGTACAAAACACTCGCTACGTTCGTATATTTTATGTTAAATTTTAGGAGGTAGACGGGCCTCTTAATTAACGGTAGAATGGTCGCCTAAAGCCCGTTTTACATTACACTAATTCTTGATTAAGATATTCTTAAATTTTTGAAGCAATTTAAATTGTGTAGTATCATACAGCAAATTGTGTGAAATATCGCATTGCTTCGTAAATTGTCTGGAAAAGTAGATAAGCTGTCAAATTATTATTATACGCGAACTGCGCAGAATCACAAACTAAATATTGTAGGTTGGTATATAAAATTGTCTCAGTATAAAACAGAGTTCATTAAAAACAAAGCAATTTATTGCTCACGATATTGTTAAATTTTTGTGCAATTTCTTGTTCAATATTTAACGTAGTGTAAAACTGGATAATGGATGTTACATATTCTGTATTTAAATTAAATTAAATGCGTTTCTATGTTATGGTTTTCTATTAAGAAAGTAGATTGATTTTAGTTATATTGATGCAGTGATTATTTATTGCACTGATCTATATTCTTTACATGCAACAGTAATAACTCAAACTCAAACAAGTTGATTTTTACTTTATTTGGAAAAATGTTCAATCCAAGTTTAATATTTTATCTTTCAGCGACCCTATAACGGCAGCAATAAATTGTCGATGACATTTAGGATGTTTATAGATTGCAGAGTCATGTACTAGCCATCAACATTTTTATTGACATATTTTATTAGTTTTATAGATTAATATTTTTTATAGCCGTATGTCTACCTTATTGGTGTTATGGAGAAATAAGTACATTAGGTTAGTTTTAGTAGCAAAAATTACATTTAAGTATAGATTTATCGTTTTTAATACCTGCATTTTATTAATTAAGAAAGACGATCGATTGTGGTTCTGACGACTTAGGTTCGAATCCAACCTGATATGCATTCTAGTTTTAATGCACAAAAATCTCACCTGTTCTGTTATACACTCCATTAATACACCGAAGTTGGGTAATAATAATAATATACAAAAATACCTGTAATTTTTTATTTTTACAGAGAAATAAAAATGAATAATAATAATAATAATCACCATATACGAGTATAGTCAAAAATACTTATTTGTATACCTAGGCTGAGAAATGTCTTTTTAGCGTCCGAAAGAATTTTTGGTCGAGGCGAAGGTCGAGTCTTAGTAAACATTCTCGAGGAGTTATACACAATATTTTTTGTGTAACTGTAGTACGATATTCAAATCATGCTAGTTGATTATTTCAGCTTTCTTCAGTAGGCTGCTGCCGCGAAATCTTTTATTTATTGTAAAGGTCATCTAAAAATAATATTTTCTCTTCTTTAACCTTTTGAAATTTCCTGCTTACGGTCCTGTATGTGTGTGGGAAGACAAAATAATGCTAACAATGTTTATAACGCCATGAACGTCTGGAAATGTTTGCATTCGAGCAACAAAGATAGAATATATTCTTTGTGAGTGTTTGTGTGATTGTTTATAGGATTTATGAAACCCTGTGCTGTTGCAGGAAAGGTGAGCCAGTAGTAAAATTTGTAAATGAATGTTTGTGCTTATCTTTTGCCTTTGGGGTAGAAACCGTACAACGTTACAATCCGTGTTTGTATATTATATGACGCTTATATTTATAGGATTACAGGATAAGGAGTATTATACAAATTTATGTATTTATGTTTTTGTAAATAAAACGTTTACAAGATTTATTTCTATTTATAGGTACTTTCCATATCTAAATTCATTATAAAATCGGTGTTGTATTATTGGACATTTATAAATAGGTATACTACAAGTTTATAGTATCTTATTATACAAGGTGTTCCAGGGTTAAGTGTCCAAACTTTAATTATGAATGTAGGACCTCAGAACAAGAAATAATTTTCATTTGGAGATTTTCCCGCAAACGCTTCGTTTAGGAGATATTGGCTTCTAAGTTACAAATAGGAATCTGAACAATTTTGTAAAAATGGGGGATAAATATTGCTTATTATCGATTTTATTGCTAAAAACAATAGGAATTTACAAAATTTGTTAAAAAATAATATAAACCTCCAGCCCGAAGGCAATTGTTATCCCATCTGTCGATGTCAGAACGAGTAGCTGCTCGATATTGCTTCTCTGTTATTTCTTCGCGTTGGTGTTTCCATTGCAAAACGATCACCATGGCAGTATACTCACTATTTTTGTAAATTTACGTTGTATTATAGCAGTTTACTTCACAAAATATTTAAACGGTAAGTCTATCCTAGCAATATCCTGAGTACGATCAAAAATTACCTCAATACAAACATCTTAGAGAATTTCACGGGATATTATTAACAAATTACTAACATTTGGATGTTACATATAGATAATAATGTTACTAAGAGCGGACATTCGCAGTCGCTACGATATTATATTATACCAACAGTGAATTTATTTTAACGTGAAACATGGGATCAAATCCATAGTTACGACTTTGACAGCAATGTATTAAGCCGCGTACTGACTTGAGCACTTTTGCGCGCACGAACGGTTTGCGCGCAAGAATGCTCTAGTCAGTACGTAGGTTTTGTCTGTGCGCGCACAGTCCAAGCACGCACGAACGCTATCCGTCGCTTGTCGGTACATCAAAGAATTTTTGCGCGTATGCTTGCTCAGTGTGGACGTGTATTTGGTAGCTAAGAGTTTACGCGCACGTACGTAGCAACTGACAGCAGAGGGAAAATATTTAAGTTATAAGAAATTGCAATGGATTGGTCAAATGGTATGGCTCTGCAGTTAATTGACGATTATGAAAAATTCCCAATATTATGGGATCCTAAATATTTAGATCCACTGTTTTCTTGAAATTTTAAGTCACATAATAAGTTGTTACCGCCATATTTTTCTCTGCTTTTATATAGTTGAGTAACCTACCATCGTTTTGATTTTTTCTTCTTTTTACTTCCTTGTACGGAGTAATAAGGAAGTATTGTAATCGCGAAAAATTTCGGTTTTCAGATTTTGATGGAAATATCCGTTTTGACCTTTTCTGAATCCATTATGACTAGTTTCGTCGTGACGTCTGTACGTACGTGCGTACGTGCGTACGTACGTGCGTACATACGGACGTACGTGCGTACGTACGGACGTATGTGTGTCGCATAACTCAAATACGGTTAGACGTAGAAAGTTGAAATTTTGTATTTAGGACTGTTATAGCATCTAGTTGTGCACCTCCTATTTTTGGTTTCAATCTATAAACCGGAAGTAGTACTTTTTAAAAATATTTTGATAAATAATTAATTTTAGACAATTTTTTTTATTTTAAATGAAAGATTATGTGATTATTATCTACAATCGGTATTTTATAAATATTTCTGTATTTTCTATCATTTAAGAATAATTAAAGTATATACTTATAATTTAGTATTTCTGTATCTTGTAGTCCATGATCGATTAACATTTGTTACTCGTAAAATTTAAATGATTATGACATGACAGTGACAGTAGCAGTGACAATAGTAAAATATCGTTTATATCTTCTTCTGCAGTTTAAATAAAATGACTAAAATATATTTGTGAGTATACTCTAGTATAATAAGTTAAAAGAATTTTTTATATTATTCTACATTTTAGTTATTAAGAAAAGTATGAACAAACAAGGCGTACAAGGAAGTCATGTGGTGTCCACGTCAGATTTTTTCTATTCTGCAATGCATGCTGTTGCCGTCTCAGACATTTTTGGACGAATGGCTGGAGCACTAATTTGCGCGCACGTAAAGAATTTTTATTAAAAGCCATAAGTCTGTACGCGCAAACGTTCGTGCGCGCAAATCGTACGTGCGCGCAAAAGTGCTCAAGTCAGTACGGGAACGTCTACCTCATAAAATCTAGCACAAAACGTACTAATGCAGCCAGTGTTTTGTGGCCAGCACAAGAATGGTAAAATTGTATTCCAACAAGCCAACAAGGATTATATAGTTAAACAATCAATTAAAATTTGTGCCTTTTTCAAATTTTAATAAAAACATTACCTATACATGATTATAAAAATTCCGAAAAATTCATAAAACATTTATACAAATTTTACGCGGTTATATCTCCTGATAGAAATTTATTTTTAAAATTTTCTATTAAATGTTTATAAAAATATTACCTTGAAGTCAATAATAAACAGTTTACTTGCAACGAAAACACTTTTACAGTATTTTTCAACTTCAAAATGACATTGCATTGCTATGATGCGGTAAAGTACGAGTTTCGGGTTGGTTTTACGCAGTCGTAGTAATGGGGAAAAGAGTGGAATAGAAAAAAAAGTAAAATCGAGAGTATTCTAGGTTTCCGGAAAAAAGGTAGACGAGCCGCTTAAAATGAGACATAGGAAAACAATTTAACTGTATTTTTCTTGAATAATATAAGATATTTGGGCAGCTGCAATAGGTCTAAGGGACGCTTTTAACAAACACTTTTGCAAACACCAATTATCAAATTCTTTATTCTCTATATTTCATTTTAAAAAGAAGAAATTCGTAACCATGGATATGATAAATCCCATATTTCACATTGCATTAAACTCAC
This sequence comes from Agonum fuliginosum, assembly GCA_947534325.1. Classification (NCBI taxonomy): domain Eukaryota; kingdom Metazoa; phylum Arthropoda; class Insecta; order Coleoptera; family Carabidae; genus Agonum; species Agonum fuliginosum. The sequence continues at coordinate 23,909,074 of OX384040.1, read as the reverse complement.
TGTGTATACAGAGAGTTTTTTTTATAAGTAAACATAGGGCATGTCATTACCATAGTTGCAGTGTTACAGGATGACAGCAATGCATTAGAGCGTTTTTTTTATCAGTAAACATAGGGATAATTACATACTAAAATAAATATGAAATATAAATCAAAGAAATGATAAATTATTTATTTATTTATGTTATAATGTGTACAATGGTGACAGAATGAATGTTGAACAATTAAAAAATCGAATTAGTGCTGCTTCCCAAAATATTACTACCCAGCAAATGCTATAAATTATTTTTATAATCGTTTAGGATAATGTTTAGAAGTTAATGGTACCAATTTTGAGCATTTAATTCGATTTAAAAAATTCTCATTAGTTTAATGTAGGTATCTACCTAGTTCTTAAGTGTAGGAAATGTAAATAAATAATTTATCATTTCTTTAATTTTTATTTCATATTTATTTTAGTATGTAATTATTCCTATGTTTACTGATAAAAAAGACGCTCCAATACATTGCTGTCATTCTGTAACACTGTAACTATGGTAATGACATGCCCTATGTTTACTAATAAAAAAAACTCCCGGTATAACAAATAACAAGCGTGATGTCTACATTCATGAAATGTTCTGGGGATTTTATTTTGTCAAGTAGGCACCTGTGTTAATGACATACTATTCCCTATGTTCCGACGCTTACACAGACCCACAGCAAAAGCAATAATTAAATTTTATTGATCAAGCCCTTAATTATTAAATTTCATTACAAAATATATGCTTCATTTGCCAACACGCCGCATTTGAATTATAACTGTTGAATAAATTATGCACACCAATAATTAATATAACTATTTTTAGAAAATATACACAACGTGAATACATAATGGGTTATGTACAAACAAAGTATGAACTATAACAGGAAAAACATGAATAGTTAAAATCAAGCAGTGCAGTCTACAGTCCGGAAAATTTTGTTGTTAAATTAAAAGTACACAATGCAAAAAATTACACGGACATGGATAAAAACACCGGCACAAATTGCTACAAAAAGTGCAATTATTGTTTTTGCGAACTTTCCGTTTTTGCTACTAAAATCCTGGTTTAACTCAGCTTAATTTAATTCAAATGGCATACACATCTTTTTGTTTTTTTACTTTATATACCTATTATTTATATAAAATCTATTTATTCTATTTATAAATTTAATGGTAGATAATTAAAATAATTGTGTTCTGATAATAAATTGCTTTACTATCTTTTGTGTTCTCTATCTCTATTTATTTAAAAAATTGCACCTATAACGTTCATTTAAAAAAGACGAAAATCAAAAAGTAAATACAAAAATTTCCTTTACCTCTTTCTTATTCAAATATTTGAATACCAAGACTTTAGAGATCTATTAACGTTGGATTTACACATTGATAATAATTTAGTCATATAAAGCGTGTTTCTATACCTCTGCACGAAACTTAAATAGATTATATAATTTGATATACTCACCTACTGATTATAGATTTTAATTCTTTTTTCATAATTCGCAAAATAAGGATAGTGAACATATTAGTTCCATTTGTTTAAAAGTCCGTTTAACTGTTTGTTTATTATGTTATTTATTATTATTAATGATAAATAATAAAGACTATCTACATATAGTCACTTGTTATATAATAATTAATAAATACACAGTTAAATGGACTTTCAAACAAGAGACGCTAAAAGTTTCACTACTTATTTTTATTTTTGCGATCTATAATCAATATATCAAATTATATAATCTATTAAAGTTACGTACAGAGGTATAGAAACACTCTGTATAACCTCACAAATTAAAGAAATAATTTATTTTTATTCTATTTCATTGCAATATTTTTCTAAAAATAATTTGATGAATGCTGTTCTATTGGACAAATTCTAATTTAGTTTGGTGAGCCGTGTATTCTTATTAATCATAAATACACGGTCTATGTTCATAGTTCATATATTTTTTTCAATCATAAGTAGTCCATCAATGAATTTAAGGGATGTTCTTAGGGAGAAAAAAGCAATAAGTAAATGCGCCGCAGACGAAATTTTTTTGGTTCAAGGATCAAATCTAATTTTCACAGATGAATAACAGCAGATTTTACCTTCTTATGTACAGAAATAATAAATACAATTTCTAATAATTTCGTATGGGGCTCGAGCTCCGAAGCCCGCACGTAGTCGGCGCCTATGTCTTTGTTACAAAAAGAAATAATAATACACCACAGGCGAGATTTAAATGCAGAAAAAGTGCAATGTAAATCTGCCGCCTTTTGAATAGAGAAAGCAGTCCGAAAAATTTTGCTTTATAACAAAAGAACCACATACAATTATCCCAATTAATTAAGTTCAATTAACCCCAAATTGCGGTCCAAATTCTTCATTCTGATTTTAATTACAAGAAAATTGCCCGAGCGGCCAACACATTCCTCTCAGAGGACCATAAATTATCTGCAGCCCTCCCGGAATGAATCAATATCCGTCACAGGTCGTGACATGCTCCTGCTATAGAGTTCAAGGTCACGCGCCGACATTATCAACATCAGAGTAGGCTACGACATCTGTCGCACACACGGTGAACTTCGACAACTCACCGGGGTTTGAAACTTGGATGTTAGTTCCGCTAGTCGGACACAGATGGCGCTGGGAATTTACGAGCGAGGATGTAGAGCAGGGGATGAAACAAGTTTGCCGATTGGATTCCGCCACTGGCCGGAAGGGAAAGTTGATTTATCTGGGAATGATTCTAAGCGGAAACTTCGGAAAACGTGGTTTGGCTTCGTTTACGTGACGAGAATTTGCGCATGGCGCGATTGCGCCAGAATTGAATTCGAAACATTAAATTACATAAATAAAATTATTATTATCTGATACATATTTTACCCATTCTTAGTGTAGCACCTCCACATACTGTAAGACACCAATCAGTATAAATATAAAATTAACCAGGGATGTGGTTACCAGCTATCTGGTGAAGAGTACACCACAAGGTAAATTTTGTGCAATTAAACTGAAATGTTTGCCTGACAGGATTTGAACCTATATGAGTCGTCAGAACTACTACAGTCGGCCACATAATACTATCGGCTATAAACCTCAGAATATTGAACAAGATATAATAGTATAATTATACAATGACACTATAATGAATGTTATTATTTCCGAAGATGAAGTTTACAACACGAGCGAGCAAAGAGAGCGAGGGTTTTAATCATCGAAGGGAATAAGTAATAGCCATTAAAGAGTTGTACGACTAATTTATTACGTACCTACAAGATTTTAATAAAATAAATACCTACCAATACGCACAAATTTTGACCTTTCCAAATGTCAATTCTCTATCACCATTTACATCATTAAACATTGCAATGTTTTCTGAAAATAATTTGCACAGTGAAATTGATTCAGGCAAAGTAATTTTCTTATTGGTGCAGAGGAGGGAATACCGACTATTATTCCTTGCGGGATTAATATATGGCATTATGTAGCAAACATGACACATTTAATGTCTACTTATTTTATACATTAGTCGTAGATAAAAAATATAATATTTCTGCAATTGAATTCTTAATTATTAAATTACCTACAATGCCATAGCATACGTATATGTGGAAATATAAATACATTTACTACGTATTTACTAATATGAAAAATATTATATTACCATAATATACCATTATTAGTTGTATGTATGTATAAATTATTAATCTATTATTACCGTAACTACAGGGGGATAAATAACTAGCTACAAAACATATTTAAATGAACAAAGTCCATATTTTAAAATAATGAATTTGTTGCGTGTTATTATGGGTATTGTTAAAGCTTTCACGCATTACAATAAATTAACTTGTTAATACTTTAAGCGTTTTGACAGTGATATGATGAATTACTGCAATGAATGTGATTTATTGTAGATGGAAACTGGTATTTGTTGGCCAACAGGCCAACGATAAATTAAAAATAAAATCATGACAGATGAACGCATACAAAAATAATAATTAGATTCTTTTTTATAAATTTTTATAAAATAAAAGGTATTCAATAAAATAAGTTGAAGGGCTGCCTCTGTGGGTATAATAAGGATTTATAAATACAAATTTTATCAAAAAGTTACACATTATTCTTAAAGTCCTGTCCACACAAGGATTCTTTGATGATTCTTAACTGCTTCTGACTTTGGAGAAAACTATACCTGGTGCGAATTGCCTATAAAATAGAGGCGGCGCTAAATTTAATCTTCAATGAAGCTTCAATTTTAAGGTTTACATTAATGTAAACGTTATTTTTTCCTACAGTCAAAAGCAGGAAAGAATCTTCAAAGAATTCTTGTGTGAACAGGCTTTGAGATATAGATCTTATTTGATTTTTGACATGTCAAGAATAATTCTGGTAGTCAGCACTTTTTATTTTGTATTAAAAAAGTTATTTTTAGAATTGTGTTTTTCGTTTCTTTTGATCGGTATAAAGAATCTTCATACTTTACCTACGTCAATCATTTCTAATCATTATATTTTTCAACGTTTTACCTTTTCGTTTCCCTATTTAAAATTAACGGAGCAGATAAAATTCCTTTTTTGTCTGTTGATGCATTTTGCATGTTTCAATTTAGCATTTCATTATAAATTTAAATGAAACATGTTTACTATGAGCACACAAAATTACAATATGTGACAGGCAGCAGTATACTCCACATTTGATCTGCACGAAAAGTAGTTTATTTCAATTAACCACAGAAATAATATTTGCACTGTATTATTAGCATTGCATTCATTCTCACCTGTCACATAAATGTATTATACATTATTATTGTTTCAGTTTTAAGTAAATATTACTGTTTCTATATTTGCGAGTGTTAGGAAACTATAATTCCATTTCTACAAATATGCAGAGATAAACATAATATTATAGATATAAATTAAAACACAATTCACAGTTCGATATCGGGCAAAGTTTTTGAGAAGCAAACTATCAGATTCTTGTACTTTAGTAATGTTTACCAATATTCATAATAACATTTTAGTACCTACATCTTTATCTTATTATAATAAGACTATTTAAAATTGAACTTTAAAAAAATGTAAGTGTCTAATGTGCGATGTCATTGTGTGCTAATATTGAAAACTTGTAAAAAAGGTTTTTTTCTTACACGTACTGTAGAAGTGCCTACTTCTCTCACTCTTTTTGGTTGGAGAAGTGCGTGTTTCTCCAACTGTGGGAGAAGTAAAATGAGTGAGAAAAGTCTGTGTTTCTCCCACTATTATTCCGCCGCAAGCGAAGTGAAGTTAACGCCGCATCGCGCGTACTATATTCAAAAATTCCCCAGAAATCGCGCTTTTTCCTAACCTCAAAATCAGTCAAACTATATATATTTTCAGAAATAGATTTAGAGTCCTATTAATTCGAAATGTATGTGAGTCAACGCCAAATGAAATAAGTAAACAATAAATATTAACGAGTATATAAAAAGATAATTATTTATTATTTTTATAAATATTTATAACACAATTTGAATAGTTTTATAAATTAACACCTTCATTAACACTGGCCGATTTCAGTTGTGTGCTTGTGCAAGTGGAATTGGTTACTGAGACGGTAGCATCAATTTTTTTTCGGATGAAACTACTCCATTCTCTCTCAAAATTTGGACTGCGATTTTCTGCTTATTCTCGGCAGAAGTCTGTATACAACCGAATCAGAACGCCATCCACCGTGTTGTTGTATGTCGCGAAGATCTGCACCTGACTTTGTCAACATTGTAGTGGGGTCCGCCGGAAACAGTGATAAGTAAATTCTTTTGCATCTCTGGTAACCCCAAAAACTCGGCAATTATTTTCGGCATAGGTACTTCCTATTGTATTTATCACAACAGGCGAATTTGTGCATCAACCATTTCTGTATGCCAAAAAAAAGATCATTGGAACAAAGTTTACACCGAAGTCCTATGTAATTTCTGACAGTCTGTACTAAATTAATACCATCAATATTCTCTACGTATTACTAGTTTTGGTATCTGGAATTACGACTCTAAAACATCCTTCATCTATGACATTGCTTATGTTGTTAATTCCACTCTTCTGCTCTGCATCCACCTGCTAATCCAAAAATCAAAACAACCTGAAAATTATTATTATACGTTAAAAAATCACATGACACGTTGTAAATATTCCTTACCTTCCTGCGGAAATATTTCTCGCTTTCCGTTTTCAACATCGAATAGGTAGTAACACCAAAGTGTTGATGGCCACCTTCTGGCTGTTACTTAACTCTTCAAAATATACGAGCAATGCTTTTTCATTACATATGGTCCTTATGGCCTTAATGTTCTTCGAATTGCACCACTGTTCCTACCAATTTAAGACCAATTCATATTTGGATCCAAATTTTGCAGGGATAAGTTCGGAGATCACAGTCTCTGCTTCTTCCTCGATATCAAATGGCACATCCGACGTTTGTTCTTCGGAATTATAACTCATTTTCAAGCAAATTATCTTGTCTATGCAAAATATGAACACAGTCTGACATCATCTGACATTCGCAAAAATAAAAATTTCAGTTTGTTTTCGTTGTTATTTGGTAACTAAGACACTAAAACACGATCAGATCATGGACCACTTCGCTTTACTGTCATTTTGAAAAAAATGACATCCATTTGTCACCTTGATTAATTTATTATTCTATCAAAATGAGTTTATTTTAAGACAATTATAGTGGTGATAGATAAAACTAGTATTAAATTAATAAATAAATTCAAGCACAGCTGCCGTACTTGTAAGAAAAAATATCGTACTTAATTCGTGTGAGAACTAGGGAATCCCACTCGTGTGAATTGGCAACACTCGCTTCGCTCGTGCTACCAACTTCACACTCGTGGGAGAAGTACCTACTTCTCCCACTAGTAAAGTAATATACTATTAATAGTTATTTACGTGGCGAACGTAGTAAATTAATTTTTACGGACGAGTTGGAAAGTTTGGAGGCGAGCAACGAAGGAGCAAGACTCCTTAAGGCTGGCGTTTGAAACGATGAAACGCGTAACAAAAGTTCCCGCCGGTCTTGAACTATGCGATGCTATTTCAATGGAGGGGACAGCACTAGAAGCGAACGTAAACCGAGAGTGACCGAATAATAACGAGCAGACTACAATTATTGCTGTTTCGTTACTATATTATAAAATATATTAGTAATTAACGTTGTCAAAAATGACAGAATAATATTTGACCTATGAAACTAAATTATTGCGCTCTGGTAATAAAAATAAATTTTTAGAACACCTAGCTGTATATTTTTATATAGAAATAAATATTAGGTATATTATTTGTTAATTATTATCATTTACAAAAATCCGGAGAAACAATCAGGAAAGGAATAGTAGGGTAGTTTGGCATAATAGGATATAATAATAATATAATACCTTTTTAGTTGTACTATTGTTATTATTTTACATATTGTTGTCGCTCGCTAGTCGACTGACGTACATAGAAGTACAACTTAGGAGCTCCGGCGGGGGTGGCAGCGAGCGCGGTGCACGAACACACGTAATGCCGTCAGCAATAATACGCTAACGTTAGCTCTTATGGAAAAATCTCCGTTCTTCCATTATTCAAATTTGGTACATGTTATTAAGAAACTGTAAACATATTTAAATTTCTGACAATTGATTGCAGGGACAGGTATGTTTTATTATTCTTCATTTTATTAAAATTAATTTTTTTTGTTTATAACTTTTACATTTATTAACTTATAAACAAATAAATAGTGTCTGCCCCTGGATACCATTTTAAAATTGTAAAAAATATTTTTTTTGTTTCTGCTTAATCAATACTTTTTGAACTGAGAGAGAACTACGATTTCACTGCTTCAGACGCCAGCCTTAATCCAGTGAGCTCCGTAAAAATTATTTGCAAGCGAGCCTCGTACAAAATTGTATTTCCACCTTCACAGCGTTTTTTTGATAAACTAACTTTATTTTTATTTATTTTGTAATCAAAGGTTGTTGGTGGTAGGAAAATTGAGAGAATAGACCTGTAATATCACTTCCATGAGCCTTGTAATGTATTACAGGTCTAAACCTTTAATAACTCATTTACTTAGTTACCATAATATCTGTAAACAAAAAAAAATTCTATGTCTATCACCGAAATTTGCACTTCTGACATTCATTGCACTCTTATTCGAAAATGTCATCTTACAAACAGTAGAACGGCCGTGTGGGAATATTGATCGAAGACGCAGCATGACCGTATCGTAATGATCTAAATATGCATGTTTCCTATCTGTTGCTATGATACTGCATTATTCATCAAAAATAAATGTCAATGTGTCAAAGTGAAATGCCAAATAGTGCATGTTAATTAATGAAAATGTTTAAATATAGAGTTGTACAAAAGTATAGTGTGCAACACTTGTCGAAGTTGCACTTACGTGCTCGTGTTTCTTGCGGCACGATCCGAAGGGCAAGTAAGATGCGTATTTCGACACTTGATACACAATAAACTATTGTGCAACAACATACAAATGCAAAACAACACAAGTTCTTTTCTCATGTTTTCTAAAATCTGATTAGCATGATCTCATTCTCAATGGCAGGCTCGGAACATAACGAACAAAAGGTAAACGGTGTGATGGCGGCTGCGAAATTCAACTGATTTGCATTTTAGCACTTGCGAACTTTACATCGAGTCTGACTCTACATTCTCTCGCACAATCAAATCAACTTAGAAATTCAGATTCGGGATCAGGATCACGGGCCACCCTCAACTTCGGACAAATGGGAAAATTGTCTTTGTCAACTTTAACAGATTCCTTGAAAGTTGAAACTTAAGGTGATTCTCTACTCATGGCAGAAAACAGTTGATTCCGTACGCTATACTATAGCGTTTATTGTTTTGTTTAATATAAAAATTTCAAATTTTAATATGTTGTCAACAAAACTTGGATTTTCGAAATATTGAATTTTTTTAATTCGTTTTAAAATAGAAGATATTTGTGTTCAAAAAATAACAAAAATTGTCAAAATTCAAATTTACATATTTCGATTTTAAAATTCTGCATCGACCATTTTGTAGATTGTACTTTTATCTTCAACAATATCTTTAGATTATTATATTTAACAAAACAATAAACGCTGTGGCGTGGCGCGCGAAATCCACGTTTTGGCTGTTTTCTGGAGCGGCAGAGGATCTCTTGAAAGTAAAAAGTAAAGTAAAACAGATAACAAGAGTTATACACATATTATCTGGTATATTTATCGAGATAATACAGGGTGATGGCATATAGTACTCAACTTACTAATCGTGGAAGAAACTTTTTTTTAATTCGTAATTTTAAGAGCAGGTTTTGCAAGGAACACATTTTTGAAGCCACTGGATTGAAGATTGCATAATAACTGATATCTGGCGAACTATGAATGGAATAAAATAAAATTTGAATCAATTATACTACAATGGCAAGACATGTAAAAAAATCAAATAATTTATGAAATTCAATGTGGAAAAAGTGGCTCAAAACTGTTTGATTAAAAAAACATGTTAATTAAAATTGCGAATTTTGCAAAATTTCTTTAAGTTTAAGTATGTTGAGTAGTACTATATTCCATTACAATATATGCACGAAGTTGTAAATCAGCTTGTATAACTGGTGATTAAATACGGGGTAAATACGATAGTTGACTACGTTGTGTGACTGTGATTCCATATTGCAGGGTGTAACAATAACCTCAAATAATTTCTATGATATAATAAAGATACAATTAAAAACTACACGACGAACATTTAAAAGATCAAGAGGGACATCAGATTATAGAAAACAAATTATACCAGTGGTTCTCAAGTTACAAATACTTTAGAAAAGTTGATGTGGTGAGCATATTTTTGATCCGTCACGCTATTGCATTCTTTAATTTCTTTCTTCTTATTTAATAAATATATAATGTGCCTTTAATTTATTTATATTTTTATATAATAAAAGTGCAATTTTTACTTCCCCGATCTATGTAATCGTATGTAATAGAGGGAAGTATTGTAATCGTGATTTTTTGACAGTTCGAGATTTTGGTGAACCCAAAAAACATAATTTTAAAAAAAGTCGGTCTGTATCCTGTAGGTCTGTGTCTGTCTGGATGTTGCATAACTTAAAAACGCATTGGAATTTTGGACTGAAATTTTATATTTAAGATCTAGAGCCAAAATCTGACTTCAAGTTCGTTAATGAGCTTTATTCAACCAGTGGTACCAACTTTATAAACATAACTTTTTTATTTTTTCAAAATACCTACTATTCTGTGTGGTATCAAATTAATGCTCTCGGGAAAAGAACAACATTTTTTTATTATAAATTATTCAAATTATACCGAGTTTGGTGTCAATTTAAAGCTCTCGGGGAAATACGTTTAGTAAAAATGACATTTATGCGATATTTAATTTTTTCACAAAAAATTATTTCAAAGTTCTTTAGGAAAAAAATTTAGTCGAAAAATCAATAACAACATTTAAACGATGGTCAGTTGTTTTTATCTCCCGCATTATATTCTATAAGGTATTGTGACGAGTTAAAATTTTCGAGTGTGAGTTTTTAGTGAATAAGTACGATTTACGATCCATAGAATACGAATAAAGTATTTTCGAGATGATGTCTGTGTGCGTGTGTGTGTTTGTGTGTGCGTGTGTGTGTGTGTTACAATATTTTTGTGGACGATAACTCAATAATATCAAACATTTAACAATCAAATTTTACATTTAAGGATTTTAATAAAAATCTTAAGAACCCAGATTTTTTTGTAGCAATCCCCAAACCGGACGTAGTACTTTGCTTAAATATTTCGATAAATAATTAATTTATCACAATATTTTCTATTTCGAATCAAAGATTATATTTTTGTCATCTACAATTCGTATTTTAAATTTTTTTTCTGTACATATCAAATTATATAATCTATTAAAGTTTCATGCAGAGGTATAGAAACACCCTGTATAACCTCACAAATTAAAGAAATAATTTATTTTTATTTTATTTCATTGCAATATTTTTCTAAAAATAATTTGTAGGTTTGTAGGTCTGTCTGTCTGTCTGTTTTTTTCTGTACATGATACTTATTGAGGAAATAAATTATTTTCAATAATAATTTAGAGTACGAAACTTCAGTATATAGTACCTTGTAGTCCATGATCGTTTAACATTTTTTAATATGTAAATTTGAATTGATTATGTTTATGACAGTGACTGTGACAAAATAGTGACACATCGTTTATATCTTCTTCTACATTTTACATAAAATGAAAATAATATATTTGTGAGTATTTATAGTACCTATAGTAAAAATTAAAAAGAGTGAGTAGGGTATGGCGGGAGGTCTTGTGCTGACCACATCAGGATTTTTCACATGTTATTTAAATTATGCCGAAGTTGGTATCAACTTAAATAGTTTGGGAAAAAAGATAAATTTATTTAAATTTTGCTGCATAAAGCATAAAATTAAAACCTTTACGAAAGCAAGTTATTAAAACTTATAATCGGGGAAGTACTGTGGTGGCCACAGCAGAGTTTTTACTATAATCCTGAACAAGAAAATACTAAACCTAGTGCGTGTAATGGCTCCAAACAAATAAGCGTTTTAATAATAATGTAAATAGTTTTGACAATAAATAATAAAGTTATCAGTGTCAACCCTCAACTCTGTGACAGAATTTGCCATTTCATCAAAACTGACGTATTATTTACGTGACAAGCAGTGATATTTTCTCTGCGTGACATTCCGTAATTTGAGAAAACCACGGCAGATGATACATAAGGCATTCATTGTTTATTTACTGGATATAGCAACAAAGCCTGTGGATCCGAGGTATCTCAGCATATATCCCGAAGGTAGAGGACAGAGGCTTGGTTAAATATTTACACTTGCATCTTCCTTTTGTGTTCCGTCCGTAATTCCTGACAGAATGGAGTTACTAAGCTGGCGAACATACAGCTCCAAGAAGAAGGAAAACTTGGACTGGAAGTTTGTTTATTACTTTCGTCATTTGTAAAATATGGAACAGGACTTTTGAGAAATAAATTAATGAAAATAGTGCATGGTTCCTGTTCTTGTAGTCCCATGAGACACCGAAACAATTTCCCATTTCAGCGAATACAGGCTGATTCACAACTTCCTGCATACGGGGTGTTTCTGTACTTATGGATCAAACTTTAAGAGTATATGTTAACACGTTCTACTGATAACGGAACAAAAAGAATTTTTCAAAAATTCGCAAAATTAAGGGTGGTTTACTTAATGGAAACATGTCGAGTGCCACTGGTTTCATAGCTGTGTGTGTGTTGTTTTATTCAAATATGTTGTTACATTACGTGATGCAATTTTGATAGTAAATTATTTCAATTATTCTGTTTCTTTCACAGTAATAAAACCAATGGCACTCAACATGTTTTCTTTAAGTAAACCATCCTTAATTTTACGAATTTTTGAACGTGTTACATATAACCTTAAAGTTTGATCCATAAGTACAGAAACACCCTGTATATTTTAATGACATATAGTTTATTTTCAAAATTCGATACCGATTGTGCTTTTCAGGTTTTAAATCAAACTTGCCATTGTGTAATTAATTAACATTTAATTTTATTCCATACGTACTACTCCTTATGAAAATTGCCAGTGCTTGTGTCTGATTACAGAGGTTGTGAATTCGAATCGGTCATCATTCCAAGTTGGGATTCAACTAATAACCAGAAAGCTTGTTGTCAGGAGGCAATGGGGTCGTTTACTCCGGAATTTTTTAAAATAATTTTTACCAAATATTGAAAATAAGAACATAATTTTACTATTAGTAAAATTAAAATTCTTGAAAATTCAATAATACGCAAGTATTTAAGCTTTGAAATAGGCGTTTTTTCGAACGCATTAACATAGCGGCTGCAGGTGTGACGTCAAACATTTCGCAAGGCCACGCCGTTTTGTTCAGCGTTAGACGGAGACTTCACCGAAATGTTTGTCGTCAGGAGTTTGAGGTGTTTTAAACTGAGCGACATAAAAAAATATGTTTTCACCTATATTTAGCACTTTTAAAAGGTGAAAGATATATTTTGGGAATATTAATACCTGAAAATTAATTTAAAAATTTAAAAAAAAATGGTAAACGACGAAAAATAAATTATGCAAACAATAAACAAAGTGTGAAGACAACATTGCAGAAATTGCCTTTTTTCAATCTCTCTGTAAGAATTTTTAGTTTATATCCTCAAAATTAAAAAAAATACCTTAAATATTCCTGATTCCCATTTTTCCGCTAACCCTGTTTGAAATAACTAAAGAACTATTATAACTATTGGTTGCTGCGGGCTGTTGTCAAGAGCGATTTACACAAAAGCAATTCAAATGTTATGTCAATAATAATTGTTCATTATTCTGATTAATTATTTTGTGTGCTGTTCTTTATTTGTTGTTATGTCGTTTTTAAATTTTATCTGGGCTATTTCCATATCTCTTACTAAATAGGGTCGTTTACTTTTGGTAAAAGTATAGTAAATGCCTATAAAAATCGAGGTAACATATTACTTTTAAAAATATAAAAGTTTAAAAGATGCTCTTATTTCATAAGTAGTTTTGTTTGTAAACTTGGTTTTTTTCTACCACATTTAAAACAGCTCAACAGCGGCACAGCGCTACGTCAGGGTTGGGTTGCCAATAGGAATGATTCTCGCCATGAGCTTGCCGCAACCTTACCGTCTTGCCGTACTTTTGACAATTCGTTGACATTAAGCTCTGTTCACACATGGACAGAAGACAGACACACAGCGGACACATAGAAGACACACACACATGCGACCCACAGGCAACAAAAGCAAAATGAAGTACGTGTGGAATGTTTGTGGCCTCAAAATTGATTTTTTCTTTACTTACATAAAAGCCACAAAATAGAGGCTCCTCTGTTTCACAAGCAACACACACAGTATTTTTTTACTGTTGCGTGTGTGTGTCTTATATGTGTCCATGTGTGTCTGTCTTCTGTCCATGTCCATTCCAACAGTGACATTTTGGAAAGACATTTAATAAATTTTTGGTAATATTATAAATTTTTAATCAATTTTGTCCGTGTTACCTATTTAGACCTCTTTATTCATTTAATAAGATTTAAAAAAATTATAAACGATTCTATTCTGGTATAAATAAAACTCCTAATCCACGCACAAATTTAGTGTCAAAATTATTTCGTTATTTCAAACAGGGTTTAGGAGATGAAAGATGATAAAATGTTAACAAACACAGACAACTTTAGAATGAGAAAATCCTTGAATAAATTCTACTCCGAGTGTACACCCGACACAATATCTCCTGTCGAGCTTGTGAATCTGAATACCGTTGTAGGACAGGACAATAACAAGACTTCATAAAGCGTTCTCTGTAGCAGGCCGGTCAGACTAGTGCTGAATAGGGTTATCCACGTCAACAGACAGTGTCAGCACATCGACGTCGACTTACACTCGGCGTCGAGACGCTCAGCGTCGGATGAAAGTTGAAGGCTGATGTCAGCAGACGTAACTTCAGTTCTTGTGGTTGGTCCGTGAATATTGAATTAATCTAGATAGAGATGTAAACGGAAGAGTGGCCAGTAGGACAATTATGTGAGTATGTCATGTCAACTAAAACTGTAAAGCCTCATTCACAATACGAAATTAGTAGTTATAATTATTAATCAAGTAGTTTTAACCGAGTTTTAACTACTGTCGTTCACAATTACAAAATTAATGATGTAGTTAGCCTAGTAAAACAAACTAGTTTGGAAATTAGCGTCAGAAGTGTCAGTTTGTTCGCTTATAGGTATATTTAATGTTTGGTTTACTTAAAGTTGCCTTTCATAATAACCCTTTTCTATAAATGGTTGAGAAAGCATTTTTAAATATGATACAAAATTGTAAATGTCCCTATGGCAAAGGTGATCTGGAATAGTAATGTCATCTTAGACGCCAAACGTCAAATTAAATTTTCATTCTAGATTCTGATTGGTTGTTCATACTGAAATTCATTAACTACTAATTACAGGTTTGGAGTTTGCGAATCCCTGCGCTAACTGTAATAGAGGTTTCCACAATTTTTTGGTTTTTTTTATAACTATTTTACTAGAATGTAATTTTCTATACATTAAATATTAGACCAGTATTTTTTCTGTTTGCCAAAAAGTTGCTAATAAGCCATAAAAATAATCATAAAATTAAAAAATATAGGAGCCGCGAAAAACGAAGACGTGTGAGAAGATGTGACATCACCGGCTTTGAGAACATACGTTCACCGCGCTGCCAAGGAACGAATACGATATGTAGATCTTATTTCAACACAGATCCGTCGTCCATTTCGTACTCAAAACAAGAAAAAACGATCTTACACGAACAAATCTACTCACGGTTTGGTTTCAATATTGTCTACGTCACACATGGTGCTTTTTAATATTCGTTTCAAAATTTACATTCCGATAAAAAGGTCATAAATCTATCAAAATTAACAATTATTATCACTGCCCTATATTTAAAAATTGATATCCAATAAGTATTTATTTAAAATTCGTAGGCTTGGAAACACCCCCATTAGCGCAGCGCAACGTGGAGCTAATTTCGTTATTGTGAACGCTACAAGTGAAATGCATTATGTAAAATCACTAAGTGATGCAACAGATATTACTATATATTACTATCCGGTATCCTGCAACTGTACAAATTTTTACTATACGACCGAATATCGGAGTGATCTGAAATCCTGCCTGTACCGATATCAGTGAACTCTACGTACCTGGAAAGGACGCGCGCGTTAGAGTCGCTGAGGCAAGTTTGTATTTAAAATCGGAAATATTTTACCTATGTTCTGCATGGGTTTGACAGTGATAGAGATACTCATCAAATGCTATACGCTGTTTTTCTCTTAACTTGCCTCACTGCTGCTGTTTTGTAGTGCGCTACGGTTCCCTTCCAGGTACGTAGTATAGAGTTCACTGTTTCTAGTACAAAAGCAGATTTGTTTTCCATTGTTAATCGAAAGGGTCAAAAATTACAATTTCTAATAGCTTGGTTTTAAATGTTTTCTGTAGTCATATAAAACTACGTTTTGATATCCCGTTTAATTTTTGAGTTATTCCGATATTTTATATTTTCTGGTTTGTAACTTTGAGGGCACTATCTCAAATATTTAAAGGTTATTATTGTTACAATAACTTCGTCACACCACATTACCCACTTGACAAAATCAAATCTCCAGAACATTTCAAGAATGTGAACATCCCGCTTTTGTTATTTGCTATATTGCTAGCGATTACTAATGTCCGCCCTTACCCTTAGTAACATTATCAGCTATAATAACCGAAAGACATTGATAATTATGAAATAATTTTGTGACATTCCGAATGCACGTTTATTGGTAA
Organism: Agonum fuliginosum; assembly: GCA_947534325.1. Taxonomy (NCBI): domain Eukaryota; kingdom Metazoa; phylum Arthropoda; class Insecta; order Coleoptera; family Carabidae; genus Agonum; species Agonum fuliginosum. Next base: position 23,892,664 of record OX384040.1, on the reverse strand, counting down.
CCGCCCGACGCCGCAGGCGGAGTGCTGTTAACCTAAAAGCAACGTGCTTGAGGTAGCTGTCACAAAATTATAAGTATTTATCAATGGTCGAGGGTTATTCGGACAGAAAATTTTATTAATTAAAGTATCATTTTCATTATCAAAACGTGCAAATGACATTTTTATTCAATTATTATTATAAACATAAAAATAAACATAAATAATTGTAACCTAGCAACATATTAGACATAAGTGATAATGTCCCATGGGTTGCTATCAGTTAAATGTTGTATTCATTGGTCAATTTCGTACACGTGATCAGAAATGAAAGAATTTCATTGGATATTTAGTTAACCTAAAAATTTTCTATGTAACATTCCAATATCAATAATTTGATAATAATATCCCAATTTGATAATAATATCCCAATCAACGATATTGTTGAAGTTATATCGTACTCCACCTGTCTTATGTTTGCAGATGATTTTAAAATATTTCACACAATTTCAACTATTCAAGATTACGTTGATTTACAAACTGACCTTTCCAATATATACTCTTGGTCCATTAACAATAAGTTATTTTTTAATTTACAAAAGTGTGAGTGTTTAAGCTTTAAGAAAAAATCCAGTACCGTAACTTGGGGTGATTTCGGACAGTAGGGGTAAACGCGGACACAGCTAAATTTTTTTGTATTCCATTCAAAATCACGAATGCGCGTCACGAAAAAAAATGGTAACGGTCCAAACTTGTCAGTTCAAGTCTAACCGAGGTACAGTAGACTGCGTCGCTGCAAATTAACTTTTTTTATGCCATTTAGGTAAGATCTTTATAATCTCCTTTGCGCATTTTTAAAAAGTATAAAAAGAAACTGTTGTAAATGTTAATAAAACTATCATTACATGTTACCATTAGTTTTGTTGGGACCTTTATTGTTAACATTTGTGCTTAAAATGAAAATTATATTTTTTTAGTTTAAACATTAAATGTATATTAATAAAAAAAATTGGCTTTAGGTGGGGCGAAATCAGACATAATGGGTAGGAAATATAAAAGAAAAATTGGAATAAAATTCATGAATTACAATGTGAATATATTAGAAAAAGCTATTTCTGATATTAAATGTAAAAAAAAACCTTAAGACAAGCGGCGGAGTGTTATGGCATACCAAAATCCACTTTACATGATCATAATAGAAGAAAATATGTTTAATTTTCCACATTAAAAGTTAAGTTTACCTTCACACATATATTTTTTTCATTTTTTTGTCCGAATTCAAACATACTCTTGATTGAATATGAATTTTGATGAAAAATATATGGGTGTACGGATTCACCCCTACACATAGGGGTGAATCCGGACACTATATAACAAAAAAAAAAGTGTGATATACTTAAAAAATCTGACGTGGACACCACATGACTTCCTTGTACGCCTTGTTTGTTCATAATTTTCTTAATAACTAAAATGTAGAATAATATAAAAAATTCTTTAAATACTCACAAATATATTTTAGTCATTTTATTTAAACTGCAGAAGAAGATATAAACGATATTTTACTATTGTCACTGCTACTGTCACTGTCATGTCATAATCATTTAAATTTTACCTAGTAACAAATGTTAATCGATCATGGACTACAAGATACCGAAATATTAAATTATAAGTAGGTATATACTTTAATTATTCTTAAATGATAGAAGATACAGAAAAATTTATAAAATACCGATTGTAGATAATAATCACATAATCTTTCATTTAAAATAAAAAAAATTGCCTAAAATTAATCATTTATCAATTTTTTTTTTAAATTTACTACTTCCGGTTTGTAGATTGAAACCAAAAATAGGAGGTGCGCAACTAGATGCTATAACAGTCCTAAATACAAAATTTCAGCTTTCTACGTCTAACCGTATTTGAGTTATGCGACACACATACGTCCGTACGTACGCACGTACGCACGTACGCACGTACGCATGTACGCACGTACGTACAGACGTCACGACGAAACTAGTCATAATGGATTCAGAAAAGGTCAAAACGGATATTTCCGTCAAAATCTGAGAACCGAAATTTTTCGCGATTACAATACTTCCTTACTTCGTACAAGGAAGTAAAAATATATACTTTTTCAACGCAAGTTTATTTTAGAAGTATGCTAATGTCCAAATTCTTTTTTTCAATTTTTTTGCAACAAAAATAAGCAAGTGAATTGCAAAAAACCTTAAAAAGCGTCCGAAATCACCCCAAGTTACGGTACTATTCAATTTAATTACATGTTGGGAAATATAATACTTAATAAAGTCAAAGTAAAAAAAGATTTAGGTGTACTATTCGACGAAGGACTAACTTTTAACCCGCACTTTAACAGTATGATTAGTGCTGCATGCAAGATCCTTGGTTTCATTTTAAGAGTAACTCGCGAATTTAATAATAAAGCATGCTTGGAACGCCTGTATGTAACTTTAGTTCGCACAAAGTTGGAGTACTGCAGTATTGTTTGGAACCCTTATTATGTTTACCATATTTTAAGTATAGAAAATATTCAGAAAAAATTCTGTAAACATTTATATTACAGACTGCACAATACTTGGCCAGAATTGGATTATAAATCTTTATTAGATGAATTTAATCTTGATTCACTTCAAACCAGGCGAATAAAGCAGCAAATTCTCTTCCTCTATAAGATAGTAAATAATAATATAGATGCCAGTAAAATATTGGAAAAAATTAATTTCTTGGTTCGGCCATGTAACACAAGAAATTCAACAACATTTTTCTGTAACTTCTCTAGGACCAATTATCACTTGAATTCTCCAATTATTTCTATGTGCAATTCTTTTAATTATTTCTGTGATGAGCTTGATTTTTCTGAAAATATCGCACTATTTAAGAAAAAATTAAATGAAAAACTTACTGATGGAGTAGCATAATTTAAAAATTTCAATATTTTAAATCTAATGTTACCATTTTATAAATCACGTAGTTTAGATTTAGATTTATATATTTTATTTTGTATTATTTCTATGTATCCATATACCTAATTGTAAGTTATACCATGTACTTAATTTTTTTATTGTTATTCTGTAACTGGGATATTATTCCTGTAGGATGATATAATAAATAAATAAATATATATATATATATATATATATATATATATATATATATATATATATATATATATATATATATATATATATATATATATATATATATATAATAATGTCCCATGTAATTCTCTGAGATGTTTGTATTGAGTATGTAATTTTTTATCGTACTCAGGATGTGGCTAGGACAGACTTTTCAACTTTAGATGAGCTGTTCATTTGCTTCAATTAATTGGATGAAAACCTTATTGTGGTAGCAAAAATTACATCTGCTGATCTGCTACTCAAGAAAGTGACCTGGATTATTAGTAAATTATGATTATGACTAGTTTACGTACTTAGGTACGAATTTCCAGATGAATTCTGTCACCCGATGCTTATCGCGTTATCTCTGATTGCGCAGACAGATAACCATGTGTGCGTTCAACAATGCTATTGATTATTGATTAATGAGCCGAGTTATGCAGATAATGAGACATATGGCTTCCGAGTTAAATGTACCAAATACCGTAGCGTGTAATTCAAATGCGTTACTATATCCGTAATAGAGCCTTAGCTTGTTAGCTTTAGTTAATATACATAATATAATTTTTTAATTTGACGGTCACAAAGTTTATATACATATACATACACAGTTTATTTTATTATAGTCGATGCATTTTATTTTATTTCGTTCAGATCCGGGTTAGGTGAGATATTTTGATTGGAATTTACTCTCGTCACCATTGCAAGTTGGGATACAATGAACTTGACAGCCTTCAGCTATCAGGCACCGGCTAGTGGTTGTAACAAGGGCTTGTGCGAGAGGGTTAGATTGAAAAACAGCTTTGGCTAAATCTCGCCCATTGTCAAGAGGCAATTAAAATAAATAAAAACAATAAATACATTTGTATTTTGGTTATGATTAAATAATGCGATTTTATAGTATACCAATACGCCATAGCATTTTAAGACAGGCTTCACGCTAATATTATAAAACGTGGAAATATCTAAATCCATAACAAAGGAAGTTCTGTGTAAATATGAATGTCTCGGAAGCCACTACAGCAATTATTTTCAAATAAATTATTTGGGAAGATATATTTCTGTGTTGAGTTAAAAGATATTTATTGTTGACTCATTTATATTCCCGTTATAATACAAAGAGAAAATTACGTCGTTGACAAAAATAATAAATAGCATTGCGTGTCGTATCTATACATTAGAAAAGACATTTTCATGAATTATTAATAAATTAATTTGTAAGATGTATATCGAAAAATGTAAGATATTAATTTTCATAACGTGTTGTTTGCCTTGTCACCAACGTGTAACACAACAATTTTTATTTTTATTTTAGCTTTATGATGATTTTGTTGACCTGATCAACCATTTCGAAGTCTTATAAACTATTTTTACTTAAACAATATAGTTACCTGTCAGACTTTGGGTTTACAGAAAACAAAAAACTATGCGTTTGAATTGAATTTTGAAAAAATGTCCGCCATTTTTAGTTTTTCATCTTCATTTATCTCGTATGGTCAACATGTCGAGAAAAAACGTTATATAATGAAGTTGTAGAGCACGGTATACCTATCCGTTTTTTATGTAAAAGGCACAGTCTTCGAAAAAATCATATAAATAAATATGAGCAATATCTAGTGTTCGGGATAAAGGCAGAAAACTACTTCAAAAGTGGTAAGGTACCACGCAACACTAAAGACTTTCATAACACCATACACTAATGACTGTAGATCACGACCATTTATGGACAATAAGTCATTACATAATAAAGACATTCCAATTGTAGAAAACAATGAAAAATTCATAACCCGTCAAAGTATATACAGGGTGAGTCATCGAAATGCCCGTCGTCGATATCTCCCTTGTCGTTAAAAATACAGCATAAATTTGTTAACATAATTTTTCGTCTACTCAAGGAGCATAACTTAAAATTATTTTCACATATACAGGGTGTTGCATAACGACTTGGCAATAATTGTTCGTCGTTTTTTAAATGAAACACCCTATATATTTTTATATATTTTGAATTGTATTTTACTTACCTATACGAATATATAAATTTTATTTTAGTTTTCCGCGGCGTTGCCAAGTTATTCAATTTTTTCTCTAAAAAAAGCCGAATACACGTATTGTTTTATAAAGGCGTACTGAAGTTATTTTAATAGTAAAAATTATGAATTTTTTTTTCTGTACAACTGTAACTATACTCTTTGTTCTGACATAACTTTTTTTAAGTGTTATTATACAGGGTGTTCAGTAAAGAGAATCAAATTTACTCAATTTCAAATGGCTATAACTCGTCATTTTCAAATGGAACACCCTATATTTTATTATTTTGTTGTGTGTATTTTTGCATCTTCTTATGTTATAAAAGGTGTCCTATGCCTAAAAACATTAATTTAATTAATTTCGAAATTAATGTTTTTAGGCATAGGACACCTTTTATAACATAAGAAGATGCAAAAATACACACAACAAAATAATAAAATATAGGGTGTTCCATTTGAAAATGACGAGTTATAGCCATTTGAAATTGAGTAAATTTGATTCTCTTTACTGAACACCCTGTATAATAACACTTAAAAAAAGTTATGTCAGAACAAAGAGTATAGTTACAGTTGTACAGAAAAAAAAATTCATAATTTTTACTATTAAAATAACTTCAGTACGCCTTTATAAAACAATACGTGTATTCGGCTTTTTTTAGAGAAAAAATTGAATAACTTGGCAACGCCGAGGAAAACTAAAATAAAATTTATATATTCGTATAGGTAAGTAAAATACAATTCAAAATATATAAAAATATATAGGGTGTTTCATTTAAAAAACGACGAACAATTATTTACGAGGGCTGTCCGAAAAGTATCAGGCCTTATTTTTTCTGCGAAAACCTGATGCATTTGAATCAAGCGCTCTTGCATGAGCCGACCTTGAACCTTCGTGCGCATGCATGAATTTTTTCCCGCCTGTTGATAGCGTCTGTTGTTGACAAACAGCATTTGAGTGAGGTAGTGTTAGGGTTCTCGTCGCATTTTCCTTGCTTCCACTGGGACGACTAGGATTTGGCTTTCGGGTCTTACCCGTACACCCAGAACTCGTCACCAGTGATTATGGTGTTCATGAAGTTGAGGTCACTGTTTGTGGAGTCCAGAATGTCCTGTGGCCCTGTGGGACTTCAACACGAAGTTGCTCCGCCGTCAGCAGCTTTGGCACGAATTTCGCCGCCACTCTCTTTAAGTCTCACAAGGCATGCTAGACTCCACAAACAGTGACCCCCCGACTTCATGAACACCATAATCACTGGTGACGAGTCCTGGGTGTACGGGTACGACCCGGAAGCCAAATTCCAGTCGTCACAGTGGAAGCAATGAATAACCGACTAGAGCACTAACACTTCCTTACTCAAATGTTGTTTGTCAGCAACAGACGCTATCGACAGGCGAGAAAAAATGCATGCATGTGCACGAAGGTTCAAGGTCGGCTCATGCATGCGCGCTTGATTCAAATCCATCAGGTTTTTGCAAAAAAAATAAGGTCGGATACTTTCCGGACAGACCGTCACAGTGGAAGCAATGGAAATGCGACGAGAGCGCTAAACACTACCTCACTCAAATGCTGTTCGTCAGCAACAGACGCTATCGACAGGTTCAAGGTCGGCTCATGCAAGAGCGCTTGATTCAAATCCATCAGGTTTTCGCAGAAAAAATAAGGCCTGATACTTTTCGGACAGCCTCGTAAGTATAAAAAAATATCCAACACTAGCTATTTTAAATATAACTTTGTCTTTTCAAACAAAAACAGCTGTTATTTTTGTATGAATCAAGATATCGACTTCCGGTTTTCGACATTTGTTATATACATGATTTTAAACATTTCGGAGTTGCTAGTTTAGTCACAGTTTAAATATAATCTTTGAAAGAAAGTAGTGAAATTTTTGTATTTTTTGTGTTTATTGAACTGTGGTTCTTGAGCACAGAATCCGTGCAGCCTCAACTTCAACAAATTGTTTCTCGCTGAAAAATCAACGTATCAACTTGAAAGTTCGTGTTCCTTACGCGAAATTGTGCGATCTATCGAACGCCATTGTAAGACTGGAAAAATTTTGCGTCAATCGACGTGTGTGCGCGTACGAAGATGCGAAATATTTCCTCCAAAATGTTTCCTTTCTCGAATGGGAGGCAGGAAGTGGAGATTATCTAACAGGTTTGATACGTTATGTAGAGGAAGAGTTGAGCTTTCAAGTGACGAAAGTTTCATGCAGGTCTGATTAAAATTGTAAAAGTTGTAGCGGTTTGAAAATTGTCAAATGTTGGTCTCGTCCAGTGTGGTTTTTTTCCCAGTAGAGTATTTAATTTCTAAGTAATTAAATGAATTCGAATACTTTTAATATAAACGACTTATCATTAAATTGCTTGATTATGCAGATTATTCCAATGACTGAATTTAATTTATTTTATTTATTTCGCATCGAACTAATTTGTTTGCCCACAGAAATTATGTTCGTCCATTATGTACAACACAAATTTAATTTACCAAAGTTTGTATTTATTTAGTGGTATGCAAATTAGCCAAAATTACTGCTGGAACGTATTAATAAAATTGTTTGACCCACGCTGTTTATATAAACCGAAATAATTGGAGAGCTCTCAATTAGGAAGATGAATAAATAAATATTAGATTAGTAGATATTCCGGTTTTAATTCCGTATCATTGACAAAATTATCAATTTTCAGTTATTTTTATACCTACTAAGCAATAAAATTGGTAAAAAAACATTTTACTGTCTCGATAAAACTTTATTAAGCTGGGTTTAGCACCTGAATGATAAATAAATTAAACTTAAAAGTTAAATAGCAAAGTATTGATGATGGTTTAGTTTGCAAATTTAAATTTAGTTGTAAAACGATTAAGGAAAGTAATAATGTTACGTTTTAAATTTAATTTCATAATGTAATTTCATGATTCAGTTGTCTGCATAATCCTAGCGTGTGTTTGACTTAAACTGGTAGAAATTTATTTTTAATGTTTTATTCTTGTGAATTTTACATGCGTCATAATATTTCTTCTTATTTTTTACCCTCTTTTATTCTGTCGGCACTAACGCATTAATATTATTTTAATTTTGTTTACACTTTTACAAACTTAAAACTTTCTGCATAATTTTTTTAACAGTTTATTATTTTTAATTTTATGAAACATAATAATTTTAAATAAAGATTGTACGTAGTGTGTATATAAAACTATAAAAATCGCGAGAACGATAAATATTATAAATATTCAATTTATAAGAACCTTAGTTGTTGCCGTAAATTTAGATATTTCAACTTAATTTTTTTTTAGTAATCAATAAGTATAATAATTTTCATTAACAAATATAGGTTTTATTATATCATAACTTTGAATACATCTTTCTGCTAAGTGTTATACAGAATGTTACACAACTTAGCACAAAAAATTAAAGGGTATGTACTGTACGACGTGCTGATCATGAAACAAAAATATTTTTTTTAAATTCGGAAAGTTAAGGGTAGTTTACTTGACGTGTGTACATTTTATGTATCACTGTTTTGATGGTATATTTGATAATTTAACATTTATTAATTTGTATTAGATATTATGTAAACAATTACCTACTTTCATTGTAGAAGATTGGAAAAAAATTAAATTATTATTATTACCGACCAGTGTTTGCTTGAAATACGATGCATTTTTTGCGAATTTAAAAAAAATTCTTTTTGTGTCATGACAGCATAACCCTTTAATTTTTTGTCCTAAGTTGTGGAACAGCCTGTATACAGTTATAGATATGGTGATTACAAATAAAGAAGAATTTTTTAGGAATTCGAATAGTAATTAGGGCCAGTTTGCTTACACAATCCATTTTGACTACCACTGGTTTCGCAAAGTTACAAAGAAAAATATATTTAATTAACGCCTTCTGATACCATTTTATTCATACAACTTCAATTTATTAGAAAATATGTTAATAGTAGCTATATTTCATAACAAGGATCAAAAGTGAGGAATATCGTGCGAATAAAGTTTGACGAACGAGGTGCAACCGAGTGAGGCAAACACACGATCAATAAGATATTTACTTTCGAACGAGTCACGAACGCTATTTGTCAGACGACCACAAAAACTAGAAAATAATTTTTCAATTTTTAATACACTCACAACTATAAAATGACATGTCTATTGTCATTTCAAACAATCAATAACCAAAGCCAAACTGCCTAGCTATCTATATGTTGATTTTGTCTCATAATTACGATATGACCAAATAACCATATCGTGTTAGCACGATAGTCATATCATGTTAGTTCATAATATTTTAAACTTTCTTAAGTAGGCAGATGCCGCGATATCTATTGTTTTCTGTAGTGGTCGTCTAAAAAAATAATTATCAATTCAATGGCTTAGGAAAATTTGAATTTTTTTGAATTGTAAAATATTACCTTTGATCCAAACTACGAAGGTATGTCCGTAACATATTCAGAATTATTATAATGCACCTGTATACTAGTATTTTTAGTTTAAATAATTGCACTGAAAATATAGTAATGAGAACTAAAGAAAACTAATAGAATAAAATCAATGATAAATAGTAGTTTATATACTTTTTTAGTTCGGTGCCGCATTGAATTTTTCGCGTGCATTTTGCAAAGAAACCCGAGCTATCCGTAAACCAGACATTTTAAGCGCACGACGATCTAACGTCTCAACTCATCCACATTGTTACTTATTAATTACGTATGTAAATCCGGCTAAACGGACGAACCTTCATCCTTCTGGGGCCAGGAAATACGTAAATCAATATCTCACCGGGAATTTTACTTATTTATGTCATCAGAGTTGACACGGGATGATTTTTCAATATTTCATATTATGAAACAGATTTTTAACCGTGTTTAAATTTTATTAATAAAAAAGTATGGCACTAATTTCTTATTTATTTCTTAACTTTCAGCAGAAATTCAGACTTTTAAATGAATAGAAGCTAATTTTTAGGTAGTTGAGAAAATAAATTTCCTATTTTGTTGGATTTCAGGCTTTAATTATTTATTATATCACAAGCGACGTTTCGACCTTGATTTAGGTCATTTTCAAGCAAAAGTTAAATTTAATATTAAATTATATACCTAACTAACTAACATTAAAATGCTATTGAGGTGTACACCTCAAGAGTCCAGTTTAGACTAATTTTGATAAATATTTAATATATTTCAGGTTTGTTTGAAAAACAGGACAGTTTAAATTAAAAAATTAACCGATAATCACAGGTTTATAAATATCTTTTTTTAAATTTCATGTGAAATATTTAGTAAATAAAATTTAATTTATATTTTATGGTTTTTATGAGAATAAACTTAATTTTTTTAAATACTAATTGCAATTTATTTTCATGTAATTTATGTTGGTCAGTGAACTATAGAGTGTCCCAAAAGAGATTTGATTTTTTCGCACTTTGTGCGGTTAAGTGTTGCCGACGAAAAAAAATACAGCGTGACAGCTGAAAGGTTAGGGTTATTGAAAATGGAGCGCTACACGAAATAACATAACGCGTTTTCATTGTTGAGCAATATTTTAAAAATAATGAAAGTTTGGCAGCTACAGTTTGCAATTTTTTAATTAATTTTTTAATTTAACCTCATCAACTGTGAAGATATTAATTTAAAAATTTCCAGTTTTTTGTGCCTAAAATGCAAGATATGGATGAATTTTCTGTTTTGGTGATCAGAATTGACCGTCCAAATCATGGACTTTTCTTTGGGATTTTTTGAAGTCTAATGTTTATGTGAACAAGACCACAACCAAAGGAAGGAACAAATTGAGCATCAACGAAATTCAGTTACATTTATACAAAACGGTTATGGAAAATGTCGACAAAACAGTACGTATGGCACGGCTTAGCTGTGCCAGCTAAGCCGTGGAGGCCATTTACTCAAAATGCTATTCCATACATAACTCAAGGCCGTATCCAGGGGGGGGTTTTTGGGGTTTAAACCCCCCCCGAAATTTTCAACGAAAACTTTTTAATTTTATTTAACGAACGCTAATACTTTGAAAACAAATATTATTTGAGTTTTGAGTACATTATTCAATGATTTCAAGAAGGGAAGCTACATAGTACCAAGTAAATGTTACAAAATTCTCCGTATAAAACCACGCACCCACTGCGATGCCTACTTCTGCTTACATTGTTGCGCAACCTCCCAACCTCACGAAATGTTTTGATTTTGATTGAAATTTAACTTGTACGTTCTTAAAATAATAATATAAAACAATTTTTTTAAATTTAAAAACCCCCCCCGAAAATTATTTCTGGTTACGGCCCTGACATAACTCATCTATACTGTATGCTTTATGATTCAATAAAGAAATTACAATTTTTAATGAAAACCCTATGTTTTCTATCAAAATTACTTCTTGCGTAAATTTTGGGACATTCATTATATACTAAAGTACCTGGAAGGGAGCCGTAGTGCACTACAAAATAGCAGCAGTGAGGCAAGTTGAGAGAGAGCATTGTTTGGGAAGTATCCCTCTCACTGTCTAACTCGAGTAGAACATGGGTAAAATACTAACGCGCGCGTCCTTCCCAGGTACGTAGTATAGAGTTTACTGACTAGAAATAACAGTACCTATATGTAGTCCATGGGCCAGCTAGCCAAATTCAAGATTTCGGTATAATTTGGGGGTACTAAGTTTTCTTTTAACCATAGTTATATATGAGTATAAGGATCATTAAAAACCATGATTGCCATCCTCAAGTGGTAGCTAATAGAAATGGCGGCCAATACAATATGGCCAGCGTTGCTTTTAAAAAACGGCTATGTCTATGGAAGTAATGGTCCGATTTCAACAAACTTTCGATCGTATCATTTTTAAAGTACATTAAATTTGCAACGATTTAAGCCCAACCGCAACTCTGTACGTTCAATAGTTGCCGAGATATGGCACTTCTAAAATTAGCACTTTTTTCAAAAAAAATGAAAGTTGACAAATTTTAGCTTTTTTCGTAATTTTTGTGTTTAATTAACTGTAATTTCTGAATGAAAAAAATATTGTCTTCCGGTTTCTTTCAATAAATTTTACGAACATTTTCCAATAAAATATGTTATTTTAAAAACTTTTTAAGGCGTTTATTAGGCCAAAATATCAATTTTTTTTCGTGAAAAGTATTCAAATAGTTTGTATTTATTGTGTTTAATGAGCTATAACTTTTGAACGAATAAACTTATCGACTTCCGGTTTCTTTTATTAAATTTTACGAACATTTCTCTATAAAATACATTATTTTAGAAACTTTTTAGGCCGTTCATTTTTTTTAGAAACATTTCCTAATTTTGAACGCCAGTCTCTCGGTACCTATTGGGTAAAAAAATACGGGGAATTTGAAGGAAATTTAATGTAATATTGACTTCCGGTTGCTTTTATTAAATTCTACGACCATTTCTCCATAAGATACATTACTCTTTAAAAATTTTAGGGTGTTAATTAAGCCAATATATCAAATGTTTTTCCGAGAGAAAGTAAAGGGATTTTTAAATTTTTTATATTTATTGTGTTTAATGAGCTATAACTGAACGGACAAATATATCGACTTACGGTTTCTTTTATTAAATTCTACGGACATTTATCTATAATAGTATATTATTTAACGAGTAAATAATGTAGGCTATAATTAATGAGGATGAAAGTTTGTTCACGAGCCGAAGGCGAGTGTATAAATCATCCGAGTTAATTATAGCCATTATTTTCGAGTCAAATACGACGTTTTATCTACAACTTTTTAAATAAAGCAACATTTTCTTACTACAAATTTGTATTGATATTAACCTAACCTCAAACTTTGGTGTGATGACAATTTATCCGAGTAATTTAGAACTATTATGGGCTAGTCATATACATCGTTTTACAAATGTTTATTATTTTTACTGTTTCTGCTTACAAGGTCATAAAATGATAACTTGATGTAACACTAATATTAAAACAGATGTGATGGCAGTTTGACAGTTCGAGAGAATAAAGTACTCATTATTTAACAGTGTGAAATAATGAATTCATTATTTCATAATGTGTCCTTATGGAGGGGTTTATTATACTACTTTCACGTATATAATGAATACATTATTCTATTGTTGTAGATAAAATACATTTTTGTAAAATGTTTGTAGGGTGTTCTATAAGCCAAAATAACAAATGTTTTTATAATAAATATGAAAAATTTGAATACTTCTCTCGAAAAAAAATTGATATTTTGGTTTTATGACCGCCCTAAAAAGTTTTTAAAATAATGTATTTTATAGAGAAATGTTCGTAAAATTCAATGAAAGAAACCGGAAGACAATATTTTTTTCATTCAGTAATTAAAGTGCTAATTTTAGAAATGCAATATTTCGACAACTATTGAACGTAAAGAGCTGCGGCTGGGCTTAAATTGTTGCAAATTTAATGTACTTTAAAAATGATACGATCGAAAGTTTGTTGAAATCGGACCATTACTTCCATAGACATAGTCGTTTTTTAAAATCAACGCCGGCCATATTGTATTGGCCGCCATTTCTATTAGCTACCACTTGAGGATGCCAATCATGGTTTTTATTGATCCTTATACTCATATGTAACTATGGTTAAAAAGAAACTTAGTACTCCCAAATTATACCAACATCTTAGCTGGCCCATGGACTAATGTATGTACGAGTATATCTTACAGATTTGTATTATTTTTGTAGATATCCAATTCCAGTATTTTCGGTGGCGTATACTTTCGTCCTGTATACTTTTGTGGTACATCAAAAATAGTATCGTTTCGTGGCACTTTACCTGGCCAGGGTTTTCTACCTGTGCTACATAATTCTGTCCCAGCGGCGGGTAAACAAGTAAGTGTTCTTTCGTTCCACTTTTGTTCCATATTCTGGGACAGGTAGAAAACCCTGGCTAGGTAAAGTGCCACGAAACGATACTATTTTTGATGTACCACAAAAGTATACAGGACGAAAGTATACGCAGCCAGTATTTTCGACCTCAGTCTTATAAAAGAATAAAAGACCTCTGCATTTATAAGCAGTAACGTAAGAACCACAATGAACATATCTTTGTCCATTATCCTGAACGTTGCAAGTAATCAAGAGCCCTTTCAGTAATTTATCTACTCTAACCTCAGGCTCGGGGCTCTGGTAACTGTAACGATGTCTAACTCATTCTTTAATTTATGCCAAAAGAGCCGGCTGCTTGCTAAGCGGCCCCAAAATTTACAAAATTAATATCGTATCGTTTAACAAGAACCTGAACCACCAGCGAGCAACTTTTCAAATATTTATGGAGAGTATTAATATTTTAAAGAGTTGGATACCTTGGTTGTTAACGGATATGAGGAAGAGTATAATGAAAGTGAATCCTGATTACGGGGAAGTTTACAAGAGATGCAGGTATTAATAATATAGACTAGACTGATATAAAATGCTAAGTCGAGCCTGTAATTTTGTATCAAATCTGCTGTTAGATCTTTCGAAATATTTGACATTCTGAAAATTCAATGAAAAATTAACAGAAGTAATAATTATTAGTCTGATTTTTTAAGGAGACAGCACTTTTAAACTTTATTATTGGCCAAACGTAAATCAAATTGGGTGGACACCAGAAAATAAAATTGTAGAATATTCATACACAGCAAAATATATTCACAGGAAAATTCAAATCTACAAAATTTATATGTAACAAAATCCTACAATAAAATATTCATTCACAGGAAAATGCAAATCAAGAATTTTAGATTCAGAATATATGCAAACATAGGAAGATGCAAATCTAGATCTAGAAAACTGGTTTGTTTCATCAACACAAGGGGGGTACACAAATGATTGGTTGAACTGAACTAAATGAACAACTCAATAATATTCTTGAGTCCCACATACTCGGTTTTATTTGACTGTAACTTTTCTAGATTTGCATCTTCCTGTGTTTGCATTTATGTCGAATAAAATTCTAGATTTGAATGTTTCTGTGAATGAATCTATTGATGCAGGTTTTTTATTATATATGAACTTTCTAGATTTGCATCGTCTAGTGTTGAATGTTCCTATGTATAAAAATTCTAGAATTTTCTGGTGTTGAACCCATTCCCAAACAAATTCACAATTCACGTAAATGTCATGACCTGCTGTCAGTTGTCGAGTATTTGAGTAACATTATTGTTCATTATTATGAAAATGTAAAACCAGTATTCCAATTACCTACTGTCTTCTTAAAAATATGAAGTTAGTCATGAGAATGAGAAGGAATGTTTTTGCCTTATTGAACGCAACGCGAGTATATTACTATAGTTTATTCTATTGGCTAATTAATTTGTAATTAGCACAAGGCGTAGTCGAGTTCTGTAAACATATACGTAAGGTAACTACCGAGATTCCTTATGAGTTGCATAGTACAATATTTTTTATACTTTCGTTCGAATAAGTGCAATTTTTTTGACACGTTTAAATTTTTTATATAAAATAAAAATATCCAAAATAGGTTATCTACGTACAAACGAGATTTTTAATAGAATTTTTTAATTTCAATTATTAAATAACCAATTGCAAGTCCAAAACCATTTATTATTGTAGTTTCTTTACAAAGTGGTCTAAAATTTTTGTAATAAATATAGTTTTATATATGCAGGTACTTTTAAATAATTAAAATAGTGAAATAAAAATCATTGCGTGAAATAATGAAATTCATTACTTAACGCAAATAAGTGAAATAAAGTGTCTGTTACCTAACAAAAGTAGAAAAACTCTATTTTTAATTAAATTTACTTATGTTCTACAACAAACTATTACTTATGATTAAATAATACGATATATAATATTTCATTCTACAAGAATACCCAATTTAACGAAGTTGAATAAAAAAATAGTATTGCAATACAATATTACTCACAACAAATTGTTTCTACCAATAATTGTAACACCTATTACATAAATAATTTTAATTATTATTCTATCAAAGTAATTATTAATAATTTTTACCTAAGACATTAAAAAAATTTGTAAAAATTATTCTTGCTTATACATTTTTAAAAACATTACACCACATCTTCTCTGCTATCTTTTGATTGTTTATGTTTTCTTTATATAATTAATTTACTTTTAAAAGATTTCAAATACCTGGAGATGATATTACAAACTAATTTTTCAAAGAGACAACAAAGAATAAATTCTCTTTTAATTTAATAAAAGCGTAATTTTACTTTTTCATTTATCAAATTATGACAAAGGTTGATGAGTCTGTTGTATATTATGACAATGAGTTTTATAAACACAAATTGTGAAGTGTATGTTGGTGAAATTGATATAAAAATTCATTAGATTCTGTTCACTGTTCATATCTTGCGCATTTGTGTTGAAATATATATTTATGTGTTATAAATTAATTTTTTTAAATTATATTTATGAATAACATGAACACATTGTCAGATACATTTAATTGTAAAATTCACTTTAATTTGTTCATTTTTAATTAAAAACCTAATGAAATTTTTAATTAAACATTAAAAGCTTAGGGCATTAGGTACACAGAGTGTTAATATTACATTTACAAGATTCTCATAATAGAATCTACCGGGTGTGGAAAGACAAAGCCTACCTTATTTCCTTGGAATTAAGCCATCCCGTCGCGTGATGTCACTTCCGGCCAGAAACAGACGAACAAAGAATGAGATGAAGGAAATGTCACAAAGAAATTCACACTTTACACTTTTGTCTCGCAAGGTTTCACACTACATGTTATTAAAACTTGAACGCGAAATTCAGGTGAACACTTTGTTTACGATGATACCTTCAGATGAAAAACGTGGAATGGACCTGCAACAAAAGAAAGGAATTATTAGCGATGCCGTACAAACCACTGAAAACAAAGAATAAACAAAATACGTAGAATGAGCATAATTTATTTATCCAACAGGATTTTTTCCTAATTATAGAATGGTAGATGTTATTACAGTGGAATCCAACCACTTCGACCGATTCGTCTTGGTGCAGTCATAATCTCAATCAAAGCAGCAACGGAGAGAATATATTCGCTACCAGGACTACATTTTGGCATGATCAAGTGGTCAGCTTGAAGCAACCGAGTATGCGATTTAATAATAATTACAAGATATTTAACAATTGAATGACAATCACACATTGCCGGCCGAGAGACTTGAACCACGGAACTCCAGGTTTACGTCATCACATGCAGAAAGCTGTGATAAGACGATGTTTTTGTTAAATATAATAATCTAAAGATATTGTTGAAGATAAAAGTACAATCTACAAAATGATCGATGTAGACTTTTAAAATTTTGCTTTAAAATCAAAATATGTTAATATGAATTTTGAGAATTTTTGTTATTTGTTGAACACAAAAAATTACTTCTATTTTAAAACGAATTTAAAAATTTGGTCGGTTATTTCAAGGATACAAGCTTTGTTGACATTATATTAAAATTTAAAGTTAATTCACTTATAAATAAAAGCTGTACAGTGGCGGGAGAAACCCCTCTTTTTTACAAATTTGGGTGTAATAGTATATTACATTACAAGTCATGAAAATGTTTCATTTCAGACGAGGAGGCGTTTGAAGAATGCGAGGATGCGCAGCGTCCGAGCATTTCTTCAAAGCCTCCGAGTCAAGCAAAGACATTTTTATGACGCGTGATGTATTCTATTTTTTTTAAATCGGCAATTAAGCTTAAAATTATAAAAAAAATTAGGTTTGCATAAATCATCAGAGCTGTCACAAATTTTAGAAAAAGTTATCATGACAAGTAAACAAAGTTGAAAGTAAAAATGACTAGGCATGAAAATTTTATTTTCATATGAGGTCAAAAAATAATAATCATTCAGTTATTTCAGCAGACATGACATAAAGCAATGTAAATGAAATGGCCAACAGAGTCGACATGACTGTATGTTCATTTGTTTGGTTGTTCTGTTTGACAAATTTGTTTGTTGTCTGTATGGCTCCGGATCCGATGCTCTGATGTTTACGTTTAGAAACGGCGAAGTTCATTTGTCTCTCTTGTGGTTCAATCATGCGCATGCGCAGTGTAAAGTTGCCGATGTTTACTTCATGTGTAGATAATTTTAGATTGATTTGAAGGATGAAGAAGATGTTTATATAAATTGGACATTTTTCATTGATTAGATAAAAGATAATATTCAATTAAGATTTTTTAAATTGTATCTATTAGACTACTGTTTATCAGTGTTTTATATTACAAAGTAAAAAGTTTTGTAAAAGCAAAATTGTTTTTTTTACAAAAGGACATTTATAGTCAATTGCACTTCTGCTACAATTTTCAATCAACAACAAAAAATTTATATTCATATTACTTATACAAAAATTACTATAATCTACCACTATAGAAATCATAAGTAAATCCTATATAATTAAATTTATATGAGACTATACGTATCTTCTTAAATATTCAAAGATTGTTACAATGTAAATATGATCACTTCATTTTGTTAATTATGGTATTGCGAACAAAATTCAAACATTGTTTTTTGTGAAAGTTAATTAAACAAGCTAAAAAAGGTTAAAATGTAAATAATGTGTAAATACACTGTACACATAAAAGCTTTAATTAAAATAAAATACAACAATTTTATGGATAATTCATTTAATATTCTATTCATGTATATAAAATTGGTTTATTTTATAGTAAAATATTATAATTTAAAAGCTTGTAAATTTACATATACGAGGAAACAAAATAAATAAAAATTAAATTTAAACAATAAACAGTAAAGAGTTGCATTGCATAAATATACATATTTAGAACGTCACTTATCCAACTTTGGGTAAGGTAAGGCAGCCATACATAGGTATAAGAGTCATCCGTGTAGATATATTTTATATTTTATTATGTGTTCGGTTACCAGCCGTCAATTATCGGCGACCCATGGTTGATACATTGTAAGTAGAAACTGGAAAGTACATCCACTGGCCCACTTGACAAGAATCGTCCATGGGATGTTCAAAAATATCTTATGCTTGTACATTCAGTGATATTACGTAAGTCTAGGTCCGTGAAGTTGGCGTATACATTAAAAGATATTGGATAAACAAATAGTTATATTAAATTTGCTCATTTTTTGCTAAAAATTGCTAATAGTTTTACATTTTTTGCTCTGCCCGTTTTAAAGTTATTTCCCATTTAACCTATATACGCTAACTTCACGTGGCGTATACATGGGGTGAAATTTCAAATTTGTTAACACTATCAAATTTTGCTCATTTTTTGCTATTTATTGCCGTATTGATGATATTTTTTGCTGTTCTCCTTCATTAGTTATAAACAAAAAACCTTTGTATACGCTAACTTCACGTTGCGTATACATAGCGTAAAATTAATTTTTTTTCTATACTATAATAATTTGCTCATTTTTTGCTATTTATTGCTGTATTGATGAAATTTTTTGCTGGTGTCCTTCGTTTGTTATAAACAAAAATCCATTGTATACGCTAAGTTCACGTTGCGTAAACATAGTGTAAAATTAAAACTTTTTTAACGCTATAATATTTTGCTCATTTTTTGCTATTTATTGCTATATTAATGACATTTTTTGCTGTTCTCATTTATTTGTTATAAATTAAATTAGCTGTTGTATATGCTTTTTCTCGGTTCTCTAATGCATAAACTAAATACACAGATAGTATAAAATTAAAACTATCTTAATGCTATATTTTGCTCATTTGATTTGCTATTGCTATATTCATGAAACGTTTTGATGTTCTCATTTATTTGTTATAAATTAAAGTAGCTAGTGCAAGTAACGGTTTTCTACCGCGTTCTCTAAATATATGTATTCTCTCATTATTTATTAGTTAAGTACCTATAATTATAATTTTGAATATAATTCTTCATTATTTTATAACATTTTGCTCATTTTTGCTATTCTCATTAATTTGTTATAAAATAAAATATGCATTGTACGCGTTTTCTCCATACTGTAAGTAGCTATGCAAAATGCACGCAGCCATGGTGTAAAATTAATACATTACTAATATTAAGCTCCTTTTTACTTCCCTGATCTATGTAATCGAGGGAAGTATTATAATCGTGATTTTTTAACAGTTCGAGATTTTGGTGAATCTTCACGTTTTAGACCCTACTGAAGCCAAAAAACATAATTTTTAAAAAAGTCGGTTTGTTAGTCTGTCATACTGACAACTGGATGTTGCATAACATAAAAACGCGTTGGAATTTTGAACTGAAATTTTATATTTAAGATCTTGAGCCAAAATCTGACTTCAAGTTCGTTACTGAGCATTATTCAAACAGTGGTACCAACTTTATAAACATAACTTTTTTTCTTTTTTCAAAATACTATCGTGTGTGGTATCAAATTAATGCTCTCAGGAAAAGAATTCTAGTAGAAAAACAAAAATAACATTTTTAAAATAAATTATTCAAGTTATACCGAGTTTCGTGTCAATTTAAAGCACTCGGGGAGATAAATTTAGTAAAAATGTAATAAATGACATTTATGCGATTTTCAATTGTTTTTCAAAAAATTGTCCAAATTTTTTTATTCAACCAGTGGTACTAACTTTATAAATATAACTTCGTGCACTGCGCAAACTATGTTGTTATATTTTGTTTTTAAACTTGAGGAAGTAAAACCTAAAGCCAGCTTTTTACTTAAAATATCTAGAAAACTACCAGGATTTTCTTTCTCTTTAAATTTTTACTTTAATTGACTTTTTAAAAATTTGAAATTTTAAAAATTTCTGGTAGATGGCAGCATTGACGTTTTCACAAGTTACCAGTGGCATTGAAACAGACGCTAACATAGAGGGGCGACTGAAAGAGGTGCACTGTACTCCAAATGTTGTACTCGTATGTACATTGTACCAGCGCATTGACCACGTACTATATGTTAACGAGAACATTGTTTCAGTACTGTTGAGATGCATTGCTGTGGGCTTACTTCTAGTACAACAATTTGCCACTAGCGCAACGGACGATTACGAAAAATTGCGTTTATAGTAAAATTTACGAATAGGAATAATTTCGAGTAGGAATAATTATGTTTAGGTTAAATTTCGTATAGCAATAACTACGTCTAGGAATAATTGTGGTTTGATATTTTATTTTTAGGAATAACTACGGTTAGGACGAATTACGTTTAGGAAAAATTAAGCGTTTCCGTAATAAACAAGTCTTTTAATCTAATAATAATTATCTTGTACATTAAATTCTTAAATGTAATTTTGGCAGTTAAACAGAAACCTTTCAGTTCAATCTGACATTTAGATGTTTTTGGTGTAAAATCGGCGGTGCTCCAGCCAATCACAAGCAAAAAATCTGATCCCTAATATCCCGCCAGAAATTTTTCTCTACTAATTCAAATAAACACTAACAAATATAATTTTGTCATTTTATGTAAATTGCGGTATTTCACCGATGCAAACTATTACTCTGTCATCGTTATTACAATTTCAATATTACGTTATAGCAGACAGTTTATAGATATAACAAAAATTTAACGATCATAGATTACAAGATATACATTTTCAAACACAAAATAATAAATTGAATGGTACTAGACACAGACTTTATAAGAAGCTACTTTGTAGATAATAACAATAACATTAGGTACATTATCTTTAATTTTTAATATATTAACAAATTGTCATAATTACCTACTTCTTTATTTATTTTCAGTTATCGTTGGAAAAAAATTAACAAATGCGTGTGTGAAACACACACACACGTGCGCGCGCACGCACGCACACGCATACACACACACACACACACACACACACACACACACACACACACACACACACACACACACACACACACACACACACACACACACATGAAAATTTATTTTCATGCCTAGTCATGAAAATCTTACTTTCATGACGCAAATTAGTCTGGAAATGACGATTTTCATGCCGAAAATAAATTTTTTCAAAATTGAAACAAAATATTAACATTATGGTAACCAAGACATCAACAGAAAATCAATCTTTTCGGTACTAGTACTGAAAAGTAATTACTTTTCGGTACTAGTACTAAAAAGTATTTTCTCGCGATTTTGAAGGCAGTATACTTAAAGTTGCTGCGTCAGCAGTCTCTGCAATTTCAGGTGGAATACCTTAATCTTCAAAATCACTTCCATCACTGTTTTCGTCCATAATTTTATCAATAAAATTCTTAGTTAAATAACTATTTTTACACTATTACATGAAGCGCCTGTCATAAAAAATTATGTTTTTCGTTGTCAATAAACATTTTCAATTGTCGACCCTTTAGAAACGACAGATTGATTTTATTTATATTACGTCATTTAAAAACTGCATAATATGTAAATTTTCTTGAGTAACACAACAGTGATGGAAGTGATTTTGAAGATTAAGGTATTCCACCTGAAATTGCAGAGACTGCTGACGCAGCAACTTTAAGTATACTGCCTTCAAAATCGCGAGAAAATACTTTTTAGTACTAGTACCGAAAAGATTTTCTGTTGATGTCTTGGTTACCATAATGTTAATATTTTGTTTCAATTTTGAAAAAATGTATTTTTTCAAAATCGGCATGAAAATCGTCATTTCCAGACTAATTTGCGTCATGAAAGTAAGATTTTCATGGCTAGGCATGAAAATAAATTTTCATGTGTGTGTGTGTGTGTGTGTGTGTGTGTGTGTGTGTGTGTGTGTGTGTGTGTGTGTGTGTGTGTGTATGCGTGTGCGTGCGTGCGCGCGCACGTGTGTGTGTGTTTCACACACGCATTTGTTAATTTTTTTTCCAACGATAACTGAAAATAAATAAAGAAGTAGGTAATTATGACAATTTGTTAATATATTAAAAATTAAAGATAATGTACCTAATGTTATTGTTATTATCTACAAAGTAGCTTCTTA